>CM065643.1:8679676-9279676 GCA_033220585.1 Dipteronia sinensis | reverse complement strand
TAAACCCAATATAAAACAGCAGTAATCAACTTAACAAACTATTCATCAAACAAAACAAAAATACTGCAAAAACAAGAAAAACCAAGAGAGGAATTTGCCTAGTTAATATATTTTATTCATTCAAGCTCAGATTAGCAACCAATCACCTATTTTCCCAAAATAAATAGCATTTCCCTCCTGAAAATGTATATATTGAATTACCGATACTACATTTTGGTCATGACATCATAACACAAATAAAAAACCTAATATACCATTAAAATTCCACCATTCAGACACTAATAATAACAACACAAAAACAAAAACCTGTCAGCCAAAACAACAAAAATGCAACCAAAAACCAAAACACCAGTTACAAACTTGCACCAAAACAAACCTCCAAAACACCAAAAACCTCATTGATCTCACACACAAATATGAATTCTAAAAGCATATTTTGGTCACGATAAAATAAATAAAAAAATTAATAATTAAAAACCCCCCAATAGACCACTGCAATTCCACCATCCAAACACTCGCAATAAACAATCCAACATTACAAAATCCCAAAAATCACAAAGAAGCTACATGAACATGAATCTCATTCTCCAAAAGAAAAAAATATAAACATAACTTAAAAGCTGAACATAACGAAACTGTTGGATATTTTTCCAAGAGAGGCTGCAAGCTCTTTTCATATATTGTCAGTTTAAGCTTAGTTTGATTTATTCTAGAATATGTTGAGGAAATAATTTATTTCACTTTGGAAAACTGAAAAATTATATTACCAAAAAAAAACAAGCTGACAAAAAAAGAAACCCATATGCAAAGGATAACCAAAAGAGAAACCCATATGCAAAGTGAAACACCTCTATTTTCAATCACATCAACATATACAGTATTCTTGTGCATCTCAAAACTGATTTGCATAATCATTTCATCTTCCTTTTTAACAAAACTCCACACCAAAAAGTCTAAATATATTAATATTAACACTACTGTAATAATTCCCAATATCCAAATGAAGTGTATCAACTCCGAAAATAATAGAAACATGGGATATGAATCATGTTATTAAAATAGATAATAAAAAAACCACCAACAATCCTTGATTGTCTAACAAATCCACCACCCTTACCAGTTTTAACCAAGAAAAAAATGAATGTGAAAGACATGATTATAGAAAGGATAACTAAGAAAACACCATCACAACCATATAAATCAGCACAGACTTCATATATATTGAACTAAACTTAGAAATCTAATTTCCAGCTAATTATCACAACTGACCATAGCATATCTCCAAAAATTACGAAATTCAACATAGATGGTCTAGACATATGGTAAATGCTACAGTAAAAGTTTCAATGTAATCTATGATCGATAGCATAGCCAAACAATCTTGTTTTTCCCAAATCTGTCTAGTAGAGACCTTATCCAACCTCTGTCCACTCCAAAATTTACATCAATATTTCTACCCATGTATAAGTTACGAAATTTTCCAGATTTAATCTAGACATATAAGGTAATCTACAGTAAAATTTTCAGATCAATACGAAGTCATTAGAACATACAAAAATACCAATATTTCATTATTTCCAGAAACTGTCTTAGCAGAATTCTAATAATAACCTCTGTCTATTCCAAAAATCATAACAATATTTCTACATACTTAGAAATCCTTTACAGAATGATACTAGATATATACATCTACCATCATATAAATTTTCATAGTTTTTAACGATCATTAACCACCTCAAAACAATTTTACGAAACCTGTCTAGTCTTGTAAAAACAGGGATCTCCAGAAATCTTCTGCAACGGTCCGAAAATTCTAATTAAAAACATGCTAACAACCATGAACTATGGAATGACTATAAATCAATCATATACATACTTATTCTCAAAAATAATTCACCCAAGAACAGCCTACTATAGTTAGGAAATCTATGACATGAAAATAATACATGATAAGAAGAAGAACACTTACTTGGAACCAAGTTCTTTAAACTAGTGACATGCTCCTACTTTCGTTGAGCAAAGAGGAATGGAATTGAGTAGGAAAGGGAGAGGAATTTTTCTGTATAATTTGGTTTAATAAGGACAGACGAATAGAGGGGGAGACATAACAACTAAGGTCTGAAAAGGAAACAATAATTGGCAGGGAATATAGCACATGCTCACATACATTCTCTGTCCAACAAAGGAGGAACAAGACATAATTGTCCCAGACTCCCACTCGCATTATTAAAACAACAACTCACTAATGCACTTGCTTGCATAATTCAACAACAATACCTACTTCTCTAGCATGGACCACTATCACATGCCACCGGTGTGGCATGTAAAACATTACAATAATCCCAATAATAATAATAATAATAATAAACATTACGGTTATCACAATAGAACTACTTAGCATCTCTAAAATTATGATGAATGTCCAACAACTACCATGCTCTCAAAAAGCCTTGATGGCTCTTTCAATGACCTATGAATATGATCCTGCAAACTTAAATAAGTGACTTGTTAAGAAAATACAATGAATAAGCTTTCAGTTTGAAATGATACAGTTAGCATATCATATGGAAAGGGTTTATAGAAGACTATGACATTGGAAATCAAGCACATCAACAAAGGAGGAACAAGACACATTTTTCCCAGACTCCCACTCACTTGCATTATTAAAACAACAACTCACTAATGCACTTGCTTGCATAATTCAACAACAATACCTACTTCTCTAGCATGGACCACTATCACATGCCACCGGTGTGGCATGTAAAACATTACAATAATCCCAATAATAATAATAATAATAAACAACATTACAGTTATCACAAAATAACTACTTAGCATCTCTAAAATTAGGATGAATGTCCAACAACTACCATGCTCTCAAAAAGCCTTGATGGCTCTTTCAATGACCTATGAATATGATCGATCCTGCAAACTTAAATAAGTGACTTGTTAAGAAAATGCAATGAATAAGCTTTCAGTCTCAAATGATACAGTTAGCATATCATATGGAAAGGGTTTATAGAAGACTATGACATTGGAAATCAAGCACTCATTACAACCCCATACTAGTTAAATATTTAATAATTAACAAAAAGAAAAATATTTGAGTGATCATTAAACTAGCAACTAGATTAAGTGAAATATAAGCTTTAAATTCTGGAACTAAGGATTGAAAAATGCTTTGGTAGACACTTGCTGGAAAATTTGGTTATTAGGAAGAGGCACACTTGAATGAAAATGCATACCAAGTACTGCAACTGACAGCTTGATCAGATTAAGATGCTTCCTTGACAAATGAATCATGAAATTAAAACAGAGGATGACTTTCGTTGAATTCAATTGCTGGGATTTCAATTTTCCACAATACATGAACAAATCAATTACTCAATTTACTCACCTATTCATACTCGTCCACCCTAAACAATTATCCAAGACACAGCAGCACACCTAGTTGCTACTGACCCAATCCATGGCCTAACAAACCACATATACACACTTAACACCAACATACCCAATCCATGGCCAAATAAGCTACATTTTTTTTGAACATCATGATATTATTAAAAGCCAACACGGGGCACAGAGAAAGACACAAAGAAGGGGTAAAACCAACAACAGCAGCAGAGCCAAGAATCAAACCCCCACCACCAGAACCAACAGAAACAAAACACAAACAGCAGAGGGAAAAGGAAAAACAAAAAACGCACTAAAACACACCAAGCTCAGGAGGTCACTTCCCAGCTCTCTTTGTCTCCCGCCATAGCTGACCCATAGCTCAGGAGGTCACTTCCCAGCTCTCTCTATCTCCCGCCAAATAAGCTACATAAACATACCTATTTCATCAGACCCAAACATTGGCCAGATGAACCACCACCAATACATACTGAACACAAACTGAGAACAAGCTTATTATAGGAGTCTAGAAAACTTACAATTACGGTGAAGGTGAAGGTGAAGGAGAAGCATCAAGTGATGGTGAGGTGTATCCTGGCTCAAATCGAAAGCAGAAGAGATCGAATGGCCAGATCTGCGTCTTTCCGGTGACCGACCAAGCTCTGCAATGGAATTAGGGGTGGCAATACGGGTTACGACACGATGGGTTGACACGACACGAACACGATTATTGTGGGTTTGGGTTGAACCTAAATGGGTCGTGTCATTAAACGGGTCAACCCGTGTAACCCGTTTAATAATCGTGCCGTGTTCGGGTTATGTCTCGCGGGACACGGGTTGACACGATTAGTAAGTGCAAATGTGCAATTTTAGTGTTGAGTGACATTTATGTAATTTTTACATATACTATATAAATTTAAGATGTGAAACCCTAAACCTAAATTTCATTTCACACACCATCACTCATTCACTCCATCAGGCATCAGTTAGACACTCTATAGTCTCTACCAGCCACAGCTGCTTAATTGCTTCTCGGCGACCTTCTCTTTTCACAGCGACCTTCTCTCTTCACGACTTCACGTCTTCACTTCCGTCGATCTTGTCTCTACCGCCGATCTTGTCTCTTGTCAACGGTAAGAATACTTAAGATCCATTTCCTGTTTTTCTTTCCAGGTTTTTGTTTGTGTTGGTGCCTGGTGGTAGAATACTAGAATGTGTGGGTTTGGGTGTGTTAGCTTTGTTTCTGCCTTTGCTTTGTTTTTCTGGGTGTTATCACATTATCATGATTTTTTAGATCATTTTCTGTAAATCATTTTTATGCTTGATTTTTTCCAATAATGTGTAATGAACTTTATTGCATGTTTCAGTTGAAATTGCTTGTAAATTAATAATTTTAAAATCGTAAAGGTGAAAAAAGCAGAGAAGATAAAAAAACAAAACGGATCTTTTTTTTATTTCTATAATTCAATGAAACATCAGTTTCATCAAATTAACTTGTTAATTTCTTTATTTGTTCAACAGAAGATTTAACTTCCTAACCCAAACTTGTGTAAAATTGTATACAAAATTTCCATGAATATATAAATATGGTTCCGAATAAGAACAATAGAATCTTAGAGAATCCAACAGACGATCGAAATATGGTCCAATTGGGGAGGAAGAAGAGTACTACTAATTCTGTAGAATGAAGTTTGAAATTGAGTCAACAGTAAACTTATTAATTACTAGTTTATTTTTTGAAAAAATTGATAGATTCATGTAATCTTTTTCTTTGTTTGAAATTAATGAAATCCAATTACTTTTCATAATTATTTTGTTTTCTTTTGAGTTTTGGTGGTCTGTTTCTTCGCTTCATCTTCTCTCTGACTTGGATTCAATGTGGTTGAAATTGCCAACTATCTTGTTTTATGAGAGTTGAATCAATGGACACGTCCAACTTCAGCGAATTCTCGATTATTTCAGTTGATTCGATTAATCCAACTATCTTGTTCTTTTTGTTATGTGCTTTGAAATTGTTAACTGAATGGTGGGAATAGTATTTTTCTTATTTATTAAAACTTCTAAGTTATTACTTATAATCTAATGTATTGAATTTATCTTGTAGGTTTATGGAATTATGGATAGCTAGTTAGCAAGTCAGCAAGAAGAAATCATATCAACTCATCAAGGTATTAGGAAGTTTTTGAATATTGGATGTCTTTTATATTATTATGAACTTGTGGATTTGTATTTGTGGATTTAATTATGGATTTGTATTTGTAGATTTGGCTTTATCATAACTCTTGAATATCGTTTTAAAATTCTGGATTGAGGAGTTATTTGATTAGTATTGTAACTATTGTTGTATGTATTTAGTATTTTGTGATATTGGTTTGATAATTGATTTTATTTGATTACTTGTTTTATTTTTAATGTATTTTAGTGAAATTAATCTAAACATGTTAAATGGGTAGTGTAAACGGGTCAACTAAACGGGTCATTTGACACGACCCGTTGAACCCGTTAAATAAACGGGTTATTCGTGTCGTGTTCGTGTTGACCCATTTTTTTTCGTGTCGTGTTTGGGTCAGAGGGGTCTGACCCGTTTAATAATCGTGTCGTGTTCGGGTTGCCCCAAAATTAATCGTGTCGTGTTCGGGTTGGCCCCAACCCGACCCGCCAACCCGTATTAACACCCCTAAATGGAACCATCACCGAATCAAGCATGCTCTCCCACGCTTCGCTACCGCCACCGCCGCCATTGAAGCCCTCAAGGACTGCTCTCCACACCTACCTGTTGAAGAAAGAAGAAGGTCCGATGACACCTAGCTCAGATCTTCTTTGTTCGATACGAGAAAATCGGTTTCGGGTCTTCTCAGTGGCCGACCTTGCTCTGAATCCGGTCCAAAACCGAGTACTCGCCAAAAACCAAAGCGAGATTGAGAGATGATCTAGAGAGAGAGTCTGGAGAGAAATCTAGATGGAGAATGAGAGGACAGAGACAGTTAGTTTTGTTTGGGTAAGAAACCGGTGTAACCGGTTGCTGGTGAAAATTATTTTCTAATTTTCTCATTTAATTGTTTGAAATTTGACCAAAAGTGGTGTTGTAAGGTACAACACCGCTCTCTTATTTGCACTGTAGCATGACCTGTAAAAGTGTTGCTCAAATGAAATGGAAGATGTGACTTTACATATATATATATATATATATATATATATATATATTGTGGCCAGGGCAATACTCCATTTCAGGCCTCAATAATTAGGCAGCATCAGCCTTGTGTCCTGAAGGAGTCCATTTTTGCTCACCCCCCCCCCCCCCCCCCCCCCCCCCCCATCAAGGGGGGTGAGCATTACCCCCCTCCTCAATACATGACAAGTGTCCAGGGAGAGGGTAGTTTTGTCCAAACACATGAGAGTTTTTAGACAAAAATACCCCTCATTGAACACGTGTCATTTATTGGGGAGGGAGGTAATGCTCACCCCCTTTGATGGGGGGTAAGCAAAAGTCTTCTCGTCCTGAAGCTTCCAGCACCAAAACCACTACAAAATTTTCCATTTATAGAACCCAACTTGGTCTGGATTGGTTTTGTCTTTGATTTTCCAAAGTATGTGGACATGATCTATCATTAAGCTTGATGAATTTCATATATAGAAGTAATGACTGATTATTTAATTTTAATCATGATTAATGTAGTTAGGTCAAGAATTCTTGTCTATCTTTTGCTTGATTTTCATCCAAATTTGGAGTTAATATCTAAATAAATAAATGGTTAGACTAAACCAACTTAGATGTGTGACTTAAAATGTTGACCTCAACATCTCAACAACCCATGAGTTGTAAATGCATTCAAATTTCAACTATTGGATTGAGATCACATGAATGGTTGAGATGTTGAAATCAAAATTTTAAATCACAAATATAAGCTAATTTAGCTTGACGTATAAATAAAACATAGATATTACGAATACAATTCAGATAGCAAATAAATTACATATATAGTTGGAGTGCTCTATTTTTAATCATAGATATTATGATGCTGTCGGAGAATAAGTCTAATGAGTAATGGTGGTCATGGTTCGGTTTCGAGGCGGTTTCAGTTCCGTGGCCACCCAAACCGTAACCGAACCGAGAGAAATCGGTTTGGTTTTCGATTTCGAACCGCCGGTTAGGCAATTCGGTTTCGGTTTCGGTTTGGACTGGTTTCGGTTTCGGTTTCAGTTTTTTTTTACAAACCTTAATTAAAATAATTACAAAATCTAATTAAAATAATGAGAAAAAAAAATGTTCCACCAACAAAAAAAAAATTGACAGATTAAGAAAATTTGTGGGACATTTTATATAGTAATAAAATTGAAGCATTTGTAATAAAATGAAATAATATAAAATATTCAATACAATTATATAAATATAGAATTGAAGCATTTAAGTATTTAACAATGTTGAAAATAAAAGAAATTGACATTGATTAATGGATACAAAATTACAATTGCAGATAAATTAAAAAATATATTATAAATGGACAATGAATTCAAATATACAATGTAACAAAGTTGAATTTAAAAAAAAAAATCGGCATTGCACTTAATTTAACCTCATTTAAGTTGCCTACGTAACCTCCACCAATATAGAGGAATCAAAGACCACGTAGTTCTTTTACCTTTAATTAGATGCTCGGTGTTGAAGGTTTGAAGTTGGAATGGAATCTAATCGCTGCCTTCAGTTCCCGTGGTTTGGTCATCTTCGAAAAAATCATTCACTATATCCGCCTCGATTTCTTGTTGTCTGTATTTTGCCTTTGTCCAATCATCAACACGCGCCTGAGCTTCAAGTGTATGCGGACACATAACCACCCAACTTGGTTCCAAAATATTTCCACCTGCACTAAATTCTTGTTCCACAGCAACGGTAGAAACCGGTGTTCCTAGAATTTGTTTAGCAATAATAGCCAAAATTGGAAAAATCTGTTCATGATCCTTCCACCAAACCTAGATACTAAATCCACTATCTTCAAAAAATTCATGAGATATTTCTCAATACCGGTCAAGCTCAGAAATCGAGGCATATGAGTATGAAAAAGATGTTAATAATTTTTTGGCTCTTTGGGAAAACAATTGATCCCCTAAACCCTTTAATTTAAAAGTTAAGGAAGTACCAGTACCATCAGATGTCGGTTGATGTTGTGAAACCGACATGTTCAAAGACGGACCATATATTCTAAGATATTCATCATATAATTCATAAAGCAAAGTCTTAATTGAATTACAATAACTAAGAACATCAACTTCTAAATCTAAGCTTTTGTAATAATGAGTTAAATAATCCTGTAAACATTCTAATTTAAAGCATGGATCAAAACATGTGCAAGCAAATAAATATTTGGAATCTCCTTATAATACTGTAACCATTTTTTTTCATGGCAGAAACACATTCACTCAATTGAACATCAAGTTCACACTCACTGAATGCACCAGCAATATTAACACTTTGAATAAGAAATAAATTAGTAGTGGGATAGTAAATACCAGATAAAGCATTAGTAGCATCATTAAAAACACATAACAATTCAAGAATTTTTATACATGTATCCCAATGCTTCAATTGAAGAGAAATTGAAGGAACGTTATAAGTAATAAAAGAAACTAACAATTCCTTATATGCAACACTTTCATTAAACAACTTATAAGTAGAATTCCAATGAGTACTAATATCCCGAGAAAATTTAATGGGACGCATACCATTTTGAGAGCAATATTTTAACCATAGTTTCTGGAGTTTGTTTTGCCTCTAGATATAATTAATACTATCTCTAATTGGTCTAATATACACAGAAAGAATTTGTAATCTAGCTTAAACACACAAATTTAAATATGGCATGCACATCTTTGATGAAATAATTTACCCTCAAAATAGGGATTGCACAAATCATGTAACATAGGAATAGATGCAGTATTGCTTGCAGCATTATCAAAACCGATCGTAAAAATTTTGTTTTGGATATGAAACTCTTCAAAAATAATTTTAAGGAGTCGAAAAATATTTTGAACCGTATGTGATTCATCGAAAACACGAAATGCAATAATTCTTTTTTGCATGACCCAATCATTAACAATATAATGACATGTCACACCCATATAATGGTGACTACCAAAATTGTCGGTCCATATGTCGGTACATACGGAAATGCGACCTTCAAATTGATAAAAAAAAGACTCAATTTGTTTTTTTGTTTTTTATAAATGGAAAACTGTGTACGTGTGAGAGTGGATATAGGAACACGTTGCATTGCAGGATTTAATGCAGTTTGACAATAATTAACAAAACATACTTTCTCACCAAAACTAAAAGGTAAATGTTCTACTGCAACCATTACTGCTAATTCTTCCTTTTTTTTTTCAGAAGTATAATAAAATAGTTGATTAGTAGAGGTTCCGTACCTGGAGATTTGGGATTGGTTACTAGTCTTCACCAATTCAAACGGGTGATTTTTTCTAATATGGTTCCAATACGTGTCATATCCGAATGATTTATTGATCTTGTATGTTTTTGAGCAGTAGTTGCACTTGATTTTGATCATTCCTTCATCTAACTGAATTTTCTTCATATGCAATTTGAAGAGATCGAACTTCATCGGCTTTTCTTCTTCACATGCAACAAATTCATTGGAAGGGGGTGGAGGGTTAGATAGATTTTCATTACTATCTGGGTTATAAAGATTGGGGTGGTCGGAAATTATTAGAGGCGGATTAGGACTAGGAGGGAGATTAGATTCAAATTGTCTTTGAAGGAACTCGTAGTAAAGTCGGTCGTCATAACTAACCTCATCACCTTCGTGTTCCAACAAATCTTGCAATGGACATTTTCCTTTGTTCAAATTTCTTGAACCTTCTCCCCCACTTGCCATTGAATAATTATTTGTAAAAAAATATATAGATATGTGAGGAATTCAAAATATTGTTGGAATAATAATGGCAAATTGGTAACACTAAAAAAATGATTGTAAATAAATAATAGATGATTGTTAAAAATAGAAGAAATAAATAGATATTAATTTCTATAAGAAATGAGAATTAAAGAAAATTGTATAATAGATGATTGTAAAAAATAGAAGAAATAAATAAATATTAATTTCTATGATATATGAGAAATAAAGAAAATTATAGAATGTAGAGAGAATTGAGAATTTGAGATTGAGAGAGATTGAGAGAAGTTGAGAGTGGTGTGAAGAATATTGAAATGTGGGGGGTATTTATAGGATTAGAGTAGATGGGTGAATTTGTAATTTTAAAAAATTAAGGGGAATATATATATATATATATGGCCGTTTGAGGTGACCGTTGGAAGATGGCCGTTGGAAGATGTTGGTCATCTCTCACAACGGTCACCAGTAATTCTTTTTTCAATTTTGTGGTCTACGTGTCAGTGTGGTATTGGTCCAAATTTATTTATTTTTAAAAAAAACTTAACATTCTCTCAACGGTCACCCACTTCCAAATTGTTTTTCCAATTTTTTGTCCATGTGGACTGCTGTCATTGGTGACAAATTTTTTTTAATATATTAAATGCCAAAAACCAACCAAAACGACGGTTTTGGTCGATTTTTGACCAACCGTAACGGGCTACGGTTCCGGTTTCGATTTTTTGGAGCTGGTTTTGGTTCTATACCCACTGTTTAACCAAACTGTGGGTACCACTACTGGTGAGGCTAAAGCCTCTGGAACTGTGATAAGTCGTGGTCGAAAGTATCCTCGCTGGGATGATGGAAATAGCTATTTCCTTGGGTGGGGTCATCTTCACTGAGGAAATCATCGTCATCATCTTGTCTTTCTGATCCTAAATCCTTTTGGGATATGCTGGTCATTGTCTTTTTCATCTCTTCTGTAAATTTCATCAGTTTTTCAAAAATGCTAGCTGCAGCAATTCTGGCCTGGTTTTGGGATTTAACCACTAAGAACTGGGATTGGTCAGTTGATTTGAAGCAATAATTGGGATTGGCAGTAAACCACTTGACCACTCTGTCTCTGCCATGATATGACATATTCATACCACTCCACTATTTGATCTAGGTCTGTTTTCCAAAATAGGGGACATTGACATTGCCAATTAATTTGTCTTGAATTTTGTATTCAAGCATTAGAATCCAGATGAGATTAAAATGTTTAAAAAAAACAACAGTAGATCTGGGAAGAAATCACATTCAGTAAGCTTGGAAAGATAGGCTATAAAATGGAGATATCCTTCCTTAATGAGATTTGGAAGGAAACCAATATTTGGACCATATTTCTCCAACCACTCAAGGAACTAGAAGGGTATATTGAGTGGAAAATTTTTGTCAAAATATATAAACCAGGACAAGGAATTTTCTGGGTTTTGGCCATATAAAACTTTTGTCCATGCATCAATATAATCCCAATATGAGTATTCTGAGACATGGAATGACCTGGAAAATTTATTCTTCTTGTTTGGGACTCTTCCCTACTATTCTAGGGTGAAGATTTTACAAAGTTTTATATTTCGGAAAATTAATTTTTCTAGGTCCGTTTTGTCAAAAACATCTGAGATGAAAATAAAGTTTGTGTCAACAAGAATGAACTCATTGAATATAAGTCTGTTTAATATGTCTTCAGGGACACTGCAAAACATGGGATCAATGAGAACATCTGCTAGTGTTTTAGATTCCTTGAAATAATGGTCAAGTAATAGTGGTTTCCACCATAAAATATCTATAAAAATAGGGCTTTTCATGGTAAGGGCAATTTTGGGAGTTAATTCTTGGGAAAGGAGATGATGAAGTAGTAGGAGTACAAGATTTCAATTTTCCCATGGCTAATTTGTCTTGTTTAGATGAGTGAGGGCTAATATGTGAAGATGCTACTGTTTTGAAAGACGGGGATTCTGATTTGAGAGGGGAAAAACTGTCAGAAATGTTTAATGGGCTGATAACGTTGGTAATGGGTCTAGTTGAGGTTGAAAAGGGCATGGGTGTGATTGTTACTAAAGGATAACTATTCTGTGGTTGGTCTGGCTTGGTGGATAAAACCATATGACTAGAGACAATATTTTGACCGAAATTAAAGTAAGAGATCCCTCACTTGAAAGTTACTATATATATATATATATATATATATATATATATTGTGCCGATATTGACACTCATAAATATGATAAGCACACCCATATTTTAATAAAAATTTTAATTATAAAAATATCGCAATAGAAATTTACTAATAAGGACTAATTAGTTTAATTAAAAATAAATAAAATACTATGTACACTCATTAATTATACTCATATCTTTTAAAAAAAAACAAACAAACAAACCATTATTCTATTTCAAGCTAATTATCAAAATCTCATATTATTATATAACAAAGTAATGGGAAAAAGAATTTCCAAAGGCATGATAAATCAGAATTCAAACAATCAAATTGTATGCAAAACCATCCGTTTTCAAAGCTATTAAGGCCCCGTCCTGCAGCTGTTTTTTTTTCGTTTTTGTTTTCCAAAAACGATTTCGAATTCGCGTTCGTTTAACCGTTTTTCATTTTATTTTCGAAAAACAAAAAAAAAATTGAAAAACACAATTAGTGTTAAAAGTGAAAATTTTGAAAAACATTTGAAAGTTGTTTTTCGTTTTTCGTTTTTCGTTTTTGTTTTTTCACTTTTTTTTATAAAAAAAAATCATTTTTTTTCTTACTTTTCTCCATCTTCCCGTCACTATTCTTCTTCATCTTCTTCCAGACTCCTTTTCTTCTTCTTCTTCTCCGCCGATCAGCTTCTTCTTCTTCTTCACTGATCCGCTGCTTCTTCTTCTTCTTCTTCTTCTTCTTCTTCTTCTTCTTCTTCACCGAGTCCACTTATTAGTCATCCAACGAAGTTAAAAATTTCTTTTCCTTGAAATTTTACTGAACTTTGTTTGAATACCAATTTTTCAATTTCCTTTCCTTTCCTTTCCTTCCACTTCCAATGTAAAAGACCCATTCAAGTTTAAAAATTTCAGCCTCCCAATGGAATCTATGGCTAGTGAACCTATTCCTTCAAAAGTTGTATATCACTGTTCGATAGAAGTCCTAAACGAATTGGTGTTTCAACAATTGATCCCAATTAACTACGCTGGATATGTGATTGATGTTGAAAAGGGTGTGGTTAAAAATGGTTATTTTATAGGTAATAGTACTTCTCATGATGATTGCAATGACGATGTGTGTACTAATGATGCCCCTACATGTTCTTCTTCAGGGAGTTTACTAGATAGGCGTTTTGTGATTGGTGTTTTAAAATTTTGTAGCAATGAAAGATGTCTTGAACTGGGAAGAAGATACCATGCATTGATTATAAAGAGTGAAGTTAGTGTTAATCAGTTTGTAGGAACTAGTCTTGTTTGTATGTTTGCTAAATGTGGAGATATGAGTTTACTGGTAGCACGTTTAACTCCAGATTTTGTTAACTTAACTCCAGTTTACTGAATTTCATGTGTAATGTTCTGGTGACTCATTTTTATTCAAATTATATATATATATATATGTATATGTATATATGTATGTATTCGGTGAATCAATTTTCTTCTCTGATTCATTATTATATTTTTCTCTTTATTTTTACAACAATTTTTAAATTATGAGGTATTTGATAATTATTTGTGATGAATTATTGACTCCCTTTTATTCAAATTAAAAATTGCAATAGAAAAAATATAAGAAAAATTATAATTTTTGATATTTTTCAGTTATTCTACCAGACGGGTTTTTACTGTTTTCATTTTCAGAATTCAGCTTTCAGTAAAGCTACCAGACGCGTTTTTACTGTTTTCAATTTCAGGATACAGTTTCCCGTATATGCTACCAGACGCGTTTTCAGAATTCGAAAAACAAAAAAAAACACTGTTTTCATTTTTATTTTTATTTTCGAAAAACAGTCGCTGAAAAATACTTACAGGACAGACCCTAAGCTTCTTCGGTTTCCATGCAACAATATCTATGCAATGTAATAATAATTCAACATGGTAACGACTAGTGAGGTACATCTTGGAAGATCTATGGTTGAGAGGAAAAAAGCTCAGATTTATAGTGAGTCAAACTTGGAGCCAAGCCTCATATACAAATTCTAATGGTTTGTGTAAAGTTCTCCACATTCAAGAATATATCTTTAAATCATAAGTTAAATGAATTTTTTTATAAATTTTCTTTTGTTATTACTCTTAATATTTCTTTTGATATTTATTTTGAGAAAGAACAAATAACATGATTTTATTTTTCATAGCTGCACACTCAAGCACTCTTGACCACTTCTCGGAGGTGACCCTTGAATTCATATAATAAATATCATAAACATGTCATAGGTAAATACACAGCCAGATGAAATCAGCCAATTGACCCCATTGAGACATTTGGAGGTATCCTTCTATAAATACAGTAATGTTAAACTGCCACATAAATTGATTTCAAGTGGGATTTAATCAAGGCTGCACGCATCAGAAACTTTAATAATCGTTGTGTATCCATGAGATCAACGGTGATATGAGGATGTGAATTCTGTTGTAATAGATATCAGCAACTTGACAGAGTTGAGTTCTCTATATTTTCATTTCCCTAAAGTAGAGCTTCTCGAAACTTAAGAATTTAAGAATTTAATAATTGTGTTTTTGAACCTGAAGAACTTAAGAATTTATCATTTATGAAATTAAGTGTGTTAATAACTTAAGAGGGTTTATAAATAAATTGTATTAAAATGAAAATATTCATTTAAATAAGAGCATTATTGGCTTTAAGATAGGTGTTTATAATAATGTTTTAATTTTAAATTTTAGAAATGAGTGTCCTTATAAATATGGGTATGCTTATCATATTTATAGATGTTAATAACCGCACATATATACATATATATATATATATATATATATATATATATACCTGTCAGTTTGTCATGATATAAATAATATCAGGACGAAGAATGTGGACCACGGATTATGGAGAAGTTTTGACATGTGCATACACTTTGAATCAAAATATATAAATCTAATGGTCCACATTTTTTACCCTGATATATTTTATAAATATATATATATACAATAATTTTCACATAAGTGCGCACTGATAGAATTATATAAGGACATTGAATGTGAACCACTCATTTTACATATTTTGACTTGGTATGTATGCACTTATCAAAACTCTTTTATAAATGAGTGGCTCACATTCAATGTTCTTATATAATTCTATCAGTACGCACTGACAGGAAAATGAATATATATATATATATATATATATATATATATATATATATATGTTTTATGATTGATTTCCTAAAAAAAAATACTGTTAAAACATTTAAACGTCTATAAAACCCAACCCGAAGTGGGCTTGGGCCTGGTCAGGCTTGGATTGGCCTTAAACTTCTTCTTCTCAAGAACAACCAGAAAACTAAACCCTACAAAGCAAAATCGATCAAAATCAACAAGAGTGAAAACCCTAGAAATGCGATCCCTCTGTTCCCTTCGTCAAGCTCGTCCTTTCTCTGCTACTTCTCTAAACCGATTCTATGGAGCTCTCAATCAGGTCTCTGAGAGTCAATCAGTATCTTCTGGTTTTCCGGGTAAGTTTCTTTTACTTTTTTTTTATTTAATTTATTTTTTGGGTTACTGGCAAGGCAAAGGGAATTTATTCAAAAAAAGTGATGCATTTAATTCCATTTCAGAATCCGACATGGGTTTTGATTTGTTTGTGAATCGTCTTCGTAGCTTATAATTTCCCAAATTGGTCTCACGCGTTAGGGTTTCTAATTCTTTTAGTTTAAGCTCTATTTTAGAGATTTATCTAGGAATTAATTGAATTTCAAACCTATAATACATAATTGGACAATGAAAAATTGGTCTAAGCAAGAAAATAATTTATGGTTCCAGCAAACTAGGAAATGATAGCAAATTTTAGAGGTTAAGAGGTACCCAGTACAATTGTCGATTTTTCATTTCGGTTGGGTAGCTGCTAATAGAGAAGTTTTCACTCTGCAGGTTATTTAGAGAACCAGAAAAGTAGATATTTTTCGTTATGGAATGCTGCAAGTGCGAAACAAATGCCTCCGCGAGTTTTGGGAAATTTGGGGATGGATTTATGTTCATTGGCTGCAAAGGGGAACATGTCTTCTCCGTATGCTTTAGGTTTCCGGAGCTTTATCCATTCCACGAGTCAGAAAGATTTTGAGCCTCGCAAGAGTTCGAGGCCCATGGATTTCGTGAGGGGGGTGGTAGAGGAAGATGGGAAGAGATTTACAAGGTCTCCTCATTTTTCTCACAATAATGTTGAGCAAAACGCTGATTTTGTCAACATAAAGTTGTTGCGTAACAACACTTTTGTTACTGTGACGGATTCTAAAGGAAATAAGAAGCTTGGTGCCTCTTCAGGATGTTTGCCGGAATTAAAAGCAGGGCCGAAACTCTCAAAGTATGCTGCTGAAGCAACTGCTGAACATGTTGGACGATTGGCTAGAAATTTCGGGTTGAAATCAGTTGTAATGAGGGTGAATGGCTTCACTTATTTTAAGAAGAAAAGACAAGCAATCATGAGCTTTAGAGAAGGCTTCGGTACTTCCCGAGGAGACCAGAATCCTATTGTATACATCGAAGACACAACTCGAAAACCACACAATGGATGCCGACTCCCAAAGAAACGCCGTATTTAAACAAAAGCGATGTTATCTTGACAAGGGGAAGAATCTCATAGGTGGTGAACAAATCTATGCCCAAGGTTATGAATCATCGGCACTGTTTGGATTTTTGAAATTGAGATAATCAGATAAGCTTTACTAGTCTGTTCATTTGATTCTTCATTTTCCTTTTATCGTGTGATGTTTATCTATTGTCCTGATCTTGCATGCTTCGAGATTCCAGAATGTAGGTAATCTTCATGTTTTTCTAGCAATATTTGTGCCAAATTTTAGTTTTGCTCGTATATTTTTCTTCGAAACTTCTATATAATAATTGTTGACCATTATGCTCTCTGCTCTATACTTGTTATTGCCTTGCCTCAAAGTTCTGTGTTTTGTAGTGTTGCAGAAAGCGTTAGGCGCTAGTTAGGAGTTGATTCCCGTATAGCGTCTAGCCCGCCTAGTCGGGGACTAGGCAGCTGGTCGGAATTTTTTTAATATTTTTTTTGTTATAATTTAGTAAATGGTCATAAGTCATATATTGAACCTCAAATTGAAAATTAAATTCTAAAAAACGCAATATTGAGAATCAAAATCCGTAAACAACTAAACAAAATTTAATAAACTCAATCAAATTCTAATCTAAATCTAAAAAAAAATCAGAGTCAACGATGACTAGTTGCCAAGACCAACTAGGGCTGACCAGGCGGTGTTTAGTCCTCCT
Source organism: Dipteronia sinensis (assembly GCA_033220585.1). Taxonomy (NCBI): domain Eukaryota; kingdom Viridiplantae; phylum Streptophyta; class Magnoliopsida; order Sapindales; family Sapindaceae; genus Dipteronia; species Dipteronia sinensis. The sequence continues at coordinate 9,261,941 of CM065643.1, read as the reverse complement.
TAATCGGGGACTTTTGAAACACTGGTTTCGTATTCAAAGTGGACAAAATCTTCTATAAAATAATTGTTGACCATTATGTTCTCTGCTCTTTAATTGTTATTGCCTTGCCCCAAAGTTCTATGTTTCGTATTCAAAGTGGACAAAATCGATTCTGATGTACTTGTACCGACTCTCCTTATTTGAGAGAAATTTCTCAAGATACGTGTTCATTTGTAATTTTCTAGACATTTATTTAGAGATTACAACGAAATGCTGGTTAACATTTAGTACGCACTTATATTTCTAAATAGATTTTTTAATCTTCTTCAAACTACTAATTGAAAAACTGTGTTTTTATTTAGTTATGAGAACTGTTTAAAAAAGTTTTAAGTTAAATCTACTACCGTGTCTTCTTCTCCTACCCCACGAAAAAAGCAGATCGGCTGCTGCTCCTTTTTTTTGGAGGTTGGAAGAGTGCTGCCTGCTCCATCGTTGGAGAAGGCAAAGAGTCTCCTCCAACACATTTTTAAAAAAAAAAAATTAGTTGCTGTTATTTAAAATTAATATTTATTTCTAAATTATGGGATTAATGTTGAATGCATGATTAGTTGAAGATAATTTGTGATGAGTTAGTTATTGACCTACCTTTTATTCAAGTTTATAAATTACAATAGAAAAATATGATTGGTCAATTATTTAACCAAATTGTTCTGTAATTTTAGATTATAAAGCCAAACAAAATGTAAAATTGATATTACGATTTTTTTTATATTTTTCGGTTAATCTAATAGATGCGATTTTACCGTTTTCATACCATATGCTATTAGCAGCACCTTTGTTAAATTGTCCGTTTTAACATTATTACTAATTAACTGGTTACAACTACCAACTATGTTTGAAATTAATTTAATTTATTTATATATTATCATTACTGTTCATTTTTGGGTTCATTTTTGGTTAATTATATGTATACAGTAATCTGCAAACCCATGTGATGCACGAGTTTTGATTTATAAATTTTTTTTCTTGCTTTAGGAACAAAAAAGTTTCATTAAAACAACTATATTTATGACATTACGTTACTTTTGATTTCCATCCATTAACTACTCTATGATTCATGAGTATGCTTAGATTCTGGTGAACGACATGACACATTGACACTTTCCATCAAACTTCTATACCCACCTCGTCAAAGTTTGAATTTGACTGTTTCACCTAACCAGACTTTGGCTATGTTTGGGATTGTTTATGTTTGGAAAATAATTACTTATTTCTCAAGTTTTGAACAAATGAGTGTTTGGTAAACTTTCCAAAAATAACTTATTTTACAATTAACTTCTCTCTTAATCAACTTTTGAGAAGCTGTGTGAGGGTTGCTTTTGGAAGCAGAAACTAGCTTATTATTTATGTCATGTCTAGAATACCCTCACTATTTTGTTAAAAGACAATATTACCCTTATATTTAATATTAATATAATAAAAAAACTAAAAACTAAAAAGTAAAAAATTTAAAATTTATTTTTAAGAAAATAATTAAAATTTAAAAAACAAAAAAGGGGAATGGTGGTCACTGCCGTGGTGGTCATTGCCGTGGTGGCTACCGTCGGAATTCGATGCCGGAGGAGTACCGTCGTTCTTCGGCGACGAAGCGGCCAGAAGAAACCAGCTCCGTCGCAAACCAGAGACGAAGTGGCTAAGTCAACGCGAATACAATCGCGATTCCGTCCTGAATCCGTCCCAAAGCCCAGTTCTGCTCTGATGACTTCGACGGAATCTCGAAAAGGCAGGAAGCCTCCTCCACGATGCAACCAATCGACAGCAGAATCTCGTGATTTCAAATCATTTTCGTCACCAGTGCGGGAAAGGATATCGGTGCACTTGAAGGTGGCTGACGATGATCTCGGTGGATCTGAAGTCGAAGGAGGAATTGGAGAGTCAACACTGCCGCGCCGGAGTTTGCAGAGGTTGACTGTTGGTGAAGAAGGGGAGTGAGTTGACTCGAGGGAAGAGCCTGAGTTGACTCAGTCAGGTTCTGTTGTTGTGTTTAAAATATGAACTGAGTTGACTCGGTTTTTTGAGTAATTTGTTTGAGAAGTGACTGAGTTGACTCAATCATAATTTTTTTTTCTTTATTTTTTTTTGTTTAATTTTGTCATTTATTTCTTTCTATATACTTCATATTTATAATATTTATTGATATCTATTTTAGTAATTTTGTTCAATAAATTTTCCATCCTTTCAAAAGTTAAGCAATTTTAAAATTTAGTTTACCAAACACTTACCAACTTTTTTCCTAAGTAGATTATTTCCTAAGTGAAGCTATAAGTAGATTTTTTTCTTAAGTAAAGCAATCTCAAACATAGCTTTTATAAACTATAAATAAATAAAATCCTTATTATTTATACAAATGCATACAGTAGATGACAATCAGTATTTCAATCTATTCATCTAATTAATAGATACACACATTGAGCATTTGCTACCTACTGATTTTATAAAAATAAAAAGTAAAAACCTCATTGTTCGCATGAAAACTTGTCATAGTTGTTTCTCCAAATATATATAAATCTTTTTGGATTAGAAAACACAATGCATGGAAGCAAACTCATCATCATCTACGGTTTGCTCATCTTTCTACTATAAATCCCCACCAGATGAGGTCGCACATCAAGAGGCTTTTATCATACCCTGGGAAGTTTCCTCACTATACTACGGTCCACGGTGTCTCTTGCTTGCAAAGTGCCTCAGAAAGATGTTTTTGTACTGGGTTCCTTTTGCACTCGAGATAACCAAGATCCAAGATTGCTCGGTTGCTCCTACAAAACTTAAAAATCCAGAACCAAAAAAATTAAATAGTCTCGTAATAGTATAAGCGTACAATCTAAACTCATCCAAAACCATAACGAATGCATAACTATCAAAAATAACCCAAATAATCAATAATCTGAAAGAAAAAAAAATATATATATATATATAAATTAAATTGGACACTAATAAGAAAATAGATATTTGAATAGCAAAATCCAATTTGGTTGTTGATTTTGTCTTTGTTTTGATCAAACTTCTGTAATGCTGCCGTGGGAGAACCTCCATTGTTATTCTTCAATGAAAAATAAAAATTTATAGAAAATGAATTGAAAAAAATGAAGGGTAGGACAATAAAGGGTCATTGTTAACTTAGTGCATGTATCGAAGGATAATTATTAAAGAGTTCAATATAAAAATTAAATAATCAATGAATACAATGTATATGTAAGGAGTGACCTTTTATTTTACTTCAATTAAATAATTAATGAGTACAATATATATGTAGGGTGGTCTTTTATTTTAGTTCAATTACATATGTCATTAATATAAATTGAGGATTGAGTTCAATGCATACATAAGCTTATAAAAGGATTTAATTAACAAAATTGATGAGAAAATAAATACAAGACAATAAATATACAGGTTCATTATCTTTCTATAATAATAATAATAATAATAATAATAATAATAATAATAATAATAATAGCCAAAGCAAATAATTAATGTTTTCAAAAATAAAAACTAATCAGAAGAATACCAAAAAAAATTTATTGATAAGGATAAATTTAGCTTTATGTTAAATTAAGAAATATAAAAATGCCTAGGTTCATTATATAATAATAATAATAATAATAATAGCTAAAACAACAAATTTCCTCACTATACTACGGTCCCCGAAACCGTGCTCCTAAAATGGTTTTTCGTCCTATTTCTGGTCCTCGGACGGAAGTTTCGGTTTCTAATGTCTTACCGCTATTCAGCAGGATTTAGGGGCTCTGGATTCAGTTGTGGTTCATTCTTCTGCAGGTTCAGATCCAGTTTTGAGTACAGTTTATTCTACTGGTCTAGTTGCTTCGACAGGTTTCAATTCTTTGGTGGTTCCTACTATTTCGGTGCTGGCTGCTCAGGTTTGTCAGTTCCAGCAGGGGGGCGGAGCGATGATTCTCTTCTTGATGTTTTGGTGGCCGCTCCAGATCTGGTTGTTTCAGCTATTTTATCTGATTCTGTTTCTTTGAAGACTTTGTGTGAGCAACAGTCGGGGAGTGTTAATGCAATTATTCCTAGGTCCTCAGCAGTAGTCCCGGTTTCTAATATCATGGTGGTTCATGACTCTCCTGTGGATATTGGGTCTGATTTGAATGTGGATTTTTCGACGGATCAAGCTTCTTCCTTTTCGGGATCGGAGACGATATTGGAGTCCTCTACTAATTCGGGACTGGTTTTTGATGTTCACTCCACTGTTTCGAACCATGCTATTCCAGTCATAGATTCGTTGGTTCAGACGGTCCCTACTATTGTGGGATCTTTCTCTCTTCAGCGTCCGCCGATTCCGTATACTGCTCACGGAGTTAGAAATGACTGTTCTGGATCTTCTCATATTTCCTCTTCGGTTGCATGTTCTACCCAGATTTCAGGATTTCCGGCCTCTGACTCTCAGGCTGAGCTTCGTCTCATTGCTGGTTCTTCATGGTCTTCTCAAACTGAGGCAGAAGGATTAGATGCTAGCAATATTTCTCAGAGGACAACGATGATTACGCGTAGGCTGACGAAGCTAAAGTCCAAGATGCGGACTTCTTATGGTGTTTCTGATGATTAGTGTCCTTTACTGGAATTGTCATGGCATTGAGAATGGGTCTTCGAGCCGTGTTCTCAGAGATTTGTGTCATTTACACTGACCTTCTTTGGTTTGTATTGCTGAGCCTATGGTAGTTTTTACTTCCATCTCTTTTTATTTTTGGTCTTCTCTCGATCTATATTTAGTGGGTTTGAATGATAGGGGTGGTCTTTTGCCGACGATTTGGGTCTTTGCTTGTGAATCTTTTTCTGACGCTCAGATAGTTCATTTTTATGAGCAGCAGCTTACTGTTTCACTCACGGTTAATTCTCGGTTGCATTATTACACTTTCGTTTATGCGAGCACGTCAATGGTTGTCCGAAGATCGCTTTGGCAGTCTCTTCGGGACTTGGTCAGTTTGGTTACTTCCTCTTGGTTGGCTGTGGGTGATTTCAACGCTGTTTTGGGAGCTCATGAGACTTTAGGTCGTTCTCCAGCTCGTAGCTCCTGTGAGGATTTCAGGTCGGTTATTGAGGATTGTGATTTGATTGGTGTTCGCTCTCAGGGTGCTCGTTTCACTTGGGCTAGGGGTCGTTATCCCCGTACTAGAATTGAGAGGAGGTTAGATAGAGCTTTGGTTTCTGAGGGTTGTATTTCATATTGGCGGGACATTTCTTGTGTGGCTCTCCCTCGTAGATTTTCCGATCATTGTTCATTGGTGATTCGATTGTCGAATATTGAGACCGTTAGTCCTAAGCCTTTTCGATTCCAAAGCATGTGGTTGGATCACCCAGATTTTATGGCTTTAATTCGTCATATTTGGAGTTCCTCTTTTGTGGATACGCCTCCTCAAGTGGTTATCAAAAAGCTAAAAATGTTGAAGAATGCTCTCAAAACTTGGAATTGGGAGGTTTTTGGGGATTTAAATTCCAACATTACTGGGAAATCAGCATAACTTCAATCTATTCAACTTCAGATGTCTAATCTGGGTTTTTCAGAGGAGCTTTTCTTGGCCTAGTCTCGTGTTCATCATGAGCTTGATGTGTCGTTACACAGACATGAGTGCTTTTATCGTGATCGGTCAAGAGTTAAGTGGCTGCAAGATGGTGACTGTAATTCCTCATTCTTTCATGCCACTGTCAGACGTAGGTAGTACAAGAACGCTTTGTCTTCTCTCTCGATTAATGGGGTGCTTACTGATGACCGTTTGATTATTAGGGATCATAACATCGAGTTTTATTCGAATCTTTTTTCTTCGGATCCTTCTCCGGTTGAGACAGAGTTCTTGATGGTGGAGGATGTGATTCCTTCTTTAGTGATTGATGTGGAAAATGCTTTTCTGATTAGCATTCCTTCGATGAACGATATCCATGATGTGGTTTTTGCTATGGATACATCCTCTGCCCCTGGGCCGGACGGTTTTTCTGGAGGGTTCTATTAACGTTGTTGGGAGGTGGTGGGTAGTGACATGGTTCTTGCTGTTCGGGACTTTTTCCGTACAGGGGTTATTTTTCCGGGTTTGAACTTTAGTTTCATTGTTCTTCTTCCGAAACTGAAGAATTCGATTTCGATAGACCAATTTCGTCTGATTGTGCTTAGTAACTTATTGTTTAAAATCTCTTCCAAAATTTTGACGAATCGATTAGCTCAGATTGCAGCTAGGATTGTCTCTCCTCATCAGTTTGGGTTCATCTGGAACCGTCACATTGAGAACTGTATCGCTTTAGCTTCTGACTGTGTGAATGTGATGCATAAGAAGTGTTATTGAGGCAATTTGGCCATGAAGATAGATATCCGTAAAGCTTTCGATACTCTAGATTGATCTTTGCTTCGCAGAGTTCTTCAAGCTTTTGGATTTTCTCCAGTTTTTATAGATTGGATTGACAGCATCCTAGGATCTTCGAGACTTTCAGTGCTGATCAATGGGTCCCCAGAGGGTTATTTTCGTTGTTCTAGAGGGGTTTGTCAGGGTGACCCTCTTTCCCCTCTTTTGTTTGGTATTGCTGAGGATTTCCTTAGTAGGCTTCTGTCGAGGATGATGGATTTCTCTCAGTTACTGCCTATTTCTTCTCCGAGCGGATTTTCTACTCCTACTCATTTGCTTTATGCAGATGATGTTCTGATTTTTTACAGAGGCACGGTTCGGAATCTGAATAATATTGTGAGTGCTTTTGAGGTTTATGGTAACATTTCAGGTCAGCTGGTTAATTGGGGTAAATCTTCTATCTATTTTGGATCTTCTGTTTCCCCGTCCCGAATTGGTAGATTGCAGTCCTTGGTTGGTATGCAGATTGGTCAATTGCCTTTCTCTTACTTGGGGGTCCCGTTATTTCCGGGAAAGCCTAAGAAGTTCTTGTTATAGCCTATCACGGATAAAATCTTGTCTAAGTTTGCTAAGTAGAAGGGGAAAGCCCTTTCTTTGGCCGGTCACGCTACTCTGATCAAGTCGGTCATTACGGGCTCCTTTGTGCATTCTTTCATGATCTACAAATGGTCTTCTTCTTTGCTGCGGTTGGTTAATCGCAAGTTGAGAAATTTTTTGTGGACTGGTTCTTGCGAGGAGACTAAACTGATTCGGGTTGCTTAGGATCGTTGTTGTAAGCCTTACTCTTAATGTGGTCTTGGTTTGAAGGATCTTGGGTTGCTGAATAATTCTCTTTTAAAAAAGCTCACTTGAAAGTTTATGACCTCTGACAATTTTGCTTTTTCGTTTCTGAGGGAGCGGTATCTCACGCAGCTTCAGAAATCTCATGGGGGGTATGTCACTTCGTCGATTTGGCATTCTTTTTCGCTTTCATTATTCAGATCTTCTTAGGGAGGGCATTTTGGCTCATTGGTGAGAATTCTCAGCAAGATATTTGGCGCGACAATTGGTTTGGGGTTCCCATTCTTGAGCTTATGGGGATTCCTGATTACTTAGCTAGCTTTCTTAAGGCAAGAGTCTCTGATTTTATCCATGAGGGTCGGTGGGTTCTTGAAGATAGTTTTAGAGCCTGTTTTCCAGATCTCTGTTTTCGGATCGATAGGATTGTTATTTCTCTAGTTGCAGATTCTTTGGTGTGGGCTCATTCTCGAGATGGGCAGGTTTCTTGTAAGTCGGCTTATTCCCGTATGATTCGTGATTCCCCGCAGGTTTCTTGGTGGACTGATGTTTGGTGTTGTTTTATCCCTCCTTCCCGGTCAGCTTTGACATGGCGTCTTTTGTTGAATCGGCGTCCCACAGAGGATCGCCTGTGTAGGGCTGGGTTGCACTTAGCTTCCCAATGTAGTGTTTGTGGGGTTAGCAGTGAGTTGTCAGATCATTTTTTCCTTCGATGCCCCCTAGCGGCTGCTCTTTGGGAGGTGGTTTTTTCAGCTTTTCAGCGGCGTATTTCTGCAGATTCGTGGAGCTCGTTCTTCTCTCAGGCCATGTCATTTTATTTTAGCGATCAGGTGCAGGTTTTATAGAAGACGGCTATTCATACCGTGGTTTGAAGTGTGTGGCTTGCCCGTAACCAGTGGATTTTTTAGAGTAAGGCTATGGATTTCAGATATGCTTTGTCTTTGGTTTGGCATGCGGTGTCTGACGCTAACCGGTTAGGGATTGGGTGTATGCGTAATTGTGTAGATGATCTTTTGATTCTTCGTCGGTTTGATCTTTGTGGTCGTCCTGCTAGGGCCCCGGTTATCAGGAGTGTGATTTGGTCGCCTCCGACTCCTGGTTGGATCAAAGTTAATATTGATGGTGCTGCCTTGAGTTCTCCAGGTGTTGGGGGTTGTGAGGGTGTTTTTCGTAATTGCAAAGCTTTTGTGAAGGGTTGTTTTGCTGTTCTTCTTGGTCAGGTGTTTGCCTTTGAGGCAGAACTTCTTGCAGCTTCGATGGCCATTAATTTTGCTTGGCAGAATGGGTGGCATCGAATCTGGCTTGAGAGTGATTCTTCGTATGTGGTTCAACTGCTCTCCTCTCGCTCCAAGCAGGTTCCTTGGCGGATTAGACAGGCTTGGCAACGCTGTATCTATCAAATATCGATGATGGAGTTTCAGGTTTCTCATATCTTTAGGGAGAGGAATCAGGTTGCAGACGCTCTTTCTAAGCATGCTTTGGGGTTGATAGTCGATTCGTGGTGGGCAACCTCCCCGTCTTTCTGCTCTTTATTGGTTGGCAATGATTGCATGGGTGGGAAGTCTTTTCGTTTTTCTTGATGTTTTCTGTTTCTTTTTTTATGGCCTGCGTGCCAATGTTTTTGTTGGGATTGTTTCCCTTGGTTTTTGTGCTTTTCTGGTTTTTGTTACTTTTCATTTTATTCTTTTTATAATATGGATGGATACTGTCTAGGGGTTTTTCAGCATATCATCATTTGTGATGTTTTTTCCCTCTAGGTAAGTCCAATTTTATCCAAAAAAAAAACTAATTTATGGTTAAGTTAAAAAAAACGGATTGATGGCTAAAGCTTCTGGAGATATAGAATTTAATGTCAAAGTTCTCCCATAACAACATGTGGCGCTATGAGAGTTCTATTATAGCTTAAGTTTTTTTAAAAAAAACTAATTAATGACTAAAGCTTCTAGAGATATAGAATTTAAAGTCAAAATTCTTTTACGGTGACACGTCACACGTAGCGCCGTGAGGGTTCCATTATAATAGAAAAAATTAAAATAGAAAAAACTGCACTAACTTTTCATGTATATATTGGAAAGAGTGGTGTTATTGGCACACCTCATACTGATCTATTCATATACCACATTTTAAAATTTTGATTTAATTAAATAAAATTATATGTTTTTATTAAATTTATTAGTTTATTTCCAAAACTACCCATTTTACTTATTTTTCAAACTTAATACATACCATATATGATCTCTTTATCTCTGATCTCTGTATCTGTATACATCTCTCTCACCTCCATTGATTGATTATTTTTTTCTTCTTATTTCGTCGTGAAAAAGAAAAAAGAAAAAATAACACGGTACTTCAACACGACGACAACTTGATATCGTTCTAAAGAAAAATTAAACTTCAAACTTATATCCAGAGAATGAATTGTTTCCGGATGCTTACTATCATTATCAGACAATTCTTGTTTTATGTCATTATCATACAATTCTTCCGGATAGTTGATATCGTTCTTAGACAATTTTTCCATATTCTTGATATCATTTTCAAACTCTTTCATAATATTCTATATGTGTGTAAGAAGCAGATTTTAGGGTTTAAAAGTTAAATTTTTTTTTTTTGAAGAAACAAATTACTGGATTTTTTTTTTTGAAAAGGAATGTGAGATTTTAATAGATTTACTTTGTAGAAGATTTCTTTCCTTAAATTGTATGTCTATTTAAGTAATTTTGATAAAGGAAAAAAAGAATATTATATAATTAAAAAAATTGGGTATAAATAGATCGGTAGAGGGTGTGCCAATGACACCACTCTATTGGAAATTACACTTTTTGGTAATTAATCCCTTAATTACAAAGACAACCTTTAGAAATTGTTGACCGTTGGGTAAGACTAGTTAAGATTTTGACCACAGAAGGAAAAAGACTAAAATACCCATGTAATTAAAAAAATAATTAATCATTGAAAAAACAAAAGAAAAAACATAACTCCATCGGTGGAGCGTTTCTTTCACAAAGTGGGGGTTCTATGTCTGATCTCTACTTCTGATCTTTTTTAGAGGCCATTTGGTATGAGATGATTAAAATGATCTGATTTTCGGGATTGTTAAACACGATAATGTGATTCTTGGGAAAACTATATATATATATATATATATATATATATATATGTGTGTGTGTTTGGTTGTATATAGAAATATTACGTCAGATTTCTGGAAATGTTAATTAATTGTGTTTCGTTACACATGGAAATCTTTTTGTTTTTAATCATAAAAACATGTCAAAATTAATTTTAAAATAAAAAAATTAATCTTTTTTCAGTAAATAAAATAAAAAATAAAAAATAAAACAAAAATCATAATCATCTTCTTCGGTCAATTAAGAAAATTCGGAAGAGATCTAGTTCTTCCCCAAGTCCATCACCAAATATACATACACAAATCAACAGCTTGTCACAAATATCTTCGGTTTATACAAATACTCATCTTCCATTTTAGTCCAAAACATGATTTCTATCTTAAATAAAAACCTCATTTGTTCTTTCACTTTCCCAGAAACCGAATATAACCCAACAAAACAGAAACACGGAAACATACATATTTCACAAACCCATCTTCACTTTCACTCCAAGACTTGATTTTTATCTCAAAAGCACCTCATTCTTCCTTTCACTTTTACAGAACTACAGAAGAAACCAAACAAAACCCTTGAAAACACAAACACAGAACATCCATTTGTCACAAACCCATCTTCCACGTTCACTTCAAGACTCAATTTTTATCGCAAAAACTACTTTCCCGGAAATTAAACAAGCAAAACAAAAGCACACAAAAAAACGACATTGGAGGTCTCGGCGTCTTCCAATGGAGGCCTGAGAAGACCTCCAATGGATGTCATAAACCAGAAAAAAAAAATAGAAAGAGAAGAAGAAGAAAATAGAAGAGGAGGAAAAGTTAGATCTGAAAAAAATGTAGAAGAAGAAACGAATTGAACAATGAATAATAATATTTTTTTTTTTAATTGAGAGTGGCTCCTACATCGGGAATCATATGGAGGGTAATATGAAACCCGTCTATTAGGATGAGTTTTATATTACTACTTGGAAGGTAAAAAACTCATGAGATTCACTTTTCCACAATAAAAAAAACTCAAACCTGCTAATAAATATGAGAATTCTATTAAATTCTCATTCTCATATAAGGATTACCTCATACCAAATGATCCCTTAGTCATTAAAGGACACCAAAATCTCTTCTAATAAAGATTGAGATCGTCAAATTTCATCCTAGTTTGTGTACTTGAGAAGACGCTCCACTTATGGTGGAGTTGTTTTTTTTTTTTCTTAAAAAAATATTTAACTTTTAATCTAAGAAATTTTTGGTTCGGTCTTTTAATTTTTATATTACTCGATTCATAATTATGAAAATATTTGTGGTGGTTTCAAAAAAAAAATTCATTGTTTGTTGACATATGAAAAGACAAATTTACCCCTTATTTGTTAACTCGAACGTTAGTCAACGGTTTTCAACGAGTTTCCATGTAATTAAAGGGTTAATTGTCGAAGATTGCAATTTCGCGTATATAAAGGGAGTTCGTGCACTTTTCCCTTTAAAAAGATGACAAATCTAGTGCTTTTGGCCAAGTCCTTGTATATTAGGCAGCATCAGCCTTGTGTATGTACTAGAACCAGTAAGGTCATTTGACCCTTTATATCTGTGAGATTTCACTTTTCAACGGAAATCGTAACAGAATGACTAAACGAAACAATTCTGAAAATCAGGGATCAGTTTGCCTATTAGACATGAATTTTGTTTTTGAAAATCTCTATTAAAATAAAATAAGGAAGCAAATCATCAAATATTATTTATTAATGTGAAGAAAGGGGTTTGTCTATCAAAAAAAAATGAAAGTGGGTCCAGTAACAGCCCTAAATGCCACGTGTCGAGATACCATTGGGTCCCACAAGTTTTGGGGGGCGCTTCCCTTAAAAAATGGAAAAAAGAAGTTTGTTTGGGTTTGTTAAATACGTTAAAGCGCACACAATTCAACAACATCAACAACATCAACAACAATTCAACAAATCCCACACCCAGACCTCTCTTTCTTTTAATTCTCTTCTTTTATTAAAAACCCCCCTCCCCCAAAAAAAAATAAACACTATTTTTTTTAATCTGGAAAAAAATTAGGTCAAAATCATCGGAGTTTGAATAATCAAACTAGATAGAGGCAAATGAATTTCACCAAAATAAAATGTTAGACATGAATTTTGTTTTTGACAATCTCTATTGAAATAAAATAAGGAAGCAAATCATCAAATATTATTTATTAATGTGATGAAAGGGATTTGTCTATAAAAAAAAATTGAAAGTGGGTCCAGTAACAGCCAAAAATGACACGTGTCGAGATATCATTGGGACCCACAAGTTTTGGGGGTCGCTTCCCTTAAAAAATGGAAAAAAGAAGTTTGTTTGGGTTTGTTAAATACGTTAAAGCGCACACATTTCAACAACATCAACAACAATTCAACAAATCCCACACCCAGACCTCTCTTTCTTTTAATTCTCTGCTTTTATTAAACCCCCCCCCCCCCCCCCCCCCCCCAAAAAAAAATAAACACTATTTTTTTTAATCTGGAAAAAAATTAGGTCAAAATCATCGGAGTTTGAATAATCATCTCGCATTCTCGCATTCTCGCATTCGTTGCGAGAATGAGATTGATTTGATTTTGCGGTTGGTTGGTTGATTGATTGATGCGTCTCTGTCGAATTGCGGCCCGGAATCAGCATGGACTCGATCTGGAGTCAAAGCGGACACCCTCACATCTGGCATTTCCTCATCGCGATATACTTCGCTTTCGCTTTCGTTCTCGCTAGGTTCTTCCTTGACAGATTCATCTTTCGCGTAAGATTTCTTCACATTTCTCTCTGTTTCGTTCTTTTGATTATTTGAATTTTTCTTGTTGTCGAATCTTGAATCGGAAATAATTCATTCCTTTTAGTAGCTTAGTTTTCATTTTCGAATTTGAATTAATTATTGGCTCTGGTTTTGCTTTAAATTATCACTCGTTGTTCTTTAAGCAATGATAAGCTGAACTTTTTAATGTTTAATTTTAATACATTTCTAGCTTTTATTATTATTATTTTGTGCGTTTGTTAGAAGGGATAGCAAAGAAGTATTAATTAAATTCTATGTTATTATTGGCGATGCAACAAAGTGGAGTCTTAATCATCGCGGCTATATTGGATTCCAAATGTTTTGTATGACGTGGGAAGTCAAAGTTTTTTGAGTTATTGCATAAGAAGGATTTTAGGAAAATCAAGTTCTCGTGCTGCAGTTGGTGGCAGATATCTATTACTACTCTAGCGAGGGTTTATCTTGCAAGTGCAACAAAAATGTTCTGTAGATGAAACTAACTTCTGTTAAATGCCCATATATTCATCAGTTTAGTGGACAATATTATTACATTTTTGTTGAATCTTGTTCTTACCTGTTTTCCATTGTAAGGATTAGCATGTAAACCTCTTTGTTTGTTATCAGTGTTACGTATTCACCTTGATAGTCACTTTTAATCACTATCAAATTTTCTTTGTGCAAGTAAATTATATAAGAATTCAGTTTCTATTGGTAAAGAACATGCACACAATGTAATCTGACTATAACTCAGGATTATACTTAAAGCTTATTCAGCACTATGTCCTCTGATAGTTAATCTGTATTTATGTGTTCGTGCTCATTATATACCTGTTGAACCTTGTTAATCTGCAGTTATATGTTTTTTGTTGAATCTTGTTCTTAGCTGTTTTCCAATGTAAGGATCAGCATGTAAACTTCTTTGTTTGTTATCAGTGTTACATTTCTACTGTTAATTTAATCTTGGTCATTAAATTTATAGTTAATCTGCATTTATATGTTTTTTGTTGAATCTTGTTCTTACCTGTTTTCCGGTGTAAGGATTAGCATTTAAACCTCGTTGTTTGTTATCAGCGTTACATATTCAACTTGATAGTTACTTTTATTCACTATCAAGTGTAAGTAAATTATATAAGAATTCAAGTTCTATTGCTTAAGGACAGGCACGTAATTTAATCTATCTCACTATAACTCAGGATTATACTTTAAGCTTATTCAGCTCCATGTCCTCTGATACTTAATCTGCAGTTATGTGTTCGTGCTCATTATGTACTCTAATCATCAATTAGATAAGGTTGGAGTTGAGTGAAGGATATGTTTATGGCGTGGGCTTTAGTTTTTTTTTTTTTTTTTTTTTTTCCTCTTTTGTCTTTTTGGGCTAGTAGGAACTTTGTCTTGGAAGGATGAGGAACCGTAGGATTTGATCAATGATGTTTTTATGTGAATGCTAGCACCTGATTTTTTTTCTCTGTTTAGCTCTATTAAAAAGTAGAAAGACCCAGTGAGATGTGGGGTCTTTTCTATTGGAGTAACTGATATATTCTCCTGTGTACTTGAGGCTGGGTAGCAGGGGAAATCTGTACAGACACTAATAGACATTTTTTTTAATTCATTCTCGTTTTAACTTTTTTAGCTAGTCAATGCCGATGAATTAAATGTTTGATGGTCATGGAGGAGCCCCCAATCATTGAAGAGCAAGGATGGAATGTGGATGGAAATGAGTTGTTGGCAGTGTATATGAAAAGGCAACTAGAGTCACAGTTATTGGAAGAATTTGATATACTCCAAGATACCTTTTGCAGAATGATGAAGCCAAATATCAATTTTAATTTATGGTTCCTAATTCAAACTTGATATCTTTTAGATGGCATGATGACGAAGAAAAGTATTTAATGATTTTTGTACAGTTCCCAATTCTTTTTTCCTGAATAGATGCATCCTAAGACATTAATCCAGTGATAATAATAGTATTTTGGACTACCATAAATTATATAGTGTTATTTCGTTTTCCTCCATTTTAATTTTCAGGGATGGTTCTGAATGCATGCACATAATTATTTTTAGCAATGTCAGATGGATTTTAAAGTCATGTTTCTTTGAAGCATATAATGAATTTAGAGTTACTAGAAATAAGCCATTTATCCTGTGTTGGTCCTGCCAAACTGTAATTGACTGGCAGAGTGTAAAGAGTGAAGACATAGGATGAAGCACTGGTAAAAGTTTATTGTATTAGTTAATTATTAATATGCATTTACACTGAGACTTTCCACCCTCTTCTCTAATGGTGTGCTGCCTCTAGTCTAACTTTCTCCAACAAAGAACATAAATATATGTATCTTCAATGGAAGGAAGCAATGCTTCAGTTCACATATTGGTTGTGATAATATATACCAGTGACCCTTTATATAAATACTTTTGGTTTGAATGTGTGCAATTGTATCAGTTATATTAACACTGGTTTTTTTTTTTTTTTTTTTGTTTATGTGCCATAATTCTCCACTTCCTTTTAGAGGCTGGGCATCTGGTTGTTGAGTAAAAGAGCTGTCGCTTTGAAGATGAATGATGCTACAAGGGCGAAAGTCCGAAAAATTTCAGAATCTATGTGGAAGCTTATGTACTACGCAACTGTCCAATTTTGGATTTTCAAATTTGTGTATCATGAACCATGGTTCACAGATACAAAATTATACTTCAAGGGCTGGCCAAATCAAGAATTGACGTGAGTATATCATAAACTTGCATTTTCACTCTAACTACTGGATTGATGAACGCTATAGATTTAGTTAGTGCACACTGGCCCCTTGTGTGCATAATTCTGCTGGTTGGATTTAATGTTTGAAATGACAACATTCATTTTATTTTTTAACTGCCTCTCTTTGCTCCATAGTTATTAATTGAAATTGCATTTTGATTTAAAGAATCAAGTGCCTTGAAATGGAAATATTCCCCTTATTTGCTTTTTAATTTTTAGTTGAAAATGCCATTAGCTCACTACCCCTCACAATAATGACCTCCGTGACTTAAACTCTAGTTTTGTTTTTTTGTTTTTTGTTTTATTCTTTCTTTCTATGGCATTTGTTTCTAGATTAGTTTCCAGAACTTAGATAGACAGGCGAAAAGTTTCTTTTGTCTAATCTTAATTTCTTACTAGGTGGGTGAATGTGTATCTTTTTCATCATTAGTATCAAGGTGGATTTGGTTACTATTATACTGGTTACTATTATACCTACTTTCATAGTTTTTCTAGTCATTCATTTCCATGAAAAGTTTGAAGGTTTGCAGATCTACTTTTGTAATTAGATCTGTATAATTATTTGAAAATCATGTATCTTCATGTAGAAATGAATTAGCTCATTATTTAGCTTAGTATGTGCTTTTATCAAGTTTTTGCAATCTTTCTACTTCGACCTGAAGACTGCATCCAATGCTGCACTTAGTGCCCTTCTGCTGGGATAATACTTTGGCTGTCAAGCAATGAATCTTTTTGTGTGTGTTTTGGAATATAGATCTTCTGTCTCCTCACTTACACGTCCCTATTTCTTCTTATCAATTTATTTTTTAACTTTGTGTCAATTTGTTGGTTCTAACTTTGGGAGAGTTCCTAACACATGAGGATTTTTTTTGAAACACCTAACACATGATTTCTGTAGTCAATCTAAGGTGATTCTTCTTCTAAATTGTCTGAATCATGACGTTTTCCGTTTCAGGCTTCCCATAAAGCTTTTTTACATGTGCCAACTTGGGTTTTACATCTATAGCATTGCTGCCCTTCTTACATGGGAGACTCGAAGGAAGGATTTCTCTGTGATGATGTCTCATCATGTAATTACTTCTGTTCTGATCGGCTACTCATACTTCACTAGGTAATAAATCTTTATTTTTGACTAAATATACTGAGTCTCAAGCCAGTAATAAATAGCATAAAGTCACAAGCCCATTCTACTTTTGGATCGCACTTGTTGGGTCCATATTCGTCTTCGCAATCTTTTAGTTTTTATATACCATAGAGCTAATCTGTGCATGCCTTTGCTGTTTAATTAACATGTAACCAGCCATGTAGCACAAGTCTAACCTGAGCCAGGGATGTTTAAAAAACTTTAGCATTCATCTTATCGTAGTAATTAGCTGAGAAGTTATAGGATCATTTTTGGAAGTTAACCATATTCTTCAATATTTCTTATAATGAATCTTTTTAATAAAATGTTAAATACCACTACTGAAGTATACTGTGAGTATATTTTGGTTGTTTTGTGAACCTGAAAAAAACTTCGATCCTTCTTGGCAAGAACAATGGTTTCATGCTGTTAAGAACGTAAAAATAAAATTTGGCTCCCTGATAATAAGATAAATCAGTTGTTAATAAACTGATTATATGAATGTGCAACAATTGAATAGCTAGTTCAAATATTATCATTGTTAGTTTCTCTTGCTCTATAAATGTGTATTTTATCAGTGATATGACAGTGTAAATCGATTGTCAATAAACTGTTGCATTTTGGGGTAGAGTTGGAGCACCATGTGTGGGAGTTCTCCATAATACTACTATATGGGCAATTAATATTGGTGGTGTAGCATGTAATTGTATATGAAATGAAGACTTATGGGGTGGATTTGGAGCAATATGCATGGACAGATCCACACATATTTCTTTATAAATGAGATTACACAAGTCATTTTCCATTTCTCACACCAGTCTTCGTTGTTCCTCCAAGATACTATTTCTAATCTTTGTGGCATTGAACATTCTGGTCTCTAACACATTTTGTAGTACGTTATTGGCTATGTTATGCTAAATAGCTATACTTCATAAGAAATCGTACATGCTAGGTTTCTTTTAAACTTTTTGGACATTTCAAGTGTTACATGTTATGTTAATTATGTTGTTGGTCTTACCTTTTTCTTTTCTGTCATTAGCTTAGATCACATCAACCGCGTATGTTAATTCTGTAAATGATTTTTATAGTGTCAAATTTTAAATGAAACTAAACTTCAAGCTCACTTTTGTGCATCAATTGCAAAAAAAATCAGCTGAAATTTCTTTCTTATGGGTTTATCTTAAGCATGTGTTCAACGTAGCATATAATCTAAGATAACTCTTTTAAAGGGAAAAACTGATTCCTTGACAGTGTAACATTCCTCTGCCCCTTTATTGGTTGGTGTTTAGAGTAGATTAGAATTATGCAAAAAGCTTTATGGATATTGAGTGAGAATAAAAGTAATGGTTTCTCTACTTACAGCTTTTTCCAAATTGGTTCTATTGTTCTCGCCCTACATGATACAAGTGATGTATTTCTTGAGGCTGCCAAAGTTTTTAAGTACTCTGAGAAAGAGCTTGGAGCAAGTGCGTCCTTTGGATTATTCGCTGTATCGTGGCTCGTATTACGACTTATATTCTTTCCGTTTTGGGTCATCAAATCTACAAGGTTCGTCTGCATGATGAATTATTTATCTTCATTTCATTTGTCTATGCATACTGTGGCTCCTCGTACTAATCCTGCTTTTATGGTTGACATTTTCCAGCTATGATCTTCAGGAGGTCCTGAACCTATCTGAGACTTACCCTACATTCATATACTATGGTTTCAATACAATGTTACTGATGCTATTGGTGTTCCACATATATTGGTGGATTCTAATATGCTTGATGATCAGGCGACAACTGAAAAATAGGGGACAAGTCGGAGAAGACATAAGATCCGGTGAGCCTTTTTTTCAGTTTAAATTGATTCTCATTTTCTGTTATACCTATTAGGAGATTTCTAAAACCTCTCTCTAGCACCTAATTATTAGTTTGCTGAAGGTTTGTTAACATAATGCAGATTCGGAGGATGACGATTAGGTGGAAGGTTTTGTTCAACATTTTTGTTCTGACTGATGATATTGTTAGCTCTGGGAAGATTATTTTCTGACCTTTTGGTAGATTTGTGTATGCACTCAATTGGTTATAGTAGTGGTGTCAGGTGATTCTTGTGAGGGGTAGAAATGCGGATAAAAAAAAAAAGAAACCATCAAGCGTTACGTCCCGTTGATTTGTTTCTGTTGTATAAATAATAGGCAATTCCTGTATAATAATTGTTTCTCTGGTTAAAACTCTCTCCCTTGTTTGATATTATAACAATTAATATTGAGAGAAATGGAAAAAATGAAGAAGAAGAAAAAAAAACTTATCTTTACGAGGGGACTGGGGTGGTGTGTGATCTCACTAAATTTGGTTGAGATCAGGGACAATCAAATCCAGTCTGAATATAAAGATGGATCTGTTACTTTTCAAGTTCATTGAAAATGATCATATCGATCAAGAAGAGGTCGATTAAATTAATGTTTTAAAATATAAAATAAATTGTTATCTACAATTTTAGCACATTTCGTTCTGTTAGACTGAATGAGTATTCTTTAACACATTAATTATAAGAGAAAGAATGAATGTAATCGTGCGTTTAGAAGAAGTTTAAGAAGTTAAATCAAGCTTATGATACACTATGACTTGATTGTTGGTGGAATTTCCTAGAAAGTTTGGCATGAAGAAAGGGGGTGTGAGACAGCATTTGAAATTGAGTTGCCAGAAATAGATAAAATCTGATTCCAAAAGCAGTAGCAGGACATTGACATTGTTGTGCACAACTAAGCACTAGCCAAAAACATCGTGTACCGTAAGTGGGGAATGTGCACACCCCTGACATGACATTTACCTATTTGATGTCCGTTGTTTTGTTAGTGGATGGAAACTTTCCAGATTTATAGCACGAGGAAAGAGCGATAATATTTACACTATTAAGAATAAAAACTTTAAGTTTGTATTTATGTATTTTTTTATATGTATATTTCATTAAAATATTAAAATGTTTTACTTTACAAGCACACTCAACATATTATAAAAATTTTTACTTTTTTTTAAATAATTATTAGTTAAATACCGTAAATTAATTAAAAAAAATTAAAGCATACTAGGAGGTGCGGTCCTCCCAGCACGTTTCATTACTTTAAAAAAAAATCATTTAGTGTTAAATTAAATTAAATGGTTTTCTATTTAAAAAAATATTTATAATAGTTATTTAATATGTTTAATTTAAATAATCACGATTTAAGTTTTTTATTTAGAAAATAGCTGATAATTTAGTCAAAATATATTATACATTTTTTTAAATATTAAAGATTGTATTAATATGATATATGAGGTGTATCTAAAATTTATTTCATCATTTTAATAGTTTTATATAAGGGTTTATAAAATTTTAAAAGGTTTATAAATATGGTCATTCACAAGAAAAAGCTTGTATGAGCTGTTATGTTTCGCCATTTTTATTTCTTTGGGAATTTAATATGGTTTCTCGCATTTTACGATTTAATAGATAAAGAGAGACTCAAACTCTGTCAAAATTGTAAAATGGGAAAACACAATCACTTTATTAAGAGTCAAGCTAACGTAATTGTCTGCCTATATTGTTGATTTTTACTGTGCATACATAGAACACCATTAAATTTGTAAATTGAAACTATAAATTCGACCCCACATCCCATGTACAACAATTCTATTTCTTTTATAAATTGTACAAAAAACGAAACCGTCCATCAAATGTTCCACCTTTTTTGAGCTTAGCTGTCTCTTGACTTATAGTTTCCAGAACTTTGGACCATTTGAAATGCAAAGCGAAGATGTTGATGTTTGGAGTTTTCAGTTTTCAGTTTTGACGATCATCATTTGACCAGTTTTTTTTTATATATTTTTTATTTTTTTTAGTTTTGACTTTTGAGTTTGTCCACGCTTTATAGCTTATCCTTACAAAAAGAAAACTTTGGTCGAAACCGTCCACACGTGTACGGTGATGATGCAGCTATCTCCTGGCTGTCAATCAATCATTATCATATAAAAAGATAAAAATAACAAATAAAAAAAAAACCCATCCTATTTTGGAATTTGGCTATTTTCCAAGTTTCAAGTTTCAACCACTCATTAACGATAAACACATTAAGGTATTTTTTTTTTAAGTGTGATTTCATACTTTTTTTCCCTAATAATATGAGAATTCTACATTGAATGATTTCATTAGAATGTTTCTTCTTTATTTAATAATTAAGATACATGATGTTTCTTAAAAAAAAAAAAGAGGTTTGAAAAATGATTCAATATGACGAGTGTTTTGCATTATTTGTATATCACTTTAATAAAATCATGTAAAAATGATACAATGACGAAAGCTTTCAATAAAATACCTGAATTAATAAATATACTGTCTCAAAATCATATAATCCATGGAATTTTGATATAATTTTATTCAAAACCTATTATTATAATTAAAAAATATGTTTAAAAAAATACATACACAAAAGAAAATATTTAGATAATATGATATGTTCGTGTTTTAAAACTTCTCTTACAAAGTTAATTTTGTTGAGAAACGAATTAGGAATTTATTGGGATCTGTCAAGCTCAAGGGCGGAGCTAATTGTAAATCAGTCTGTGCTTTTCTTGAAATTTTGTTATTAACAATTAAAAATCTATTTTGTCAAAATTACAAAAAAATAATTAAAAAACTATTACAATGGATCATATTTGGTCCTTATTTTAAATCTTTTTAAGAATAAACAAGTTATGTTTTTCATATCTAAATATATACTTTTCAATTAATAAAATTTTATTATATTGTGAGTTATATATATATATATATATATATATATATATATCTAAATTGAGTACTTTTTTTTGAAGCTTTTTGCATCTGCCAGCTAAGTTACGCTAATAAAGGCAAATTATATTCAATTTATTCCACTCTGATATTAAGTCCTGACTTCGCCCCTGATCGAGATCAAACGTACTATATATATGGTTCGGAAATCTACTACCCCACAATCGAGAGATATATACTTCCTCAATATTGGAGAAAAAAAACCTCAAATGTACTTACAAATAAAATGTGCATAGACATTGTGAGACTTGAATCCTCGTCAAAATAAGAGATGTATCACCTAAGTACAGTACGGTTGCCCATTTGGTTGAGAATTTAGCTTGTTGATTAAAGCTTAAAATAATTTAGTGATATAACTACTCTACTCAAGTTTGAAAAAAAGTTTTAAATACTACCACAAACGTATCACATCAACAAACAACCCTACTTGTATTTTATTACATAAATAACTATTTAAGTATGATTGATGATTTGAGAGCTCTCGACTCAATTGCGATTCACTAGAGTTGATTTAATTAGTTTTAATTAAGAGCTTTCTTATCTTCAACTTTTATACTAAATTATTTTGACTATCGACTAAAACTTATAATTTGAGACCGCATATTTTAAAAAAAAATATCTAATCTGTTGTGTTAAGTCAAGGTTAACAAGTTCAATTGTAAAACTACTTTGATCCCTAGAGAGCTATGGTATCCTTGCCTTCACCAAACAATATTAAAAAGTCAAAATTTATATATATATATATATATATAAATAAAATTTCAACTAAATACATACCGATAAATATTTATCAGTGCGTTACATATGGACTATTAGATTCAATTGCATTGATTCAGTCTGTATACACTTGTCAGTGTTTATCTATAATCTATGACTCATATATATTACATTGATGTATTTTATATCATTGTGCACCGAGAAGAAAATGACTACATATATATTAACTACTTTATTATTTTATACTTTTAAGTTATAAAATGTTGCGTACAAATGTATTGAGAAAATAAATATGAATAGTGTTATTATTTTTATACTTTTAAGTTATAAGATGTTGTGCATAGATGTATTAAGGGAATAATTAAATATGAATGGTTATGATTTAACTTTTCTATTCTCATCACTTGCCATTAAAACACATGTTAAATATGACTATGTAATAAAGACAGAAATCTTACTCTCTTACCTGTTAGATTCACATGATAAATAAATTTATATTTATTTATTTTTTAATTTTTGAAATATTATATTTACAACTATTACAATAGGACAGCGAGACCTGTTAAGATGAGACAATACATGTGTAGTCCGGAAAACTATTCCTACCGACCGGAAGAAAACTCTTCACACATGTTTATAAAATGCATATGGTGAGACTCGAACCCTTAACCACCAGACGTGGAATGGAGGTGCACTACCATTTTTATTAAGGGGTGATGTGTTTTGTTTTTTTAAATTTCTGAGTTTAAACTAATTAAAATCAAATTCATTAATTTTATTTGAAAAAATCTCTTATACAAAGGTTGATAAATGTTATGAATTTTCAAGGAAATATTTAATGATCATTGAAACCAAAGTCCCAAGTCGGCCAATAGCAATTTGACCTTAATGTCACATCTTCAAAGTCATGCTACCAAATCCTACTAGCATCTATGATTTATTTTATATAGCTCATATAATTTGTAGCCTGTCTTCCAATTAACCAAACTTTTGTTCTTAAGCATAAATTTGAGATTTGCATGCGGCTTAGGCCGTACGGTTGGCTATCTAAAAATTTGCTTCTTTATATAATATGGATGGATACTGTATAGGGGTTTTTCAACATATGATCGTTTGTGATGTTTTTTTTCTTTAGATAAAGCTAATTTTATCAAATAAAAAAGCATAAATTTGAGATTTGAAAAAAAAATATGACTTCAACTTATAATTCATCGATCTATCTTAAATTTATCGAAACAAAAACATTTTTGCTTTCCTATTCATTGTAGATTTTGTTAACAACTAATTCAAATGTACATGTTAGAAATTTATAATACAAGTGTTTGGAATAGAAATATATCAAATTTTTCGTTCAACTTCGTATTTTTTAGAAATTTTTTAAAAAAAATTTAGGCCCATATTATATTTGACACATAAATTAGACGACAAATATACAATTTATGGAATGCATTCTAGGATCTCATCAGTCATTCATGCGTTTAAATAGCAGGTGGTACTTAATTTGTTTTTCAACATATAAGTATAATCTTGTTTTGTATTTGGAAAGAATAATTATAACGTTTTATTTACTTTTTTTTTAATTCTTAATATTTTTCTATAACATATATACTTTTATATATATATATATATAACTTTTGGTTGATTTATATTACATTAACGGTAAAAATATGTATGGACGTTTGTGACCACGAGTTCAAGTCCCATCGATCACCACGTATGTAAATATGGTACTGAAAACAGTTGTTGTATCCCGATGCAATGAGTAGATATCCTTACCCTTTCCGTAATTTTTATTAAAAAATTTGCCATAACATATTTTATTTTGTTAATAGAGACAGTGATGTTGAAGACGTTGAATATAAAAAAAAAAAAAAAAAAAAAAAAAAGGGGAAACTTGTTGGACTGATATAACTGAACTGACACCTTTTTAGCAATTAAAGCTTCACAACAACCTTGATAAAAAGTCCCGCGTCAGGACAATGATTACGTCATCTGCCATGTCACACCAAAAACTGTACCAACTGGACCAAATCCACACGTGCGATCAAAAATATCATCAAACCCGTGTGTGAACGGTGTACAGCTGTCTTGCCATCTCATCATCCTCTACCCCCGTACTATATATACACGCCCTCAAACACTACTCTCAAAATCCCACTTCTCAAGTCTCACTTCTCACTTCTCACCAACACTCTCAAATTAAAAAAACAAAACAAAAGTGACAAACATGAACCAGTCCTCCAAGCGACCCAGACTCGCCGCCGTTAACCTCCATACGACGTCGTCTTCGACACCGCTACATCAACCGCGCCTTACTCGAGACCAAGAACTCGCCGTCATGGTCGCTGCTCTCAAGAACGTCGTCTCCGGCAACACATCAAGTTCTGATTTTTTCTACCTTCAACCTCCGGTTGATCAATTTACGGCTGCTGCCTCCTCCGCCGCCGCTCCCGCGACAACGAGTATGGGTTTTGAAACTAGTGTTCTTCCACCGTTAGATCTGGACACGTGTCAGGTTTGTAGGATTCCGGGTTGTTTAGGATGCAACTTTTTCCCTCCAAATCCAAATCCAAATCAGCAACAAGAGGAGGAGAGGAAACAACCCAAGAAACGAGTGAAGAAGAATTACAGAGGAGTGAGACAGAGGCCGTGGGGAAAATGGGCGGCGGAGATCCGAGACCCGAGAAGAGCGACCCGGGTTTGGCTTGGTACCTTCACCACGGCGGAGGATGCCGCCAGGGCTTACGACAAAGCCGCCATCGAGTTCCGCGGTCCCAGAGCAAAGCTCAATTTCCCATTTCCCGACAACACATCCACCACCACTACAAACGACCAACCAGCAGCTGCACAACCGCAACCGCCACCGCCACCGCCACAACAGCAGCAGCAAACATTTTTGCAAGAAAACGTCGCTAGTAATGTTGTGGACTCTGCAACAGAAACAGAATTGTGGAACAAATTAGGAGAAGAGGAGATTGAGCAATGGATGTGGACGATGATGGATTTTAATGGTGATTCGTCTGATTCTGCTACTACTGGGAATGCTTTCAGTTGTTGATTTCATTTCTATCAATTAAATTCATTTTTTATTTTTATTCTTTCGTTGATTTATTAGTTTCATACGAAAGAATGTCAGCTAATTCGTATAAATTAATCAATCTCAGTTAATTAATTTTTTCAAGTGTACAACTCGAGATTCTAATAAAAATTCATATATATTTTTTATTTAATTTAATTTAATTTGTAAAAATGATAAAGTGTACCGTGTACGTGTTTGTTAATTTTCTGAGTAAGTTCAGCGGGTTTGGCTGCGGAGGAGACCACAGTGGGACCCACGAGTGTTACAAAAGCTGCTCGGTTGCCAAAAAAGGAAACAGTGGACCGCGTATTTCTCCAATTCCAAAAGGATGACACGTGTAACACTTTGTGTTGGTGACCTGGACTCGTGCGTTTTATCAGAGTAAAATAATATTTTTACACATATTTAACACGTTGTTGTCGTTTTGTGAAAATAAAGAATAAAGTAGTGGGAAACACCACCAAAAAAGGAACATGTAAAAACGTAAGATAGAGGGATTTGGAAATGATCAATCTTAGAAGTTCTAAATTTTTTTTCTAAATTCGGTTTCAAATGATGTGGTACGTGAGGTGTGAACATCACATCAATTACCGTCTAATATCATGATTTATAAAATGCTGCCTCACGTGTCATATTATTTGGAAAGAAATTTGAAACATCGTTACTTTTTAAAAATCGGAGTGTATTATTATTATTATTATTATATAATTAAGTGTAAAATAGAGATGATGTACTTAATTAATTTAAGTGGATAATGCTAAGAATAATGTTATAGCTTGTTTACTGGGGTTGGGTCTCAATCACAAGTCACAAGTCACAGCACCCTTTGCTTTATTTAACACGCCAACGCGTACGGTACTATTATTATTATTTGGTAGTAATTGGCACATGGTTAGCATGCTAATTATTTTAGATAATTATTTGTTGATCAAATCTTCCTGTTTTATGCTCATCTTAAACTTGTTAATAAATGGAAATGGATATAATACCTCTATTTTCATTTCGACGAATTCTGACAATTTATGATTTGTTTATTTATTTATTGAAAATTTTAATTATGATAATTAAAGAAGGGAAATTAAGTAGGTGACTAGTGAAGAACATTTTGAGTTTTCAACCTTTGAAGATGGACAGTGTCATTCTTCATTTCTTCTTGTGAGTTTGTGAGGTGTCTCTTTCTATTATCAATTTTAATGATTTTTGAGAAGCCATTACATGACAAACCTCAAAGCTGTGGGTCACTAATGTAGGATTTATGGTCCTAATAACTGTTAGTTTTGATGTTAAATTAATGTGGGGTAAGTAAATTTTCAAATTAATTCTTAAATTAATGTAGTCTTGACTTAATGAAGAATTGATTATTTCAATTATGCACATGTCGATGTACTGGTGTGAGAAATTGTTTCTCAACGTAACATTAATTTTATGGGAATTAATTGTTGCGTTAATCTAATTGTGAGAAACACTCGTCTTCTCTCCTACTTTTATTTAAATCAGAATTTCCATTAATTCTGGTATACGAAATAACAAATAAAAGTTTAAAGTATAAAGGTTAAGAAGGAGAGAAACGATTGTTGTCAAAATGTCTTCTTCCATGGATCAAGGTACGTAAGTTATTATCTTATAAAATTAACATGATTATTTTATATTTGAAACAATAGGTGATTCTAGATCTTTCATTTAACATTAAGTTAACATGTATAATAGTTTACATGTATTTACTTTAAGATGTATAATTGCTTACATTTGGTATCAAAGCTTAGGATTGCATCACGTATTGTTTCCATCATTTTCTTTTTGGTATTAAGTAAACATAAAATAAAATAATGAATTATTTTGTTTACTGCATTAATCCATATCCGTATTAAAGTAGGCAATTAACAATTTGACATTGATTGTTTTACCGCAATTAAAATATACAAATATTAAAGTACACATTTAGTAATTTGATATTCATAATGTTAACATTTAAGTTGTTAATAATGTTTTTATTAAATATATGTTATGATATTTAAAGTTTACGGTTTATTGATGAAAAACATGATTATTTATATCTATGGTTATACATATAAAATTGATATTTTGGCAACTTAGTTTGTTGTTTAATGTTTTGATTAATTTGGACTATTAATAATTATGATGGTATGTATATAAATGTATATTGAACGAGAGCCCTATTTATGTATAATTATTTTTATAATTATACATAAAGTTTATTTAGTTATTAAAATTCCGCTACATATTTAATAAATAATGACAAAATTGTTGATAGATATAATTTTTTATAAAGATATTGGTAAGCTCCCAAAGTAGCCCAAAACAAGGTAGACAATTTATAAATATCAAAGTATTAATGAAATTGATATTATATTACAATTTCTTTATAAAGTAAATAATAGTTAGCCCAAAGGTTAACTATTACCAAAGTTTAAGAAATTGAAATAGGATAATTTAATGTGTATTATGAATTAGAAGGGTAATGGATACCCAAAGGTAGTATATCTGTCTAATATTACGTTGCATAATTAATAAATCATATTATTAATGAAATTTAAATTGTGAGTGAACACTTTTGTATATTCTGATATCGACCCAAAGGTTATATCATAATGATACTATTTAGTTCATCATATATAATGATTTAATATGTGTTAAATTTCAAAGCATTAAATAACGTGATGAGCCTTTATTTTGTTGCAGTATCTATTCTTCTTGCATTGTACTCCCATGCTTCGTCTGTACCTGTCCTTAATGGGTCAAACTTTTCAGACTAGAGTGAACATGTCCGATTTCATTTAGGTGTTTTGGATGTTGATTATGCACTCGATTCTGAAAGCCTGATTAAACTAATGACGAGGACATGGCTTTTTATGATGCTTGGAAAAGGTCAAACAAACTTTGCATTGGGTTTATACGAATGACTACAGCAGGAAACATTAAGACATCACTTCCTAAAAGTGATAGCGTAAAAGAATCCCTTAAGGCTGTGAAATGACGTTTCAAAACTGCTGACAAATCCCTTGCTAGGGCATTGATGGCCCAGCTGACCATAATGAAATATGATGGGGTTCGTGGGATGCAAAACCATATCCTGGAAATGGCGAACCTAACTGCAAAACTAAAGACCTTAGGAATGACCGTTGGTGAATCTTTCCTTATTCAGTTTAATCTAAATTCCTTACCTACTCAATATGGTCCATTCCAAATCCATTATAACACCATTAAGGATAAATGAAATGTGAATGAAATAACCAATATGGTTATTCAAGAAGAGGCAAGGCTTAAGCAATAAGGAATGCAAACTGTTCACCTTACGACTCAAGGCTTAGGATCTGGGACATTAAGGAAGAAAGCCTGGAAAAGGCAAGAAAATATTATTTTCCAAGAATGAACCTGGTCATGCTTCTCGGGTTCAAAAGAAGGAATTTGGCATGAATTGTCATTTCTATAAAAAGGAAGGACATTTCAAGAAAGATTGTCCGAAAAGAAAGGAATGGTTTGAAAAGAAATGTATGAATATTCACGTAATTTTTGGATCAAACCTTACTGAAGTTCCTTCTAATACTTGGTGGATTGGCTCTGGTGCTACTGTCCATGTTTCTAATATAATGCAGAGATTCCTTACAACCCGAACCATACTCCCAAATGAGCAATACATTATGATGGAGAATTGAGCCATGGTTCCTGTCAAAGTTGTTGGAACCTTCAGACTTGTCTTAGATAGTGGTTTTCATTTAGACTTATAGCATACTTTATATGTATCATCTGTTTCTAGAAACCTTATTTCATTAAGTAGACTTGATGTTGCTAGATACACATTTTCAATTGGAAATAAATGTTTTAGTTTATTTAAAAATTTATCCATTGTTGGTTTTGGAATATTACGTGATAGTTTATATAAGTTGATTAAGTAGACTTGATGTTGATGGATACACATTTTCAATTGGAAATAAATGTTTTAGTTTATTTAAGAATTTATCCATTGTTGGTTTTGGAACATTATGTGATGATTTATATAAGTTGAAACTTAATAACCACTTTGCTTAGACTTTGATGATTTTGCATCCTAAAGTTGGAACTAAACATAGCATAATGACTAAAATGTCCTCCATCTTGTGGCATAAACGTTTGGGGCATATCTCCAAAGAAAGAATTCAGAGGTTAGTAAAATATGGAATTCTTAAAATCTAGATTTTACTGATCTCGGAGTGTGTGTGGATTTTATTAAAGGAAAACAAACAAAACACACAAAGAAAGGCGCTACAAGAAGTACAAATCTCATTGAGATTATTCACACTGTCATTTGTGGACCTTTTACCACTTTATGTTTTGGTGGTGAAAAGTACTTTATCACTTTTATTGATGATTTTTCACGCTATGGATATATCTATTTGTTAAATGAAAAATCTCAGTCGGTGGATGCCCTAGAGGTATATATAACTGAGGTTGAAAGACAATTAGATAGAAAAATGATAACTGTAAGATCCGATAGAGGTGGTGAGTTTTATGGTCGCTATGATGAGCCATGACAACACCTTGATCTTTTTGCTAAATTTCTAAAAAAGCGTGACATATGTGCTCAATATACAATGCCAGGAACGCCTCAGCAGAATGGTGTTCCTGAGAGGCGTAATCGTACTCTTATGGATATGGTTAGAACTATGTTAGACAACTCTATCTTACCCATATCGTTGTGGAGTGAAGCTCTAAAGACCGTTGTGTACATTTTGAACAGGGACTCCTTTTGAATTATGGGTTAGAAGGAAACCAAGTTTTAAGACACATTTATGTTTGAGATGTCCGGCGGAAGTTATACTTTTTAATCCACAGGAAAAGAAATTGGATTTCAGAACAGTAAGTGGTTACTTTATTGGTTACCCAGAGAATCCAAAAGGTTCAGGTTTTATTTACCTAACCATAGTACGAGAATAATGGAACCTGGTAATGCCAGATTTTTTGAGAATGATGACATTAGTATGAGTGATTTACCATGTCCTGTGTCCATTGAAGAAACTAGGAAACAATTACGAAATATGATAAGTGAAGAAGCTAGGGTATAAGTCCATTTACCTTTAGCTTCTAAAAATATTGTTGATCCAAATGCTATTAACCAAAATAACGATCAACAAATGAATGATGAACCACTTTATAATGAAATTATCACTATTGAACCAACAGTAGAAGAGCCACAAGAAATTGCATTACGGAGATCTCAAGGAGAAAAGAGATCTGCAATTTCAAATGATTACGTGGTTTATCTATAAGAATCTGATTATGATATTGGGATGGATAATGATCCAGTTTCGTACCAACAAGCCATAGAAAGTACTGATTCTTCTAAATGGATGGATGCCATGAAAGAAGAGATGAAATCAATGGAACATAATGAAGTTTGGGATCTTATTGAGTTGCCTAACAGATGTAAGAAGGTTGGTTGTAAATGGGTTTTCAAAACCAAGCGTGATAGTAAAGGCAATATCAGAAGACATAAAACCAGACTCGTTACCGAAGGTTTTACTCAAAAAGAATGCATTGATTACACAGAGACCTTTTCACATGTATCTAAGAAAGGCTCATTTAGAATCATCATGGCTCTTGTGGCTCATTTCAATTTAGAGCTGTATCAAATAGATGTAAAGACTGCTTTTCTAAAAGGAAATGTAGATGAAGACGTTTCAACCTAAGAGCTTTGTATTAAAGAGAAATGAAAATCTGGTTTGCAAGCTTAAGTGATCAATATATGGACTTAAACAAGCTTCCAGGCAATGATATATTAAGTTTCGTAATACCAATACCTCATTCGGGTTTAAGGAAAACACTGTTGATAAGTGTATATACCTGAAGGTTAGTGGGAGTGAATTCATAATTTTGATCTTGTATATTCATATCTTGTTTGCTAGTAGTGATATTGGTTTACTACATGAAACTAAGAAGTTTCTCACCAAGAACTTTGAGATGAAAGATATGGGTGAGGCAGCCTATGTGATTGGAATTGAAATATTTCAAGACCGGTTACAACGATTGTTAGGGCTATCTCAGAAATCATATATTAACAAACTTCTGGAGAGATTTCGAATGGAAAATTGTTCAGCTGGGGAGTCTTCAATTCGAAAAGGGGATAGATTCAACCCGATGCAATGTCCAAATAATGAATTGGAACGCAAGCAAATGGAAGCAATTCCTTATGCTTAAGCAGTAAAAAGCTTGATGTATGCTCAGACTTGCACTAGACCAGACATTAACTTTGTTGTTGGTATTCTGGGTAGATACCAGAGTGATCTAGGAATGGAGCATTGGAAGCTTGCAAAGAAAGTGATGCGATACTTGAAGGGTACAAAAGATCACATGCTCACGTTTAGGAGAACTGATCATCTTGAGGTGATTGGTTACTCAGACTTGGATTTTGCCGGATGTCCTGATAGCTGAAAATCCACATTTGGTTATGTGTTTATGTTAACTGGATGGGCTATTTCATGGAAAAGTGTACAACAATCTATCATTGCTGCATCAACTATGGAGGCTGAGTTTGTGGCATGCTTTGAGGCTACAGTTCACGGTTTATGGCTGCAGAACTTTATCTCAGGACTTAGAGTTGTCGACTTTATTTCTAGGCCATTGAGAATTTATTGTGATAATGCCGCAACAGTCTTCTTCTCTAAGAATGACAAATATTCTAAAGGTGCTAAACATATGGAGTTGAAGTTTCTTTCTGTTAAGGAAGAAATGTAGAAATAAAGAGTGTCTATTGAACATATTAGCACAAAACTTATGATTGCTGATCCATTAACAAAATGCTTCCACTAAAGACATTCAAAGAGCACACTATTAGTATGGGTCTTGGATGTAACCTTGATGTTGTTATTTGGATCTATTATGTTATTTTATTATGATAGACATTCTTTTGAGATCTCATTTAATGTGTTTCTGTTATTTCTTGTTTTCATCATGTACATACATTTATGATAATGAAAGAGTTTTAAACAGGATATTATGTTGGACTAATTTTAGGCATTATTGCTAGCCTATGTTTCTCGCATAAGATGCATGACAATCAAGCTATTAATGTTATAGTACATGGAAGGGACTGTGTCGTTTCATTGACACACAACCGCCATGACTCACATAAATAGATTGTTTGATCATGATATTATGATAACAAAATTACGTAAGGCATGAATTGAATATATAATTTTTAAAGACACAATCACACACATATATATATATATATATATATATATATAGATCTTTTTCTCCTCAGTGCGCACTGATATAACTTATATCAGTGCGTTGCATGTGGATCGCTGATTATGGAGAAGTTTTGACAAGTGTATACTTTGAGTCAAAGTATGTAAATCTAATGATCCACATCCAACGCACTGATGAAGTTATATCATTACGTACTGACTTGAAAATTTATATATATATATATATATATATATATGTCTTTTCTTGTAATCCCACATGAGTCTTTTTATAAAGTTGTTATTATTATTATTATTATTATGTTATATGGACCAAGTGGGAGATTGTAGGATTTATGGTCCTAATAACCGATGGTTTTGATGTTAAATTAATGTGGGGTAAGTAAATTTTCAAATTAATTCTTAAATTAATGAAGTCTTGAATTAATGAAGAATTAATTATCCAAATTATTCACATGCCGATGTATTGGTTTGAGAAACTGTTTCTCAACGTAACATTAATTTTATGGAAATTAATTGTTGCGTTAATCTAATTGTGAGAAACACTCATCCTCTCTCTTACCTTTATTTAAATCAGAATTCCCATTAATTCTGATATACGAAATAACATATAAAAGTTTAAAGTATACAGGTTAAGGTGGAGAGAAACGATTGTTGTCAAAATGTCTTCTTCCATGAATCAATGTACATAAGTTATTATCTTATAAAATTAACGGGATTATTTTATATTTGAAACAATATGTGATTCTAAATCTTTCATTTAACATTAACTTGAAACATATATAATAGTTTACATGTATTTACTTTAAGATGTATAATTACTTACAACTGATTCAACCAGACACACCATCGTATCACTCTTGTCTCTTGATCAACACCAAATATGTATCATTTTACAGGAATGGTCATTATGTACATGTTAAATAGGCAGTATGTCACGTCTAATCCTTGCCATGTCAGCTAATCATCGTTTTACAAATGGGATTAGAATTAATGGTGGGCTATCACTTTTGGTTTAACTAATCCAACACATTAGCGTTTAGTGCCGTTATTAAGAGCTTGCCAATGAACCTCGACAATCGACATATTAGTTTTTTCTCTGAAACGTGGCGTCATAGGAATCGGTCGTCGTGTCCCGGGTCGGCCTTTTACTTACCTCAGCTAACATTTTTTCCTTGATCGTTTTTCTATTGGGCCTAATGACCGACATATACAGAATTTGACCCTTAACTATGACCAAATAAAACCCATTTTAACTCGCTTGAGATGACGTGATATCTCAACCGAGAATTAAGTATTACAAACTCTAATATATATTCATAAAGACTATGCTGAATAAAGATCTATAATTTTAACATTCAAAACTTTACTCCAAACATTAAAATCCAACAAAAAAAACCCATAGAATGACTCTTATGTAACATACCAACATTATTGATAGTGTCTAGTGAGTGTACAAGGAATGGATCTTCGCCCATCTATCTACTCATTAAAACTCTTCCAATAAGTTTTCAAAGATGTTGAGATTCAAGACTTGTTTATAATTATTATTGATGCTTTGGAACATATTGGTCATTTTAAACCATAGACATAATACTAATGTCATGATCAGAATCTTCTACAAAATTTCATTGTACCTGACACGATCTAATAAACCATCTTTGTAGTTCAAAATGTTTTAGTTTATGCTCCTAGTAACTATCTTTGTAGCTCTAAAATGTTTCAATTTATGCTACTACCTATTATCTGGATAGAGACGTCAAATGAGTACTACGAAAAATTTACTCATAGCCGGGGCAAGCCCTTCTATTCCGGTTCATGATTTCTCTTTCTCTTGGCCATACGGTTGATGCGAGAAGTTTGTACAAATTTAATGGCCAATCATGACATAAACTGGAATTTTCTATACATCCAATGTCCAATGATACAGCAACCAGATTCCTCAAATTCCTGCATTCATAATCCTTGAGTTTCATGAATTAATGATATTTTAACAATTTTGCTAAGAAACCAACTTCCATTAACCCAAAAAAAAAAAAAAAGATTTTACAAGCTTGAAACTGAAACAAGAAGAAAGAAACACAATGTATACAAGCACAAGGCAGAAGCAAATATCCAACCAAGAAAAAGGAGAGACAAATTCACGGGGTTTAGCAGCATAAGCAATCAATCCTACACAGAAAAGAAAAGAAGACTAGCATATAAACAAGGATGGTTCGGTAAAGTAAAGTCATCGCCTGCCGGAGAGACTGATTGAACTGACTTTCAGAGGCGTTGCCACCACCAGTGGAGCTTCTGGGGAGTCCGTGACAGCAAACTTGTCGTGCATGAAACGACTTTGTACGATGGACTCATCCTTCAACACGATCTTATAACAATAGCAGCTTTTGAGACCTTGCTGACCGCGGTAGCAATCATGAGCACTGTTCTTCACCTGCTGGAAGTCCCATACCACGCTGAACTTTCCCACTGTTGCAACTAAGTGGCGTTCTTGTTTACCACCCTCAGTCACCTGAAATGCAACATTCAATAAATGCGAGATAATTGTACATATTATATACTAATTTAAGTTCAAGTATTAAACGAAAAGATAAAGATACTGAAAGAAAGTATAGCATAACCGGCAAGGAAAGTTGAGGGTTAAGTGAACCTATAAGCAGCTCAAGCAATTTCTCAGTGGGAATTCTACATTTATGCAACATAATTATAAAAGTTAAATCACATGCATCCACAAGTATGATAAGTGATCTCTCTACAGGAGCACCTAATCACATAAGATTTGATTATGCATCAAGTATAAATCCACCATATAGTACAATAATAACAGACCCAAAAAATGAAATAAATCTCAACCACGATGCAATAAAGATGATTACATTCTTCCCCACAAAATTAATGTTGTAAAACACACAAACATAAAAATATCACTTAATTAGCATATACTGTATAGCTAGAGGTCAAATTCTTCTATCAAAAGTTACATTTGTATATGCATAATGATCAACAAATGCCAAGTGCATCATTTAAATACCTATGCCTTAAGGAACAATTCAGAGGATTGCGTTGTAGTTTTCTTATTAGAAAATTACGAAAAACTCAGAAAATAATGAATTAGTTTTCTTATAATAGTAAATTGTAAATGTTTGTTCTTTCCTGCAATCCTGCCAATTAGTATTCTTTATCCCTAATTAAAATCATCTTGTCAGATTATTACTATTCAACATACTCCTCCGTCAGATAAGATAAATACGGAACCTCTCGCATTTGCACAACTCAGCAATACATTGAAGATCAGTCAGTTAACCTATAGCTAAATTATATCCCTTTGAAACATACAAGATGGCAAACACAACTCAGCAGCAGCAATACATGAAATCTCTCAATGAACATACATTGGCATGACATAGTGCAACCAACACAGCAACCAGTTGGTTTACCATAATAGCAGCCTTGAGGAATCAAAACAATTCAGCAATTTGCGTAAATGCAGGGCTTAATAGATAACAAAAGAGAGGGACCATTCCTAATCAAAATAACAGAAATCCATACACATGCAACAAACACAACGATGCATCAGGTGCTCCAATGATGAGGCCACTAGTAACTCAAACTTTGTAAAGGCAACTACATAGTATCTCCAATTTCGGCATTATAACCTAAAACAAGAATTGTTAATTTAGTACATTAGTAAAAGCATATTAATTATATAGCATAATTGCAATGAGCTTTCAGCATTAATCTTTTTTCATCTAATGCATTTTTCACTGAAAGAGCATAACTTAAAACATGATTGCTTATGAAAAGAGTTCAGCGTTCACTTAGCAGTAAATGAGCCAGCACAGAAAACAATTACAGAATTCAATTATGAAGATCATTTAAGTGTACTTTTATTTAAATCTTGCAGGTTAAAGAGTAAATGCACAAAATAAAAAGAGACACACAATCAACTGAAGCGAAATCTCACATGCAAGCCAAATATAAAATGACAATAACTTAAAATGCAATTAATGATATACCATCTATAACAACTACATAACTGCTGATGAATAAAACAGTGTAAGCTTACCCATGAGAAATGGCCACCATGAAACTTATTATCTGTTCCCGCCAAATGTGAATCCAGAGGAGTCAACTTCAACAATCTTGGAGCCGGTATCTTGTTCCCCATACGCCCACCAAAACCAGTCTTAGTCTTCCCATCTTTATCGGTAAATAGTGTGCAAATAAGTACCAAGTATGTATCTGTAGTCCCCAAGATCCACTTCCCATCATAAGTAACATCCACTTGGGTAATGGGTGAGCCAAGCCCCGGAAAAGCAGTCTTTGCTTGTCTCATAGATGTCTTTGAATACAACCTTATCTTCCCATCAAGAGAACCAACAACAATCGATCCATCACCAGTACTTGCGAAGCACTGAAA
The DNA here is from genome assembly GCA_033220585.1 of Dipteronia sinensis. NCBI lineage: Eukaryota > Viridiplantae > Streptophyta > Magnoliopsida > Sapindales > Sapindaceae > Dipteronia > Dipteronia sinensis. The sequence goes on along the minus strand of CM065643.1, from coordinate 9,224,776 downwards.
ATTGGTGCCCCTGGAAAACTGGTGCCCCTGATTCCAATTCAACACCGGAGAATCACCCTTAAGCAGATTCTGCACAATCCCACCTCTGTCTCTCATATCCCACTGACACAATCTATTATCATCCAAACCGAGAAATGTAGACTCAGATGGATCCAACTGTGATCCTTTAGTATCATTAGTAATATCTCTCATTGTAATATCAGCTCCATCCTTCTCAAACTTCCATTCGGTCACAATCTTCCCTGTCTCTATATCGAGCTGCTTAATTCCCGAAGCATGAGGCTTACCTTCTTTCATTGGACTCATTAACATCATATTAGTCTCCCCTCTCATTAACATAGCTTTCTTAGGAGTCGAATTCGAGCCAATTTGAGAACTTCCACCATCAAACCTCACACTCACACCTTTATTATGAATTCCATTATTAAAATTTTTGTAAACCTGAACACCCAAATCGCTAACCAAGAAACTATTATCCAAGGCTCCTAATGCCAAGCTCTGCACACCGCCATTCGCTAACTCCTCAAACTCCTCCAACAAATGCCGATTTCCCCTCACCGGTGTCACATATTCGGGGCTTTTCCCCACACCATCATCTGCATCCTCCCACATCGAATCATCGGCGGCCTCAGGCTTAACCCACCCAATAAAATCCTTCCCGTAAACTTTCACTTTATTCTCTTCAGTGGCTCTCAACCCATGCACATTCTCAAACAAACAATCTTGAAATTCAGTCACAAACTTTCTATACTCCGGATCACTAGGAAACTTCAACGCCCAGACACTGTTACTAACAAAATCAACCCTACGTTGATCACCAAACATTTTCAACTGTATATCAGTCGAAACCTTAGCCCTAACTTTTGACCCAACTTTCAAAACCCAAAACCCATCTCCAAAATCCGAATTTTCACTCTCTTCGTCATCATCAGAGTCATTTCCATCGATGGTTTTTTGGGTTTTAACAAAACTATAAGAAGTGATCTTATCAGAGACAACCCACTTGGCTGTCGGCGTGTTGCCACCTATGTGGCGATAAAGCTTAACTGGGTTTTTAAGATTCCGGTTTTTCGGAATTGGGTATTTGAGTTTCAATGACTTGAGCTTGGCATCAACTTCGTCAAGAGAATTTAGGGTTTTGGTACCTGGTTGTGAAGAAGAAGAAGAAGAAGGAGAGCTTGTTGTCTCTGGGGCGTCGTCGTACTGGGACGAATCTTCCGACTCTGATTCTTCTTCATAATCGGAGTCTGTGATGTAATCTTCGCGGCTTTGAGAGGTACCCATGATTCAATCTTTTGAAGAAAAATAACAGTGAATTCCTTTTGTAAAGGAAATGATCGATGGAGCCAAAGTTTTTCGAAATTGTTTGAAAATGTTAATGAGTAGATTTGTGATCAAAGTGCCCGTTCAAAATATATTTATACGAGATTTGTTCACCGACTATCACCAGTTTTTGGCTTTATCCACGTCTCTTTTTTTTCTTCATAAAATTAATATTTATATTTGCGTACAAACTATTGTACTTTATTACAGTTTCAGCCTTCAATAAATATAGAAGAATAGAAGATGAATAATGAGAGAAAATTTGGATGTGTACAATCATTTACAATCATCTATAATATCTAATATAAATATTCATTTTTATAATCATGTGAAATTTAAATATAAAAAAGTAACTGTATTCTTTCCTACAAGTAATTTCCAACCATATATTTAATAAGATTAAAAAAAATATTAATTATGAATTAGACTATCTAATTTTGCAACTCATTTTGTTTTAATTAGTAAACTATTCAGATTAATTGATAAACTTTTATAAACAAACATAAATAAAATTGGAGAAATATTTGTGAAACTTTTTGTTAATCATGTAATTTTAATATGGGTAGTGTTAACATGTGTCCTAAGGGTACATGTTAAAACACTATCAAAGAAAAGTTAATTTGTATTTATTATCTTATTTCTGCATTAATTATGATTGGGCATAGGTTAATACTACATTTTAAATATTAACTTTCTTTTGTTTTTGTTTTTGCAATTGACAAAAGGAGAGTGGACAAAAAGGATAAAATATTAGAGTTCATAGACAAAAGTCAATATATGAAAATTTGTAGGAAGAAAAGTAAAAACAGAATAATGTAGGGGCATGAGTACAATTACTAAAGCTTTTGTAGTATTCTCCGCAGGTCACCGGCTATAACCAATTAGCGTTGATATAACGTCGAACATTTACTTGGTTGCGAAGGAAATGAAGGCACTCCGTATATATCCCGTGTTTGGATCCGCGTTTTAAGAGGTTCTTATTCTCATTCATTGTGTGCTGATTATTTATGATCGGATCTAGGGATAGCCAATGGGGAAATGGGGACGGAGGTCCTCCCATCTCCATCCCCATTTTCCAAACCCTCCCCCATCCTCCCCTCCTCATTTCCCCATTAGGGGAAATAGGGATGCGGTAGTTTTGAGGGAGATCTCCCACCTCATTCTCATTTCCCTGTTTTTCTCTGTTTTTTTTTTCGTTTTTTCCCATTTCCTTGTTTTTCATTGTTTTTTTTTTCTTCGATTTTTCCCATTTCCCCTAAGTCCCCACTCCCTCATTTCCCTTATTTAAGTAAAAATTACATATTAAAAAAAACACTTAATCCATTACAAATTCAAATACAAACTATTTTTGTTCTTTCATCATAATAATTCAAAATTTCAGAATTTAGAACTCATAATACTAAATAGTTAATAAGTCCTTAAACTGAATGGATTCCAAATAATCCAGCCAACTGTTTTGAAGCAATGCACCCGGCTTTGAAATATGTCCAGCCACCTACTTTGAAGCATTTGTAGAGGTAGTCTACAAAAAAAATCCAATAGGTCAAAACACATCAAATAAATCCATAAACATCTCCATTAATTGCTTGTATTTTTTTTAATTAAGAAAGTAACAACCAATAAAGCACAAACAATAAACAAATCAAACATCCAATCGGCCAAAACACATCAAATAAAGCCATAAACATCTCCATTAATTCTTTGTATTTTTTAAAATAAGAAAGTAACAACCAACAAAAACACAAAGTGTTAAACAAATCAAACAACCAATCGGCCAACCCACAAAAAATAAAGACATGAACAAATAATCAACCAACATAAAAAGTAAAACCCAGTGAATCTAAAACAAATTAGACAATATATAGAATTTAAGTTCAAAAACATACATTCAATAGAAGTTGCAATAGTAAAAGAAGAGGAACGATGGAGCAAAGAGGCGGAAGGAGAAACGACGGCAGTCGACAAATCAACAATTCAGCGTTGATGAACCGCAGTTGGCAGTGATTCAGAGAGTGAGAGAGGAGAGAGGTGAGAAATGTTTTAGGAATTATGATTTAGGGTTAGGTTTTAATGTTATAAAGATGTATATATAATTAGTAATATAGAAAGAATAAAAAAATATTGAAAAAAAATATATTAATATATTATATATAAGGTTTGGGGGGAAATGGGGATAAGGGGACCCCTTCCCATCCCATCCCCATTTCCAGAAATTTGTAAGGAAGGGTCCACCCATCTCCATCCCCATCCTCATCCCCATTTTAATTTGGAGATACAAATCATCCCCCCCTCCCCCCTCCCCCCTCCCCCATTTCCCTGTTTTCCCGTAAAAAAATTTCCCCCAAATGGGAATGGGGGAGCGGGGATTTGGGGCCCTGAGGAGAAATGGTCATCCCTAGTCAGATCTATGATATTTACCAATTAAATATTAAAGTGTAAAGTGAACCTTATGAGCCTATAACATTTACCCAAATTGCAAAATATGAAGAACCCGTCACTAACAATTAGAGTTGCATTTTGCACTGTATTAGTAAGGATTAATCGGGGATTTGGTGCCCCGAAGAGAAATGACCATCCCTAATCAGATCTATGACATTTACCAATTAAATATTAAAGTGTAAAGTCAACCTTATGAGCCTATAACATTTACCCAAATTGCAAAATATGAAGAACCCGTCACTAATAGTGCGAGTTGCATTTCGCACTGTATTAGTAAGGATTAATCTCGTCAATTTAAGTGTCATTTAAAGAAAAAAAAAAGTTGCGGAAATTAACAAGCACCTCTATCATTTCGCACTGTGCTGTTTTTCTCCAATTAAACCATACAGAAGAAATGGTATACCCACTGAGAATCATAAATTTGTAAGACTCAAAAGCTCAGCACTCAATTGTGCACCACCAAGTTAAAAAATGTGACGGGGGAGCTAGGCACAATCTCCTTTGGCTGGACAAATAACACGCAACGTTCTAGATTTAGTAGTGCAACGAAAATGAATTCAAGGGCAGAAGCTATGATCAATCACCGACACATAAATTGCAATATAAGATCTAATACAGAAATTAATGTTTGCATTCAGTCCGTGAAATTGTTACCTTGAATTACATACACATGCTATTTCCAACTTTATGCTAAGCCTAACTATATCCCTCGTGCTACCGCAGCCAGCTTGACTTCCATTTCTAAAATCTCAAAATCCCCAGCCTCAATTCGCACAACACCAGAAATGGAAAAATAGAGAAACATGCATGGAATGTTAAGAAAGTAAAAAATAAATAGGACGACCCTCAAACTCTCACAAGGCATCACGGGCAGCAATCCGGCATGTAATAGCATCTGCCAGAGAGGATATCCCTAGTTCCACGGCAGTTATTTTGTAGTGCTGAAAAAGGAAATCAAATATTGACCATCATTAACTGAAAGCATCAATACAAAGGATAATATTCGATTTAACACTGCTAAAGATCATTACACTAGCAAACCTTGTGAATATGGGCTTTATCTGCTCTCCCTTCCAACTCCTCCAAATCAATTTCCTTCCCATTAATGAGTTTCTCTACAGCTTTCATCTGGCGGAATGCGAACACATTATTATAAACAGGATGGTTGATGTCTTAGATATACTATGTACGGCAATATTCAAGACACAACTCACCTCATCCGGTGAAGCATTGAAACGAGCTGCAAGGACGTAAGTCAAGCTGTCTGAAATGCCACATCTTTTCAAGGATTCTGTAATCTAGTGAGGATAAAAGCTATAGTTAAAAAACAATTGAAATCCTGAGCATTGAAAGTCAGTCATAGTTAAAGAAGATTACATGCTTAGATCCTGAGTAATTGTAAACAAGCTCAGAATGAAGCGTGCGTGTTGTCAAAGATTCTCGCAACTTGGATACAAGTGTTTTATGTGCAGCAGCTAGAAGAGGGAAAACATCTGGAATCTGTCAAAGTTGTTCATATAAATAACATTAGAAGAACCCCCAACAGAGTATAATAGAAAGTTGAATGAAGACTAAAAAATAATGTCGATTTGGAAAGGCATCATACAAGTGATGCATTAAGAAAAGCAACTTCTGGTTCCAGTGTCCCAGCTTGCATTAACTCTAAGAGCTCCCTGCATGACAATTTGATTATAATAAATATTAGTGCGCAAATAAATTCAACTCAAATAGTCAAATCTTACCATTGTTCATTAATATCAAAACTTCAGAACTGATATATATTTTGAAACAAAAAAATGCACCCACTTCAAGGGTGACCAAGGGTATTAATCCAAATCCACCATGAATCAGCAGAAAAAGAATTCTTGTCTGAAATTTCATTTGGGTGGCCCCTTGATTGCCAAGTTCCCTAATATGTCATAATGAAAATTTACTAATGACTTTACATGAAAGCAGAGTACCATGAAGCTACAATGCCTGAATTCACATTAGGTACATCACATCCAGAAAAAAAAAGAGAAAAAAACAACTAGATCTCTTATATTTCTAAGAGTCTAATTAAACTTCAACAAATAATAATAAAAATTAACTAACCTAACAAGAATCCATAGCAGCCAAGACAAAAATAACAATAATAACAAATAAATAAATAATTAAACACAAATACTGAATTATCTGCCACAAAAAAGAGCACCACTTGCTTGAATTCCAAAACATAAGCATACAACAAGATATACTCCTTATGCATAAACATTGTCAAAATACAAACTTGTCCACATACAAGAAGCTTAAACATGCAGTAATATCACTAAAAACCTGTATTTTTTCTCATGAAGCTCAAAAATAATTTCAAGGAGTGAATAAACTAAATGGGTATTTTTGATTATATAAAAAAGTGCTGATCAACTCATTTCATTTTTTCCTCTAATTTTGAGTAAAATAGAGAGAGACAGTACTTGGAGTTGGTGACATCGGTGAAGAGGGCAAGAGAGAGAGTGGTTTCGTTACTGATCTCGAACACTTTCATTGTTGCTAGTGTGCTCAATTGAGTAACTTTGGCTTCTTCTCTGCAAAAATTAATAGATAAAGAAAAGCATATCAGAAATCAAACCAATCCCATATTAATTCAGACATGAAATTGATATCAATCGTAAATTATCACATTTAAACCAATTTTGAAGCAGTAGTTGATAAAATGCTCAAGCTATGAATGTTAACTGTTTAATTAGTTAGTGCACTAAGAAATACACAATAACAACACCATCAATATGTACGATACAATAATACTAGCACATTTATAAATTAATTTAAAAACCACAAAAAGGGAACTCGCTAAGCTATAATCTTTAAATTGCAGCAAAAACCTATCTTTACTAAATCTTAAAGAGTAAAGTTACCGGGCAGCGACGTGGAGGAGATGAAAAAGGAGTCGGCGTGGAGGGAAGCGACTTGGATGGTAGACGAGCGGCGCCGGCTGCCGTGAACGGAGAAGAGCGAGATGATTCGGGTGGGAAATGACAGAGTGGGAGATGAGGGAGCAGTGGTGGCTGAAACGAACTTTAGGTTTAAGGGTTTTTTTTTCTTGGGAGATTATCAGTTTAGTCCCTATATTGTTTTGAATTATCGTTTTTAACTGTTTTTCCGTTTCTAGTGTCCGTAATCCCTATGTATTCGTAAATTTAATTAAAGAAAAACACTAACCGAGGAACCAAATTGATGGATTACGAAAATATAGAGACTGCAGGCACTCAGAACGGAAATGCTATTACAAAACCAATATCCAATAATTCACGAAGTCTAGAGTTAAATTGATAATCTGTCTTTTTTCTTTTATATTAAAAGAACTTCGAGTTTTTGGGTCGGGTCCATATATAACCCGAGCCGAGTGCAGACGAATCCAGTAATATTTTTAATAACCAGATTTTACCATTTATTCAAAATGTGTTATAAATAATATCAATAATATAAAAGAATAAGATGAAGAACACAAGTGAAGAACAGTAAAGAGAAAAGAGAGACGAGAGAGAGGATTACTTGTATTGATTGAGAGCAAATTTTTGTGTTTGTTGATTAATTCATTCTCAAAAAGGACTCAAACATATATATAGACAATCTTTGTGATATGAGGGAGGCGGTGGAGTGGAGAGAAGGTGAGATATTTGGAGGCGGTGGAGTGGAGAGAAGGTGAGAAATAGGTGGTGAAAATCCACCTTTTATAACACTCCCCCTTGGATTTATACCACCTGTATTACTATTCTAAGAAAATCCTAATGGGATAAAATCTGAGAAAAATGTATACAATGATTTCGCTGGATCTATTGAGGTTGGACATTAAAAACTATCTCATTAAAAACCTTGTCAGGAAAACCCAGTGGGATAAAACCTGATCGAAGGGAAAAAGAGTATAGTGTACACATGTCCATTCAAAACTTTGCTCCCCCTGATTGAATGCTCCTCCTCAAAAACAACTTTAATATTAATCTTGTATGTTACAGAGTTGACACATGCCTATTCCATATACCAGCTTTTCAAAGGTTGATGTAGGCAATGTTTTGGTGAACAGATCTGCAAGATTATCTGTAGACCGTATTTGCTTAACATCAATTTGTCGACTCTGTTGGAGCTCATGAGTATAGAAGAATTTAGGAGAAATATGTTTGGTTCTATCTCCTTTGATATATCCCCCTCTAGTTTGAGCAATGCAAGCCGCATTATCTTCAAATATCTGTGTCGGCGTTTCTGTAGATAATGAAAATCCACAAGTATTTTGAATATGATGAATAACTGACCTTAGCCAAACACATTCTCGACTTGCTTCGTGAAGTGCGATGATTTCAGAATGATTAGAGGATGTAGCAATCAAAGTCTGTTTTGTGGAGCGCCATGATATTGCTGTGCCATTATATGTAAAAACATATCCTGTTTGTGAACGGGCTTTGTGGGGATCAGACAAATACCCGGCATCAGCATAACCAAGTAAACCTGAAAAATTGTTAGATTTTGTATAAAATAATCCTAAATCTTTCGTTCCACTAAGGTAACGGAAAAGATGTTTGACCCCATTCCAATGTCTTCGAGTTGGTGCTGAACTGAATCTAGCCAGTACATTCACAGAGAATGCAATATCTGGTCTAGTACATTGAGCCAGATATAATAAGGCACCAATTGCATTAAGATACGGTACCTCAGGACCAAGTATCTTTTCACCATTTTCTTTTGGACGGAATGGGTCCTTTTTAGGATCAAGGGTTCTAACAACCATAGGAGTACTCAATGGATGAGAATTATCCATATGGAATCTCTTTAAAATCTTTGTAATATATGCTGATTGATGGACAAGTACTCCATTTGATCTATGCTCGATCTCGAGGCCGAGACAATATTTTGTCTTTCCTAGATCTTTCATTTCGAATTCCTTTTTTAAGTATTCAGCAGTTTTCAGGAGTTCCCCGGGAGTTCCAATTAAGTTCATATCATCAACATAAACTGCTATGATAGCAAATCCAGATTCTGATTTCTTAATGAAAACACATGGACATATAAGATTATTAATATATCCTTCTTTTATCAGATATTCACTGAGACGGTTATACCACATCCGTCCGGATTGTTTTAATCCATACAAGGACCTTTGTAATTTTATCGAATATAAATTACGAGGTCTTGAGTTACATGCTTCTGGCATTTTAAATCCCTCAGGGATTTTCATGTAAATATCTGAATCCAGTGAACCATATAGATAAGCGGTCACTACGTCCATCAGACGCATTTCCAGTCTTTCCAAGACAGCCATGCTTATCAGAAATCGAAACGTAATTGTATCCATCACTGGTGAGTATGTTTCATCAAAATCGATCCCAGGTCTCTGCGAGAAACCTTGTGCTACGAGTCGTGCCTTATACCTCACGACCTCGTTTTTCTCATTACGTTTCCGTATAAAAACCCATTTGTACCCAACAGGTTTAACTTCTTCAGGTGTCCGGATTATCGATCCAAATACTTCACGTTTGGCTAATGAAGTCAATTCTGCTTGAATTGCTTCTTTCCATTTAGGCCAATCAGACCTCTGTTTACAATCATCGAGATTATGAGGTTCATAATCATTATTTATAATCTCAGTTGCCACTGTGTATGAAAACACATCATCGATGATTGTTTTTTCACGATTCCACAATTCTCTTGTATAATTTATAGAAATTTCTTCATTTCTATAAGTATGATGGATACAAACGTAATTGTATCCATCACTGGTGAGTATGTTTCATCAAAATCGATCCCAGGTCTCTGCGAGAAACCTTGTGCTACGAGTCGTGCCTTATACCTCACGACCTCGTTTTTCTCATTACGTTTCCGTATAAAAACCCATTTGTACCCAACAGGTTTAACTTCTTCAGGTGTCCGGATTATCGATCCAAATACTTCACGTTTGGCTAATGAAGTCAATTCTGCTTGAATTGCTTCTTTCCATTTAGGCCAATCAGACCTCTGTTTACAATCATCGAGATTATGAGGTTCATAATCATTATTTATAATCTCAGTTGCCACTGTGTATGAAAACACATCATCGATGATTGTTTTTTCACGATTCCACAATTCTCTTGTATAATTTATAGAAATTTCTTCATTTCTACATTCTTGTATCTCTTCTGAGATTCCTTCCCCCATAGGGGATTTTGTCACTTCAGTAACTTGTGTCCCTTCAGGGACATTTAACTCTTCTGGAGTTAATTTAGAGAAAGTGGATTTATTTATTTTCCTTTTTCGAGGAACAATATCTTTTGAGCCAACTGGTCTACCACGCTTCTGGCGTGCAGTAGATGATTCTTTAGCTATCATTAGTTTAGATTGTTTTTCTGGAACAATCACCTGTGCTGGTACATTAACAGCTGTGATGTATGATTTTGTTACCCTAGTAGCATCTGTAAATGCATCTGGTAACTGATTCGCTATTGTTTGAAGATGTACTATCTTACGTACTTCATTCTCACATTGAGATGTGTATGGGTCTAAATGAATTAGACTAGGAACTTTCCAGGAAAGTTCGTGATTCTCTTCATTGATATTTTGTTACCCTAGTAGCATCTGTAAATGCATCTGGTAACTGATTCGCTATTGCTTGAAGATGTACTATCTTACGTACTTCATTCTCACATTGAGATGTGTATGGGTCTAAATGAATTAGACTAGGAACTTTCCAGGAAAGTTCGTGATTCTCTTCAGAAGAAGTTTTTCTTTCCCCTAATGATGGGAAATTTGTTTCATCAAAATGACAATCTGCAAACCGTGCTGTGAAAAGATCACCAGTCAAAGGTTCTAGATATCTAATAATTGATAGTGAATCCAGACCAACATATATTCCCAAACGCCTTTGGGGTCCCATTTTAGTTCTTTGTGTTGGCACAACTGGGACATATACTGCACAACCAAAAGTACGCAAATGAGATATATCTGGTTGATGACCAAGTACAAGTTGTACTGGTGAATACTGATGGTAAGCAGTTGGCCGAAGCCGGATTAATGCAGCAGCATGTAAAACAGCATGCCCCCATACAGAAATTGGTAATTGCGTTCGTAATAATAGAGTCCTTGCAATTATCTGGACACGTTTAATAAATGATTCGGCTAATCCATTCTGAGTATGAACATGTGGAACAGGATGTTCAACATCAATCCCAACCACTTTGCAATATTCATCAAATGCTTTGGAAGTAAATTCACCAGCATTATCAAGGCGTATGGATTTAATTGAGTGATCGGGAAAATGAGCCCTAAGCCTGATAATCTGTGCAAGTAATCTTGCAAAAGCAACATTACGTGTTGATAACAAACATACATGTGACCATCTTACAGATGCGTCAACTAGAACCATAAAATAGCGAAATGGTCCACTTGGTGGATGAATAGGTCCACATATATCCCCTTGAATCCTTTGTAAAAATGATGGGGATTCAAAACCAACTTTAGAAAAAGATGGTTTTATTGTTAATTTCCCTTGGGAACATGCAGTGCATAAATTCTCATGTGATAAAAGAACCTTCTGGTTCATTAATGGATGTCCATGAGAATTTTCAATAATTCTACTCATCATTGTAGATCCTGGATGACCGAGACGGTCATGCCAAAGTACAAAAACTTTTGGATCTGAGAACTTCTGATTCATAACTGCATAAATTTCTACACTTTTGATAATAGTGTAATATAATCCAGAAGATAAAGCATACAGCTTTTCTATAATGAGTTTCTGGCTTGAATTATGAGAAGTAATGCACATATATTCAATATTATCTCTATTCATAGTTTCAATATGATATCCATTCCTCCGTATATCTTTGAAACTGAGCAGATTCCTTCTGGATCTACTTGAGTATAATGCATCCTCGATACATATTTTAGTATTGTTTGGTAACAATATCTTGGCTCTTCCAGAGCCTTCTATCAGATCCGCTGGACCTGATACTGTATTAACATTTGCTCTGAGCAAAGTTAAATTTACAAAATATTTCTGACTCCGCAGAATTGTATGAGTTGTTGCACTATCAACTAGACATATATCTCATGCTTCTAGCTTTTCAATAATCCCCATTTTATTATTTGGATTCATTTTGTATGCTTCATAAAGAAAAATAAAGTGCATATTAGACAAAGTGATTCAAAAAGTATATATTGCATAGAGATATATTTTACATGAACAAAGTTACAAAATAATACTACTGTAAATAGTATTTAATTGGTATGGACATTTCCATCACCAATTGAAGCAGCTGGCATGTCTTTCGGGTCTGGGAAGAAATCTGTAACATTGAGATGCGTAATATCTCTAGGATATGAATCCTCAATGAAATGAGTTTCCGGTTTCTTTCCCTTTTCTTTGATTGATGCTTGATACAGATCTACCAGATGTTTTGGTGTGTTACATTCATTCGACCAATGATTGTCACATCCACACCTATAACAAACACTGTTATTTGTATTGGGCCTATTTTGAGCATCTTTTCTTTTGAACTGTTTTGCCTCATAAGTATTCCACATATGTTGAGCATTTTGATTATAACCACCTGATCTTTTAAAACTACGACCCCGGCCCCAGCCAGGATTACGACCATAACCACGGCCTCGATCAGGATTACGACCGTTACCACGACCACGATTAGAATTACGATCATACCCATGGCCTCGACCACGACCACGACCACGACCACGACCACGATATCCGACAGTACTAGCATTCACCTCCGGAAATGCTTTAGAACCAGTCGGGTGTGATCCGTGGTTTTTTATTAGTAGCTCATTATTTTTTTTCTGCTACTAAGAGGCATGAGATAAGTTCTGAATATTTTGAGAATCTGCGTTCTCGATATTGCTGTTGCAATATTATGTTTGAGGCATGGAAAGTTGTAAAAGTCTTTTCTAACATATCCTTTTCAGATACCTCTTCACCACATAATTTCAACCTTGTGGTGATTCTGAACAAAGCAGAATTATATTCAGAAACTGATTTGTGGTCCTGGAAACGTAAATGCTGCCATTCGTATCTAGCATTTGGTAATGCTACATCATGCTGATGATCATAACGATCTTTAAGCTCTTGCCACAGATCCTCAGGGTCTATGATAGTAAGATATTGAGCTTTTAAATCCTCATTCAGATGATGACGGATTATGACCATAGCTGATGATCTGTCTTGCTCAGTAGCATTAATTCCATCATCAATGGTGTAGTATAGGCCTTGGGATTTTAAGTATAATCCAGCATCATTAACCCATGACATATAGTTATCTCCTGACACTTTGAGTGCATCAAACTTCAGATTCGTAAGTCTAGCCATGCTTACAACTTCCCCCCTTTTTCTGTAAATTAAATTGTAGGTTTAATTTAGTGTGAATATAATTTAAAGAGTATAATGGATTAACCAATTTCAGGGCCATAAGATCACCTTACAGGGCCATAAGAACACCTGCGATGTGCATAAAAATAAATGGTTTCAGGGTCATAAGATCACCTTACAGGGCCATAAGAACACCTGCGATATGTATGAATGTATATGGTTTCAGGGTCATAAGATCACCTTACAGGGCCATAAGAACACCTGCGATATGTATGAATGTATATGGTTTATAAATAAATAAATCCAGAACTATATATAGATTCAGAATATTAAGATGGGATCCTATCTATTTACATATATTCGTGTTGATAACGTGTTATAAATAATATCAATAATATAAAAGAATAAGATGAAGAACACAAGTGAAGAACAGTAAAGAGAAAAGAGAGATGAGAGAGAGGATTACTTGTATTGATTGAGAGCAAATTTTTGTGTTTGTTGATTAATTCATTCTCAAAAAGGACTCAAACATATATATAGACAATCTTTGTGATATGAGGGAGGCGGTGGAGTGGAGAGAAGGTGAGATATTTGGAGGCGGTGGAGTGGAGAGAAGGTGAGAAATAGGTGGTGAAAATCCGCCTTTTATAACAAAATGCAATTTATAACCAGTAAAGTATATCTTTAATATTTTATGAATATATTAGAAATATCGTTAATATTTTTACACGTGGATATTTAAAAATATTTTTTTTATCTTTATCCTCCCAAATATAAAATATAAAAAATAAAATTAAAAATATTTTGACAAAAGTACCGATTTATATTTTGAGAGGTATGATAAAAAAATATATTTATATGTTCCTAATATTGAATATGGACGATTTCATAATTTTAGATTCTCTGTATTTTCTTTGACATTTTATTTCCTTATTTATCACATGATGTATCTAAAATTCTGCATGTTACTTCTTATCAAAGAAAGTAATGAACCTCTCTTCCGTATCAGGTGATCAGAAATTTGAGTCTCACCTCACATATTTTATAAGCATATGTTGGATGTTTTCTATACCTCACCTCTTAGTTATTCTGACCGGTGACCACAAATGTAGTGGAAATAGATGAAAATGACCAACCTCAAGTTTTGAAAACCAAAAATAGCCCCTGATGGAAATATTTGCAAAACTGGTCATTCTTGGATTTCACTTTCTCCTAAATAACCCATCAAAGACTAAAATGCCCTTTCCATTTAAAACAAGCGAAATGACGAAATTGCCCATTAAAATTTCTAAGGTACCGATATACCCTTCCTCTCCCTCACGCACAATCGAATTAATTTCCAGCAGAAAGAAAGGGGATTTTTTTTTGCCTCAAACCTAACCCCCATCCATCCTCTTCATCGACGTTCCCCCAATCTTCAACTTCCACAACCACCCACCACCTTCATCTTCAACTTCGTTTTCGACTCCGGTTCGCATTATTACAAAACTTCTGAAGATTGGGTTTTTGTAATCCTCATTCAACTTCGTAAGCTTCTGCTCCTGTGATTCTTTTTTGACTTGTTAAGTTTCCGGGTTCTTGCTTTGTTGTCTGAAACTTTGCTTGGGATTTGTGGTGTTTATTGTTGATGAGTCAAATTTTATTTCGTCAGGTCAAGTGTAATTGCATTCATTGAGTTCAACTGTTTGAATCTGTGCTCTTTTTATTTGTAATTTTAAATGTGTGAATTTGATGTGTTTTTGATTCATTTTTAGTGAGGGTAGGAGTTTTTCTAATTGGATTTTGGTTTTAGATTTGTGAGATTTCTTATCAGTTCCTGCCAGAAGCGTGTTGCAGGTAACTAAATTTATGATGTAATTGTAGCTTGTCCTGTTATTTAATGTTTAATCTGTATCAATTTCCTGTGCAGAGCCATACAGGACTTATTTCAGGCATGGCGCAAGGGACTACTAGCCTTGTGAGCAACACAGTTTATGCATTAAGTGATGCTGCCACTCAATTCAGTAAAGCTGCACACAAGGTATCTCTACAGTCTAATAAAACTCATATAACTGGAAGGATCAGTTTTGGTTGATTGATATTGAAATGATATTTTACTTGTAGGGAATAGTTGCATTTACATTTGATGACCAGGCTGTTGCAAGAATGGAAAAACAGCAAAAGGGGGTAGCTTCACACAGTAAAGGTGTGATAAACGAAGTCTTAGAGGTACCTTTTTGTATATACTATAGTTCTTTTCATGTATTTTTCTTATTTGTATCTATTCACAGAAGTTACAAATCGCAGTTGTATGGAGAATTTAAGTTATAAATGATGATTTTAGAGAAAGGAAGATCTCTGCTCGTAGAATTAACATTTTCTAATAAAGCGGCATTTTCTCTTAATAGCGGTCTATGTACTTTTGCAAATTTATTCTCATGAATGATACTTAAGCATTGTAGCAATTAGCAAGGCACATTCAGATAAAGCTATTACTCTCGCAAATTGATTTTCTTCACCGTCCTTTGTTAGACTTGCTTAGTAACATATATATCACTATTGCCTATAAAGATAGCACTTATGTTTTTGAGAGTAAATAAATATACATGAATTCTCCATACAGGGCAGATTTCTAATTAGCTATAAAATGCTGTTAACTCCAGGGACTTACCGGTCTCCTTCAATCACCAATTAACGAAGCTGAAAAACATGGTCTTCCTGGTCTCCTCTCAGGTATGCACCTGAAAAGGCATTATCATCATTAATAGCTGAAGATATTGATGAGCATGCATAGTATCTGAAATACACCTGATGGGAGTGTTGGTTGTGACAGTCATTATGCTTGTTGCGTTTTCTTTTGGCACAGGAATCGCATTTGGGGTTACAGGACTTGTGGCTAGACCAGCAGCTAGTATTCTTGAGGTTACTGGAAAAACTGCTCAAAGTATTAGAAACCATAGTAGGCTCTACCATCTAAGATCTAAGCACTACCGGGTCCGCCTTCCCAGGCCTCTAAGTAGAGAACTTCCCTTAAAGGCCTTACTCTTGGGAAGAAGCAATCGGCACATCAGTGCTTATGGAGGCTGAAGATGGCTTGAAGTTCAAGGATGAGGTTCTAGTCATGTCCAAATCACTCAAACAAGCTGGTAAATTCGTTATAGTTACCCAGAGACTCATATTGATAGTTAGCTGTTCCAGCTTGGTGGATCTTGGGAAGCAAGAATTTGAAGGTGTGGCTGTGGATCCAGAGTGGGTGATAGAATCAGAAATTAGTTTGGACAGTGTAATCCATGCCGATACCAATGAAGCATTGGTTCATATTGTGGGTAGCCGTTCAGGTGGATTATCAAGAAAGAATCAGCATCCATCCAAAAGAAGTAGCAGAACAAGTACAAAATGGTGGAATGACCCTTCGACTCCCCTTCCGCTTTTTCAAACCAACTTGGAATTGACATCCCAGGAAGATGCAAGAGAATTGTTACAGATATTGTTGTCTACAATTGAAGAAAGGAAAGGACGAAGCTGGGGCAGTGGTTATATTTTGCATCAAAGTAAATATCAAGTAAATTCAAATTCAGTGAAACTAAATAACTGATTTAGAGACCGCTTGGCCGCAAACACACCACCGGACTCATTGCTTGACTTGAGGTACATACTGCTAAACCCTGTCAATGTATCCATCCAAACTGCAGGAGAGGTTTCAGGATTTTGTCAGGCCTTGGGCTGTCCAGTTTTTTTTTATTGTATTACCCAATTTTGTACATTATGTACAGCATGATTTATTTAACAACTAGTATTCGTGTATATAGTTGTTCTTTTCTTTGTCTAAATTAATCTATAAATCTCCAAGTTTCAAGAATGCAATAATATAAATGTTAATGGAATGTACTTGAATGCAAAACGAAAATCCATTGTCATGAATTTAGTTACCTGCAACACGCTTGGGCCTGGTTCATAATATTTTGAGTCCGCATCCGAAATCCTGCCCAAGCAACAAAGTGTATAACTCCTAAGGACATTAAGCGTATGGAGTAAACTAAGGGAGTTGTGAATGAGCTTCGGTTCAAAATATTTTGAGCCCGGTTATCAGCTTTTTGAGTCCGGTTATAAACATTTTGAGCCCGGTTTTTAGTTTTTGGGGACCGGTTCTTAATATTTTGAGCCCGCATACGAAATCATACCTAAGCAACAAAGTGCATAACTCCTAAGGACATCAAACGTATGAAGTAAACTAAGGGAGTGATGAATAAGCTTTGGTTCTAAATATTTTGAGCCCGAGTTTTAATATTTTGAGCCCGGTTTTTAATATTTTGAGCCCGGTACTTATGTTTTCGATTAAATTTTACTTTTTCTATATTTTTAATTATTTTTCCGGGTCCGCGGGATAGTTAACACATGAGCTAACTATCATCTGGTTTGAAAACCCGCAACTGAAATCGTGCTTAAAAGACAGTGTGTAACTCTAAGGGACATTAAGCGTGTGTAGTAAACTAAGAGTTGTGAATTAGCTTCGGATAGCTAACTGTAGGGAATCCGTTTTGAAGGACTTTCCCTGAACACCACTGGAGGGTCAAGCCGAATCCCAAACTTAAATGGCCGAAACACCTCGGAAGGTACAACGCGGGGCTCGGGATATGTACTGTTAAGCCCGGGTATTAATATTTTGGGCCCGGGTATAAAACTTTTGGGCCCGGTTATTAGTTTTTTGGGCCCGGTTCTTAATATTTTGAGTCCGCATCCGAAATCCTGCCCAAGCAACAAAGTGCATAACTCCTAAGGACATTAAGCGTATGGAGTAAACTAAGGGAGTTGTGAATGAGCTTCGGTTCTAAATATTTTGAGCCCGATTATATCCTTTTTGAGCCCGGGTAAATATTTTGAGCCCGGTTTTTAGTTTTTTGGGACCGGTTCTTAATATTTTGAGCCCGCATAGGAAATCATGCCTAAGCAACAAAGTGCATAACTCCTAAGGATATCAAGCGTATGGAGTAAACTAAGGGAGTGGTGAATAATCTTTGGTTCTAAATATTTTGAGCCCGGTTATCAGCTTTTTGAGCCCGGGTTTTAATATTTTGAGCCCGGTTCTTAATATTTTGAGCCCGGTACTTATGTTTTCGATTAAATTTTATTTTTTTTCTATATTTTCAATTATTTTTCCGGGTCTGCGAGATAGTTCCTACATGAGCTAACTATAATTTAGTTTGAAAACCCGCAGCCGAAATCTTGCCTAAGAGACAGTGCGTAACTCCAAGGGACATTAAGCGTGTGTAGTAAACTAAGAGTTGTGAATTCGCTTCGGATAACTAATTGTAGGGGATCCGTTTTGAAGGACTTTCCCTGAACACCATTGCAGGGTCAAGCCGAATCCCAAACTTAAATGGCCGGAACACCTCTGAAGGTACAACGCGGGGCCCGGGATATGCACTGTTATGCCCGGGTATTAATATTTTGGGTCCGGTTTTTAGTATTTTGAGCCCGGGTATAAAACCTTTGGGCCCGGTTATTAGTTTTTTGGGCCCGGTTTCTTAATATTTTGAATCCGTATCCGAAATCCTGCCCAAGCAACAAAGTGCATAACTCCTAAGGACATCAAGCGTATGAAGTAAATTAAGGGAGTTGTGAATTAGCTTCGGTTCTAAATACTTTGAGTCAAGTTATCAGCTTTTTGAGCCCGGGTATAAATATTTTGAGCCCTGTTTTTAGTTTTTTGGGACCGGTTCTTAATATTTTGAGCCCGCATAGGAAATCATGCCTAAGCAACAAAGTGCATAACTCCTAAGGATATCAAGCGTATGGAGTAAACTAAGGGAGTGGTGAATAATCTTTGGTTCTAAATATTTTGAGCCCGGTTATTTATATTTTGAGCCCGGTTATCAGCTTTTTGAGCCCGGGTTTTAATATTTGGAGCCCGGTTCTTAATATTTTGATCCCGGTACTTATGTTTTCGATTAAATTTTACTTTTTAGATATTTTAATTATTTTTCCAGGTCCGCGGGATAGTTCCCACATGAGCTAACTATCATCTGGTTTGAAAACCCGCAGCCGAAATCGTGCCTAAGAGACAGTGCGTAACTCCAAGGGACATTAAGCGTGTGTAGTAAACTAAGAGTTGTGAATTCGCTTCGGATAGCTAACTTTAGGGGATCCGTTTTGAAGGACTTTCCCTGAACACCACTGGAGGGATAAGCCGAATCCCAAACTTAAATGGCCGGAACACCTCGGAAGGTACAACGCGGGGCCCGGGATATGTACTGTTAAGCCCGGGTATTAATACTTTGGGCCCGGTTCTTAATATTTTGAGCTCGGGTATAAAACCTTTGGGCCCGGTTATTAGTTTTTTGGGCCCGGTTCTTAATATTTTGAGTCCGCATCCGAAATCCTGCCCAAGCAACAAAGTGCATAACTCCTAAGGATATTAAGCGTATGGAGTAAACTAAGGGAGTTGTGAATAAGCTTCGGTTCTAAATATTTTGAGCCCGGTTATCAGCTTTTTGAGCCCGGGTATAAATATTTTGAACCCGGTTTTTGGTTTTTTGGGACTGGTTCTTAATATTTTGAGCCCGCATAGGAAATCATGCCCAAGCAACAAAGTGCATAACTCATAAAGACATTAAGCGTATGGAGTAAACTAAGGGAGTGGTGAATGAGCTTCGGTTCTAAATATTTTGAGTCCGCTTATTTATATTTTAAGCCCGGTTATCAGCTTTTTGAGCCCGGGTTTTAATATTTTGAGCCCGGTTATTAATATTTTGATCCTGGAACTTATGTTTTCGATTAAATTTTATTTTTTCTATATTTTTAATTATTTTCTGGGTCCGCGGGATATTTCCCACATGAGCTAACTATCATCTGGTTTGAAAACCCGCAGCCGAAATCGTGCCTAAGAGACAGTGCGTAACTCCAAGAGACATTAAGCGTGTGTAGTAAACTAAGAGTTGTGAATTAGCATCGGATAGCTAACTGTAGGGGATCCGTTTTGAAGGACTTTCCCTGAACATCATTGGAGGGTCAAGCCGAATCCCAAACTTAAATGGCCGGAACACCTCGGAAGGTATAACGCGGGGCCCCGGATGTGTACTGTTAAGTTTGGGTATTAATATTTTGTGCTAGGGTATTAATATTTTGAGCCCGGGTATAAAAATTTATGGCCCGGTTATTAGTTTTTTGGGCCTGGTTCTTAATATTTTGAGTCCTCATTCGAAATCCTGCCCAAGCAACAAAGTGCATAACTCTTAAGGATATTAAGCGTATGGAGTAAACTAAGGGAGTTGTGAATGAGCTTCGGTTCTAAATATTTTGAGCCCGATTATCAGCTTTTTGAGCCCAGTTATAAATATTTAGAGCCCGGTTTTTAGTTTTTTCTGACCGGTTCTTAATATTTTGAGCCCGCATAGGAAATCATGCCCAAGCAACAAAGTGCATAACTCCTAAGGACATCAAGCGTATGGAGTAAACTAAGGAAGTGGTGAATGAGCTTCGGTTCTAAATATTTTGAGCCCGATTATCAGCTTTTTGAGCCCAGTTATAAATATTTTGAGCCCGGTTTTTAGTTTTTTTGACCGGTTCTTAATATTTTGAGCCCGCATAGGAAATTATGCCCAAGCAACAAAGTGCATAACTCCTAAGGACATCAAGCGTATGGAGTAAACTAAGGGAGTGGTGAATGAGCTTCGGTTCTAAATATTTTGAGCCCGGTTATTTATAGTTTGAGCCCGGTTATCAGTTTTTTGAGCCCGGGTTTTATATCGTGAGCCCGATTCTTAATAATTTGAGCCCGGTACTTATATTTTGGATTAAATTTTATTGTTTCCATAGTTTTAATTATTTATCCGGGTCCGCGGGATAGTTCCTACATGAGCTAACTATCATTTAGTTTGAAAACCTGCAACCGAAATCGTGCCTAAGAGACAGTGCGTAACTCTAAGGGACATTAAGAGTGTGTAGTAAACTAAGAGTTGTGAATTCGCTTCGGATAGCTAACTGTAGGGGATCCGTTTTGAAGGACTTTCCCTGAACACCACTGGAGGGACAAGCCGAATCCCAAACTTAAATGGCTGGAACACCTCTGAAGGTACAACGCAGGGCCCGTGATGTGTATTGTTAAGCACGGGTATGAATATTTTGGGTCCGGTTCTTAATATTTTGAGCCCGGGTATAATACTTTTGGGCCCGGTTATTAGTTTTTTAGGCCCGGTTCTTAATATTTTTAGTCTGCATCCGAAATCCTACCCAAGCAACAAAGTGCATAACTCCTAAGGACATCAAGCGTATGGAGTAAACTAAGGGAGTTGTGAATTAGCTTCGGTTCTAAATATTTTGAGCCCGGTTATCAGCTTTTTGAGCCCGGTTATAAATATTTTAAGCCCGGTTTTTAGTTTTTTGAGACCGGTTCTTAATATTTTGGGCCCGCATAGGAAATCATGCCCAAGCAACAAAGTGCATAACTCCTAAGGATATCAAGCGTATGGAGTAAACTAAGGGAGTGGTGAATGAGCTTCGGTTCTAAATATTTTGAGCCCGGTTATTTATAGTTTGAGCCTGGTTATCAGCTTTTTGAGCCCGGGTTTTAATATTTTGAGCCCGGTTCTTAATATTTTGAGCCCGGTTCTTAATATTTTGATCACGGTACTTATGTTTTCGATTAAATTTTACTTTTTCTATATTTTAATTATTTTTCCGGGTCCGCGGGATAGTTCTCACATGAGCTAACTATTATCTGGTTTGAAAACCTGCAGCCAAAATCGTGTCTAAGAGACAGTGCGTAACTCCAAGGGACATTAAGCGTGTGTAGTAAACTAAGAGTTGTGAATTCGCTTCGGATAGCTAACTGTAGGGGATCTGTTTTGAAGGACTTTCCCTGAACACCACTGGAGGGACAAGCCGAATCCCAAACTTATATGGCCGGAACACCTCAGAAGGTACAACTCGGGGCCCAGGATGTGTACTGTTAAGCCCGGGTATTAATATTTTAGGCCCGGTTCTTAATATTTTTAGCCCGGGTATAAAACTTTTGGGCCCGGTTATTAGTTTTTTGAGCCCGGTTCTTAATATTTTGAGTCTGTATCTGAAATCCTGCCCAAGCAACAAAGTGCACAACTCCTAAGGACATCAAGCGTATGGAGTAAGCTAAGGTAGTTGTGACTGAGCTTCGGTTCTAAATATTTTGAGCCCGGTTATCAGCTTTTTGAGCTTCGGTATAAATATTTTGAGCCGAGTTTTTTGTTTTTTGGGACCGGTTCTTAATATTTTGAGCCCGCATTGGAAATCATGCCTAAGCAACAAAGTGCATAACTCCTAAGGACATTAAGCGTATGGAGTAAACTAAGGGAGTGGTGAATGAGCTTCGGTTCTAAATATTTTTAGCCCGGTTATTTATATTTTTAGCCCGGTTATCTCTTTTTGAGCCCGGGTTTTAATATTTTGAGCCCGGTTCTTAATATTTTGATTCTGGTACTTATGTTTTTGATTAAATTTTACTTTTTCCATATTTTTAATTATTTTTCCGGGTCAAGCCGAATCCCAAACTTAAATGGCCGGAACACCTCGGAAGGTACAACGCGAGGCCTGGGATGTGTACTGTTAAGCCCGGGTGCTAACACTCAGGCTCAAATTATTAAGAACCGGGCTCTAAATATTAGTACCCAGGCTCAAAACTGATAATCGGGCTCAAAATATAAATACCCAGGCTCAAAAACTGATAATCGGGCTCAAAATATTAATACCCGAGCTTATTAGTATACATCTCAGGCCCATAAATATACGGGCCCTGCGTCGTACTTCCCGATATGTTTCTGGCATTTAAGTTTTTGGTTCGGCATGACCCCCCGTGGTGTTCAGGGAAAGTCGTGCAAAACGGATCTCTTACAGTTAGCCATCCGAAGCTAATTCACCACTCTTAGTTTAATACCTGGGCTAAAAAAATGATAACCGGGCTCAAAATATTAATATCCGGGCTCAAAAACTGATAACCGGGCTCAAAATATAAAGAACCGGGCTTAAAATATTAATGCTCATGCTCAAAAGATTATCTACAGGGCTCAAAATATTAAGAACAGGACTCAAAATATTAATACCTGGGACTAACAGTACACATCTCGGGCTCAAAATATTAATACTCGGGCTTAAAAACTGATAACCGGGCTCAAAATAATAATAATCGGACTCAAAAACTGAATATCGGGCTCAAAATATCAAGGGCATTACATACCAATATATAAACAAACATGATCAACTAAAATAAAAGAAAAGGTTGGTCGATACAGTTACAAAATTCCTGGCTAAAAAAATGGAATCTCGGGTTCAAAAACTGATACACGGGCTTAAAATATTAATAACTAGGCTCAAAATATTAATACTCGAGCTCAAAAACTGATAACCAGACTCAAAATATTAAGAACCGGGTTCAAAATATCAATACCCGGGTTCAAAAACTGATTACCGGGCTCAAAATATTAAGAACCAGACTCAAAATATTTATACCTGGGATCAAAAGACTGATAACCGGGCTCAAATATTTAAAATCGGACTCAAAATATTAATATCCAGGCTCAAAAGACTAATAACCGGGCTCAAAATATTAATACTTGAGCTTATCAGTACACATCTCTGGCTCAAAATATTAATACTCAGGCTTAAAAACTGATAACTAGGCTCAAAATATTATGAACCGAGCTCAAAATATTAATACCTAGACTCAAAAGACTAATAACCGGGTTTAAAATATTAATACTCGGGCTTAACATTACACATCGCGGGCTCAAAATATTAATACCTAGGCTCAAAATATAATAACCGGGCTCAAAATATTGATATCAGGCTCAAAAGACTAATAACCGGGCTCAAACTGAAGAATGAGGTCAAAGAACACTCTAGAGTTCACCATTCTCTCCTATTTCAATAGGAAAATAATTAAAACGTCAGAAAAATAAAATTTAATCAAAAGCACAAGAACCGGGCTCAAAAGAGGATACCCGAGCAGAAAAGATTAAGATATGGGCCTAAAATCAAATACCCCATTGAGAGTTTAATTAAATTAGGAGAGATTATCCAAGATAAGGGCATGACATACAAACATATAAATCAACATGATCCAATACAAAAATAAAATAACAAAATAAAAAAATCATACCCAGGCCCAAAAAATCAATATCCAGGCCCAAAAGATAAGTAACCGGGCCTAAAATCAAATACCCCATTGAGAGTTTAATTAAATTAGGAGAGATTATCCAAGATAAGAGCATGACATACAAACATATAAAACAACATGATCCACTACAACAATAAAATTAAAAAAAAAACAATCACACCCGGGCCCAAAAAATTAATATCCGGGCCAAAAAGATAGGTACACGGGCTCAAAATATGATGAACCGGGATCAAAAACTAATAACCGGGCCCAAAATATGAAGAACCGAGCTCAAAAATTAAATACTCGGGCTCAAAAATTAAAATCCGGGCACAAAATTAAATACAACAATCGAGAGTTTAATTAATTAAATAAATTAGGAGAAACTATCCAAACTGAAGAATGAGGTCAAAGAACACTCTAGGGTTCGCCATTCTCTCATAATTCAAATGGAAAATAATTAAATGCCAGAAAAATAAAGTTTAAACAAAAACACAAGAACCGGGCTCAAAAGAGGATACCCGAGCAAAAAAGATTAAGATCCGAGCTTAAAATCAACTACCCCATTGAGAGTTTAATTAAATTAGGAGAGATTATCCAAGATGAGGGCATGACATACAAACATAAAAAACAACATGATCCACTACAACAATAAAATTCAAAAAAAAAACAAAAACAAATCATGCACGGGCCCAAAAATTAATTTCCGGACCCAAAAGACAGGTAACCGGGCTCAAAATATTGAGAACCGGGCCTAAAATCAAATACTCAATTAAGAGTTTAATTAAATTAGGAGAGATTATCCAAGATATGAGCATGACATACAAACATATAAAACAACATGATCCACTACAACAATAAAATTAAGAAAATTAAGAAAATAAATCATACCGGGCCTAAAAAATTAATATCCGGGCCCAAAAGACAGGTAACCGGGCTCAAATATTGTGAACCGGGCCTAAAATCAAATACTCAATTAAGAGTTTAATTAAATTAGGAGAGATTATTCAAGATGAGGGCATGACATACAAACATATAAAACAACATGATCCACTACAACAATAAAATTCAAAAAAAAAAAACAAATCATGCTCGGGCCCAAAAATTTTAATTTCAGGACCCAAAAGACAGGCAACCGGGCTCAAAATATTGAGAAGCGGGTCTAAAATCAAATACTCAATTAAGAGTTCAATTAAATTAGGAGAGATTGTCCAAGATAAGGGCATGACATACAAACATATAAAACAACATGATCCACTACAACAATAAAATTAAAAAAAAAATCAAATCATACCCGGGCACAAAAATTTAATATTCGGGCCCAAAAGATAGGTAACCGGGCTCAAAATATTGTGAACTGGGCCTAAAATCAAATACTCAATTAAGATTTTAATTAAATTATGAGAGATTATCCAAGATAAGGGCATGTCATACAAACATATAAAACAACATGATCCACTACAACAATAAATTAAACAAAAAAACTAATCATACCCGGGCCCAAAAAATTAATATCTGGGCCCAAAAGACAGGTAACCGGGCTCAAAATATTGTGAACCGGGCCTAAAATCAAAAACTCAATTAAGATTTTAATTAAATTAGGAGAGATTATCCAAGATAAGGGCATGACATACAAATATATAAAACAACATGATCCACTACAACAATAAAATTAAAAAACAAAAAACAAATCATGCCCGGGCACAAAAAATTTAATTTCTGGACCCAAAAAACAGGTAACCGGGATCAAAATATTGAGAACCAGCCCTAAAATCAAATACTCAATTAAGAGTTTAATAAAATTAGGAGAGATTATCCAAAATAAGGGCATGACATACAAACATATAAAACAACATGATCCACTACAACAATAAAATTTAAAAAAAAAAAAAAAAATCATACCCAGGCACAAAAAATTAATATCCGGGCCCAAAATACAGGTAATCGGGCTCAAAATATTGTGAAAATCAAATACTCAATTAAGAGTTTAATTAACTTAGAAGAGATTATCCAAGATAAGGGCATGGCATACAAACATATAAAACAACATGATCCACTACAACAATAAAATTACAATAAAAAAAACAAATCATACCCGGGCCTAAAAATTTAATATCCGGGCCCAAAAGACAGGTAACCGGGCTTAAAATATTGATAACCTGGCCTAAAATTAAATACTCAATTGAGAGTTTAACTAAATTAGGAGAGATTATCCAAAATAAGGGCATGACATACAAACATATAAAACAACATGATCCACTACAACAATAAAATTAAAAAAACAAAAATCACACCCGAGACCAAAAAATTAATATCCGGGCCCAAAAGATAGGTACCCTGGCTCAAAGGACTAATAACTGGGCCTAAAATGTGAAGAACCAGACTCAAAAAATAAATACCCGGGCTCAAAATTTAAAAATCCAGGCACAAAATTAAATACCACAATCGAGAGTTTAATTAATTAAATAAATTAGGAGACACTATCCAAACTGAAGAATGAGGTCGAAGAACACTCTAGGGTTCGCCATTCTCTCCTAATTCAATAGGAAAATAATTAAAACGTCAGAAAAATAAAATTTAATCAAAAACACAAGAACCAGGCTCAAAAGAGGATACCCGAGCAGAAAAGATCAAGATCAGGGCCTAAAATCAAATACCCCATTGAGAGTTTAATTAAATTAGGAGAGATTATCCAAGATAAGGGCATGACATACAAACATATAAATCAACATGATCCACTACAACAATAAAATTATATATAACAAAAAAAAAATCATGCCCGGGCCCAAAAATTTAATTTCCGGGCCCAAAAGATAAGTAACCGGGCTCAAAATATTTAGAACCGGGCCTAAAATCAAATACCCCATTGAGAGTTTAATTAAATTAGGAGAGATTATCCAAGATAAGAGCATGATATACAAACATATAAAACAACATGATCCACTACAACAATAAAATTAAAAAAAAAAACCAATCACACCCATGCCCAAAAAATTAATATCCGGGCCCAAAATATAGGTATCCGGACTCAAAATATTAAGAACTGGGCTCAAAATGCTGATAACCGGGCCCAAAATATGAAAAACCGGGCTCAAACAATAAATACCCGGGCTCAAAAATTAAAATATGGTCCCATAATTAAATACCAAAATCGAGAGTTTAATTAATTAAATAAATTAGGAGACACTATCCAAACTGAAGAATGAGGTCAAAGAACACTCTTGAGTTCGCCATTCTCTCCTAATTCAACATCAAAATAATTAAAATGCCAGGAAAATAAAATTTAATCAAGAACACAAGAACCGGGCTCAAAAGAGGATACCCAAGCAAAAAAGATTAAGATCCGGGCCTAAAATCAAATACCTCATTGAGAGTTTAATTAAATTAGGAGAGATTATCCAAGATAAGGGCATGACATACAAACATATAAAACAATATGATCCACTACAACAATAAAATTAAAAAAAAAAGAACAAATCCCACCCTGGCGCAAAAATTTAATACCCAGGCTCAACAGACTGATAACCGAGCTCAAAATATTAATCCTAGGCTCAAAAGACTGACCCTTTCGTTGTGTTCAGGGAAAGTTGTGCAAAACAGATCCCTTACAGTTTACCATCCGAAGCTAATTCACCACTCTTAGTTTACTCCATACACATAATGTCCTTAGGAGTTACACACTTTGTCTCTTGGGCACGCTTTCAGATGCAGGTTCTAAAACCAAATGACAGTCAACTCATGTGGGAACACTTCCGCGGTGCCGGAAAAATAATTAAAATGTCAGAAAGTAAAATTTACTCGAAAACACAAGTAACGGGTTCAAAATATTAAGAACCGAGCTTAAAAATTTGAAAATCGGGCTCAAAATATTAAAAACCGGGCTAAATATATACTGGCCCATGGTTGTATTTCCCAATCCGTTCCAGCCATTTAAGTTTGGTGTTAGGTAGGACCTCTCCTGTTGTGTTCAGGGAAAGTCGTGCAAAACGGACCCCCTACAGTTAGCCATCCGAAGCTAATTCACGACTCGTAACTTATTCCATGCACTTAATGTCCTTAGGAGTTATGCAATTGGTCTCTTGGGCACGCTTTCGGATGCGGGTTCGAAAACCAAACAATAATCACATCATGTGGGAACTATCCAGCGGTGCCGGAAAAATATTTAAAATGTCGGAAAGTAAAATTAAATCCAAAATACAAGAACCGGGCTCAAAATATTAAAACACCGGGCTCAAAAGAGTGATAACCGGACTCAAAATATTAAGAATCGGGCTTCAAACACTGAAAACCGAGCTCAAAATCTTAATAACCGGGCTCAAAATATTACTTCCCGGACTCAAAATATACGGGCCCATGGTAGTATTTCCAGATCCATTCCATCCATTTAGGTTTTGTGTTTGATAGGACCTCTCCCGTTGTGCTCAGGGAAAGTCGTGTAAAACGGATCCCCTACAGTTAGCCATCCGAAGCTAATTCACAACTCTTAGTTTATTCCATACACTTAATGTCCTTAGGATTTATGCAATTGGTCTATTGGGCACGCTTTCGGGTGCGGATTCTAAAACCAAACAATAGTCACATCATGTGGGAACTATCCCACGGTGCCGGAAAAATAATTAAAATGTCGGAAAGTAAAATTTACACGAAAACACAAGTGATGGGGTCAAAATATAAAAAAACCGGGCTCAAAATATTAAGAACCGGGCTTAAAACATTGAAAACCAGGCTCAAAATATTAAAAATCGGGCTCAAAATATAAGGGCCTGTGGTCGTATTTCCCGATCTGTTCCAGCCATTTAAGTTTGGTGTTCAGTAAGACCTCTCCCGTTGTGTTCAGGGAAAGTCGTGAAAAACGGATCCCCTACAGTTAGCCATCTGAAGCTAATTCACGACTCGTAGTTTATTCCATACACTTAATGTCCTTAGAAGTTATGCAATTGGTCTCTTGGGCACGCTTTCGAATGCGGGTTCTAAAACCAAACAATAGTCACATCATGTGGGAACTATCCTGCGGTGCCAGAAAAATAATTAAAATGTCGAAAAGTAAAATTTACTCGAAAACACAAGTAACGGGCATATAAAAAAATGGGGCACAAAAGAGTGATAATCGGGCTCAAAATATTAAGAATCGGGCTTAAAACATTGAAAACTAGGCTCAAAATATTAAAAATCGGCCTCAAAATATTAAAAATCGGTCTCAAAATATATGAGCCCAGGGTCGTCTTTCCCGATCTGTTCCAGCTATTTAAGTTTGGTGTTCGGTAGGACCTCTCACGTTGTGTTCAGGGAAAGTCGTGCAAAACGGATAGTCACATCATGTGGGAACTATCCAGCGGTGTTTGAAAAATAATTAAAATTTCGGAAGTAAAATTTAATCGAAAACACAAGAATCAGACTCAAAATATTAAAAAACTAGGCTCAAAAGAGTGAAAACCGGGCTCAAAATATTAAGAACCGGGCTTAAAACACTGAAAACCGGGTTTGAAAGCTTAAAAATCGGGCTCAAAATATTAATACCCGGGCTCAAAATATACGGGCCCATTGTCGTATTTCCCGATCCGTTCCAGCAATTTAAGTTTTGTGTTCGATAGGACCTCTCCCGTTGTGTT
Source organism: Dipteronia sinensis (assembly GCA_033220585.1). Taxonomy (NCBI): domain Eukaryota; kingdom Viridiplantae; phylum Streptophyta; class Magnoliopsida; order Sapindales; family Sapindaceae; genus Dipteronia; species Dipteronia sinensis. The sequence goes on along the minus strand of CM065643.1, from coordinate 9,194,976 downwards.
CAGAGAAAGTTGTGTAAAACGGATCCCCTACAGTTAGCCATCCGAAGCTAATTCACAACTCGTAGTTTATTTTATACACTTAATGTTCTTAGGAGTTATGCAATTGGTCTCTTAGGCACGCTTTCGGATGCTGTTTATAAAACCAAACAATAGTCATATCATGTGGGAACTATCCAACGGTGTCGGAAAAATAATTAAAATGACGGAAAGTAAAATTTAATCGAAAACATAAAAACTGGGCTCAAAATATTAAGAACCAGACTTAAAACACTGAAAATCGGGCTCAAAATATATGGGCCTAGGGTCGTATTTCCCTATCCGTTCCAGCCATTTAAGTTTTTTGTTCGGTAGGACCTCTCCCGTTGTGTCCAGGGAAAGTCATGCAAAACGGATCCCCTACAGTTAGCCATCCGAAGCTAATTCAAAACTCGTAATTTATTTCATACACTCAATGTCCTTAGGATTTATGCAATTGGTCTCTTGGGCACGCTTTCAGATGCGGGTTCTAAAACCAAACAATAGTCACATCATGTGGGAACTATCCCGTGGTGCCTGAAAAATAATTAAAATGTCGGAAAGTAAAATTTACTTGAAAACACAAGTATCGGCCTCAAAATATAAAAAAACCAGGCTCTAAAGAGTGATAACGGATTCAAAATATTAAGAACCGGACTTAAAACACTGAAAACCAGGCTCAAAATATTAAAAATCAAACTCAAAATACACAGGCCCATGGCCATATTTCCTGATCCGTTCTAGCCAATTAAGTTTGGTGTTCGGTAGGACCTCTCCCATTGTGTTCAGGGAAAGTCTGCAAAACGAATATTCTACAATTAACAATTGATTACTGAGCTCAAAAGCTTAAGAACCGGACTTAAACATTAAATACCCCCATTGAGAGTCTAATTACATTAGGAAACATTATCCAAAGTAAGGGTATCACATACAAATACCGAAACAAACATGATCCACTACAATGATAAGAATAGTAATAATAATTTCTAAGCAAGATTAATGACCCAGACTCCGAAGATTTATATCCAAGACCAAAATCAAATACCCTATTGACAGTTTAATCAAAAAGTTACAATAATTCAAGACAGTTGGCCGCAATCGGCGACAATTATGGGCTTGGATGTCATGCCGGATCTGGAGCCGACCATTTCAATGGCCATCATGACGTCAAATCCCTCAACGATCTGACCGAAGACGACGTGCTTGCCATCTAGCCACTTGGTCTTGGTGGTACATATGAAGAACTGGGAGCCGGTTCCTGGGCCGGTATGGCCATGGAGACGATCCCTGGACCGATGTGATTTTTAACGAAGTTTTCGTCTCTGAAACTAGCGCCGTATATGGACTCACCTCCAGTTCTATTTCCGTGAATGACGTCTCCTCCATTGAACATTAAACCTGGTATCACGCGGTGGAAGTTGTTCCCTTGTAGTGGAGTGGCTTTCCAGTCTTGTCGATTCCCTTCTCGCCAGTGGAGAGAACCCGAAAGTTCTCTGCCGTTATCGGGGTATTGTCTGCAAAGAGCTCGATAACAAGTCTACCAGTCGGATGGCCGCCGATGTTGAGGTCAAAGAACACTCTAGGGTTCGCCATTCTCTCCTAATTCAATAGAAAAATAATTAAAATGTCAAAAGCATAAAATGAAATCAAATACACAAGGACCGGGCTCAAACGATTAAGACCCAGGCTCAAAAGAGGATACCCATGCTTAAAACATTAAGATCTGGGCCCAAAAATTAAATACCCCAATCAAGGGTTTAATTAAATAAATAAATTAGGGGGACTAAATTAGGAGACGTTATCCAAACTGAAAAATAATTCAACAGAAAAATAATTAAAATGTCGGAAAAATAAAATGTAATCAGAAAAACAAGGACCGGGCTCAAACGATTAAGACCCAGGCTCAAAATATTAAGATCCGGGCTCAAAAATTAAATATCCCAATCAAGAGTTTAATTAAATAAATAAATTAGGGGGACTAAATAAGGAGACATTATCCAAACCGAAAGATAATTCAACAGAAAAATAATTAAAATGTCAGAAAAATAAAATGTAATCAGAAACACAAGGACCGGGCTCAAATGATTAAGACCCTGGCTCAAAATATTAAGATCTGGGCCCAAATATTAAATACCCCAATCGAGAGTTTAATTAAATAAATAAATTAGGGGGACTAAATTAGGAGACATTATCCAAACCGAAAAACTAATTCAACAGAAAAATAATTAAAATGTTAGAAAAATAAAATGTAATCAGAAACACAAGGACCGGGCTCAAACGATTAAGACCTGGGCTCAAAAGAGGATACCCGGGCTCAAAATATTAAAATCTGAGCCCAAAAATTAAATACCTCAATCGAGAGTTTAATTAAGCAAATAAATTAGGGGGACTAAATTAGGAGACATTATCCAAACCGAAAAATAATTCAACAGAAAAATAATTAAAATGTCGGAAAAATAAAATGTAATCAGAAACACAAGGACCGGGCTCAAACGATTAAGACCCTGGCCCAAAAATTAAATACCCTAATCGAGAGTTTAATTAAATAAATAAATTAGAGGGCCTAAATTAGGAGACATTATCCAAACCGAAAAATAATTCAACAGAAAAATAATTAAAATGTCGGAAAAATAAAATGTAATCAGAAACACAAGGACCGAGCTCAAACGATTAAGACCCGGGCTCAAAAGAGGATACCCAGGGTCAAAAAATTAAGATCCGGGCCCAAAAATTAAATACCCCAATCGAGAGTTTAATTAAATAAATAAATTAGGGGGACTAAATTAGGAGACATTATCCAAACCGAAAAATAATTCAACAGAAAAATAATGAAAATGTCGGAAAAATAAAATGTAATCAGAAACACAAGGACCGGGCTCAAACGATTAAGACCCGGACTCAAAAGAGGATACTTGGGCTCAAAATATTAAGATCCGGGCCAAAAATTAAATACCCCAATCGAGAGTTTAATTAAATAAATAAATTAGAGGAACTAAATTGGGAGACATTATCCAAACTGAAAAATAATTCAACAGAAAAATAATTAAAATGTCAGAAAAATAAAATGTAATTAGAAACACAAGGACCGGGCTCAAACGATTAAGACCCGGGCTCAAAATATTTAGATCCGGGCCCAAAAATTAAATACCCCAATCGAGAGTTTAATTAAATAAATAAATTAGGGGGGACTAAATTAGGAAACATTATCCAAACTAAAAAATAATTCAACAGAAATAATTAAAATGTCAGAGAAATAAAATATTGTTTGTTCCATTGAGGTTTATAAGATAGTTTTCTCCAACTGAGATTTAGTAAATCAAATATTGTTAAACATAATGAAAATTATAGTTTCATATCTGTGTAATACTATACTATACACACAGACAAAAGTATCATATTGATGATCATATCCTTTGAGAGTCCTTGTTACTGTAACCAAAATAACAAAAAAGTCATGCACCCATTTACATGCCTGTAGTATATCAACAAATGAGAACTCACTCACTCCACTTAACCTCACAAACAAACCTAGAAAAAGCACATAAAATCTACACGACCTCAAGGTACAAAAGCTACCACCAACCAATGACAATTTGACATTTTACTCACATAAACAAGGCGATGTATATCAAAATTTTAACAGATACAAAATTACGAACAAAATTCAAAAATAATGCATTCAAGACATTTGCGAAAAGTAGTACACAATCTCAGTGAAGAATTTAAAACAAATTTAGGGCATTACCTTTGCCTTCCGTTTTGATCTTCAATGCCAGTGAAGAGGAGGTGAAAGAATTGGATCCAGAGCTGCTCAAGTATCCTGACCCAGAATTCAGTGATTTTGATAAAGATAGGGCAGAAAGCTGTTTTTCAATTCAATTATCAATATTTCATCACGATAATTATAATAAACATATAACCAATAAATTAATAGTTACCAATGCCTAACAGAGAGATAAATTGATAAGTAGGCACCCCTCCTTGTTGATATAATAGCCATTGTCAAGATCTGATTTGTGAGTTGTGAGTTGTGAGTTTGATACAGTTCGAAAATTGAACTGGATTTTAATATTAAACTTCTAAATCCTTATTAAATCAAACAAGTTAAATATAATAAATTAGATAGCTATTTGATAACATCGAGATTCGAGAGTATTATTTGATTCTACATAATTTGGTCTAAATGTATCTCCACGTATACAACAAAGAGACATGCATGGTTCAGTTCTATTGTCTATATTTCATGCTTTTCGTATCATCTGGCTTCCTATCAAACAGAGTATTAAAGAGAGAAATATAAAAATGTGGAATATCTAAAAATTATTAGCATGCAAGTAAACAATAGTCTAAACATTCCATCCAAAAATTAGTATTGATAGCTAAGCATATTAACAACCCGAACAAACAAAGAAATGGGCAAAAACGAACATTTCTTTTTCCCTTTCCCGATTATAACAAATCAATGACAAAAATTTAAGGGAAATTAATAGAAATCAAAGTTGAGTAATTTGGACTAGAAATACTGACAGGAACTACAAATTAAAATATAGATGATAGAAATAAAGCAGCTTTGTAGCTCCAACAAAATAGCCTAGTAAAACCATCAAGCATGGAAGCAAATAAATAATATAGAAATACAAGAAAGTTGTAACTGAAAGAGAGATAAGTTCACACTAATTAACTGATCAAGAAGGGTAGTTGCATACACAGAGTCAGAAATATATGAACATTGAAGCAGAGAAGTTAGCTAAACTTCAGTTGTGAAGTTTACTAGAGATATTCAACTGGGTATCGATTTCTTTGCCTAAACACAGTTTCTAAGTAACCAAACAAAGGCAAAAATAAAAATAAAAAATTGGAAAACAATAAGAGAACAAAAATTTACAAACATCTAAACGAAGTGGGATTTTTCCTCTAAAAGCAGAACAAAGAGGCTGCTTACTGCTTAGATTAGAGACAGCGCTTTGATCTGGCGACGACGAGTGACGACCGGCGACGGCGCCTGCTTCTGAGTTCCGGCAGCTACGACAGGTGGTTGTCGGCGACGAGAGAGGCTGTTGGGTTTGGTCTAGGGTTGTTGTGAATCACGAATTGGAAATTTGGGAGAGAAATTTGGTAAAGTTATCCCCTCCTAAGAAGGGTAATTTAGTAAATTGTGTATTAAATGAGGTAATTGTGTATTAAATGATAGAAAACAATTTAAGGGGCACTTCGGTAAACTCAACTATAAAAGGACCAAAAACACAAAATTTTCAACTGAGGGCTATATTTGGTTTTTAAAAACCGAAGATGACTATTTATGCAAGTCTCCCACAAATGTATCATCAAAGAATAAAAAAATCTAAAATTCTAAACGTCAAAAACAAACTAATAATTAATTAATGGAAGAGGAATTGTTTATTTTGGATAGTGAGGAAAGAAATAGATTGTGATGAGACCTGGTCAAGCTTGTGTCCATGGATTCTCAAAATGGTTTCTATGTTCAAGCTCTGCCTTGGACGTGTCAATTCTCCATAGCTGCAATCTCCTCCATCTCCCACATTTTCCTTGTTTATCGCTCCCCCCCCCCCCCAAAAAAAAAACACACATTTCTTCCCACATTTTTGCCTTCCCTTCTTTGGGGGGTTAAATTTCCCCTTCAACAATGTCTCTGCTCATCATCTCCCTCCTACTATGCCTCCCTCTCTTTGCCTTCTCTCAATCTGCCCCCACAGGTAATAATAATACTACTTACTAAGAAGACCCTTCATGGGTTTGAGTTCAAATTCTGTTTGTTTGTCAAGAAAATATAATATATGAATGAGAAAGTTTAAACCTTTTGTGTGTTATTGTTGTTGTTGTTGTTGGTGGTGGGGTGGTGACAGGTTTGCTTGTGAGCTGCGGTTCTTCAGAGGAACAAACTGTGGGGAGTCTTAAATACATTCCTGATAATGATTTAATATCTGTTGGAAACACAACTAGTCTCAAAGGAACAGATTTGGTGCCTGTTTTGTCAACATTGAGGTATTTTCCTGACCAGTTTGCTAGAAAATTCTGCTATGTGTTTTCTGTGATCAAAGGAGGGAAATACTTGGTGAGAACTACATATTATTATGGAGGTTTTGATGGAGGCAGAGAGCCACCTGTGTTTGATCAGATCATTGAAGGGACTAAATGGAGCATCGTCAATACAACTGAGGATTATGCCAATGGACTCAGCTCTTACTATGAGATTATCGTGGCAGCTACCGGGAAGAATCTCAGTGTTTGCCTTGCTAGGAACGAAAACACAACTTCACATCCGTTTATATCAGCTCTTGAACTTGAGTTGCTTGAGAGTTCTGTGTATAATTCTACGAAATTTACGAAGTATGCGCTTAGTACCGTTGCAAGGACTACCTTCGGAGATGATAGTAGCAATATGATCAGGTACATTAGTTTTTCTGTTATAAGATGCATAGGATGATTTTTTGAAACCTTATTGATATGTTCATATTAATTAATAAGTGTAACATTTTTACTATGGCATGAGTTAGTTTCTTATTGTTCTTAATACAGCATTACTAGGCAAAAAAAATCATCATGTGGTTGAATTAAGGAGAGATTTATCCTAATCATGTGAAATTTCACACGCATACTTTGCTGTTTATAGAAATCATGGTTTCAGAACATATTAGAGGACTTTTCAACTGATGAATGTTGATCTTGAATATGTAGGATTATAAGTTTAAGAGAAATCTGATCTTGAATATGTATATATTTGAACTTAGCTTTCCAGATGATCAATTCAACCGATTATGGCAACCATATAAGGACCAGAACCCCGTTGTAAATAGCCATTTCAATGTCACCTCTTCTGATTTTTGGAATATACCACCAGTTAGAGCATTTGCATCGGCAATCACAACCAGTCGAGGGAAATCACTCCAAATCAAATGGCCACCTGTGTCACTTCCTAGTAGCAGATACTACATTGCACTTTATTTCCAAGACAGTCGCACCCCGAGTCCATTTAGCTGGAGAGTCTTTAGTGTTTCTATAAACGGAAATGATTTTTACAAGGATGTTAATGCCACGACCAAAGGTGTGACTGTTACTGGGAGTGAATGGCCTCTGTCGGGGCAGACTGAAATCACCTTGACTCCTCATAATGATACACCCGTTGGACCTATAATCAATGCTGCTGAGATCTTTCAGATTCTGCCTCTTGGTGGAAGAACTCACACTCGAGATGGTAGTTCATTTCTTTCTCACTTCTTTTGCCAGTTAGCAACTATACCACAGCTTCATCAGAAAACGAAATTCTTACCTCATTATTTGTTTTGTGTTACATAGTGATATCAATGGAATTGTTGGCAAATGAGTTAAAAAATCCACCTTCTGATTGGAGTGGCGATCCATGCCTGCCTTACGAGAACTCGTGGACTGGAGTTACATGTTCTAAAGATAAATTGGCCAGGGTTTTAACTTTGTAAGTTCACTTCAATCCACCACTTTCAATTGGGAGTAACTCATAAAACCACGAACTTCATCCTAAAGTTTGATTATCTTTTTGTTTATGTTTGTTAATAGCACAATTGATACTAGTATTCTTCCTCTGAAACAAACTAGTGTTCTTCTTCTACAGTTTTAACTATGATTCTGATCATACATCAACTTCACCATGTTGACACTTTGATATGTTTTGTTATGTATTAATTTTTCGGGTGGTTGTGTTTCTCATTATATCGCAGGAATCTTACAAGCATTGGGCTGTCCGGGTCTTTGTCTGAAAGCGTAGCTAATTTAACTTCACTCCAGAATCTGTAAGTAACCTACCCTTTTTTTTAAAGCATGCTCCCAGACTACTCTAGCTTGCTTTGTACAATCAGTGTTAACTTGAATGATTGCTTACAGTTGGCTTGGAGGGAACCAACTCTCAGGTTCCATTCCAGAAATGAACACGTTAAAGGATCTACGTACTCTGTATGTTCCCTGGCTTCGACTTCCTCATAACTTTACTTTTCCGGTTCCTTAAAAAAATTTAGGCAATATTACGATGACCGGCTTTTGTTTGTTATCTAATGAAGGCATTTGGAGAACAACCAGTTTAAAGGATCCATCCCTCGGTCATTATTTCAACTTAAGAAACTAAATGAAATGTAAGTTTTTCAACTTTTAAGAAGTTACTTTAAGGTTTTATAGATATACTTTTAGTGAAATAAATAGGTTGATGACCTGATTTGATTAACAGATTTCTTCAAAACAACAAGCTTGATGGCAAAATTCCTGAAGGGGTACAGAATAGGCCAGGAGTAAATATTAAGTAAGAACAGTCTTCCACCCGACTTTCAAGATTGTTCAAATTAGATAGCTTTCATATGCGTATCTGTCACCTACCTAAAAAAAATAGCTTAAAGATAATTTTGCTTCTTAAAGAACTAAATTTATTAGGTTTTGCTTATGAGATTCTGTAAATTCTTTCAGGGTGTCTCCTGAAAATGATCCTTCAGATTCAGTATAATGCCAATGAGCAAGGCTACAAGAGAGAGCGACAGCAAAACTTTTAGTGCCAGATTTGGATGTAATTGTCAAATTTAGTCTTACATGATACTATATATACAAGTTTAACGATGACATCAAAGAGAGATATCGATTAGTGCCATTACACTTTTTTTTTTTGGCTTGGACAGGTCTGCTTGTTTGTGTAGCTTCAATCTGGAACTCTGATTACTCAATGTGCTAAAAATCAACAAACTGCAGCAAATGAAGAATGAGAGGTGTACAAACAACTAACTTTATTTAAGATCCAATTGATTCCTGATAAAAGGAACTTGAGAAGCTGCTGAGAATTCTAGGAAAGCTCTTCGAACAATCATTGTATTTTATACCTTCTATCTAGTCATCTATTTGATATAAACTTCATTGGATCATAGTATATAAACTTCATTTTATAGCATTTGATAAGACTCTTTAAGATGCTATGTACATTACAATTTAACAGATACACTTTCTTTAGAAAATGGACTATAGCTACTTGGCTTTTATGAGGAGTTTAGTGAAGTAAATGAACCTTGGAGCATTGCTAGGAAGATGATTCTCATATGATTCTCATATGATTCTAATTTTTGGTTGGCAATTATTTTCCAAAAATAGAATATAAGCACAGAATAAAAATGATGAGAATGAAATCATACTGAAGTTACAGTAGCTTAAATTCACAGCAGAAAAGAAAGATATAAATATGTATTCGCTCTGGGCTTCATACACATGTCATTTACCATCTCGGATTTGCTTTAGATTGGATTCATACCTATTCAAAATGTGTCTGGTTAGTTAAAGGTGAACAAAACCTTTTTTTTTTTTTTTTTTACATTTGATGTGATTGTTGAGATCTAACGTAATCAAATACTACACGTGTCTCACTTTTCTTTTTAACATTTGATGTGATTGTTGAGATCTACCGGAATCAAAAGGTATATGGTCCGTACAGAATATAAAATGACCAAGACTCTTTTCTTTTCAACATCTGACATGCTTGTTGAGATCTATCGGAATCAAAAGCTACACTAGCATCGCTTTCTTTTTTAACTTCTGACGTGGTTATTGAGATCTATCGGAATCAAATGATACATGGACATTGCGGACAAATGATTTGAAACAAAATTTATATACTCAGAATGCATGTGAACAATATGTAGTTTGACATATAAGGGAAAAAAAAATCAATAGAAGGCAAAGGTGGTCCCCAATCAATCCTCTTTGTAAAAATCCACATCTCCAAAGTCCAAAGCCTCAGACAAGATTTCACATGAACAAATTTCATGTACCCAATAACCCCAACTACGTCTCTCTCCTTCAGTTTAACATCCACCTCCTTCCGCTGCTCCGCCGCCGGCGACCTCCCCGCCGGCCCCACATTTCCCAGGTGGGTCCAATTCCCTTCTTCCTCCGCGGCCGATGTCAGCATCCGGGTCGGCCGGGAATACGAGGGACTCGTCTCTGGTGGTGGTGCTGGAAACGGCAGCGTGAAAGTGAATGCTTGGGAGAAGAAGTGGTCGAGAAACAGAGAGAGTTACTTGACAGATGACAGTGAACCACTTCCTCTTCCAATGACTTATCCTGACTCTTCTCCGGTCTCACCTGAGGAGGTTGATAAGCGCTTGCGGTGTGACCCTCAAGTTCAGGTCTCTCTTTCTTTCTTTTATTTTTTTATCTCCAATTCCATTTGTGTTTTTTCAAGTTATTGCATTGAATTAGTGCTGCTTTGTGGCTCATGAATTGCATTTCTTTTTGAGTTTGGTGTTCTATGAGCTCGGTAGTAATCATTTTTTGGAGAGAAAATATGATATTAATTTAGCTATTAAAAGCAAAATTTAAAAACTGTACTGAGAGTTGCTTGAGGGAATTTTTTCTTTCTTTGTTTTATTTTTATTTTTATTTTTTTTGGGGGGCGGGGTTTGTTCTTGGTATTGGAACTTGGGATAAGATGAATCAAACAGTGAAAAAAAAAAGACGAAATGATTGTAAGAAAAGACAAGATAATTGGCACTTCTCAGCTTTTCCGTACATTAATAAACCCCTTAAAAAGTTTGGAGATTGTTGGTAATTGAAGAATTAGCTAAGAGAAATGTTTAATTTGGAGATTGTTTTGTATCTAATGATTAGCGATGGATATCATTTGAAACAATCTAACAGCATCAGCCAAAGGCAATAATTTTGTCTGTTAGGCTAAGCCAGTACCAAATTTAAGACCTGAAGCTGCTTGTTAACTTTGTTGGTCCAATTTAATATCAATTCATTGGTGCTGGACCGCTGGTATATGAAACCATATACCTCTTTTTATGTCACTGTTATGAGTGTCTTGTTTGTCGTTATTGGATAATTTGTTGTGATCTTTTTCTTCACATGTAGGATTGTAAGGAAGTTGTTTATGAATGGACTGGAAAGTGTCGAAGTTGTCAAGGGTCGGGATACGTCAGCTATTATAATAAAAGGGGGAAAGAGATAACCTGCAAATGCATACCTTGCCTTGGAATTGGTATTTTTCTTCTTCTTTATCACTAGACAACCATGAAATTCAATTCAATATTGTTCTTGGGCTTTACTTCATATCTTATTTATCAATGCTAATGATATAGCAGTAATTTATCTATCTAAATTTGAGAAAATAGTCAATGAATAATATGCTTAAACAGTTTCATGTTTCTAGAAAACAGAGGTATGAAAAAGTTTATCATAATTCTCATATTTGGTGAGAGGCATTCCTTCTATTGCTATGTTTGGAAACTTATCAAACCTGACATACTTGTCCACCTGCGTTTGCTAGCCTGGCAGCCTGGCTTAACCTCCTGCTGTGAATATGAGTCCATTACTTTAATTAAGCTCCTGCTTGATCAGTTTCTGCACCACCACAGTAAGTTGGAGTTCAATGCAGAGGTCATGTTACTGTAAAATATTTTGATAACAGAAATACGATTTCAAACCCATTTGTGCAATTCGGCTTTAACAATCAACAGAGAATTGTTTTTTAAATTCAAATCATCTCCTATATAACTGATGATTATGTTTATTCACTTGTTTGATTATCGGAATGATGATACTGTGTGGAAAATGTTGAATGTTAAAATTACTAGCCTGTTTATGCATCATGCAATCAAGGTGGTCTAGTAAGTTATCCTCCCGGACTGCATAGTGTTCTCTGATTTTGAGATGGCTTAGCTGCTAAATCGTTATCTGTGATGTGGTCCACCACACACACTGGAGTACCGATGTGTACCATGCACCCGAATTACAATACTGATGTGAAGTAAACTGTTAGAGGCTAGAGCTGCTTCTTTCACATGAAGGTGAGGCATGTCATTTCTTTGGAGTTCTTGAATGTCCATAGTCCGTATGCTCTTGGAGTCATTCTTGTCAGGGACTTTGCATGCTATGCACCATACATGTTCACCAAGTTGCCCTTTAATCTGGGGAATATGGTTTATCCACCTATCAAAAAATTATAAACCTTAATGGAAGTAAATGCATGTGCATATGCATAGAGATCAATCAGGTCTAGGGTTCAAATTCATTGCGCTAGTCAAGCTTCAATCACTATAATCAAATTGATTTGTGGAAGTGCTTAAGAGTCTGGAAACCAAAACTTATTCATCAAATGTTGGTTGCATCTGCTTCAGAAATTTATGGAAGTTTTAATGTATGAGTACTCAATTTATTTTGTTTAGGTGGCTGTTTGTAGTTTGATTCTAACTTTGTAAAATTAATAGAGATAGGGAAATTTACATTCCATGATCTCGGATCGAATCGTTACATCAATACCAACTTGATTTGAGATCTATTATTAAAATTCACATTCAATTAGTGGTTGTCTCATTTGTCTGTGTTGATGTCATGATTACTTATGGGGCCTCCTTAAGTGGTCTCATTTGTCTAATAGACAATGTCAATTTTGAATTCCCTTGAAGAGATGAGGTTGTTTATTCTTGGATGAATCCAGTTTAGCTAATAAATGTGAACATATCTTTGTTAACCTTTTGAACTGCAAGTGCTGTTAGAAATGTTTGACAAGGATCTCCATGTATTCTCTTTTAGTGTGTTTGGAGGAAAGAAATATGAGAATATTTTGATGTAGTGGACCAGTGGTATGCTATAAAGTTGAAGATTTACAAGAACTCTTTACTTGTAGGGTCTTTGGAATGCATAAAAAAATTCAGTGATTATTTATCTAATCCCTAGATGTGTGTACAGAAATTGTTAATAATGCTATTGTTTATACCAAATATAGATGTGTACTCAAAACACTTGTTATTGGATCTGGTGCTTCATTATTCTTGATGCTGAATAAAGTTTCATATAGGCATCCTGAACAATCAAATCATAATATTTAATTTTTTCGCTTTTGCTTCTTGTGGTTGAAAGTTAATGGCTGTTTACAATATATTATCCCTATTGCAGGATATGTGCAGAAGATTACAGCTCGCAAGGATATTGAAGTAATGGTGGATCTGGATAATGGAAAACCACCTTGACCCGAACATTCATTTTGCTTACTCGGGAATACTTTTCATAGTAATAGATGAGTTGTATTTTTTCACCTCTGTTAACATTCTTCTTGTACATTAGTCATTACAGATAGTCTGAGAAAGACAACCTCCTTATTGATGAGTTTGGATCACACACAAGGAACTGCTTGTAACTTTACCAAAGAAAGTATTCTTTTCTTAAAAGTTTTGTATGCAACCACAAATTTGTTCTCTATTTATCTTGTCATTTGAGAATCTTTGATTTATAGTTGCTTCCAAGTTGCAGTTTAGCTTTATACCTGACTTAATATTCGAAAATCCTTTCCTTCGTTGATCCGGTGAAGGATATAAAGGCTAAACAGGTACATTAAAAACCCAGTACATCTCTTCTCATCCAAACTTTGGATTTCTATCTTCATCTTTAGAAACACCACACAGGTAGGTAGACATGTCGAACGTTAGATTTCTTGACTTCCAGTACAAGATTTCAAAAAGTAGGATCTCGAAGAAGCCATCCCGGATGTTCTCCCAGGACAGGCAGAACTCAGCCTTGACGCCCACTTACCAGCCAAACACAAATGAAATGAGACAGGTTTTTGATAAATTTGATTCCAACAGAGACGGCAAGATATCCCAGTCGGAGTACAAGGCCATATTGACAGCTATAGGGCAGGGAGACATGAGTGGGGAAGTGGCGAAGATTTTCCGAGTGGTTGATCTGGATGGAGATGGCTTCATTGATTTCAAAGAATTCATGGAAGCGCACAAGAAGGGAGGGGTTAGAACAAGGGACATACAGAGTGCTTTTCGGATATTTGATAAGAACAGTGATGGGAAGATAAGCGCGGAAGAAATTTTGGAAATATTACAGAGGCTTGGAGAGAGGTGCACTCTGCAGGACTGCCGGAAAATGGTGAGGGCTGTGGACACTGATGGCGATGGCATGGTTGACATAGATGAATTCATGGCGATGATGACTCGCTCCATGAAACTTAGTTAAATAGGGCTGGATTTGTTTGTATTTCTTTGCCAGATAAGGCTTTTCCTTATTAAAATTGAAAATTGATATAAATTTCTAGCTCCCATGAATCTCATCTAAGCATAAATGAATTTTACTGGTAAAACCACCATAAACAGCCAGGAAATCCATATATCAACACTGTCATGCACTCATGAATCAGATCACCTGTCCTTTTTAGGGAAAGGGGAAAAACAGAGCATCTCCAATGCACCCTCTGCAATTTCATGTAGGAAGTGAAAACTGCAATCATACTCAAGTATTGAATACTGCCTTCAATTAACAGTTCAACTATTCAATGAATTATAAAGCACATTCAATTTCCAAAGTTCCGACAACTAAAAAACATAACACATAGGTCCCCCCAAGTGGACACTTAGGGAAGTGAACATCAAGAATGGGAGAAAAACTCGGTTGCACCCGGTACTAACACGCTGATTGTTGCACCTTAGCCACTCCAATCGTGACACTTATACTTGTATTGTTACTTAAACCAAAACTAATCAAACTCAGCTTTTCTTAATTATAAAGTGTGGTAAACCGCCTCAGCTTTTAATTAAAAAATGGGGACATTACACTCATCACCTTGAGGTTTTATCCAAACACACTCAAATAGAAAGGTTTCACTAGTCTACACTTACACCCTCCTATGTCAAAGTACTTTGTGTTTATTTTTAATTGACCAAGTTCGACTAATAAAATATCTAGAATATCTTTAAATAAACAAAACAAAATCAATTTATTTTTTTAAAACTTATACGAAATCAATTAATTGAAATTGAATAAAAATTGGATATAATAAATATATGATTTTAAATGAAATTAAATAAAAAAAATACATATAATTAAATAAAAAAAATAAAAGACCTTTAAAAACCAGATCTAAAGGAAGATTAAATAAATTAAAATTTTAAATCAATGGAGGAGCAGGAGCAGGCCTCCTCCACGTAACAGTGGAGTGGATGAGGCTTTTGTCTCCCTAATTTTCACTAATTATTATTATTTTTAATTTCTTTAGCTCATTAATTAATATTATTTATTATATTGATTAATTTAATTTTTTTAAAAAAATTTAATTTATTTAATCAATATAATAAATAATATTAATTAATAAGGTAAAGAAATTAAAAAATAATAATTAATGGAGACTAGAGAGACAAATGTGATTGTGCTTTTGATAATTATCTCTCGATAATTGAAACTGTAAAAGTTTGGGTGTGCTTTTTTAGTTACTTTCAATTCCCTGGTTGGCAAAATCAGACAAAAACAAAAGTAGAGAAGAGAGTTGAGTGAAAAAGAAAAAGTGAATCAAAAATTTTCTTAGTTCTCTCTACTTACAATATCAAAAAATAGAGACAGAGATCTACACAGGAGAAAAACTTGGTTGCACCATCCACTAATAAAGTAAATAAAAATTTTAAATATTTGTTTAATTCAATTAAATAAATTAAAAAATTTAAAAGAAATTAAATTAACCAATATAGTAAATAATATTAATTAATGAGGTAAAAAAATTTAAAAAATAATTAGTGGAGACCAGAGAGACATGTGCCCCATCCACTCCACTGTTACGTGGAGGAGGCCTACTCCTCCATTGATTTAAAATTTTAATTTATTTTATTTTTCTTCAGATCTGGTTTTTAAAGGTCTTTTATTTATTTTTATTTAATTATATATATTTTTTATTTGATTTCATTTAAAATTATATATTTATTATATCCAATTTTTATTCAATTTCAATTGATTGATTTTGTATAAATTTTTTTAAAAAAATAAATTGATTTTTTTTTATTTATTCAAAGATATTCTAGATATTTTATTAGTCGAACTTGGTCAATTAAAAATAACCACAAAGCACTTTCAAATAAGAGGGTGTAAGTGTAGAATAGTGAAACCTTTCCATTTGAATGTGTTTAGGTAAAACCTCAAGTAGTCAGTCTAATTTCCCCATTTTTTTTAATTTAAAAGCTGAGATGGTCCCCACACATTATGTTTTGTCTGATGATTATAAGAAAAATTGAGTTGGATGAGTTTTGGTTTAAGTGACAATACGATTTGAGTGACTGAGGTGTTGAATGTTTGCACCGGGTTCAACCAAGTTTTTCTCCAAAAATGGATATTGGTGTAACTTTGTTCTGATATACGTGGACATGAAACAGAGAAAAGACTATTTCCTTCCTTTCTTTCTACTATTGTTTATACCAAATACTTATGTCTTTGTATATAGAAGTGTACCCGAAACACTTGTTATTAGATCTGATGCTTCATTATTCTTGATACCGAATAAAGTTTTATGTGGGCATCCTGAACCATCAATCCGGAATATTTAACCTGCATATTTTCATTTTTGCTTCTTGTGGTTGAAAGTTAATGGCTTGTTTACAACATGGATATGTGCAGAAGATCACAGCTCGCAAGGACATTTAAGTAATGGAGGATTTGGATAATGGAAAACCACCTTGACCCGAAAATGAACTTTTCTTACTCCGGAATAGATGAGTTGTATTTTTTCACAACCTCTGTTAACATTAGTCTTTACAGATAGTCTGAGAAAGACAACCTCCTTGTTGAGGACTGAGGAGGGTTTGGATCACACATAAGGAACTGCTTCTAACTTTACCAAAGAATGTATTCTTTTCTTAAAAGTTTTTCTATGCAACCACAAATTTGTTCTCTATTTATCTTGTCATTTGAGAATCTTTTGCTTCCAAGTTGCTAAAGAATAAAAGGATTACTTTAGTTTAGCTTTTAGCTTTATCCCTTTCCTTCGTTGATCTGGATGAGGATATAAAGGCTAAACAGTTACATTAAAAACCCGGTATATCTCTTATCATTCTAACTTTGGATTTCTATCTTCATCTGCACGAGTAGACATGTCGAACGTGAGATTTCTTGATTTCCAGTACAAGATTTCAAAAAGTAGGATTTCGAAGAAGCCATCCCGGATGTTCTCCGGCGACAGGCAGAACTCAGCCTTAATGGCCACTTACCAGCCAAGCATACATGAAATGAGACGGGTTTTTGATAAATTTGATTCCGACAAAGACGGCAAGATATCCCAGTCGGAGTACAAGGCCATACTGACAGCTTTAGGGCAGGGAGACAAGAACGGGGAAGTGAAGAAGATTTTCCGAGTGGTTGATCTGAATGAAGATGGCTTCATTGATTTCAAAGAGTTTATGGAAGTGCACAAGAAGGGAGGGGTTAGAACAAAGGACATACAGAGTGCTTTTTGGATGTTTGATAAGAACAGAGATGGGAAGATAAGCGCAGAAGACATTTGGGAAGTATTACAGAAGCTTGGAGAGAGTTGCAGTCTGCAGGACTGCCAGAAAATGGCGAGGGCTGTGGACACTGACCGCGATGGCATGGTTGACATGGATGATTTCATGGCCATGATGAATTGCTCCATGAAACTTGGTTAAATAGGCTTCTTCTGTTTGGGTTAGGACTGGATTTGTTTGTATTTCTTTGCCAGATATGGCTATCTCATGAACCTCTTTTTAATGTATACATCTACATCTCCTTTCCTTCTTAAAGTTGACAAGTGATATAAATTTCTAGCTCCCATGAATCTCATCTAAGCTAGCCTGTAATTCAACACAACCGTTCATGCACAAGCATAAATGAATTTAACTGGTAAAACCACCAAAAACCAACCAGGCAATCCATATAATATCAGCATTTGCATGAATCAGATCACCTGACCTTTTTAGTGAAAGGAGAAAAAACAAAAAACAAAAAACGCAGCAATTTTGTGTAGGAAGTGAAAACTGCAACCATACTCTAGAATTGAATAATGAATAGAGGCCTCATTTAAGGGTAATTAATTTTAACAATTTAACTATTCAAGGAAATATAACACATTCAATTTCCAAAATTCTGAAAACTAAGAAACGATGACGGGATAGTAACAAGAAGTTGATCCTCTACCAAGTGTCTAACACACCCCCATGATTAGTAGTCGGAGTACTGTACTCGAGAATTCTTAAAATATTTCAATCTATGTGCCCAACTGAAATGCCATCCACTATCTAGATTCTAGACCAGAATTCTCTGGAAACAAAACAGATTGTCAAACTCCTCAAAGCTTCTATACATGGCTTACTAGCCAATTTAAAATTAAGAAACATGTATCTCCAGAAATTCAGCATAAATGACATATCAAGGTCAAAAAAAGAAAAAAATTCATGCCAACAGTTGTTAGAAATATCGTAAAAACAGATTTGATTGGGAATCTGAGCATAAATTACAAGGCAGCAAACAGTTCTTTGGGACTTTCACCAGTAATCTCCACAAGAGCACTTGCCATCCTTGAAATGATGAAATCGCTTGTTGTCCCTGACAATCAATTCCCTCCCAACAATTCTAGACATAATCTTGATGGCATTGTGACAATCACCGCAGACCCGAAGATTTTTAATGATCCTGAGAGGTGTCCTCGCTGGAGTGCTGATCAGACCATATGCTATGGCCAATCTTTCACTGTGATAGAGCAAAGCCTGTTCTTTGGCTTCCTGATCAATGTCATGAAGAACATATCTTGTATCTGGCACATAGCTTGCTTCTTTCAGTTGACGCAGTGCCTTCAACTTTTCATCATCCTTGTAAGGAGTTGGATTTCGAAACTCTCGAATTCTATTCTTCCCATCAAGCATGCTAATTGCAGTTCGCTTCTTTGGTGGCGGCGTTGGGATCTTATTAGCAACTAACTTTGATGGGTCAAGATCAACCATCAGCTCCTCGGCAAGGTCTTCCAAATCAACATCCCCATGGATCCTAGCATAATTCTTCAATGCCTCCCAAATCTCTACGGTGGGCTCAAATGGCAGTTTCTCCTCAATGAACTCCTTAGCTTCATAAAGATGCCCGCATTTGCCAAGAACACCAACCAGTCCCAAATAATGGTCCATACCCGGATTGATTTCAAACTCGTTCTTCATAGATTCAAAATGTATAAATGCTTCTTCGATAGCATCTGCACTAGCACAAGCTGAGAAAACTGCAAGAAAAGTCTGCTCATTTGGTTTCATCCCTAAGGTCCTCATCTGCTCAAAAAACTGCAAACCATCATCTCCCAAGCCATTATCAGCATACCCATTTATCATCAAATGCCACGAATCCATATTCCTATCCGGCATGTAATTGAAAACCCTCTGAGCATCAGTCATACTTCCACACTTCCCATACATCTCAATCACTTTATTATTCAAAAACAAATCTCCCCTAAACGTCGATTGTAAAAAATAATCATGAACTTTCTTCGCACTCTCAAACGAATTCGTAGTCCCACACAACTCAAACAACACAGCAAAACAATTAGCATCAGCTTTAACTCCTTTTTCCAACAATTCAATAGCTTCTTTAAGCTTTCCATCCTGACACACTCTTGCCAAATCAGAACCAGAAGGAAGTGGTTGGGCAGGTGCCTGATGTTGGCTGGTTAGGTTGTTGTTGTTAAACTGGTTAGGGTTTTGCTGACCCTGTCCCTGTGGGGCCCATTGATTATTAGGGTTCCTAGCTTGTGGTGGGTAGCCCAGGTTTTGTTGATTGTTCAACTGAGTTGCTGGTCCTCTGGGTTGCTGATAACCAGGGCTTTGATTGTTCCATTGATTAGGGTTTCTGGGTTGCTGATAGTTCTGAAAGTTAGGGTTTTGCGGTTGTTGAGGATAACCTAGTTCCTGATTAGGATGCCTCTGACCCTGAACCTGTCCATGTCCCTGTCCCTGACCCTGGTTAGGGTATCCCCTGTTCTGATAATTGAATTCATTACCACGTTGAAGGTAGTTTTGGTTCTGGGGCTGAGAATTCCACTGATTAGTGTTGTTCTGCCCCTGAACAGCATTCCATCCATGCTGCTGCCGCCCTTCTTGTTGTGCGGCCCACTGAGGAGTGGCCCTAGGATCTGAAAATGACGGCGGAGTTTGCGGTGGCGATGACGGCGGTGGTGGGGGCTGGTACTCATTTGGCACGGCGGTGGTGCTCAGGACTTTTGCTATTCTAAAGATGTGAGCGTTGCAATGAAGAAAGTTCAAAGAGAGAGCGGATGGAATACGTATCTGGATTCCTCCGGACCGTATCGCCATAGACGCCATCTTCTCTGCTTCCAGTGGAAGTGAAGCCAAAAACCCTTAAAAAAAAACCCTAAATATAGCAGAGGATTGAAATTTGTTTGTGAGACGTTGATGCGAGTAAAATAATCAAAACTTACTGTGTATCATAGTTTTAAAGTTAAATTAAATTGTTTTTTAGGATAATTTCACCGAACAATTATCCATTTAGTCCTTCTACACTTCTAGTTTCACTTTACTATCACATAAGTCAAAGTATTTTCCATCTAGAAATTTTTCTATTTTGGTCATTTTTATTTTTATATTCAAACCGATTTTTTTTTTCTAATTTTAAAGGAGTATTTTTATAATTATTTTTTTAAATTATTATGTAATTTTATAGGAACATTATTAAATTGGTATTGCGAGAATGCTTGAAATCAATCTTAAAAAAGATAGAAAATAGTGTAATATGATTATATTATTGTATTTTTTCAAATTACAATAATTCAATATTAGGGGAGATGACAGACTCAACACGGGCACTTAGCAAAGTGTAAAAAATTGTTTAATTTTAATTATCAAACTAGTCCTGGGTTTTTGTTTAATTCCTACAAGTTTACCAAATAATTTGCTTAGAAATTTTTTTTCTTGATTATGAAATCAAACAAAGTAAAAAAAAAATTTACAAAACTCCTTAAATAAGATTCACATGGTGTTGGGGAAAATGTAACACAAAAATTTTGGTTGGAAAAAACTAAGGGTCAGTCGGGAAAATGAATTGGGTATTTTTGATTTTTTTTTTTTGAAGTATTACAACTATAATAGGACTGTCGGAATCTGATAAGATCAGATAATACATATGTGGTTTGAATATCTACTTCTACAAATGAAGAGATTACTTTATACACGGACCGCACGTACTTGTAAAATACACATGGTGTAACTCGAATTCCTTACCTCCAATGTGAAAAGGAGCTACACTACCATATGTGTTATTTATCAAACCAAAGAATCAAAGTTAAATGTTAGTACTTACCAAACGATCGAGATCTTGTCCGACAATAAATTGTATGTATATTAGCTTTTGTTTATATTGACACTAGCACCTGGTTTATTCATTATTAAAAAAAAAAAAAAAACCTTAAAGTTGTGTCAAATAGATACTTTGTTTTGTCATTGAGTTCATTTAGGAGTCTATTTTTAGAATATATTGTTAACTCAGTTTTGTTTTTCTATTTTTGATAAAAAAAAATATTTTTTCTATCTTTTATATTTTCCTTAATCAGATCAAATTAACAATACAATCCTACTGTGTAAAAAAAATACAGCTGGATGGAATTGGTTTTATATATTCTATTAAGGGATTGTTAAGCAAATTTTATTATAATTAACAATAAATTTTTGACAAAATAACAAAAAAAAAAGAAAAAAAAAAGAGTCGGCTGAAGGGTTTAAACGTGAAAGTGAAGCAGAGTCAGTTAAGTCTCCGTCCAATTCTACTTAGCTGTCAAGAAACAGAGTGGTGAAGCAGAGAGTAAAACAGAGCTCTCCTCAGTCTTCTCTCAATCAGACTTCACACGCGCAAATACCCATCAAAAATTCTTTCACACACCACCATCTTCATCATGCAGTGGGTTAAAGTTCGAGTTCTAGGTAAAGGGTCTTACGGAGTTGTATCGCTCGCAGTCAATTTGGAAGATCCCAGTTTGCCTTCCATTGCTGTCAAATCGTCAAGATTGGAGGATTCACATTCCTTGGAGTCATTGGAGAAGGAGAAGAGAATTCTTGATCATCTTTACGGCTCTCCTCACATTCTCGCATTTCTTGCGGACACAGTCAGTTTTGATGACCGACTTGGTGGCTGGGTTTACGATCTTTTTCTCGAATACGTGCCTGGAGGTTCGCTTTCTGATCTCATAAAGAAGCGCGGAGGTTGTTTGCCGGAACGTGAAATTCAAGACTACACAAGGATGATATTGAAGGGTCTTTGTGGAGTACATGAGAAGGGGTACGTTCACTGTGATCTCAAGCCTGACAACATTCTGGTCCTTCCTTTACAAGATGGAACTAATTATCTGAAAATAGCCGATTTCGGGTTGTCGAAAGAGCCTGGAGAGGAGAAGCAATATGGAGATTATTTCAGGTTGAGGTTTCGCGGCACACCGCTCTACATGTCGCCGGAATCTTTTTTGTTTGGAGAGATTGAATGGGGGTTGGATATATGGTCTCTTGGTTGTGTTGTGGTGGAGATGCTTACTGGAAAGCATGCTATGAAGTGGGTTGGTGATGTTCGTAGAAACTTGGAGTCTGAATGTGCTTTTGTCATGCAACAGCCCAACATACCAGAATACATGTCGGATTTGGGAAAAGATTTCTTGAGAAGGTGTTTTGCAAGAAATCCGAGAGAGCGATGGACGGCTGAGATGTTATTGAGATCATCCTTACCTTGTTCCTGAGATGGCCGTGATGTCTATGCAAGTTCGACAAGGGTGGTGCTCATTGTTTGAAGATGGTCCAATTGCTTGTTTGAAGACTTTGCTTTAATATATTCGGATAATTGATATTAACGATGTCAATGTGCAGGTAGAGTGAACACATCAGTTTTTTTAGGCTTTTGCTTCAATATATTTGGATCATTAATATGAGGTATGAAATATGAATAACCAAACTTAAATCTTGTGGCAATGATGTTAATGGTGCATTGAAAACTCTAGGAGCTTATCACAAATTACAGTATTGAAAGAATAATGTTCTAACTTCTAACACGTACGTTGTTTGTAAAGAGTGAAGACATTTTGACGAGTTGACTCTTTTATCATAAACATTACAAGACTCTCTTTCCCCAACTTCGTGATATTAATCGACTAGAACAGTTAATTGAAACTCACACTAGTTAATTATCACTTATCAGTAGAGAATTACGCTCCATTGGAAAGGGAATTAAGAAAATAAAATTTTTATCACTTGTGAGTTGTGATCAAACCAAAATAATATATATTTCTTCTTAGTTCAATATTACTACTTAATCACTCCGTCTGCTGATTTTAAATTACATGTACTCAAAGCTGGCTCAACATTTGAAGCTTCAGTGAAAATATTAAATTACGCCTTCGTGTATCTAATATTAAATTACTTAATATTTAAAACAAACATATTGTACGTGTTTGAAATTTATTTATTTTTTATTTTTTTTATGAAAAGAGTCTAAGCATTGTAATTTAAGTTTTTGTTTTAATTTCTACAACTTCTTATAAAACTTTTGATTCTCAAAAAAAAAAATTAAAAATAAACAATCAATGTTAAAAAAAGACATATTTCAAGATAGTTTAATTCTAATTAAGTAATAGAATATTTTTTGTGATTTTTTATTATAATTTCAATGTGGTGTGAATGTGTAATCCATTAAGAAATTATTATTATATTTTAAAAAATATATAGCTTTTCTCTAAATTTTAATAGGAATACTAATTTCTTTTGGTTAATGACTTAATTCCACTGATATTTCAAATGTATAATTTTTTTTTTTGAAAAATGAATATTCTCATTTAGTCTAATTTAAAAGATTATTTTAGCCTTGTTATCAAACGAATATCGACGATCTTTTATGAACTTTAAAATACTTTTATAATTAACAAATTTTTAGTTTTAAAGAAAGAAATTAACAAATTTTTATAGAAGGAAATTTTTTTTGGAAAAATAGTAAATATAGTGGTGCTATTGGCACACCCCCTACTGATCTATTCATATCCCATTTTTTAAAATTTTGATTTAATTAAATAAAATTAAATGTTTTTATTAAATATTTTGGTTTATTTTCAAAACTACCCATTTTACTTATTTTTCAAATTTAATACATACCATATATGATCTCTCTATCTCTGATATCTGTATATGTATACATCCCTCTTACATTCATTGATTGATTTATTTATTTTTTTCTTATTTCTTTTTTATAGTTTTTTTTTTCTTATTTCATGATGAAAAATAAAAAATAAAAAATAACAGGGTACTTTAACACAACGGCATCTTGATATCATTCTAAAGAAAAAATAAACTTCAAACTTATTTATAGAGAATGAATTGTTTCCAGATGCTTACTATCATTGTCAGACAATTCTTACTTTATGTCATTCTCAGACAATTCTTCAAGAAAGTTTGATATCGTTCTTAGACAATTCTTCCATGTTCTTGATATCTTTCTTAAACTCTTCCATAATATTTTATATGTATTTAAGATGCAGATTTTAGGGTTTAAGAATTAATTTTTTTTGTTGAAGAAACAGATTACTGGTTATTTTTTTTGGAAAATGAATGTGAGATTTTAATAGATTTACTTTATAAAATTTCTTTCATAAATTGTATGTCTCTTTAAGTAATTTTGATAAAGGAAAAAAAAAAGAATATTATATAATTAAAAAAGTGGGTCGTGAATAGATCATGGAGTGTGTCAATAGTATTACTATTATAAATAACCCCATGACGTTTGATCAAATGACAAATCAAATCCTCTAATTTGAACACTCAGTAGAGGGTACTTTAACCGTCAAAATACCAAAATAACACTGAAAATTCTAAAAAAAAATTTGAAAAACATTTTTTAAAATGGATCTCCACCCTCTATCTAAAGAGACGGAGGATGGAGATTTATTTTTTTAAAACAAAAACTAATAAGTTAAAAAAAATTGATTCATTTAAAAATTTTAAATAAAAGAGAAAATGTTTTTAAAAATTAAATTGAATGACCTCCACCATCCATCTAAAGAGATGGTCAGCGGAGATAAAATTACAAAAAAGTAAAAAATAAAAATTAAGAAAGAAAAGAAAAACAAAATATGATGAACCAGTGGTGGTGGCAGGGATCTCCATCGATGGATATCCATGGGTCTATGGCTCCATTGCCATTGATGGAGACGAAATCCATGGAGTATTTGATTACTACACTGCTTCATTCATAAAACATTCTATGAATAAGAGTACAGTATTTGATTTCTATTTTCCTAAAATAAATAAATCTAATCTCTATTCATAATCTTCTTCTTCTTTCTGATTCTATCACTACAAAAACCCATAAAGAAATCCTACAGTTAACATTACAAAATTAATACCATCACCAAACTTGTTCTATGTACAAAAAGAAACAAAAAAAAAAAATTACAATTAAGACCTCTAACAAGACCAATGAGACCTTAGTTTCTATCTCAAAAAACTTGGAATCTGATGGTGGTGCATCGGATGCACTCATTAAGACACGTATCACTCAAAATAAATTTCTACCTCCATCTCAGTTTCTATCTCCATCTTCTCTACCTATCAGACCTCTATTTCTCTCATTTTCAGAGCAGTCATTACGTGTTGCCGACTGCCGACTGCCGGAGCAAGTGAGTCGACATCACCTAAACCAGAAGGTGCAGGAAAAGTCGACCATCCGATCTCTCAAAAGAGCCGTCGCCAAACGAAGTTGTCTTCATGGTCAAACCGTCGTTCGAAGTTTGATAAAACCGTCACTGCCGACATCATCACCGGTGAGTTGTCCAACAAATCCACCTAAAAAACGTTCGCCAGGTGATAGCGGTTGTAACCTAAGAGTCCGTTTTCATATTTGAGCTGTGTGGAGAGATAAACGAAGCCAAACCCGAACCGTCACCGAACTTCCGTCGTCAGATCTACGCCTATCCGTCATGAATCTTATGAAACCAATCGCGCCAGCGAACTTAACGCCATACGAGATCTCACCATCTCTAGAGTCAATTGAAGCTATAGAAGGAGTGCTAATGACGGAACCAGACCGAGATGTGAGTAGATAGGAGAGAGAGAGAGAGAGAGAGAGAGAGAGAGTCTTGTTCGACGGAGAAGATGGAAAGAGAAAATGACATGGATAGAGAAAAAAATTGGAGTGACACGTGTCACTCATGCTTTGTTTGGTAAGATTGAGAGATGGAGGGAGAGAGAGGGTTGGAGGGAGAGGGATGGGAGGAGAGCTTCAATCCCTTGTTTGGTTAGAGAGAGAAAAGATGGGAGAGGAGAAGAGAGGGAGCTCTCCTTCTTTTGGGCCCACCAAATACAATCCACACATCAATGGGCGGATGACAAATGGGAGAAATAATTGGAGGAAAATGACAATAATGTCTTCCAATTTTTTATTACCCTCTAATTTATATAAGGGCAATATAGTAAATTTACAAATTAGATATCAATCCATCCATTCAACCATCTTTTCAATATCAAACAACATGAAGGATATATGTTATCCTCTCCATCCCTCCTACTCTCTCTCCCCCTTAATTCATCCATCCCTCATACTCTTTCTCCTTCCTACCAAACATAGCCTCAGTGATTGCATCGGATGCATTTAAGTTTTAAATTTCTCGTACATGAGAAAAGGTTCGTTCATTATGATCTCAAGCCTGCCAACATTCTGGTCCTTCCTTTACAAAATGGAATTAATTATCTTAAAATAGTTGATTTCTGGTTGGCGAAAGAGCCTGGGAAGAGATGCAATATGGAGATTCTTCTAGGTTTATGTTTCACGGCACTCCACTCTACATGTCAACATAATCTTTTCTGTTTGGAGAGATTGAATTGGGCAGGATATATACAGTGGCGGAGACAAATTCCAATTAACGGGGGCTTAGTTGAAAAATACTAATTTTTTTTTAAAAAAGACAGAGTATAGTAATAAAAGAAATTGAATTTGGACTCATTTATTATCAATAAGTATTATATATCACTACATATTTAAGTCGCTGCTAATGCAAGTGGTATGATAAAAAAAAAAATAACACTAATTATAATTTGAAATCAAAGGCAAGACTACAAAATTAAAATGACATGAAATGAAATATGCAAGTAGAGACATTTAATTTATAAATTCTACAAGTATAATAAATATTCCAAATAATAAAGTTGGTTTTTAGTCTCAGTTTTTTTTGTGACAAAGATGCTCGAAATGGTGATGGCGTGGGGCTGCTCATTTCTAATATAAAAAGTGAAAAAAATATATAGAAAAAAAATTATAATTGATGGTAAACTTGGTTGATAATTTTGTTATTAAAATGTTACCGGTTTTGTGTTTTAGTTGTAATTGTTATATATATATATATATATATATATATATATATATATATATAAATAAATAAATTTAGACCCAATCAGTAATCACGTAAGTTATTTCGATTGTCAAGGACATTAGGTTTAAATTATAAACCCATTAAAAAATTAAGACTATTTTTATAAATTTTTTATTAGGTTTAAATTATAAACCCATTAAAAAATTAACAATAATATTATTTTGTAAAAATTTGATGTCTAAATGAAGTGAATCTTTAATTTCTCTATATTATAATTGAATGATTAAAATCATTGGGATTTATGGTCAATTTGGTATTGTTTTATAAAAGTTAAAATCATATTATTTTATAATTTTGACATAAAATGATGTTTGGTAAAATTTCTAAAAGTGATTAATTGATAATCTATTTCTGCATTTAATGCATCTTTTAAAATACCATTATTATCCTTATGAAATCAAGTTAAGATCATTTATTTGGATTAATTGATAATCTATTTCTGCATTTAATGCATCTTTTAAAATATCATTATTATCCTTATGAAATCAAGTTAAGATCATTTATTTGGATTTGGATCCTCTGCTGATCTTTTTCCTGACCTTTTTAAAACATGTGATTGGTTGTTGATAAAGTGGTTGTGAAAACAAATCACATCTTAACCACTCATTCTTTGTAATACTTAAGTGTCATGAGATTATGTGAGGTCAG
The DNA here is from genome assembly GCA_033220585.1 of Dipteronia sinensis. Taxonomy (NCBI): domain Eukaryota; kingdom Viridiplantae; phylum Streptophyta; class Magnoliopsida; order Sapindales; family Sapindaceae; genus Dipteronia; species Dipteronia sinensis. The sequence continues at coordinate 9,167,132 of CM065643.1, read as the reverse complement.
GAAAAAAATTAGATCAGCAGAGGATCCAAATTCCATTTATATACCTTATTTCATATCAAAATTAAATTTTCTATTTAAATATTGATTTGGTTTATAAAATCTTTTAAAAATATTTTTATTGTTCCTATGGAATTTTTTTCCAATTTAAATATTCTACTTAAATATTAATTTAATATATATAATTAATGAAAAAAAATTAAATAGGGTCATAAACTCATGTATATTTTAGTCATTGTAACTCATGTATATTTTTTAGGATTCACATTATGATTTTTATTTATTTTCTTTTTTGTAGTTTTTCTACTCCTATACATTGAAGCATTGTAGCCTTTGATGGCAGACTTGATTTGATTAATAAAATTTCAGTTATAAAATTTCTTGTGTTTACTCTTTCGATATTCATGTGAATCAACAAGTTAGCAATGTGTTCCTGAATATTCCTAGAATCAACAGGATTTGATTACCTATCGACGCTGTATCATTTTGGTATCAGAGCCAAATCGATTCAGCATCGATTTAGCTATTTGCTGGTATTCATGGTGAATCAACAACATCTAGTTCTTATTTCGCTTTTGGTATTCGCGAGAATCAACAGATTTTTTCCGGCATCCAAAAATCAACGGATTCAAAATAATTACCCATGTTTTGTATTTCAATTTTCTTTAACGTTCTTTTTCCGCTGCATTAGTAATTTCATTTTTATGTGTTGGTTTTATGATTCATATGTTCCTCATCATTATCACATGATTATTATATTGTTTTTATCTTTTTTTTTATGTATAGTTATGAACTCTATCAATAAACAATTTTTTTTAATGATATCTCTAGATATCAACAAGTTTTTTTAAGATAGCCGTACATATCTGTAAGTTTTTATTTTATTTTTTTAAGATAGCTGTATACATAAGAAATTTTCAGATTGAAAATCTTTTGACCCCATATACGGTTCCACATATTCCCTTTTATAAGGCTTCTACATTCGAGATATTTCCAAAAGTAAATTGGACCATCATTAAAAGATGATTTGTTTCCAAAAATAATATGATTTTTTTTTTATAAATTGGGTGTGATAATAATTTAAGACTGTTTATAAATAATATGTATTAAAATGAATATATTTATTTCAATGAGGGTAGTATTGGCATTATGATGAGTGTTTATAGTAATATTTATTTTTTTAATTTTTAGACACGGGTGTACTTATAAAAATAGGTATACTAATAAGTTTTATGAGTGTCAATATCCATATCCGTAACCATGCTCAAATCATTTGTTACATGATCAAACTTCTAAAATCATTCCAATTTTGTTTCAACCTATCATTTTATTTAGCCTTGATGTCTATATAATTACTGTAATATTATTTTTTTTGAAAGTATATAAATACTGTAACAATTCATATTGGTAATATAATATGATAAGCCCATCGTGATGAACTTCACAAATATAATAAAAAATTATTTTATAAGATATTGGAAGAAAATACACCAATAAGATATATCAAACACCTTGTACATGGCAATCCTAGCCATTGGTGCAGGCTCCAAGAGCTGTTTCCTTATGCGTATCCAAAGTAATTGTTTTTTTTTTTTTTTTTTTTGAAACGGCAATTATTAGAGGCAAGAAGCCTACAAAGGGAACCAAGACACAAAAAACAAACAAACAAAGGCAACAAACCCAGAGAAAAGAAAACACCTCCCAGAAACACCCCAAACCAGACAAAAACAAAAAACAGAGCACCAGACCAAAACTAAACCAGCAGCCCTGGAAACGCACCAGCATGCAAACAAAGCGCCCAGACTGCAAGCCAAAGGGACAGGCTCATAAATCACCCCACTCCACCCTAACCTCGCCCTGCTAGAACCCAATTTAGATAAACTATCAGTGCAAGAATTCGAAGATCTTGACTGAAAAATCATTGAAGAGCCTCTGTTGTTGTTTAGAAAGGTTCGGATGTCATAAATTTGCTCCACCATCTTTAAGTTTCCAAAACCCTCACCGTTGATCCATGAAACAGCAGTTTTAGAGTCGCTAACAATAGTCACATTGCGATCGGCCACACACTGATTTAAAGCTAACAACTGGCAGGCCGTACGAATGGCATAAACCTCAGCCGAGTTAGAGTCCATAATACCCATAAATTCCGAGAACAAAAAGTAATTGTTGAATACGACTGAGGGCAGCTGTTGATGATGGATGAGTACCATGACCCAAAAAATCTCTTAGAGAATCATAATTGTCTGTTTTCGATATATTGAATCCATGTTGCTTCATTTCTTCCTTCTAAATTTTATTTTATGTTTGCATGGTTTTATTTGCATAACTACTTTGTTACGGTAAATCTCATGTTGGGATTATGAATTCAAACATGGTTAAAGTAAAGTAAAGAGATATCAATTTTTATTAATTTTCAATTAGATCATAACACTAATTGATTATTTACTTTAAGGTGTTTGTAAAAGCATCCATTGAAAACATTTCGGGTCATCAACAGAGTATTTGAACTATTGAATTTTTTGTATATGGATTTTTTCTGTTTTATAGTTTTTAATTATCAAATATATTAATCAAAGGGTTTTTTATTGAAAACTAACCTATTTGGAGATCTTAACATAACAACTAACCTCTTTTTGTAAAACTTGAAAAACTAATTCATTTTTGATGCGTAAATACCATTTTACCCTCATTTAATAACTTTCTCCTTTCTACTTTGCCTACCCATTTTATACCTATTATTCTCATTCTTTTCCTCTTATTTCCACCTCTCTCCACCACAACACACAACACAATCTCTATTTCTCTCTCATTCTCCTCTCCAAATTTTTTCTTTTGTTCTCTCTTTCTTCATTTGTCAAATTTATTGTAATTATTTACATTCTCCACCATTGAGCAACTCGAAATTATTCATCCACCACAAATGTTCCTTCTATTCAAGGTTTGAGGTGAGTTTTTTTGAACTTTTAAACTTTACACATTTGTTCAATCTCGGATTTTTTTGAATGTGTATATTTTTTGTGTGGAAATAGTTTATATTTACATAATAAAGCATGAGTCTTGTGTGTATTTGATGTTGTTGTGATCAATTTAAAGTTTAAACATAAATTTAAAGTTTATTTCTATTTTAAACCTCTTATTTTCTTTGTTTTGTGTATTAGGGTTGTTAATTTTTGTCAAAATAGTTGACATGAATGTAATAAAGTATAGGTCTTGTGTGAATTTGATGTTATTATGATCAATTTAAAATTAATACATAAATTTTAAGTTTATTTGTTGATTAAATCTCTAATTTTGTTTAATTTGTGCAATAGGGTTGGTTATTTTGGTGAAAATAGTTTTTATGAATATAAAAGATCATGGGTCTTGTTTGAATTTGATGTTGGTGTGGTTAATTTTCCATTGTTGTATTAAATCTAGACAATTGTATGTTTATTTTGAAAATGTGTCAAGGTTCGAAATTCCAAACAGCGTTAGGATTTCCTAACGGGTATGGGAATTCCAAACACGGTTAGGATTCAAAACAGTGTTAGGATTTCCTAACGGATATGGAAATTCCAAATACCGTTAGGAATTCCTAATAGCGTTGGGAATTCCTAACTCCGTTAGGGATTACTAATTGCGTTGGGGATTCCTAACTTAGTTGGGAATTCCTAACTGCGTTGAGAATTCCTAACATAGTTGGGGATTAGGGAATTCCAAGCGGCATCCAGATTAAATATTGTTTGGATTTAGAATAATTTATAAATTCACTGTACCATGCGTTTAGAATATTTGTTTAAGAATTTAATCATTAATTTTTTATTCATTTGAAATGCGGCTTGCATGAATAGAGTTCGTTTTATTGTTTTATACTACGAGGAATGAAGTAAAAGTGGTGGGAAGTTCAAGTATCAATCTGGAAAGTCAAGAGCAATTTCAGTTTCAAGGGAAACCTCGTATGAATCATTACATGACATCATATCTTGTCTTGTTAATGTCAATCCGAACGAGTCCTCCATCAAAATGAAGTTCTTGTTTAATTCACCGGAGGTTTTAGCACCAATTGAAGTTGTGAATGATGATGATGTGCAAATATTCTTGTGTGAAAATTCCGTTGTGAATACAAGAACCCCATTATGTGTCACAACGAAACCGAATAGTATGTGTAATGTTAAGTAGAGTGTTGCTTGGTACATTTACTATATTTCATGTCTTAATTACATTGTTGTGATGCTTGGTTACTGTAAGGTATACATACTCTTTTTTGCAATCAAAATGAAAGAATCGGTGCATTTCGCCTTGTGACAAAATAAGTGTTCTCATTGTATAACTTGTAGAGTTTGGTGTGTTTATTTAGTTTAAGGTGTGCTGTATTTGCAAAGTTGGGATTGTTAGTGTTGCTTAATTGTGACTACTTTGTTTGTTGTATTATAAGAAGAAAAATAAAAAAAGAGATTTTACACTTAAAAGAGGCAGCTTATGCAAGTTGTGATCCTTGTACTTCTAATTAGTAACTAATACATGAAAAATAAGTATTTTCAATAACAGACAAAGAGAGCATAGACAAGACAATCCAAAAAAAATATTTTCAATAATAACATCTAATTTTAAGCAACTAGCAGTTTATATTTGGAATATGTTCAAAATATTCAAGCAAAAATACACTTTGGCATGTGGATACAAAAATTGCCAGTTGACATACTTTGAAATAATTCCTGCTACAATTTGTTACATTCACCACATGACGAAGTGTTGTTTATCTTCGTCGGGAATGTTCCGAAATCTTTACTAACAAATCAACCTCTACTCCCATTCTATTTTTCTGAAATATAGCATAAAACCATTAAAACAAAATTCAAATCATCTAACTGAATTCACAGCAGTACAGAGCCCTAGTGTCCAGCTAATAATGACAACCAATTATTTATAAAAACAAGCAAACTAATTAATATTTTCCAGCAGTTGTCGAAACTTACCACTTTGAAAATCAATATTTCCAACAATTCACAAGCAACATTTTGATTGCACTAGTTTGGAATTCCTAACAGGGTTACGATTTCCAAATGATGTTTGGAAATTCCTAACAGGGTTCGGAAATCGTAACTCTGTTAGGAAATTCATAACAGGGTTAGGAATTCCTAACTCTGTTAGGAAATCTTAACTCTGTTAGGAAATTCCAAACAGAGTTAGGATTTCCAAACCCTGTTAGGAATTTCCTAACAGCGCTGGAAATTCCAAACCATGTTATGAATTTTCTAACAGAATTAGGATTTCTAAATCATGTTATGAATTTCCTAACAGTGCTGGGAATTCCAAACGCTATTAGGAATTTCTAACTATGTTAAGACTGAACCTCAATCAAATATCAAAACTAGCTACAGGCTCAATCAAACCTAGGGTGTCCTAAGTTGTGGGTCTATTAGGCATGTATTTGTGGAAAATAACAAAAAGGAATAAGTGAAAATAAAAAAAACCCTTGGTTCAACTTTTGGTAACTGAAGTTTTATTTTAAAAAAAAATTCTAATTGTCATTCAATTTGGTTTGACACATATATGCAAACAATTTGAAATAAAAGGAATCCAGTCCATAACTTGATAAGAGAAAAATCAAAGTTCCAAATAACAATCACACACAACTAGCAATCTCAACTACAAATAGCATTAATAATAATAATAAATGTGGAATTCAGGGAGAGGGATCAAAGTGGGTTGAAATCAAATTCATTTATTATTATATATAAAATCATGTATTATTTGGTCAGCTTATAAGTCATTCATGTCAACAAGCCACCTAAACTTGTTTTACAGTAAAATCAGCACAAACCCTTTTCATAAAGATGCAAAGCATGCACTTATATTATTTTTTATCTTCAAATATAAAACAGAGAATTTATATCTTGCTCTATTCTGGAAATCATTTCAAAGAAACGAACCGGTCCAATCAACACCCACCCCTATAAGTAAGCAAGAAGCAAAAGCATAATAGAAGAACGGAACTAGACATGATTGCAAAGGCCTGGGTTAGAGAAAGCAAGGAGTTGTGTTTCGAATGTGGATGCTCATTTCAAGCTAGTGTGTGAGGGCACTTTATAGTATATAGAAGAGTGTGTGTGTACATAACTTTGTGTTTCCTCAGGAAAATATTGAACCCACTGGGCACACCCTTTCACTGCATGAAATCTCTAGTTTTTTGGATTGACTCACAAATCAGACTTTTAAACATAAATAAATAAAAAGTGGGAAGAAAACTCAAAATGTGTAACACATTTCATCTAGAAAATATTTGAGTCAGCCTACTCCATCCTTATGCAACTCCTGTTCAGTTTCTACATTTTGTGGCTTAAGGTCAACCAAATAGAGCAGTTTACACAAGATATATAGCAATAATTTGACAACTCAAATTGGATTATTTTATATTTTAGTTAATGAAAGTTGATTTTCTAAATTAGACTTGACAAAACTCAAAATGCACAACACGTTCCATCCTCATGCAGCCCATGTTCATCAATTTCATAATTACAGTCATAGAAGCACACTCACAGTCACAGTCACTGTCCCGAAGATCAAACCCAGAAATTAAATTATAATGCCATACTCAAAATGACATCACATTGACCAAATAAATACATATATGGGGGCAAAAAAAATAAAATTTGACCGCTTAAACTTTAGTTTCAATAATCTGAAACAACTTTTGCACCCAGAAATACTAACATGACTAACTGTAAATATCAAATATTCCAAATCGGAAGGACAGAAAATTACAAATAAAATGAAAAGATAAAAAGAACATACACACTCAGAACTTTGTTTTAATTTTATCAGTATCTAGCATACAATTATGCATCTAACTAACCATAACTAACCAGCTACCTAGTCCCATACAACACCATACATAATTATTCAATAGTAATTACTCAAAACTTAAACTTAAAATTTATGTATATAAACAAGAAGACAAGGAGTAGAATACCCAAATAGCTGGTGGCAAATGGCGAGCACAGTGGTGGTTTTTCCGATTACTAGTGGACCGACAAAGAGCATGTATATACACCGTAAAGAGAAATTTAATTAAAGAAGAAAAAAAAATCAACATTAGGGTTTCAAGTCTATTGATAATGGGTAAAGAATAAACAACAACAAAATTGAAATCGGAAGTGAATATAAGTCACTAAGATAGAATAAACTATAATCCAAGCAAAGAAATTAGGGATCAATATCATTAGGAGAAATATTTGGGACTTCGGTCAATATCATCAAGAGAGAAGGCTTTCACCGCGTTTTCTGAGAGGTTAGGGATTTTGCAATTTGGCAGAGTGGTTTGATCGTGTTTCTAAGAGAGACTAGGGATTTAGAGAGTTATGATGGGAATGTAATTTTGAAATTTTAAAAGGGCAATATTGTCTTTCAACAGCCCCAGAAGAGTTAGTTTTGTAAGATTTTCAAAAAGAGGTTAGTTGTTGAGTTGAGACTCTCAAAAGGGTTAGTTTTCAATAAAACCCTTAATCAAACCTCAAATCTGATGTGATTCGGAATAAACTTTGGAAAACTTTTTCTTATTAATTAATTTGAACTCAATTGGTGTTAGGTTTTGGCTCGTATTCTCAATTGAACCCAATGTGAACCAAATAAGACTCAACTGATGTTGGAACTTCCTGGAGACGTAGGATACGTTTGGAAGTTAGAGTTGGTGTTTGAGGGAGCTTGAAGACCGAAGAAGAACTGGAGAAACAGATTCTAGAAGAAACCGCGGCGTGGACCGCGATGCAGACAAGCGCATGGATCGCGGCATAGGGACTAAGGAGCAGTCAATTCCAGTATGTATAGCGCGGTGTAGACCGCGGCGGAGGCAAATGCACCAAACGCGGTATTCTGAGCGGTGGACTTCAGTGGCTTTTCTGCAGTGTAGGGAGCGGGGTGCACACCGCGACCTAGACCGCGGTAATGGCGTATTTTGCTGAGATCATGAATGTTGTATGAAAAATGAAAAGTTTTCTTCTGGAAAGTTCTTGTGCTTATTGGAAAAGGAAAAAGAGTTTGTCTTCATAAAGAATAGGAAAGTATTATGCTTGAAGGAAAAGATTTCTACTTACAAGAAGACTTGTCATAAATATGAAATAGTATTTATATGGAACAAGTAATTCTTGTATGTTTAGGAGTAGGATTTCCTTTTATCTTAAACTCCTCATAGCTAGTATAAATAGACCTTGTAATTAGGTTATTTGGTATGGAGTTAAGAAACACCATGTAACATCAGAGAGTGGTGAGATCCAGGTGAGAGACCCATGGGAATATCCGGGGAGGGATCTAAGGGAATATCAGTGGATCAAGTTAGAGATCCGTGGGTGATATTCAGGGGAGACCTAGGGGATATTGTGGGGTTCTTGGTAAGGATCTTGTGAGAGTGGTTTGAGGTTGATGTGTGAGAGAGAATCCTGGAATATATATGGTTGTAACAATTTATCATATAGTGAAACTTTCTCTGTCGTCCTGACGGGCCGTGGTTTTTTACCCGATTTGGGTTTTCCACGTATATATTGTGTTATGATTGATTTATTTTCTCTCATCTATTTTTCTGCTACAGACTTTATTAATTGCTATGAGTTATGGGCGTATATTAAGCATGATGCTTCCGTGATCATCGGTTCAAATCCCTAACAATTGGGTCATAAGGTTTATGCTCAAATCATTTGCTACATGATCAAACTTCTAAAATCATTCCAAATTTCCAATTTTGTTTCGATATATCTTTTTATTTTGCCTCGATGTCCATATAAATAATGTAATATATATTTTTTGAAAGTATATAAATGCTGTGATAATTCATAATGGTAACGGAATATGATAAGCCCATTGTGATTGGCTACAAAATTCACAAATATACTCAAAAAAAAAATATTTTATATGATATTGGAAGAAATTAAACCAATAAGATATATCAAACACCTTGTCCAAGCCATTGGTGTGATCCCTGTTTACTTCTACGTATCCAAAGTAATTGTTGAATAATTGATGATGTAGGAGTACCATGACCCAAAAAATCTATAATCGTCTGTTTTGGATATATTGGATCCATGTTGCTCCCTTCCTTACCAAATAAGCATGCTGCATTTTTTTGTTGCAATGAGAAGAGTTAAATTCAGTTCCAACTTCACCTATGCCGTGCCAATGTGCAGGCATGGGAGGCATGCATCATATCTTTCTTTTGATATATATATATATATATATATATATATATATATAAAATTGCTATTTTATTTCGATAATTCTCATGCTATTTTAATTTATAATTCTAACCGTAAAAATTTCATTATTGTACATGTATCGTTTCTTATTTTAGATGTGTTGTTATATTTTTAACAGCTTTAACTTGAAGTTTAAATGTCTAATATTTTCCAATACTTTTTGGGTAAACAATTGATATCCTTTAAAAACTTTAACAAAGCGAAAGATTGTTTAATTTAAAGGGAAACAGGGTTCTCCATCACACCTTAGTTCTGATTGTGTTTAGAAGATTTAAGGAGCAAATGCAGAGACAATGGGACTTCTCACCATGTGCTTCCCATTAATCTCGTACCAACTCAAAAACCCAAAATTTCCTATATAATCATCATGTGGAATAGCATTAGTTCCCAAACTGATGCTCACAGTCATATTGAACTCTGCTTTGCTATATTTTCCTGCAAATGATATGGTCGCCGGTTGAACGACAACTTTCATACCTTCCGGAGCATTCACCATTGCACGATATGTCGAACTTCCATCAGCTACATTTGTCAACACCCTCTTAAAGATGAAGCTTGTAGAATTGGTGTTGTTCAAGATGACGATAAAAGACGGATAATTAAGGTCTAGATTAGCATGTTCACAGGTGAAGTTTGATGTTCCTGTTAGAACTCTAATCTGGCTACCTGTGTAGTTCAGTCCACACAAGTAGTTGATGTAGTCCTCGACCTCAATATCATACACAAGTCCAGGATCCATTGCCTTGTTAGGATTCACATGCCCGGCTCCAAAATCGAGAGGAGTGCCTGCAGCCCCGGTTTCCATGTTGGTGATTATTCCATTATCATTGTCATACAAGTAAGCAGTTGTCATCATTGCTGAACGGATGGCAGCTGAACTCCAATCACGGTGGACTGCTTTAAGCAACGCAGCTATGCCTGCGACATGAGGGCATGACATGGATGTTCCTGAGATGAGAGCATAATTAGAGAGTAGATATTGATCACGAATCGGTTGCACATCTCTGTTGGGAACCCAGGAAGCCAATATATCAACCCCAGGGGCCAATATATCAGGTTTTAGTATATAAGGCGATTGGAGAGCTGGCCCCCTTGATGAAAAAAATGCCACCTGAGGAGCTGGCTTAGTACCTAACACTGTGATCTGGAACTTGATACTCACAGTTGCATTCTTCACATTCATCATGTAATTTTTCACCAACTCTCCATCTTTCGGGTTTATTGTAACATAAGGCATGTTAAAGTCTGTGGGATCAAGAAATTTCCCCATGTCTGAACTTAAGATGGCTCCAGCAGCTCCTGTTCTAAAAATTTCTTTCAATTGCTGAGCAAAACCCACAAGTCCATCATAGTCAAAGGCACAAAAGATATACTTTCCTGCAACATCTTTAGGGTCTAATGAGTGTGGAGCACAAAGTTTTTCGGATTGATTACCATATCCGAAGTATATAGGAACGTGTGACACAAAGAGGTTCTCTGGGTAAACAGATCTCCCAGTCACAGTTAGCTCGTTATCGCCTAGAGTGATGTGAGCTGCGTAATCTCTATCAATAGTTCCAGCGCCAATGGTGGTAATCCAAGGAGCTCCATTAAGAATGGTGTAAGCACCGGGGCCAGAGTTTCCTGCCGAACATGATACAAAAATCCCTTTCTTCAAGGCTGCGAATGCTCCGATGGCTATTGGGTTCCCATCAAATACTGTCTCAGGGAAACCTAAAGACAATGACATGACATCCACACCATCTTCTATGGCTTGATCCATACCAGCCAGAACATCGGCGGCTGCAGATTTTAAATCGGTCTCGTGAAAGAACAATGGCTTGTACATGGCAATCCTAGCCATTGGTGCGACTCCAACAGCTGTTCCTTCAGCGTAGCCAAAGTAATCGGCATGTTGAACACGGCTACCAGCTGCTGTTGATGATGTATGAGTACCGTGACCATAAAAATCTCTTGGAGAATCATAGTCGTCTGTTTTTGATATATTGAATCCACGTTGCTTGAGTCCTTTGCTAAATGAGCGTGCCCCGATCAGTTTCTTGTTGCAGTGAGAAGTGTTAAATTCAGTTCCAACTTCACACATGCCGCGCCAACGTGCAGGCACCGGAGGCATGTTGTCATCTTTGAAGCTCTCACTTTCTGGCCAAATTCCAGAATCAATGACACCAATAATTATGTCATTGCCAAACCCTGCAGCCGGCCATATCCCAGCGCGCTTCTTCAGGCCGAGAAACTTTGGAGTGCGGGTGGTGTGGAGGTGGCCAATTGTATCTGGATATGCATCAAGATGACCTGGAATGTTACGGATTTGGTCTAGGTGGGCTTGCGACAACACGGCACTGAAGCCATCCATGACATGGGTGTAAGTGTAGAGATGGGTTGGGGCAACACCATCTGATGATGATGATGAGAGTGAGGAAAGTGTGGAAATGTACCAATCATGGTGGGTTGAAAAGGGAGCCGGCATTGCTGATTTGTCCATGTGAATAATGTAAGTCTTTCGATCTCCAGACACGGACGATGGGGTGGCAGTCCATACAAGGAGGAAAAGAGAAAGGAGAAACTTGAGAGGAAAGAAATTTGCCATGGACATGGTTATGGTCACTAACTAGTGACTGGTTATGGTGTAAAGAGTATCTCCTATATATATACAATATTGGATCGTCATTATATATATATATATATATATATATATAATATGGATGTTGACTGTAAATTAAGCTAAATGTGATCAATGGAATCAACCGATTGGGTTCCCTAAAAATTTGAGATGCATGGGGAGTGGACAAGGCCGGCAGATGCTACATGCGCAGGAAAGTTCTACCCGACAGTGACAATTGGCAAGGAAACAAAGAGAAGTGAAAAAATCTCATGCCTGCTTCGGACCATGAATCCAGTTTGAGATGAAAACAACAAGAAAAGGTTCGACTCCAGCTAGTTATCAATAGAATTTTTACTGATTATCTAAGATTTAATCATAATTCATATTAATTCTGATCAAATCATCTTTGATCATGTTGTTACTGATTATCATAATTTCATATTAATTTCAATGTATACTGTCATACAACAATGGTTCTCTACTTTAGACATAAATTTATGAAAATACTAGTTTGCACGTGCAGGCTTTTTTACGATTCCCGTTTGGAAAAGCTTCTCTAGTGGCTAAAAGAGTCTTTTTTTTTTTATAATAAAAAAGCTTATTTTAAAAACAAAAACTATCGTTTGGTTGTCACTTAGTAGAGCTTTTGGATGATTAAAAAAGCTGTTTTAAGTCTATTAGAAGAATCTCAAATTTAAAGCTTTTTCGGTAGATCTTTTTGAACTTTCTTAATAACATTAAAATGTGTAATATAATCCTATCATTTAATTTCTATTTAAGTTCTATTACTAAAAGATCTACTTGAAGAAGCTCTTCCAAACGGACTAAACGTCTTTCACACCATGCGGTAAAGTGACTAGCTTCGGGCAATCTCAATGATTAATGTCCGAAGGGCTTGGAGGCTACTAATATCTTTGAACAAATTTTCCATATATACATATAGATTTTAAACTCTGAAATTACATATAGATTTTACTCCTGAATTAATCATGATCCAAGTATACCAAGTAGGAATGATTCCATATAGATGGGAAATTTAAAATTAAATGCATTCCTTATTGTATTTTATTTGGAAATCAGTAATCAACATGTATAAATGATGATTTACTTGAAAACTACAGGAAATTTTAGAAAGTACATTCTTTAAACACTTTAACAAAGTGTAAGATTGTTTAATTTAAAGAAAAACAAGACTCTCAATCATACCTTAGTTCTGTTATTGTGTTAGGAAGATTTAAGGAGCAAATGCAGAGACAATGGGACTTCTCACCACGTGCTTCCCATTAACCTCGTACCAACTCAAAAACCCAAAATTTCCTATATAATCATCCTGTGGAATAGCATTAGTTCCCAAACTGATACTCACAGTCATGTTGAACTCAGCTTTGCTATATTTTCCTGCAAATGATAAGGTCGCCGGTTGCAAGACAACTTTCATACCTTTCGGAGCATCCACCATTGCACGATATACCGAACTACCATCGGCTACATTTGTCAACACCCTCTCGAAGTTGAAGCTTGTAGTATTGGTGTTGTTTAAAATGACGATAAAAGACGGATAATTAAGGTCTAGATTAGCATGTTCACAGGTGAAGTTTGATGTTCCTGTTAGAATTCTAATCTGGTTACTTGTGTAGTTCAGTCCACACAAGTAGTTGATGTAGTCCTCGACCTCAATATCATACACAAGTCCAGGATCCATTGCCTTGTTAGGATTCACATGCCCGGCTCCAAAATCAAGAGGAGTGCCTGCAGCCCCGATGTCCATGTCGACGATTATGCCATTAGCATTGTCATATATGTTAGCAGTTGTCATCATTGCTGAACGGATGGCAGCTGAACTCCAATCACGGTGGACTGCTTTAAGCAAGGCAGCTATGCCTGCCACATGAGGGCATGACATGGATGTTCCTGAGATTATAGCGTAATCAGAGAGTAGATATTGGTCACGAATCGGTTGCCAACCTCTGTTGGGAATCCAGGAAGCCAGTATATCAACCCCAGGAGCCAATATATCAGGTTTTAGTATATAAGGAGATTGGCGAGCTGGCCCCCTTGATGAAAAAAATGCCACCTGAGGAGCTGGCTTAGTACCTAACACTGTAATCTGGAACTTGACACTCACAGTTGCATTCTTCGTATTGATGATGTAATTTTTCACCAACTCCCCATCGGTCAGGTTTATTGTAACAAAAGGCAAGTTAAAGTCTGTGGGCTGAAGAAATTGCCCCGCGTCTGAACTAAAGATGGCTCCGGCAGCTCCAGTTCTAAAAATTTCGTACGCGTCCGATTGTTGTGTACAAAAGATATACTTTCCTGCAACATCTTTAGGGTCTAATGAGAACGGCTCACATAGTTCTTTGGATTGATTACCATGTCCGAAGTATATAGGAACCTCAGACACAAAGAGGTTCTCCGGGTAAACAGATCTTCCGGTCAGAATTAGCTCGTTGTCGCCTAGAGTGATGTGAGCTGCATAATCTCTATCAACAGTTCCGGCGCCAATGGTGGTAATCCAAGGAGCTCCATTAAGGATGGTGTAAGCATTGGGGCCAGAGTTTCCTGCCGAACATGATACAAAAATCCCTTTCTTCAAGGCTGCAAAAGCTCCTATGGCTATTGGATTCCCATCAAATACTGTCTCAGGGAAACCTAGAGACAATGACATGACATCCACACCATCTTCTATGGCTTGATCCATACCAGCCAGAACATCAGTGGCTGCAGATTCAAAATCGTCGGTAAAGAACAACACCTTGTACATGGCAATCCTAGCCATCGGAGCGATTCCAATAGCTGTTCCTTCGGCGTACCCAAAGTAATCGGCATGCTGGACACGACTGCCTGCTGCTGTTGATGATGTATGAGTACCGTGACCAAAAAAATCTCTAGGAGAATCATAGTCATCTGTTTTTGATATATTGAATCCACGTTGCTTGAGTCCTTTGCTAAATGAGCGTGCCCCGATCAGTTTCTTGTTGCAGTGAGAAGTGTTAAATTCAGTTCCAACTTCACACATGCCGCGCCAACGTGCAGGCACTGGAGGCATGTTGTCATCTTTGAAGCTCTCACTTTCTGGCCAAATTCCAGTATCAATGACACCAATAATTATGTCATTGCCAAACCCTGCTGCCGGCCATATCCCAGCACGTTTCTTCAGACCAAGAAACTTTGGGGTGTGGGTGGTGTGGAGGTGGCCAATTGTATCCGGATACGCGGCAAGATGACCTGGAATGTTACGGATTTGGTCTAGGTGGGCTTGCGACAACACGGCACTGAAGCCATCCATCACATGGGTGTAAGTGTAGAGGTGGGTTGGGGCAACACCATTTGGTGATGAGAGAGACGAAAGTGTGGACATGTACCAATCATGGTGGGTGGAGAAGGGAGCCGGCATTGCTGATTTGTCCATGTGGATAATGTAAGTCTTTCGATCTCCAGACACGGACGATGAAGTGGCAGTCCATACAAGGAGGAAGAGAGAAAGAAGAAACTTGAAAGGAAGGAAATTTGCCATGGTTAATTATGGTCACTAACTAGTGACTGTGGCACACTCCAGGATCTAAAAGTGTATCTCATATATATAATATATATAGATATGCAATTGATGTATGGATAGATCATTGTAAAGCTAGTTGTGGTCGATGAAATCAACTGAATTGGTTCCTTGTAAATTTGGACGAGGCTGCCGGCAGACAACATGTATGCATAGGAAAGTACAACACAACAGGAACAATGCAGCCGAAGGAAACAAAGCCAACTAAAAATAAGCTCATGCATGCTAATAAACTAAAAAAAGTTGAAATTTGGGAGATGAAAACAAGTTCATTGTGTCTTCAAGTAGTCCTCTCATGTCTTCAGTACACTAATTTAGAGCTTCTTTTGTCAAAATCTAGCATTACAAGGATCATGTTCATGTCAGAAGGAATCGATAACTAAGCGTGATTTAATCTTCATGTGATCTCTAAAACAATTGAAAAATCATAAGAGAGTCCTTAAATATTGCTGTTGGCTTGATAGTCATTTTTTCTCTAATGTTATTGTTACTCAAAATGAATAGTTGTGACTAATTGCAGTATTATGGTGTCTAACAATTAAACAACAATTGAAAATAATTATATTAATGCCTCACATGTGGAAAAAATTTTCCGCAGCATCAACCAAAAGTTTTGAATTAGCACGAGGAATATCTCTCCAGGTACACATGCACCATTTTTGAACTTCATCACAAGATCAGCCATGTATGTCATCAGGTTCGAGTGAAGGGGAACTGCACAAGCACAACCACGTAGCTTTGTGTGCGAGTGAATGTGCAACTTTTGTTACATTTTTGGTATCAATGGTACTTGTTGAAGATGACAATAAATGATTGTCTAAATTAGTATGTTGAGTACAGGTAGTGTTTGATGTCTGTAAAACGTTTTATCAGATTACTTGCACTTGTATACTTCAATCTCCTCCACCTCAATATCATAAACATTAGAAGACTCTCTTTTGGAGCTGTAAACTAGCTAGCCATAAGCCATGCATCCCCAACTTAGTTCCCGTCCTGACCTTTCAGAGGCCCGGGGCGAAAAACTGAAAAATGAGCCTTTTGTTCATAGTTTTTTCAATATATATAGAGTTAGAGTCGTTTGTTTTTCTCACTTAAAACTTAAAGGGTCTGAATCATAATTATTAAGTTGTTGTATTTGTTTTTATAAGTAGTCAAACAACTTAAAAATGCCAAAAAAAAAAACTTAAAATATAAAGTAAAAAATCATGACTTTTCATGTAATTGTAAATCACTGAATTGTATTAAATGCAATCCAAAATCTTTTCTTCCGATTTTCTTCCGATACTATCCCCTATATATAACATATTTCCAATTTCGTCATAATTATGTATGGTACAAAAATCTTTATTTTAATATATTGTTTATTTTAAATAGCTTTAAAAATAAAAAAAGAACCATAATCACTTCTCATATTGGTGTTTAATATCAATACTTTATTATGATATTAGGGTGATGTATTTATATATTATTTTTTTAGAGTGTTTTGTGTGAGTTTTCTTGTAGCCTATTTTATTTTATTTTTTAAAAATATTTCTTTTCTTAATAAAAATAAAGTTTATTTGTAATTTAAGAAGAAGATTATGATCATATATTCATATGTATTCATATATAATTATTATTTTTGAATTGTTTTTATTCCATATTATAGGTATAATTGTTTAACGTGGGCATAAATGTAAAATTACTTAATTTCATACAATTTTACATTTAAAAAACAAACATGTTGACAATACATTCAGATGTGAGGAAAAAAAAAGGTCATTTAAGTTCAGATTTCAGTCTCTATTCAGTCTTCAGAAAAATTCAGGACTGTTCAGTTTTCAGACAAAAAAACAAACGACTCATGAGTCTCTTATGAGAGATCTCTCATTTTAACATAAAACAAGGACCGTCATAAAATTCATGGATTTTAATGGATTTTGATATGAATTTTTTTTTTGTGGATGATAATTTCAATAAAATTTACTTATAAACAAAATTTGGAAACTTTTCAAGAACTACAACTTTTTTTTTCTTTGTTTTGGTCCCATTTTCTGATCCTTGATTTTCAATAAAATAGAGAAAACAAAAGCAAAATAAACTTATATCCAATATGGATTGTGTAAAAATAAACTTATTTGTTTTCAAAACACGACTAAGTATTTGTTGTTGTATTATTCTAAATCAACCATAAATTTATGTTGATATAGATTTGCTTTCTTCTTTTGAATGGGGAATTTATTTTTCACCTTCTCTTACAAGTTACAACTTAAAAGTAAATGAGAAACTAAAATGATAAAATCATTTGATTTTTTTTAGATGTTAAGTAAACCTTTTAAATTGGCAGCAAAACATAATTAAAAAAGATAGCAATGCATTAACTTAGAAGAAAGAAATTAATAAACCAAAACTGTACACAAATAACAAAAAATAAATTTAAAAACACTTAAATTAAAATCATACGGGTTTGGGACTATGAGTTCAAATTATTAATTATCAAACAACCAAATTATCTGAATCAAAGTAATCAAACAACTAAACAAGTAAATCGGCGGAACTGAGATGTAAAATAATAATTGGACCATATTTTTTCTGTTTGACCGGATATGTAAATGGGCTAAATAGGATCCAGAACAATGATATAGAAGGACTAAAAAAACTGTTTGTTTTTTCCATTTAAAACTTAATGGGTCTGAATTGAACTCATTAAGTTGTTTGTTTGTATTTTTAAGTGGTCAAACAACTTTAAAATATCAAAAAACAACTTAAAATAAAAAGTGAGGGACTGTTTGATTTTCTCACTTAACACTTAATGACACTTAATGTGTTCCATTAAGTTGGTTTGTTTGATTTTTGAAGTGATAAAATCACTTATTTATAAAAGTGAAAACTTTTCACTTTTCACTTAATTAAAAAACAACCGATTGTTATTAATTTTATAATTCCAAATCTATCCTCTCACAAATCTAATATATTTCCAAATTTGTCTTCTTCTACGATCCTAACCATATTAATTTTTTTTGGGTGACTCTATTGCCACCCATGAAATGTCTCCCACACATATTTTTTCTTAAAAAAAAATATATTACTTAAATAACATATAACAAAACTATCTTTATACCCAAAATTTAAACTTCGACATGTTATCTTTTTTACCTTTGTAAAAATGAGTCACTGTTCAAGATTCAAAATCATCACAGACAACATTATTAGTTTAGAGTGGTGCTATTGGCACACCCCCTACTGATCTATTCATACCCCACTTTTAAAATCTTGATTTAATTAAATAAAATTAAATGTTTTTATTAAATTTTTTTGTTTATTTCCAAAACTACCCATTTTACTTATTTTTCAAACTTAATACATACTATATATGATCTATCTATCTCTTATCTCTGTATATGTATACATCTCTCTCACCTACATTGATTGATTTTTTTCTTCTTCTTATTTCTTTATTTTTAGTTTTTTTTTTCTTCTTATTTCGGAAATGAAAAAATAAAAAATAACAGGGTACTTCAACACAACGACAACTTGATATCATTCTAAAGAAAAAATAAACTTCAAACTTATTTCCAAAGAATGAATTGTTTCCAGATGCTTACTAACATTGTCAGACAGTTCTTGCTTTATGTCATTCTCAGATAATTCTTCAAGATGTTTGATATCGTTCTTAGACAATTCTTCAATTTTCTTGATATCATTCTCAAACTCTTTCATAATATTTTAGATGTATGTAAGAAGCAGATTTTAGGGTTTAAGAGTTAATTTTTTTTTTGAAGAAACGGATTACTGGTTTTTTTTTGAGTGGTGCTATTGGCACACCCCCTACTGATCTAGTCATGCCACTTTTTAAATTATAGAATATTCTTTTTTTTCCTTTATCAAAATTACTTAAAGAGACATACAATTTAAGAAAGAAATCTTCTACAAAGTAAATCTATTAAAATTTCATATTTCTTTTCCAAAAAAAAAAAAAAACCCAATAATCTGTTTCTTCTTCAAAAAAAAAAAAATTAATTCTTAAACCCGTAATCTGTTTCTTCTTTAAAAAAAAAATTTAATTCTTAAACCCTAAAATCTGCTTCTTACATACATCTAAAATATTATGGAAGATTTGTTTAAGAACGATATCAAATATCTTAAAGAATTGTCTGAGAATGACATAAAGTAAGAATTGTCTGACAATGATAGTAAGCATATAGAAACAATTCATTCTTTGAAATTTTTTTTTTTAGAATGATATCAAGCTGTCGTTGTGTTGAAGTACCCTGTTATTTTTTATTTTTTCGTTTCCATAATGAAATAAGAAGAAAAAAAAAACTAAAAAAAAAAGAAATAAGAAGAAAAAAAATAAATCAATTAATGAAGGTGAGAGAGATGTATACATATACAGAGATAAGAAATAGATAGATCATATATGATATGTATTAAGTTTGAAAAATAAGTAAATGGGTAGTTTTGGAAATAAACCAAAAAATTTAATAAAAACATTTAATTTTATTTAATTAAATCAAAATTTTAAAAAGTGGGGCATGAATAGATTAGTAGAGGGTGTGCCAATAGCACCACTCTTTTTTTTTTTTGGAAAAGGAATATGAGATTTTAATAGATTTACTTGTAGAAGATTTCTTTCCTAAATTGTATGTCTCTTTAAGTAATTTTGATAAAGGAAAAAAAAAATTATATAATTAAAAAATGGGGCATGAATAGATCAGGGGGTGTGCCAATAGCACCACTCTTAGTTTATTAGCATAGTCTCTCAAAATTCAATAATAAAAAAGGAACAAGATAATAAAAAATAAAAATAAAAATAAAACAAATATATTATAGATTAAAGAACAAATAAAATAAATAAATAAATAAAAATCAATCAATGTTTATATATTAAAATGTAAATATATAACAAATAATAGTTGAAAGGACATGAATGTAAAAGTATTTATTTTCTGATATTTGTAACTAAAAAAAACAAACAATGTATCATTTATATTCATTTTTAGTGAAAAAAAATCAAATATGGTTTTCAGTTTTCAGTCACCGTTTAGTTTTCAGTACAATTTAGCATTGTTCAGTCTCCAGACAAAAAATCAAACGTAACATAAGAAATCATGACTTTTAATTTAATTCTATATCACTGGATTACAATTAAAATATCAACTTCCAAATCTATCCCCTCAAAGAAGATATATTTCCAAATTTATTCTAATTTGATATGGTGTAGAATTCTTTCTTTTAACATATTTCTTATTTTAAACGGGTTTTAGAGAAACCACCCTAATCACTTCTTGTACTGAAATTTTCATGGGATTGAACAATAGATGCATATAATTCAAGAATCTATTTCAAAAAAATTCAAGAACTTTTTTTATTTGGCTTCTAGTGCATATTGAACTTGATTTTTTTTTTTTGACAATAAATTGAACTTGAACAATGTTTCCAAAACATGCAAAATTATATTCTTTGATAAATTTTTTGCTTTGTTATATTGAATTGTGTGTGCAGAATAACATACAAAATCTAATAAAGAATGATGCATGTTAAATTACTTCTTTTAATTAGTATGAGTATAAATGTAAAATTACTTATTTTCAGACAATTTTATTTTAAAGAAACAAACATGTTGACGATACATTCAGATATGAGAAAAAAAAAACATGTCATTCAGGTTCAGATTTCAGTCCATATTCAGTCTTCAGAAAAATTCAGGATTGTTCAGTCTCCAGATAAAAAAACAAACGACCCCTAAATTGAAAGCTAGATGGCTAGATCAATGAAAATGGAGAATGACACAGTGAGAACTAATTGGGCATTAAAAAAATGTTTGGATATTCTATGAGTGTCGATGTTTATACCACTCTAAAACTGTATATACACTTCCAAATTTATGTATTTTTAGAATTCCAAAATTATCCGTAAGTTAAATTATCAATATTTTAATTAAAAGATATTATTGACATCAACCAAAACAAACTTGATGGTCCAAACAAGAGCATCAGAGTGGAGCGCACATTGAGCCAGTGTCGGATTGCAGCAAGCAAATAAATTTCCCTCTAAAACTCAAAGTTAATCGAATTCAGAAATGGGATGAAAAGCCTCAACAAATTCTAAAATGTTAGAGCCATGTATCTAGGCACAAAGAAGGGACAACAAAACCAGGAGAGATGCTTCAGCTTAAGAGGTGATGTGGCACGTCTAACTAAATTTTCATGATATGTGTTGTCCATGGGAGTTGAGAGAGGAGAAGAAGTTGTGTTTCTGCTAATTGGCTTGTTAAATGGGAAGAACTAAGAGAGATGATTTTAGTTGCAGAATAGAAATGGGAAGAGTATGTAGAGATGGATTTTAGGTTTAAGAATTAGATTTAGGTTTGTGCTATTTGTGACATGGCAGATTTTTGTTTTGAGGTGGCATTGATGGGGCTCGATTTTTAAAATATAAGGAAGTATTGCAATTTTATTGGGTTTACGTGCTACTCATGTTTTAAACCCGAGATAATAAAACACTTCTCCAAAAGAAGAACCATATTCTCACATTTGCTGTCTTGAATAACAAATATTAAATAGTAGAGATCCCCAAACCTGGAAAAGACAGAGGAGAAGGCTGTCTAGATTTGAAAAGATAGAGGAGGTCAAAATGTATAAGGAGAAGGCTGTTGGTGTGGTTTCTTCATATTTATTTTTTATTTTTATTTTTATTTTTATTTTTCAAGTTTAATATAAAGGACCTACTTGGTAATTTTGGGGTATGTTTACAAGATATAATCTTTTAGAAACAATTTAATGGGGTGTAAGTATAAAAATATGTATGCATACGATTTTTAAGGAGTATAAATATCGTCGCTCATATTTTATTGTCCGAAGAAACAATTGAACCCTTTTTTTGTTTTGTTTTTGAAATGTTTAGGCTTTTTAAATAACAAATGTTTGAACCATTGTTTTTTTGCATGAACTAAAAACTTTTAGTTTGGACATTTTTTTATTTGAACCATTTTATATAACAAGTCAAAACTAGGATTTAGAGGCCCCTTTTAATCATGGGCCTTGCAGGCGCCCCTGACGCTCTACCCCAGGGCTGCCTTTGCCCAACTTAGTGATATTCATCAACTAGAGTTAATTGAAACTCACACTAGTTATCAATTGAGAATTACGCTCCCCATTGAAAAGGAATTAGGAAAATAAAAAATTTCGTGTGATCACATTAGACATGACGCTGGTTTGGTTCGAACCGACGAACAGAACCGGAACCGCCACCCAAAAATCGGAATTGGAACCGGAAATGGTTCTTGAACCGGATCGGGAACCGGTTCCTTTTTTAAGGAACCGTCCGGTTCGAATTGAACTGGAACCGACGGTTCCAGTTCCGGTTCAAACCGGCGGTTCCACCATAATTTTTTTTTTATTATTAAAAAAAATAGCACTTTACTTATAAAAATAAAATGTTTAAAAAAAATAGACATTGTAGAGTATTGGGTCATTGCCCATAACTCTTGTCCAAGTAGATATAATTTATAATGTATTATTCTCCATTTTATATAGGTTATACTACTCTTCACTTGTCTTATTTATCCGATGTATGAGATCTAGGATTGAATAGAACTATGGTTATAAACAATCACTCTATGACCAAGATTAGGGAAGAATAATATGTGAATGAGATTTGATGATTTATTAATATATATATATATATAAATTAATAGTATATTAAAAAAATGATACATATTATTGCATTCACAATCCACATAATATAGAAGATTAAGTGTTCGTTAGGTTGAGTTTTCTACTGCCTCAAAAGATCTACAGACGTCTATTTGAGTTTTTTTTATAGTTGTTTGGTTTGACTTTTAAGATTGTCTATTTTAAATTGAGTAGAGACTAATAGAATTTAAACCTCTACTAGGCAAAAGCTCATGGGGAGGTGCTTCTTCAAATATGCATTTTTTTTTAAAAGAAGTCTACTAACCAAATAACTATATTTTTTTTTTCTTCAAAAAACTCTATTTCTAATAGATCTACTATAAGTAGATCTTTTACCAATAGAGGTTTTTTAAAAACTTAACCAAATAAGCTCTAAGAAAAATATATATAGATATGTGATGTGATTTAATCCAAAATTAGATGATTCCTTTTATAAAATGATCCAATTCTTTTTTTCTTTTATTAACAATATTCCCTTTGTTTACATCCAATAACATGTTAAAAAAGTTTTCAAATGGAAATTCATTATGTTATATTAATAAATGTAAAAAGAAATTCAATCATACATCCTACATCGGATAAATAAGAGAAGTGGAAAGAGGTCTAACCTATATAAAAATGAGGAAAATGCAAAGGAAAATAAACATTTTTGGACAAGGGTTATGGGCCCAACCCAATACTTTACAATGTCATATCTAACATTTTATTTTATTTTATAAATAAAATGTTATTTTTTTTAAAAAGAACTGAACCGGAAAGGTTCTGATTCTGGTTCTAGTTCCCCCGAAATCGGAACCACCAGTTCCGAACTGAAACCAACGTCATGTCTAGATCACATCATCCAAACAAAATGTGGTCTTTTTTATTTTATTAACAATTAAATTTGAATTTTTATTTTTAAAATATTACAAATATTATAATAGGACTGTAAAAAAAAAAACTCATCTCACGTACTTATAAAATATACCTGATGTTTGACTTTTCAATAGAGTAGTCAAATCATAATAAGAAAAAATGGTGTGGCCGATACCCAATCACATGATCCAAAAATAAGACAACAACAAATTGAGATTTTAGTTGTTGCATGATTCATCCTATAAGCATGAGGGTCGTATTTCTGACACCACATCGGCTTCCCTTCGATAGTTCGATCATCAACTTTGTCTCCTCTTTGTAAGGCACTGTGAACACAATTTTTCCAAACAACCGCGGCCCTCTGTTCCTTCCGGTGGTGCACGTACACACTATCAACGTACGGCCAGTACATTATGTATAGAATTCTGACTCGGTGAAAAATTTCCTGCTTTGGCTTCCCGTTGGAGCCTTCCCATGTGAAAACGTCAGGAACAAACATCCAGATATCAAACTCCTTAGCATATGGATTCAGTCTGCTTCTTATTTTAGCCAAATTAAGGTGCAGTACTAGCTTAAGGCTTAAGCCACTTCCTGCACCGCCTCTGGCTGCTCCTTGACAACTTCATCAACAGGAGGCTCAACAAGGTGCAGCAATTGCAGCTTTGGTGGAAATTTGTACAGTGGCCTTTTCTGAAAGCTTTCTGAAAATATAGATAAATTTTCTTTTTCTTCCTCTCTAAACAAATTTCATAAT
Organism: Dipteronia sinensis; assembly: GCA_033220585.1. NCBI lineage: Eukaryota > Viridiplantae > Streptophyta > Magnoliopsida > Sapindales > Sapindaceae > Dipteronia > Dipteronia sinensis. The sequence goes on along the minus strand of CM065643.1, from coordinate 9,142,468 downwards.
AACTTAAATCTGAAAATTTAGAAATCTGGATGAAAATAATTTTGCACATTCTTTTCACGTTCTCATCTAAAAATAAAATTTGTAAATACCACATGTTGAGACTTAAACCCACAAACGAGAAAATTAAACTATAAAGTATATATGTATAACACTCAATTAACTAAGAAGGGATGTAATATTGTATGGTTACTAAAGAGATCACAAAGCAAATTAAATATATCATACAAAAAACTATTAATCAATCAACGTAATGGGTAGACATCTTCAGTACATTAAATATCCGAAACTTTAATATAACAACCAACAATGGGAAGACCGAAGAACAAACCATTCATGGGCAACCCTTCAACAACATTCAACAGTTTCTGACAGAGACAATAATAATTAAACATGCCATTGCAGAACAACATTTTTCTGCATCCACCTAGGTAATAATTTTTTTTTTTTTGAAATATTTCAATAATTCGAGTTTTGAGAGGGAGAGAGATTCGAACCCACAACCTCTTGGTGTAACCACCTAATAACCCTTAATTAGCTTAATTAAACAACAAAACATCGAAACCGGAAACCTTAAAACATCCATAAACCTTAAAAGATCAACAAACACACATGACAAAACATTGTAATTCATCATCCATGGCAAAACAACACTAAGGCTATGTTTGGGATATATTCTGTCTAGGAAAAAAGTGGCTCTCAATGAATTTTACTTCTTTTTAAAGAAAGTTAAATATTGAAATCTATGAATTGAATTATAGTGGCAGAAAAACTTGGTTAACAAAAATAGAAAAAAAAATAGCCAAATATTAAAAAATGATTGATTTTACAAAATTAAAAATAACCAACATAGTTCCAAAATACCCTTAGGCCTTGTACAAGTAGCTGTGGCAAACATAACACAATACAACTCCAGTACCGTATGCCGCTTTATTTGAGAGAATAGAGAACAAATATTTGGTTGAATTTTGTCATTGGGTTGGTTGTATGAAGAAGAAAACAATTATTTGGTTGTGATTGATTGTATTGTTTCATAGTTGTATGATGAAGAAATCAAAGATTTTGAAATGTGAAGAGCATTCAGAAATTGAAAAAAGTATTCTACGATGGTCGATGAGGTGGGTTATGTTGTTGAAGAGCATATCAGTGTTACATGTTTCTGAATTTTTTTTTTCCGGGTTTAGTTCAGATCTCTAGTCAGTGATTCAATACCTAGAATTTTTGTTTTGTTTAGTAGATTAGAAAACGAGAGAAAGTGGAAGAAAAACTAGAAGTGGATGTCTCTTTATTTGTTTTCTTTACTTAAAATAATTAATATTATAAAATGTTGTATAATTAATGAATAATGAATAAATAAATAAAGAAAAGAAAAGATGGGAAAACTGGTACCAATATATACGAGAGAGAAACAAGACAAATATATATATATATATATGTTTTGTTTCTTTGATACTGATATATCACACTTATAAATGAAGTAAACAGTTTATATATATATAGGCAATTACGAGAGGGACAATGAGGTAATATCCCAACTATTAACTTAATCACTAATCAAATCAACCGGGTGTTACCCAAGAAGAGAAGGAATTAAGCACTAAGCAAATCAATTGTGTGATACCCAAGAGATAAATAATTAAGCACCAAACAAATCAACCTAAGAAGATAAGCAAAGGGGAGGTGGTGGAAATCCACCTCAATTATAACATAAAACAATTTAAAAATAATTGGTCAAAAGATTTTTATTGCCTCTCGACCGTTAAGTTGTGTAATTTCAAAAAAAAAAAAAAGCCCCATATAGCTGCAATTAGACCTAATATCGGGGATGTTTGTACAATTTGCCCTAAAATTAGTATTAGAATAGGGCTATTTGTGTCATTTAAGTAGCTGTAGCAAACATAACACAATACAATCTCAGTACCATATGCCGCCTTGTTTGAGAGAGAAGAGAGTTGAGAGACATGAGGCTGCTGACACACAACATGCTATTGTCGAACATCAAGGGAGTCACCAACGGCTTCCCTCTCCTAATCGAAGTTGAGAAAGTCATTGAAAAGCCTGTCGATTTCAATCCAGACTTTCTCAAAAACATGTTCCTCAAAGCCGACTGGAAGGCCCTTGTCGATGCGTCCCGTTCCTTGGGCTACGCTGAGCTACCGGAGGAGACACCCGAGTCCTCAGCGATTGACTCGGACGATTTCTTGAGAAAGTTTCACCACGCGCTTCTCGAGTTGCATCTGGAGGAGGGTGCTCTCGTTTGTCCTGAGACGGAGAGAAAGTTTCCGGTTACTAAGGGGATCCCTAACATGTTGCTTCATGAAGATGAGGTCTGATTTTGATTTCTATTAGGGTTTGAATAATGGTGATTAAATAAATTAAATAATAAGATTATTTAATTATGTTGTTAATCACTAAATGGAGGGTGTTAGTTGATATTTGATTTTGAATAAAATAAGATAATATGATTATTTTATTTTATTAAATTAAATATTTGAAATTGAATTTAAAATGTTTGAATTCAAAAATAAATATTTAATTATTTTTAAAAAAGATATGAGATATCTTTATAAAATTTTAAAAATCAAATATAAGATTTTTGGTTTGTTTTTAATATATATGAGATATATATATATTTTTAAATTTAAACCAAATGTAGGTTTTGTTTTGATTTCAATATATATGAGATATATATTTTTAATTAAAATGGAGAGATGAACCGAATGTGAGAGAAAAAGTAATTTAGATTACTTAAAGAATAGAACACAGAAAAGTGTTCGTGACACACAAAGAAAAAAGAGAAGATATTAAAAGTTAATATCGTGACACAGAGAACAGAAGCAAACAAAAGAAGAAAAATATTATGGTGTGGTGAGACCACAAAAATACTGCACTTTTAGAGTTTGTTTTTGTGTGTATTCTTCTCTTCTTCCTCCATACAGGTTCTGAATATCGTGACGCGCCCACACGCTGTTACCAGTTCCGGGAGATAGCGAGGAAGATCACGTGGTTCAAATCAGGAACAGTTCGTATTAAAGTGAAGGAGCTTCCTACGTAGGTATGAATCTTCACTTTATTATTTAATTTGATTATTACTGTACAAATTGGTTAGTTTAATGATTGCATAAAAAATTTTAAAACCTTCCGCTGCGCAATCTGTAACCCTAGGTTCCAACACATGACATATGTTTTCCCCACCTTCAGTGGCACTCCTTTATGTGAACACTTGGTTGCTACCGCTAGCGGATCCAAATGGTTGGGTATTTTCAGGAGCAGGAATATCATTCCGTATCACATCTCCAGTTGCCCTCTCAATTAGACTAATACATACTTGAGGGATCACCCGATCTTCCCCTAGCATAAACTGAACATCATCGTCATTTCTTACAAATGTGCGACATGTAGCGCCAGGAACGATTGATATTGACTGTAGATCAACATTGTATTTGTTTACATCATACTTCACAACGGTATGCACGATCGACACCAATTCTTCGTAACTCATATTCTTTGACACATACATTCCTTGATTGTCGGATCCAACAAACCTCTGACTTCCGTCGGGTAACTGCTCCCATCGACCGTTGTAAGATATTACTATTCTCACCCGATTCATTCTCCTGTAACATTCATCACCACAAACCATTATGACAAACATAAAAGCTATGGAAAAGGCTCAGAGCCTTTTAAAATAGTTTCCGAGGTTTTTACCATGATCTTCGAGCTTTTAGTAAAGGTTCCAACCTTTTTTCCAAAGATTCCGAGGGTTTTCCCAAAAGAGCCGAGCTTTTTTACAAAGTCCCGAGCTTTTTTACAAAGTTCCGAGCTTGTTTTCTAAAGGCTCGAGCTGTTTTACAAAGTCTCAAAGTTTTATTAGAGTCTCCGAGCTTGTTTTCTAAAGGCTCGAGCTTTTTGTCCAAAGGCTCCGAGCTTTTTCACAGGCTCCGACCTTTTTCAAACAGACTCTGAGCTTTTTCAAAGGCTCCGAGCTTTTTCAAACAGGCTCCGAGCACTTTCAAAGGCTCCGAGCACTTTCAAAGGCTCCGAACTTTTTATTAACAGCATCGGAGATTCAAATTTCACACATTCAATATTCACAAAATCAGCTTCATGTTTACAAAAGGAACTACCGTTGTAAAATGAAGGATAAAAAACAGTATTTCAGACAAACATATTACCTTGTTGTGCTGACTGAAGAACGTTGAGTAGTTTGAAATTTATTGTAGAGAGAGAAAGAGAGGAGTTATTGCCTTCAGTGTTTCAAGTGTGGAGATGGAAATACAGAGACAATTAAAAATTGATTATTTAAGGGCAATTTTGGTAGTTCACCTAAATAGGTGCCTTTTAAACATAACTTATTAAACCGGTGACGTTAGTGCAACAGCGAGACAAAAAAGTGACATTTCTCACCATTTCCACTAATGAATAAATAAATAAAGAAAAGAAAAGATGGGAAAACTGGTACCAATATATACGAGAGAGAAACAAGACAAATATATATATATATATATATATATATATGTTTTGTTTCTTTGATGCTGAGATATCACACTTACAAATGAAGTAAACAGTTTATATATATATAGGCAATTACGAGAGGGACAATGAGGTAATATCCCAACTATTAACTTAATCACTAATCAAATCAACCGGGTGTTACCCAAGAAGAGAAGGAATTAAGCACTAAGCAAATCAACTATGTGATACCCAAGAAGATAAAGAATTAAGCACCAAACAAATCAACCCAAGAAGATAAGCAAAGGGGAGGTGGTGGAAATCCACCTGAATTATAACATAAAACAATTTAAAAATAATTGGTCAAAAGATTTTTTTGCCTCTCGACCGTTAAGTTGTGTAATTTAAAAAAAAAAAAAGCCCCATATAGCTGCAATTACACCTAATATCGGGGATGTTTGTACAATTTGCCCTAAAATTAGCAATAGAATAGGGCTATTTGTGTCATTTAAGTAGCTGTAGCAAACATAACACAATACAATCTCAGTACCATATGCCGCCTTGTTTGAGAGAGGAGAGTTGAGAGACATGAAGCTGCTGACACACAACATGCTATCGTCGAACATCAAGGGAGTCACCAACGGCTTCCCTCTCCTAATCGAAGTTGAGAAAGTCATTGAAAAGCCTGTCGATTTCAATCCAGACTTTCTCAAAAACATGTTCCTCAAAGTCGACTGGAAGGCCCTTGTCGATGCGTCCCGTTCCTTGGGCTACGCTGAGCTGCCGGAGGAGACACCCGAGTCCTCGGCGATTGACTCGGACGATTTCTTGAGAAAGTTTCACCACGCGCTTCTCGAGTTGCATCTGGAGGAGGGTGCTCTCGTTTGTCCTGAGACGGAGAGAAAGTTTCCGGTTACTAAGGGGATCCCTAACATGTTGCTTCATGAAGATGAGGTCTGATTTTGATTTCTATTAGGGTTTTTTGTCTTTGTGTTTTGGTGAATAGACGGGATTGTTACCAGAGTTTGAATTTTGGGCTTTTTAATGTTTAATGTGATTTATTTCTGGAATCTTATAATTCTACTCTTGTAATCTCATGTTATCAAGTTAAAGTTGAGTTTGATGTTCGCATAATTAGTGTCTTTTGTTTGATTTTTTTCCTCTTTAATTGCAAAGAGGGAAAAGATTTATGTAATTCTCATTCTATTTCAATTTATATAATCCTATTTGCAACATTCTCATATTTTTATGTCATTTATAAGAATATAGGGTCTAATAATTTCTGGTACACATATTTGTCATTATTTTTTGTTCAATGACTGGTTTTTATTTCATTTATCAGGTTACTGTTTAATATTTGTTTTTTAATTAAATAAAAATAATATAAAATATAGAAATGAAGCAATAGAAATATAGAATAACAATTAACAAGATAAATTTATCTCCGTTTCATTTACCACATCAAATTGTTGAAAATTTATTCTGATATCATATCCAAAACTCGGATAAATAAATTTCCAATTCTATTCACAGACAAATTAGCCAAATTTCATATAATTTTGGCTTAACATATCAAGTACTTGATTTCCCATGTATGTACCTATTGCAAGCAAAATAAGCAAACACTCCTGAAACCAATAGAAAATAGCATATGTACAACACATTACAAAACCTAATTCACACAAACACACAAGCAAAAAGCAACATCAGCCTGGAAATATAGCAGCAAAAGCACACATGAGAATTCCCTTTCAGCATCTTGTCATGCCCGGCGCCAGAATCGGAGCAGCTGTAACTCCGCGATTTCGTCTGTCAACGTTGGCCTCCCAGCCTTCATTTCCCAACATGCGAAGAGAAAATTAAATTAAATTCGACCAGAGAAAAGGAGCAAGTCAATTTCTGTATGAAAGTTTTAAAATAATAGCTACATGTTCTTATAAATATAATATGCCTTCTACCTAACCTGACAACTCACAAGTATAGTTAATTATTTCAAACCAAATTTACATTAATAAAAGATGGTTTTGATTTGGCATGCCTAATCAAATGATGCTTAGCTGACAAGGAATCAGAATCACATTCACATTGAAATTACCATTGTGTGCAAATGATATCAGTCAACAAAGTTGTGGGAATAGTTCTTTTGAATGTCAGATTGTATTGATGCAAAAATATCAGTTCTGGCTTTCAAGGGCTGTAAAGATTCATGATTTAGTAATGATTTTTCCTTTATTCGGTTCACGAATCCATGATATTATGAAGCTATAAGTAGTTTAAAAAGTAATACCTATGCCCATGTCGAAGCCGTGACTCTTGATCTCTCTGTATTCTTGACACAATGCACAAGGCTCACAACAGAAGTGCACCAGACAATCTACACAGGGCAACTCTTCCAAGTCATATTGGCCTCTCAATTTTGAGCGGTAGCAGCAAGAATACAAGCAAGCAAATCCAGTCATACCCAGAAGCCCGTAAATTAAACCATTTGCAGCACAAGCTGTAACACAATTTGAGTAAGTCTAAATCATTCAGATTTGTTGAAAATGAATTAAGTGATCAATTGATTAACATGCAGGTGCTTACATGATGACCCTTTATCTACGATCTCGGCAATCTGTCCAAATGTAATACAAGGGCAAAAACAAGTGATAAAACCTGAAAATTTGGAATAAGATCAGCACAATTAAAAGAAAAGGGGGAAAAATGTTAGCTAATACTTGAATAGCTTAAGTTTTCATGTGCTTACAATTTGCTGGGTCATCACAGCAATGGCAAAGACCAGTAGACCACTGCCCTGGTTGGCCACGAAATCGGACACTGGAGGTGATATATGGTAGTGGAGGAGCATAAGGCTGCGTGGGGCTGATGCTTGGAATTCCAGAAGCCGGAACCGGAGCCGGATGCCCATCAGTTGAGAATCTGTGAGCATCATTTACTGAAGGATACATCTTCTAGGAACAAGGATTTTGTTGAAGGCCTAGCTGGAGTTCTCTTTCAGGGACAAGTCCTAATATATATTTCGAAGAGTCCCGTTTGGTGTTAGATTGTCACAGTCAAGGTCAACGGTCAGTTTCTACTTGCAATTGTATGTATTCTATCATATATTAATCTTATTTACTGCGTATTTGCTAATAATAAATAAAACCACCAGTCCTGAAAAAATAATAATAATACATAACCCTGATTTGAAATTCCAGGAAATTGTGCATAGAAAAATACATAACCCTCTACCTAAAACTTGCTGCAATATTTTTTGTTCGACAAGTCAAACACGCATTTTGTCATATCAGTGCAATATCCTTCAGCATTTCAATATTCCAACTTACAGATTTCTTAATTGAATCTGATGATGTCAAGAAAAAGAATTCAAACCCGATGATGCAGTAGCTGTTATATAGAATGACATAATGCGAAAAACTATAAGAATTCAAATCCAACGTACCCAACTGTTTGGGTTCAATCACATTCACAGAAAATTACTTGCAAGCAGGACCAAGAGCATAACAGGCATGTGTTCATTTCAGACACATATTTTCTAAAGTACTGAGCCGTGCCTATGAAAAGAGTCCAAGTACTATCAGAGGGCTCCTCGAGTTTTCAAAAATTCATTAGAAACCTCCTATGAAAGTTTTCGGAAACCTACTTTATAAAAAATGACCCTTTCAAAAGAAGTACAATATTTGCATGAATGATGTATCTATATTCAATCAAAACACATGAGAGATCAATACAATTAATGTTTCTCTGTTACTAGTTGAAAGTTGAAAACAACAAACTGGCAGAACTGTTTGGGGGGTCTTCGTGTTACGACACAATTGGAAGGACTACAGCAACTTCTTCTTATCCAAACTCATATTATTAAACTCCACTTGCAAATGCAATAGCACCTTCATAGACTGATTCTGGTGATTAATTCTATTATTAATTAAGTTGACTAATTAATTCTAATTAAATTGGCTAGTTGTTCCTGCTACAAAGATCCATTTGTAATTTAATTTCATTGATTTACCATGCAAGCTTCAAATGCTGAGAATGATATAAAACATCCAAAAATGACAAAAAAAAATTTGATAACAATTGACAATAATAGAAAAAGAAATTATATTATAAAATTTAATCATCAGAGGATAAATGAACCAGAAAGAACCCTGTATCACTTGAATGTACTTTCCTGCCTCCATTTTTTTCCTTCATGAATAGGTCAAGCAACGAAGAAAACCCCATTTGGTGGCAAATGAAAACAAAATTTTCCAATGTCGAAATTTCTCCATCAACAATGGAACCATTTTTTTGCTTTCGCCGAGAAGATCGTCTTCCAATTCGATTGAGCAACAAATATTACTACTCATGTCTGGAATCAAGCTGTTTGAATTCTCTTTTCCGGTTTCCAATACCTGAGACTCAGAGATCGACGACGGTAGTGATGGATTTTACTGCGTGTGATTTTTAGGAAATTATGAAAATAGCCTTTTACTTTTATTTTGACTCTCTTTGACTTTTGTTTTCAAGACTTATGACGTCATATATATGTATGTATATATATTCATATTTTTTTTTTATTTTTAGCGCCAAATTTTGTGAATTTAAAAGAGAAGCTCCTTGTCTGATAAATCAACTTGTCATTCATGGAAGACGAAGAAGAAGCTCTCTCATCTTCCGAGCCTACCGATTCAAGTAATGAATTCACCGTTGGTCACCACAACGACGACGACGACGACTATAATGTTGATAATTATGACGACGATGACGAAGCATCATCCGTGGCAGATTCTCCGCCGTCCGATGAGGACCGGAAGTTGAAGAACGTCGACGCTCTCGTGAGGTGAGATTTATTCACTTCATCTATCTAACAAATGAAGTTATAACTTAGTAAAGTATATACGCTTCGCTGATTGCTCGCACTTATCCAAAAATACTTGCCGATTTAGGGTTTCTATGAGTTCAAAATCGAATTGTTTGAATTTTCCGTTTGAATACTGATAAAACTATAGAAAATATAGATAATTTCAGCTTTGAATTCGTAATGTTTTCTGAATTTTTGCCTATGGAGGATAGAATACAAGTTAAAATTGTTGATATTGGGTGTCCGTTCTAATTCTTTCACACCATGTTTGTGTTTGAATGGAATTTGCAAAATTTCTGCTAAACCTCGTGACCTATAGGCCGGGTTGCTGAGAAAAATGATGGGAAAGAGTACGAAATGAAGGTTTTTGTAATTGATAGGGCTAATTCAGTGTACAATTGATTATTGCTAATTTAGAGTTCTTCATTCGTGTCATTATCCTTTTGTTGTTCTCGACAAAGAATAGTAGTTAAATTTAAGTTTGATCCAAACATCTAATATGTTTGAATGAATTCTATTAACAACATTGTAAATTGCTTTTCGTGATTTATCAGAGGCAACCTTGTTGTGAAAAGACAGTCGCTGCTTCCAAGAGTTCTTTCAGTGACAGAAGGGGCAGCAGTTTGTAGGAAACCATTTAAACCCCCATGCTCTGCTGGCTACAATGATGGGAACGAGCAGCTTGCTCGGCGCCTTGGGGCCCGTAAACGATTCGTCCCTTGGGGTTCTTTGAGGCCAGTGTTGGTTACGATAACAAATCGGTTAGATGTACCGAGAATTGTTGAGAATGATGTACTTGAGGAAAATTTGACTCTGCCACCGGGGATTGATCCTTTGGTGTTGTGGCAACCTGAGGAATCTGAGGATAATGTTGGTAGTTCAGTGCCAATATTGGTGGATCCATTGCTTGTTCGTTTCCTTCGACCCCATCAAAGGTATTGTTCGTGTTATAAAGTTTGTAAACTGAATATTGATGTCTGCCTTATAGGATTTATTTGAATTTTATGTGATATATAATTCATAATTGGACCTGTTCAATATTTATTGAGATTTCCAACACCAATTTAAATGTATTTTACTGATCTATGCATTCTTCATTCTATATTTCTGATATCCAAAGCTGTCAACAAATATTGGAAGAGCATTCATATCCATAAAAGTAGAGATTTGGGGTTGAGTTTTTGCTATTAACCAACAGAATTGTATACTGTCATATAAAACGGTTCAAAAGTTAGATAATCAATTATTTAGATCATGTTTTCATTTCCTTGTGATTTGCTGTAATTGTTATAGACCTGTTTTATCTTGAAATGCAGAGAAGGGGTTCAGTTCATGTTTGAATGTGTTTCGGGGTTATGTAGTGCAAGTATATATGGATGCATTCTTGCCGATGATATGGGGTAAGTATCTCATCTTTTTTGGTGACATCTCTGATGTAGAGTTTTCAGATTTTTTCTTCCTTCGGTTATGATGTACTGTTTTTGTTCGTGTCTTCAAGGCTGTTGTTTTTGGTCTTACATTTGCAGTTTGGGAAAGACCTTGCAGTCAATTACATTACTCTATACTCTTCTACATCAAGGGTTTGACGGGAAGCCAATGGTTAAAAAGGCCATCATTGTCACACCAACAAGTCTTGTAAGTAATTGGGAGGCTGAAATTATGAAGTGGGTTGGAGAAAGAATTAAGCTTATAGCTCTTTGTGAAAGCACCAGAGATGATGTTGTATCTGGAATTGACAGTTTCACAAGTCCCCGCAGCCCTTTGCAGGTACATCTGTGCTGCTATTTCTGGGAGTTTTCTAGAATTATGCACTAATTAATTGTAGTACAGGTACTGATTGTTTCGTATGAAACATTCCGGATGCATTCCTCAAAATTTAGCCAAAGTGGTTCTTGCGATCTTCTTATATGTGATGAGGCTCACAGGCTGAAAAATGATCAGACACTAACAAATCGGGTATGACATGCAAAGTAAATTTTCCTTGCTTTAAATTTTAAGTATAATCTTCTTGTTGGTTTGTTTGTTTTCTGACATTAGTTATAAACATTTCTATGGGTCAGGCATTGGCATCTCTCTCATGCAAGCGTCGAATTTTGTTATCTGGAACTCCAATGCAGGTGATAAGCATTTGCAAATTAGCCTTCTAGTCTCATGAAAGTAATATCCTATTTGAATTTCACCTTTTTTCCTCTACATGGAACCTTGCAGAATGACCTAGAAGAGTTCTTTGCCATGGTTAACTTTACTAATCCTGGAATTTTAGGTGATGCTGCATATTTTCGCCGTTATTATGAGGTGAGCTTCCCCTAAAGATTGGAATGTGAATCTGAAATTCATTTGATTATATTTAATCCTTTTATTTTATTTTGGGGGAACAGGGAAAGTTGGCATTTACAGCAGCAATTTCTTTAACCATTTGAATTATTACCGTTCTTTAAACTGGAATATTTTAATTTTTTTTGTCTGTGTTGCTAAGTGAAATGAAAAAAAAAAAAAAAAAAAAAACTTATTAACTTATGGTGCTCATTTTTGCTCTAATACTTTTCAGTTTTCTATTTTCTTTTTCGTCTTTTTTACACTGCAGTTAGAAATTTAAAATTCCCCGTTGAAGATAATAAGCATGTATGTTGGATAGTACAAGACTACAAGGGGTTTTCAGACACTGACATCCTTGTTACTGTCTTTTGCTGAACTGCCAAGAGTATAAACTAAAAGATAAACTTATTAACTTATGATGCTTATTTTTCTTTGCTTCAAACTATTACGATGCACAGTACAAATTCATCCCAAATTTTACTAGAACATTTGATTTATAATCTAGATTAGTACTTATGCTAGCAAGGCACTGTCTGTCAAGCTTCAGTGGGGCTTTTAAATCCCCTTGGCTTTACTGATTTATCATACCATAAATCAAGCAAGCAATAACATTGTGCTGAATTCTTTAAGATATGCAATTTGGGAATGTCTTGTTTAGATGTGATTTGTTTTTGGTGATATTATGTACTAGTTGTGAAAGTAAATTTTGTCCTCTTTTTTCTTTGTTTATATCACTCTATTGAGACATGTGTATTCTGTTCTATAATCCAATTTTGAAGACACCGATTATATGTGGAAGAGAACCTACTGCTACTGAAGAAGAGAAAAAGCTAGGTTCTGAGCGCTCTGCAGAACTAAGTGCAAAAGTGAATCAGGTGATTTATTTATTGCTTAATTATTATAGATGTGGGAGTAGTTGTAGGTTCTAGCTTTTTCAAGAGTTATATAAGCTATTCAGCATCTTTCACTCATTAAATACTTTTGATTTTATGATGTCAAGTAATATCTGTATAACAGAAAACTACTATTTATAGAAGCACATTATTTTCTCAAATAAGGAACTGATTTTTTTTCTTTTTCTTTTTCTTTTTTTTTCACATTTTGACTTTTAATTTGTGCTTGCAGTTTATTTTGAGAAGGACTAATGCATTACTATCAAATCACTTGCCACCAAAGGTATCACACTTGGCTTGATCCACATGCCACTATATTTTGCTTTAGTTACTTAATTTTTTGCGCAACATATCAATTCTCTTTGCAAGATCATGTGTTGCATGTATAAAGATTTGAAGCTTCAAACAGTTATGACTAGTAGCTTGTTTATTGTCCTTGAGTCAGTTTTGTTTTGGAAGTCTTATATCTTCTACAGATCTTATGAATTTGGATTTTCTTTGAGGTTCATCAGTGTCAAATTCATCATCTAAATTCTTGTCATTGGTTTCTTAGTCTATCATATTATTCTCAAGTTTGTTAGTATATTTACTGAGGTTTAGTAGATGGATTAATTATTTACATTAGCTTGGTCCAATCACAATTCAGTAAGTATTGGTTCAGATCAAGAGGAAGCAAGATATCTCGTTTATCCAGTAGATGGTTAATGCAACTTTTGACTACATTAATTTCACTTTTAATCCTTTTGTGCCTGTCACTTTGTGATTTATCTTGATGAATCTTAAACCTTAATTCTACCACTTCTAAATGTTTGTTTATCTTGTAGATAGTTGAAGTTGTTTGCTGCAAGTTGACTCCTCTCCAGTCAGAGTTATATAACCACTTTATACATTCCAAAAATGTGGGTATCATTCCTTATTTTTTTTGAACATGGGTTTTATTCTTATTTACCTTACATGCATGCTCTGAAATGTGCATAGATATTTTACAGTCAGTAACGAAAATGTCTAACCAATTTAGTTTATGCTTTTGCTCTTGGAAACAGGTTAAACGTGCAATTACTGAGGAAACAAAGCAATCCAGGATCTTGGCTTATATCACAGCTCTTAAGAAGCTCTGTAATCATCCTAAGGTTACATATCTGTCAAAAAAATATTGATTACTTCACAAATTATTTTTGGTTTATTATGTTGTGAAAAAGTTGGTTAACTAAGAAGATTTGTTTTTAATAAGATTTATAGGCTTAGCATTGGGTATATTTATAGGCTTAGCATTTGGGTATATTAAAGTTGGTAAACTAATAGGCTTAGCATGTTTTAATAAGATTTATAGGCTTAGCATTGGGTAAACTAATAAGATTTGGTAAACTAATGTTAGCATTGGGTAAACTAATAAGATTTGGTAAACTAATGTTAGCATTGGGTATATTTATAGGCTTCATCTTTTAATAAGATTTGTATGCTAAGTAGTAGCAAGAACACAAGCTTGTCCATTATTTGAGACTTTGAGTAACATTTTCCATGTAACATAACAGTCTTTTCTACATTTTATATATGGGCTCTTGGCAGATTTGCTTTATCTGGTTTTGCTTCCTTTTCCATTCATTATTTAATGTCCGCTTATTGAAAATATTTTGAAAATTATATTTCATACAGTTTGATTTTCATTTTATATCCTGTATCTATGTAGCTCATCTATGATACTATAAAAAGCGGAAGTCCAGGAACTGCAGGATTCGAGGACTGTATACGCTTTTTTCCTCCAGAGATGTTCTCTGGAAGGTAAGCATTTTTTTGGTATGTATTATTATATTGTGTTTTACATGATTATATCTAAGATCTCATAGAGATTCCTTGTTCCCCTGTCAATGTTAGATCTGGATCATGGACTGGAGGTGATGGGGCTTGGGTTGAACTTTCTGGGAAAATGCATGTCTTAGCCCGGTTATTGGGCCATCTACGTCAAAGAACTGATGATCGAATTGTTCTGGTCTCAAATTATACTCAGGTAATATTAGATAGTAACTTTGGCTGAAGTGAAGTAGTTTGGTATCATGAATTATAGATTATAATTGTTATTTCTGTAATATTTCTTTTCTTTTCTTTTTCACTAGGACTATAATATGCCATTTGTTCCTCCCATCTATAGGAATGGTCTATAGTTCTAGACACATTTCCTAATGTTGTGCCCTCAGCTACTTGCTTTGCCAATGGTAACATTGATGAGACTGTTATCCTCTTGTACAAAGCAAACCTGATTGCATATCACTCGATTGTAGTTTAAACACTATGGTAGTAAGCTAGTCTACTACTCTTTAATTTCCATGTCTATTTATTGTAATAAAAGAATTGTGTTTTGAAAAATTCCATTTTTAGACTTCTTCGGTGTATAGTTTTTTCTTTAGAACAAACCTAAATAAGGACAGACACCGCAATTGTGCAAATTTCTCTTTCTTAGATGAAAATAAATTGTTTTTGCATGTCATTAAGTTCATTGTATGAAGTTCACACTGGTGTTTTTCTTTTTTTCAATGTAGGATATCAGGATTTAATTTATCTCTTTTTAAAATAATTTACCATCTTTTATCAGACACTGGACCTTTTTGCTCAATTGTGTCGGGAAAGAAGGTATCCATATTTGAGGCTGGATGGAACCACTTCAATCAGCAAAAGACAGAAGTTAGTTAATTGCTTTAATGATCTATCAAAGGTACAAGATTTTCTCCTTTTTTTTCCCTTTCTGAAGATTAGGTGGTTTCCTTTTCATAATTTTTATTGGGCATCCAGACGTATTACTAAAACACATGGTCTGATCAAATGTCTTCCAGGATGAGTTTGTCTTTCTCTTAAGCAGCAAGGCTGGTGGTTGTGGTCTCAATTTAATCGGTGGTAATCGACTTGTCTTGTTTGATCCCGATTGGAATCCTGCCAATGATAAACAAGTAATTTCTTATACTAGACTGCTGACAAACTAGTACTACAAATGCAAGTTAAAGTTAAGCATATTAATCTCCAATAACATAATATTCTGATTATGTGTGTATTTTTTTTATCCATAATTAGGCTGCTGCAAGAGTTTGGAGGGATGGACAAAAGAAGAGAGTATACATATATAGATTTCTGAGTACTGGAACCATTGAAGAAAAGGTTTTAATGTGGAAACAACTGAATTCTGGTTCTTTTCTGCATTTGCATGATAATTTGTGCTTAATCGGCAATTTTGCAGGTTCATTAAGTTTAAATTGCCCTTATTTTACTTTAGGTGTTCCAGCGTCAAATGTCAAAAGAAGGACTTCAAAAAGTTATTCAGCAGGAGCAAACAGATAGCCATTCAGCACAGGTTCTTGTTTAACTACTATTTTATGCCTTTGTTTTGAATGATTCACTTAAATGTATGATATATGGAGTGTTTGAATTGTAGGGGAACTTTCTTTCAGCAGAAGATTTACGTGACCTGTTTACATTTCACGATAATGTGAGGTAAAAACTGTTATATGTATTTGCACTTTATATGAAATATACATCTCAGTATTAGTGTGTACGATCAAGATAAGAGTTAACTTCTGTTGTAGCTTTATGATACCTCTAGGCTAGGATTATAGGAGAAGCAAGGAAGACACAAGGAGTCGTATTTCATCTGCATTCAGTGAATTATATTTAATTCTTTTTTGATAAGTATATTCAATATCTGTGCTGTTAGAAAGGACAAACATTTATTTATGCTCTTGTATCATGAAATTGTACCTCAATTCAATCTTCATATCTAATTGTTTGATTAGGAAAACTCTTCTGCAGACACCTAGAAGATGCCTAATTTTTCATTTTTCTTAGGAGTCCTGGTTCTTTTTTACTCTCTGCATGTTGTTTGGCAGATTTTCTTTCTCAATCTTTTCTCTATACTCTCCCTTTTAATTTTATTATTAATATTTCTTTAAAAAAAATTGTGCTTGTAGGTCTGAAATTCATGAAAATATGGATTGCACACGTTGCCAAAATCATAATGACGGACTTGAGAGCACAGAAGAAGGAGATGAAGAAAAGACGACAATTAAAAATTGTCAGTCACAGCAAGAAGTTTCTGATATAGGTGGCTTTGCAGAACTTGCTGGATGCCTGCACAAGTTAAAGAGCTCAGAGAAACAGGTTGGTCACTATACAATCACTTTGCATTGATTAGTGTCTATTTGTTTTTCTAACGTATCTGGTATTACCTTCTCTTTGAAAATTTTTCAGGTAGGATCTCCTATGGAAGAGGATTTAAAAAGCTGGGGACATCATTTTTACTCCATGTCTGTGCCTGACACTATACTTCAAGCCTCAGCGGGTGATGAGGTGTGTCATTGACTTTTAAGTTTTATATTTTCTCTTATTTTTTTTTCCGAGGGAATCACGTTCTAGATATAAGTTGATCGAAACTATATAATGCCTGGTAAATTTTCTAGGCACTTCATTGTTGTGTCAATTTTATCATCTATCTTAACCAGATCATACAAATGAGCTACATAAAACACGAATCTTGGTTGTGCATCTCCCCGGTCTGATGTGTGTGCAGAGAGTGACTGTTCTATGGTTTAGAAGTACTTATGCTCTCCTACACAGTTGCTTGCCTTACAAGAAAAATTCTTCTGAACTCTTACTATATAGTAAAAAGAGTCTACATGTTCTTGTTTTCTTCTTGTATGCTTTCTACTAAAAGTGTAGTGTGTAATCTTCATTAGTGTCGGTTTTCGCTGCAAACCATATTCCATAGAGATACAACTCACGGGCATCAGTTTTGAGCTTGTTTGAATCTAATGCATAAAAGTTATTCCGGTGGACCAAACCCCTCCAGATGTATTACAGAATTTCAGTATCATATGTTTGTGAAGAATCGACTTTCCTGCATTACATGTATATTTGCTCGGATGTTCATTTTTCTACTCAAAAACACAAATGCTTAGTAGTACTCACATTTTAATAATTTTGCAGGTCACATTTGTTTTTACGAACCAAATAGATGGGAAGCTTGTACCAATTGAACCAAAGGTAAACCCAAAAATGCAGCGAACAGAAGGAAGCAAGAATGAAAATTATTACAAACCAAACCCGAATCCGAAGTCCAATCTATTATTGTCTCAACATCATAGGCTACTAAAACCTGTTTCTTCTACTGGAAATTCCATAAAATTCACATCACCTGCCTCTATACAGCCTTCGGAAAAGAGTGCCGTAAAATCAGTGAGAACTTCTCTAAAAGGTGCAGTTAAGCTTAAACTCTCTGTTGGAAATCAATTACCTCAAAAAAGATCATCTCCTGACACTGTACAACACGATGATGATTTCGAGTAGAGTTTTCTTTTCTTTTTTTTTGCGGCTCAAATAATTAATTTCCGCCATCGTTTGCTTTGATACTTGCTCAACAAGCTAAGTAGGGTTTATGGCATCTATTAAGTTTAGTGAGTATCCTGTAGTTTAAAGTAGGTATGTGTAGCATGTGCTTTGATACCACAATATGGAGATTGTTGGAGACATTACCAAGTCTTTGTTGGCTTAGTGGAGGGTGAATAAATATTGACCAAGAATCAAGCTAGAGTAGAGCTTGATAAAAGTATTGCAAAGACAGGTCACTATTGGGTGCTTCCAGGTGATTTTTTAGTGCCTTTGGGAGAGGGTTTTTCTTTTTTCTTTTCTTTTTTCCCCATTATTGAACATGTATTTTATAGTTGAAAATGATCTTATATGTAAATGTAATGTGTGGTTGATTAGTTGAAGATGTGTTTTGAGTCCCGAAAGCACTTTTATTTATTTTTTTGGGTTGGATCTAAAAGCAATTGAAGTGTTTTTGGAAGAGGCATTTGGCTTGTTTTTAAAGTACTAAAATGTTTTTGCACATGAGTGTTTTTATTGAAACTTGTATAAAGCACAGCCAAGCTAAAATTATCAGATTTCAAACTCAAATAATGAAGTTTTGTAGGCCAAAACAAATGTGAAGGGTGATTATGGGCTCGTACAGATTAACGGCTAAAGATATGTAAATTTATAAGTTTATTTGATTTATTGTTTGGATATAATTTTTTTTCATTTTTGATTAAAAGAGAGAAAAAAAAAACTTAAGAAAATGGTATATATTCAAGAAAATGTTTTTGAATACAATCTTCAATAAATAAAAAAAATTACTATGGATTATCACATTAAGTGACTATGTAAAACTTTTTTTTCCTAAATATGAGAGTTTGTGTTATTTTGTTATTTGAATAATGTAATGTTACATAGCTAATTATGTAATTTTATATAATCGCTTATCATAGGTCTGGAAATCCTTGAACTATTTATATAAAATAATATTTAAAAAATTTTATTTATATAAAACTTTATAAGAATCATATCCAAAACTCAAGAATATATTATAGTTTTTGAATCCATGTGTTCGGATAATGAATTAAAAGTCTTGGGAGGAGTATAGTAGTCAGAACTCATAATTATAGTCATAAAAACCTTTAATTTGTAAATTTTGGCAAAGGCAGAACCTGAAAACATGGATCAGTGTGGCATTTGTTGTTCCATACTACAAGAGCATCAAAAAGCTCTACCATCACATATGATCATCAGTCAACTAAAATGATTTACAATGATAGATTGCCCTGCCATTGTAAATTCCTCACAGACAATTTTATTGCTTCTATACAAATATGCCCTTCCAATTATAGGCAAAATTCATAGAACCCAAATAATAAAAGTGAAGAGGTTTCTCTCCATGATCTGAATTCTGACATTGTAAATTAAGCCTACATGTAACATTTTTCAACTCAAAATTTAATCTTTAGATTAAGAGCACAAAAGACAAATTCTGCTCACAAAATGGGAGACCAAAGGGGAGACAAACTGGAACTGCCCTAAAATTTAGTGTTTTTTTTTTCTCTCTTTCCTTTAAGGTTGGTACACTGTCTTTTGGGCGTCTTTGAATACTGAAACGTTGTGGAGTGAGAATTGGCCACGTGTCGGAAACCCAGTTGATGATGATCATGAATCAGTGTAAATTTGATTTTAGAATATGAGGATGGATTGGAGACCATGTGAAGAAGGGTCAATAAGATGCATAGAAGCAAATGGATCAAAAAAAGTAGTTTGTCTTTCACATGGTGCTCATATAGTTTGGTCATAGTCAAACAAGGCTTTAAACAAGTATTTTTTTTTTCTGTTTTATTATAGATAGTGTTAGTAAAGATTTGAAGAACAAATTCAATTTGTATGGTTGTTTGATTAATTAAACCACTGGACCAGCTCAGATCCACATGGTTCTTACTTCTAATATAAGTGTTGCTAGTTAGATGCAACTGGAAAAGTAGAAAACCCCACCTTATAATATAGGTAACATGAGCAATCAATCATTTGGGGAAAAATATGGGAAATTTTTTTGCTAATTAATCTCCCTTACACTGTTTAAAAAAGAAATATAATCAAATAAAATCATGGGTTAGTGATCACTAATCTCCCTAAGTTCTTATAAAAAAACAACAAATTGATCGGGATAATTACAATGTTCATAAGAAACTTTCAGTAAATTTAAGAAATATGTAAAACAGTTTTTTGAAAATTGTTTGCTACTTAGATGAAGACTGATAACAAAGAAAAAAAAAAAGGATTCTAATGAATTTAAGAGCCACTTAAATAATGAGTTATGAACATTAAGAATCTATCAGTTTATTTCTGTTTTGTATTCTTGGTTGGCTTTAGTTGGATGTTAAAATGAAGACATCAACTACAAAGTGTATTGGCCAAGAAATTATTTGAGATTTCAAGGAACTCTAGCTTGATCCTTACAGAAACTTTTAATTCAAGTAAGGAATTCAATTATTTTATTGTCAATGTTAACTTGTTAAAGTGTTTAAATATTATTGTCGGATTCTTTTTTATCCATTTAAACTTAAGTTTTTAATTGTAGCGGTACAATTCCATTATCCATTCAAAATTAGTCATGGAAACCTCCTTTAGGAGGAGGTCATGTACAAAAGAACAAAAAATCTGTCTATATTCAAGCCAAATTATAAGGAGCAATCAATTGAATTTACCCTTTTGATTGGTGGTTAAATAGTAGTACTTCATCCAGCAATTAATTAAACATGATTTGGACACATGAGGCTGAATATCAGGGTCAATCAATAGTCCTTAATCAATTTGTGAAGCATCATCACTTATACACTCAATTAACAATGTTAAACTAAGCAGTAGCATCTCTTGCAAAAGATATATTAATTTGTATATCTAAAGGGTTGTGTTATGCTATCACTACCTGTCAATCACAAAATGACAAATCCAAGTAACATGAGATGTCAAACTAAACATGTGCATGAAAACAATATTTGCTAATTTGTATATATAAATAAATGCACACATCTTCATGTAGATTCTAAGACTGTTAAGAGAAAGAGAGAGAGAGAGAGAGAGAGAGTTGAAGAAAACATTAGAGTTTTCAATGGCATGCCTAAACATGTACAACAATGAGCATTCTATGGATCCAAGGATCTCATTTTCAAATGATTTTGCAGACACACAACAACAAGCTGTTAAGCAAGAGAGCAACTACAGAGAAGCACCGGTTTCTTCGGATTTCGAATTCTCTGTAAGGAACTTCAATCTGATCCCTGCAGATGAAATCTTCTTCAAGGGAATGTTGGTGCCTTTGAAGGAGAATTCCAGCACCCAGCTCCGTAAAATGACTCTACGAGAGGAACTGCTCGCTGATGATGACTGTGACAAGGCAGCATTGCCAAGGATGATGATACCAAAAGGTTCAGGGTGGTGGAAAGAGAGGTTGGGGTTGAAGAAAGCTCATATTAGTATCTCCAAAAAAAGTGAAAGGAATGATGGGGTTCTTGCAGACATTGTTGAAGAGAAAACCTCTGTGTTTGTTCATGATGAAGAACCTGTTGCCAACACAATTCAGGTGAGATTGAAATTTTTCTTTTCTTTTTTTTGCATTACTCTTAATAGACAAGTAGAGTTGACTTATCTGTACGAGAAATGCTTCAATGCGTCTGACGTATACGTTCAACCTAATCAAATTATATGATATGAATAACCAATCATATAAAAGATGCATGTCACATCCCACATAACAAGATATAAATGGGTTTGGCATATACGTCCATACGAATTGAAGTGTTTCTCCATATGTACATGTATACATGCAACCTTTGCTGCAATTGAACTTTGTCTTAATTAGTTTCTTTCTCTCTTTCAGGAATTGTTGTTAAATTGTGGAAATGCTGGAATATGATGCCAACCAGGATTTGCTCAAGGAGGATCTATCATAAAATTATTAGCATTTGGAGAGGGAGAATAGTATTCTCACCTCATGTTTTGGATTTTTAACTTTTGTTTTTTGGCTTAATTTTTCCTATTAATTTTAAAACAAAACTCCTGCCCCTACCCCCTTCTTCCCGAGAAGAAGCTATTTGACTGTTTTGTTTATGTACAAAGTGTTTGCAGTTGAACAACTTCCATGAATTAGTTGTATTAAATATTATTAATTGACTTATGTTATTATGTATCATACAGTCTATTTATTCTTCTTTTTCAAACACTATCTTGTTCTCATCTCTCATTAGCTGCAACATCTTCACACATTAGAGATGATGTCAAAGACAGATCATGACTGATTATTCAAAGAAGTTGGACATGAAAAAAGAGATTTCAATGTCAATAAAGTATCTGAAATTTCTTCCTAGTTTCCTCTCTTTCAGCACAGGAGGGGATAGTAAAATTAAAACAAGCATATATTCCTTTGTAAAGACAACTCTTGTTTTCCTCCTATTAATCACAAAAAGAACAATCGAATGAGTAATTACCCTAGCCAGTGAAACGGTCGATGGTCGATGGTCGATGTAATGTTTCCCGATCATGGTCTCAACAAAGCATCAAATAGATCATAGTTCTAAGAACCATCATACAACGATAAACACTTGGTACAAAAAGGAAAAAACAAATAAATAAAAAAACCAACAATTTCTATAGAAGAAACAGGGTGTCCAAAAGAACATGCATCGATAACAATGCCATTGTTTAAGCCATCTTTGGCAATGACCGATTTCTTACAAGTACTAATAAAGAATTCACTGCAAATATTTCTTGACATGAAGTTTCAAATAATTTCTTGGAAAGCTTTTGAACCAGCAGAATGTATAGTTTGTTGGTAACTTTTTATAACCCCATCAACCAAAAGTGACATTTTAGAATACAGGACTAAAATATATATATATATATATATATATATATAATTCATCACAATATATAACTTCCTTACGGCATCAACTTGAATAGTGGGTCAAAAGATCGATCTATAACATGTATAATCAATAGCAGTCATGAATACAAGAGTTCTTAGATACTTTCAAGTTTCAACAAATGAATATAATTTTCACTGAAGACCTTTTAACAATGAAGTAATTACTCAGCACACAATTTCAGTTCCAGAAAGAATCAATCACGTCAGCCATTATGCATCAATACTGCACTCTTATAACAGTTCAGCATCTTCATAACTATCTGACAAAAATATGAACCAATACCATATGAATAATCAAATATTTCTGATTGAAAAATACAACAATGATCTATTGACAGCAAACATCAAAAGTATACTTTGACTAGACAGATAGTAGGATATAAATGATCAAACATTTGTGAATGATAAATGATATAATGAAACAATTTGCACAACTAGAAGAATTAATTTATAGACAATAGAGTATTAAATTATCAAACATTTGTGACTGAAGAATAAGATAATGATATATTTATAAGGAACGGAAATGGTATATACATTGTGACAGAGGCTTTGAAAGAATAAGGGTAACACTGCACAACTCACTATGCCAATTGGATGACTATAATTATATGACTAATATGTGTGGGTAAGAACTCTATAGCACCAGATATTTACATTTTGTACAAAATTACCGTCTTCACAATTTCGACGGGAAAGAATCTAATTTCTGGTTTGATTATCTGTACACCTGCAGCCAGAGATAAATTGAGTATTATCAGCTTCCAGAAACAGGCAAAGTAGGCATTTTACAACACTGATTAAAAGACTTAACTAGACAAGCCAAAATATATGATGTTGAGACCGGAGAATAACCATCTCTTAAACATTATCCGACCCATTGCTTCTTCCTTTTTTACCTTTTCAGTCTCCATGACTACTCATATGACATATATATAATTAGTGCTAGTTCCTTAATTTTCAACATGTCAAGGAAAATAAAATAATAGTGATAATAACTTTACAAAGTGTATATTAAAAGATTACTTAAAAATAATGTAAAATTATTGCTGCCATTATAGGATTTGCAGACATCGTCCTCTATTGAAACTATCGCATAGCAATATACCACAAATGCTGAAGATTTCATGTCATGTTAACTTGATTTATAGATAACAGAAACATTGCTTACTCCTCTACCCGATAAATAAGATTTATGTTAAGTAAACTTCAAAAGCTTGTATAATAGAGCAAGTAGGTTCTTAAAAGGGTTCAACTTACGTGTTTCATGGAAAGTCCACCATGGCTGCATGGCAGTCTTTTCCAGTAGTCGCCACTAGTGGGTTGGCAAACCAAGAGTTCTTCAATCAGGCATGACATCTTCTCAAGGCAATATTTAAATATCACACGGGGTGCAATGAACAAGCAAGAGATAATTTCAACTTGAGGATGAAAATGAAAATTGACGATACCATAACTTGTTAACGAACCACAACTAATTCTATTCACGTGACCCAGTGGGACCTAAATATTTCTCCATGGACTCTTTCTTATGCTCAGGATCAAGGCTGCAATGCAAGTATAACAGTCAATATTTAGATACAGAAATTTGATTTTACACAGTTAGAAATCATTAATTATTGTTGACAGGCTAAAACAAAAATTAAATAAATAAATAAATAACTTACCTATTTCTGAGACCAAGAAGAGCATAATGTACAGCACTAGCACAAGCAGAAGCTGGAGCTATAGCAGCTGCAGGAACTCCCCGAACAGCTGTTGCCAGAGCAGATCCTGCACTGGCTCCACGCTGGTATTTTTTCAAGGGTGCTCGAACTAAAGCAGAAGCAGACCTTCCCAGGCCATCGCTGATACTCTCGTATGCCTGTCAATATTAAGAACATTAACACCTACCCTCAAACAAATACAGCATGCAGAATTCATAATGTTCAATTTACTTCTGCTGTGCCTACAATCATAACAATGCTGTAGACCATATTACCACTGTGTATACAGACAAGTTAACAGCATAATCATTCTGACCAAAAATCAACAGTACACGTGCACAATTATCAGATGCAGATTAATTATGCATAACAAGCAACACAACATCCATACAAGAATACCTAAGCAATATTTTTACCTGGTGAATTCCTTGTTGGGCATCTCTAGGCTGATTACACCTGACAATGGTCTTTGCCTTTGTCTTATCTTGTACAGGCCATGATACAGAGGGAGGAATGCTTGTAAGAATATATTCTGTTTGAAGCAAAATATCATGAGCCCCAGCTGCCAAATGTACCCCAAGTCCAACCGCTTCAAGTGAAATACTTCTAAGAAATGCAATTGTACCTGAAGATAAAATGATCTATGGTTATCCACAAGACATACATAGCCTTTCTGGAGAGAATGGTGAGAACTTTGCTAATGAGGACTACTCAGAAGTGGAGGCAAATAATAGAATATGGAATATGCACAGCAGTCTGGTACGAACTTAAGGAGTTAGAAAGAGATTTGTCGGTCACAAGTAGTCAGCATATTGCTTTTCCCGACTCCAGGTTCAGTTGAAAATTGGAGAATATCACCATATTCACAAGCAGCTTACAAAGTAAAACCATATTCCACTAGGAAATACAGGCATAATTTTATCTTAAAAAGAACACGTGTGCCCGTAATTTTGTGAACATCATATGGTTTAATAATATATACCTATAATATTAAGGCCAATTTGATCAAAAGCTAATCACATAAATATCCATGTTACCCAGCACCAATAAATAAATTTAATAATTATCTATTTACCAGAAATCATCCAACATTTCAAATCCACAAACTACCAAAAAAAATATTATCTATGTAATTTAATTTCCAAAGAAAGAAGCCCAAATATAAATGAATAAACCTTTATGACAGCTTACCTCTTTGCATTCCTTTGAGCACCCTCTTATCCTTCCTGTAATTCTCAACTGGCAATGAAACCAGCTTCGCAGCACCAGAACCAACAGAAACCAGTGATCGGATGGTTGGAATCCCCCGTAACACTTTATGAATCTACATTGTAAAAAAAAGATCTATAACTATCTACAATAATAGAATGAGGACCTACAAAATCTATATATTCTTGAACCACAATGAATGCTACTAGAACCTGATTTTGGGAAATATCTTCCAACCACTCCCCTATAATTGTTTCACATACGCTACCCCAACCGTATATGCCAACAGCATGAACATGCTTAAGCTGCAGCTCAACCCCCTGCATCAAATTAATTACAGTATGATAAAATAATCCATTCATAGATCTCAGCTAGCATCTCCTTCAACACAATAACAAAACCATATAAGGAAAATATAAAGAGTGAAAATTTTACCTTCCAGTGTACAAGATTTACAAGTTCTACATACTTTCCACCTCTTAATGCTGCTAGATCAACATGACTGGGACTGTAATCAACCCGAACAAGAATAGGCCATATGTCGAATTTCTGAAACAAAATTGCATAGAATTACTTATGTTGTCTTTAGCCTGAGCACAATATGAACCAACATACCAATGAACTAGAAAAGACAAATGTCTGGATAATTCCTAATTTCCACAGTTCAACAATAATTCATTGAACACCATGCAACCAGCATAGCCGCAAGCATAAAGATCAAGTAAATAAAAATAAAGATTTACCATTTCCTCTCCTATAACATGGAATTAGATGAATCACATAAAATGAGTTATGAGATCACACAATAAGAGAGGTAAAGCTTATATCTTCAAAAAAAAAAAAGAGGTAAAGCTTATTAAACAGACACTGATGATGAAGGCACAAACTATAAAGGCAAGGTGAAACCAGAGGCAATCCACTAAGAAAATAATAATCATAATAAAGACAATGTAATAATATCACTTAATAAAAGATGAGTACAACACCACTTGCCTGAAAATAAGGAAGCAAAGCCTCATCTGCAATTGTATGCCCTGTAAGAGTTTTCTCCTTGGTTGTACTTGTCGGCAATTCTGAACTACATGAATCAGTATGACAACATGGGGTATCGCCAACTGATGAACCCTTTGCCGCAAAAAAGCCAATGAGAAAATCAAGCTGGCATTGATGAAGATGCAATAGCATAGGAAGGATAGCAACATGTAACCTACATGGACAATATACAGATTCAAAATTAAGAAGAGGAATAAACAAATGCATAACATATAGTAAGAGAACAAGGAAAACAGTAATTTCAACATGTTGCTGGAAAAAATAACCATGACTTGTTTTGAGATTCCTGATGCAAAAGGTAAACAGAAATTTCAACATGTGTATATCTAATGAACTCTCACACAATTAATGCCACAGGCTAGCACTTCACAGAATATTCATATATACTCACAAAGAAGACTGAAAAAATCACAGTTATTTTATTCTCAAAATGTCAGAGTCCGTCTACATTTTTACACACTAGAATATACAGGTTACAAAACTATAAACAGACTTACGTATTCAAATTCCCACACAAAGTTGGTAAATTTCATCATAAACCAAACCAAGAAAAATAAAATCTGATGGTGATAGAAAACTCCTTTACAGGCTGATATACTCCCCATCAGCTAAACTAGGGAATTCAAAAGGTTTCCCACACCTGCTTAACCAGTAAACTTGCTCACAATTTGCAGGCAATTGTCCAGATCCCTACAAATTACCAATAATGCAGAAACATGCAGCCACACATCCACACAAACAAATCTAACAAAAGGTTTATGTATCTCTTCATGATGTTCTCTTATTTCTTATTCATCCTTCTTCCTTTTTTTAGTTAATTGTTGATGTTTTTTCTTCTCTTATTCATTGAACCTTATAACAGAAACAAGACATTTTGGGATATCCTTACCAAGATGTTCATATAATAAGCCACGATAAGGCAATCATATTTATAAGCATAGGGCTTAGCCCATAAGTTTCACAGAGGCCCAAACCTGGAATTACAGGAAATAAAATAACAAGTCTGGCTACACTTTTACTTTGATAGGATGAAAAGTAGACTCAAACCATCTACCTTAACTATAACATTTGAGTTCAACTGAAAGGAAAATACTGACAGAATGATGCTTATAACAGTGTATTCAGGGAAGAGCCTTAGGGTCCGTCCTGTAAGCGTTTTTCGGTAGTTGTTTTTCAGTAGTTGTTTTTCGAAAATAAAAATGAAAATGAAAACATTGTTTTTTGTTTCATTTTCGAATTTTGAAAATGCGTCTGGTAGCACATACTGAAAACTGTATTCTAAAATTAAAAACGGAAAAAACGCGTCTGGTAGGTTAATAAAAAAATAAAAAATTTATTAAATTTTCAATTATTTTTTCTATTGTAATTCTTTAATTTGAATAAAAAATGAGTTAATAATTCATCTAATTATCAACTATGCCATCCAAAAAAGTTCTTTACTTTATGTCACCCAATAATTCATCTTTAATTCATCTAATTATACACCCATTTAAAAATTTTACAAATAAATTATTAGCCACTTTATTCCCATAATTTTTCATCTAAACCCATTTCATTACTTTTGATACATAATTAAACCTCAAATAAACAAACAAATGTATTAATGTAAAGTTGGTCCAATCTTCATCACACAATTGTGCGTGATTTCGGGTCCCATTTCAATTTTTTTTTTTTTTGACAAAAGCAACAGATAGAATTTCAATTTCTTTTTTGACAAAAGCAACACATAAACACAAAACAGAGTAGAAGAAACTCATCAGGAAACTCATCAGTGGCACCAAGGCCGACGCCGATCTAGCAACAGATCAGAGAAGAAGAAAAAGAAGAAGAAAAGAAGAAGAAGAGCAGCTCGGCGAGCGGCGAGCGCAAGCGGCAAACGGAAGAGCAGATCGGCGAGCAGCGAGCGTGAGCGGGGACAGAAGAGCAGATCGACGATCGGTGAAAGAAGAAGAAAGAAAGAACATGATGATCTGCCGCCGGCAGTGAGCAGATCGGCGGCGAGTAGATTGATGAAGGAGAAAGAATATGGAGATGAAGAAGAAAGATATGTCTGGTGGATGAGAAAAAAAGAAATAAATATATATTGTATAATTTTTTTGAAAAACAAAAACGAAAACGAAAAACAACTTTCAAATGTTTTTCAAATTTTTCACTTTTAACACTAATTTTGTTTTTCAATTTTTTTTTTGTTTTTCGAAAATAAAATGATAAACGGTTAACGAACGCGAATTCGAAATCATTTTTGGAAAAAAAAAAACGAAAACAAAAAAAAAAACAGCTGCATGACGGGACCTTAGATGTAATAGGTCCCACAAATTGAAAGCTGAACAGAATTACATAAATAATTTCTAGAACCTATATGTTTTATGTGTCTTTTTCTTTCTTTCTTTTCCCCACAAGTTAGTACATATCTCTTTAAAGAAACTCAAACCATCAACCTGGACTATAACACTTGGACTTCAGCTGAAAGGAAAATACTGAAAGAATGATGCTTATAACAGTGTTTTCAGGGACGGACCTTAGATATTGCAGATTCCCCTAATTGAAAGCTGAACAGAAATAATTTCTAGAACCTATATACTTGATGCATCTTTTTTTCTAGAAAATGAGTGCGTGTCTATTTAAAGAAACAATTTTTTTGAAGAGACAATTTAAAAGAAAAAAAAAATCAGAATCACATAAGAATTCACTTAAAACAACTCTGATATGTATAAAGTAGCAACTGTACCGGTACTCCTCTAGAGGGGTTAGAGGATCTGGCCTGACAGTTTCTAAGTCCAGCTTGAAAGCTTTTGAAGAGGATTGTCTGGGATGATCTTTTGAGTTATAGTATCCAAGCACCTTCCAAGTCATCAAATAAAAAACATTTGAGATATTGTTCAGTATTATAAAGGATATAGTGTACAATTGAAAGAACCACAATGATTTTAGCATATTACCAGTCTCCAAGGTGCAGCTTTGCTCTTGTCATAAAGGTGAAAATCTTGGGCTGAAAGAGAAAGCTTGGATACACACATTCCACCAACAGGGAAAATGTCATACTGGAATTGCATCCCTGATAACACAAACTCTAGACATGAAGTCGTATCCCTTCCATGAATATCAGCTGAATGCCCACCTTCATTTTTAGATTGATGCCAGTCAGAACCAGCATACATTCTGCAAGTGACATTAATGTTCCTCAGAATTACACGTCCAATGGCCTTCCCAAAACCATCAGATTCTGCGGAGTCAATGAATGAAAGCTTGCCTTCCAAAGACTTTTTCATAGTGGTCTGCCCACTTGTTTCTGATATGTGGTTTTCTACAATTCTCAAAGAGGCATCCCCATACCAACCACTGTTTCCTTTCCCAACATCCCCATCCATCATATTCCTTGATCTGCATTTAAGCTCAGGTGACAACTGCTTGCCATTTGACAATTCTGACAAGGAGCGTAAGTCAGACAAACAGTAACTTTCTATAAATTCTGGGAAGTAATCATTTTGCTGAAATGAGGTTTGACCACTTTCTAAACCAACCAAGGATGTGGATCCATTAACAGATAGATCATGGGAGAAAGTCTCTGGTGTTTCAAAAATTACATTACAAGCCTCTCCAATAAGCGCATCATCATGTGACATACGACCTTGCGACTCAGAAGAATCAGTCTGGCCGGTCTGATATCCATCTAAATGAAATGCATCTTCTGATATCTCATCCATCAAACCCACCATCTCAAATTTACTCTTTGCATCTGCAGTTAAACTGTGCATTTTAGAAGTTGATGGCAACAAATCTGTATTCAATATCCTACTTTCATCAATGAAATCATTCCTCTCGTGTGCCTGTTGCACATTATTATACCGATTTTGCAAATGCACAATTGATTCCTCCGTATCAGGGGCAAAAAGTTGTTGAAGTTGAGTAGCCAAGCATATCAGACCAGAGGTGGTGTCATGGCAAGCATCTACATAAATGTGAGATTTTGAACACTCCAACTCCCAGAGAAGGCCATTCTTACAGTTGATTCTCAAAACTGCTTCAAGGAGTGCCTCCCAAGCAACCTTAACATAACCACCCTCATGAAGATATTGCACACTGTAAGGACCACCAAATTGCTCAGGCTTTGACACAGAACAAAGAAGAAGACCCAAATCTTTCACTCTAATTTTATAATCAGTGTCCATGGAATTGGCCATAGTTGTACTTGAAAATGTTAAGGAAGATGCAGCTAACAAACAAGCAACATACTGTTCACCCATTTCTTCATTAAACTCGGTAGAACCTGACAGAGAATTAAGATCTTCACTGTGGACCATCGAATTCATGAAGTATGGCTCATAACTCAAACCAATATCTACCAAATTAAGAACAAAAGATGCCCCACAAGGAACAGCTAAATCCTCCATCTGCAAACTACTACCACCAGCTTGTTCAATTTCAGGAGAAGGCAAACTAAAAAATGAAGTTATAGCATCCAACCAATCCAAACGTCCACCAACTGCCACCATTGTACTGCATCTGACATTTACAGATGTAAAATTGCAGGAGGTTTCTGGCTCAAACAGGTGTACAATATCAGAACCAGCTAACCTAGAAGACAATGCATTTGAACCTCCTCCATCACCACGTTTCATGGTAGAGTTGCTACAAGATATCAAAAGAAACTCTAGACTTGGAACCTCAGTGACAGAACCCCACAATGTGCCTTCACCATGGGATAGCCAAAAGAAATTGGCGTTCTTTATACCTCCAATATTTGAGACTGATAGCAAATTGAAATTCTGAATTCTCAGTTTTAAACAATGCCACGATCCAGGAAGTTCACTTTGCATTGAACCTTTCACACACTCCTTGATCTCTGGTCTAATTAGAAGTTCTACAGAATCACAGTCCACGAGTATTGATGTTTGAGACACAGATGATTCTTCAGTGCCAATATTTGCGTCATGGGCCAGAAATGATAGCCCACTAATCATCTGATTTAGAAGACCATGTATGCTGCTATACTCAGAACAGCCTAGATTGATTGCAATTGGAAACAAACGGACATGCACGAAACAGGCGGAGCTTAAAATCATCTCACGCCGGGTTTGAGAATTTATATCTTCCAGATTGTTCACAGCATTCACACTAGAAAAGTCATAACCTTTTCCCCTGAATTTATTTCTGCTCCTTGATTCTTCAGAAGTAGCTAAAACCTTGGCTCTCTCAGCTATCCAGGGACCAGTGGTAGGACCCTCCTGCCAAAGCATGCTAATAACAGAAAGATGGCTTGTTCTGTTACTAACAGATAAAATTTTGACAGCAGAAAATCTCGACCTCTGTGTATTGCAAGAATTAATTCCAGTATCATCTTTACGGCCAGAGGTAACCAAGTAAATGTCAAGATTTCCAACATTCAAGTGTAAAGAGCGTGTGGCTCTTGAAGAAAATCTTTTCTGAAAACTTCTATCAGAACTTGTAATAGGGTCTTCTATAGCACTCTTGTTAAAAGTTGGAGGAGAAAAATCAAGAGCAATGAATTGATCCCAGGAGCAGTAGCCTCCAATGTCTTTGCCAGTACTAAGAGGAAAACATAGTATTACCCTTGCATTGGGGATTGATATATTACCTCGCAAACTTTCTGTTGACGACAGGGTTGTAAGAGGCGCACCAGAACCACTTTTCACATCCCTTTTAGATGACCCAAGCTTCTCATGAACCACCTCAGATGACAATTCACTTTTTTTGTTATTAATTCCACTTGAACTTCCAACTTCCTTATAAAGATCCCATAACATATTCAGTAACTGGAAGTTAAGCCAGAAAACAAATGGAGGCAATTTTAATTGAAAAGAAGTACACCCAGTAAAGCTGCCATGTGATTCATTTGCATTCACAGTAAACTGGCAATAAGTGACATCTGAAGTCTTAAGCAATGGAATTTTAACTACATCAACTTTATTCCCAAACTGAACATCTGTTGTCTCTAACCCACTTGGTTTATCTGAATCACAATCTTTGGAAAATGGAGGGAGAAGACCTTGAACTTCAGCTTGCAAATGTTGAATTACAACAGTTTGACTGGAAATATATTTATCACGTTCCTCCAAGTTAAAGTTCGTTACATCAGTTTGATTGTGTAAATAGTCAACAACCTCGATATCCTTCACAGTTCCCTCAAACCTCATTTCTCGAGGACTAACCTGTGAACCATGTCAGAATCTCATGTTAGTCACAAAGGATGATGTAACATTTAGCACAGACAATGAAACATGTTAGAAGAGGCAAATTCTCCAAGTACAATTATTACCTGCATAACAAGAATAATGTCTCTGCATTGTGCACCTAGATAATGAACACGTGGTCCATCACTGATCTGATCACCCTTCAGCTCATATAAATGCTTCTGATCTTCATCGTAAAAAGAGAATACAATGGAAATTCCAGCAAAATTTGCTCTAAGATTCGTTTGAACATGCTGTTGTTCTGTAATTACAGTAACAAACAAAATTATATATTTATTAACAGATGGGTGAATCATATACTTTATGAACAGAAATGGTGAGAAACAAATTTCAGACAACTTAATGCTGCAACTCGACTTCAATACGTAAACCGGATCTTTTCTTTAAATCAATTATCTCTATGAACTTAAAGATAAAATTTCACTTAAAGAAAAAAGATAAATTCCTTTTTCATACCATTTTATAAACATCCTTTATATTAAAGGGATGTATTTAATTAAATTCCAATACAATTAATTAAAATATTTTAAATCTGCTAATAATACTTAGCATTTTGTTTTGCACAGGTAGAACACAAGTCCTTTAACCTCCGCTGACCTCACTGTCACCAAAGATGCAGATTAAAACAAACAACATCCACAAGTGAAATAAGAGAACAAGTGAGCAGGTGTCAAAGACATAAGCAATAAGTAATTTCAAAACCAAAAATATCCTGGATGTATCAACAAGAAATTGATGCAAAATTACTACTAAGCATACATAACTAAATGCAAATTGCCCAAAAGGAGGAAAAAAAAAACAAGAAGAAAATATAGGCCTTATTCAGATATAACAACGGGAAAAAAGGGCATACCGGAAGGAACATGCAAAGACCCAGAAGCAAGGCTGGATGCGGC
Organism: Dipteronia sinensis; assembly: GCA_033220585.1. Taxonomy (NCBI): domain Eukaryota; kingdom Viridiplantae; phylum Streptophyta; class Magnoliopsida; order Sapindales; family Sapindaceae; genus Dipteronia; species Dipteronia sinensis. Next base: position 9,108,630 of record CM065643.1, on the reverse strand, counting down.
AGTTATTGCACTGAAAACAGAACATGTCCAGTTCCACATCCCACTGCTTCCTAAAGCAGACTGAGAATTTCTCATTCCATCAAAACATTCGAAAAACTGATCCATGCTGCACATAGGCCAAAGCAGACATACTAGAAGCATTAGCATACACTGAAAATACAATATATTATATATGAAATCATGTAGAATGGAGGAAACATAGATACACATCTCAAAGACTTTAACAATTAATATACAATGTTTTGGAATATAAATCAGTTAATGATGCAGAATCAGCAAAGCTTTAATAAAGATGCAAAATCTGCAAGTGCAAGGTTTTAGAGCACAATTAATCTCTAGAAGCCTCTAGATTCGTGAGTTACTTCCAGTTCCAGTTACAAAAACATTGATACTATTTTACCAGCACAAACAGAAATACCAACCTTGCCCCAAGATCCACTTCTTCAACACCATCTTTCTCGTTCTTGTTGACAGGTAATGGTACCCAATCCAGTATAAGATGCGAGCTAGGCAGCATAGTTTCAGAAGCAGATACTTGGCCATCCAAAGGAGCGAAATCGGTGGAATAGCTGCCACATATTGGTATTACCTTGTCAGTAGCAACCACAGGAGAAGCAGTTTGTAGAGACTGGAAATGAGAATTTGAATTAAAGTAAACAGAGTCTGATGACTTGTGAAACATACTATCCCTTCGATCCTTATCAAGCTTCTTACAAGTTTCCCATGATTGTAAGAACCATTTAATTGTGCTAGGCTGAAATTTTAATTCTATAGGATCAATACGAACATCTGCATCCACTTTGCGAATATCTAATGAACCATTCTTCCAAGGTATACTCAATTTTACATTCCCTGAAAATCCATCTCTTTTCCATGTCATGATTGGAGTTGTAGCATTTGATGGAGAGCCTGTTTGATGATCAACATCATCCATATGAAGAAGCTCAAGTATTGCTCCTTGAAATTTTACAAAATTTGTAAGACAACTTAATCCAAGAAAGCTCTCAGCTCTTGCATCAGTATTTGATCTAGCATCATCAGAAAGACAAGTTCCACATTCTGTTTCTGATACTCGAAGAACCAAAGTCCCACGTGACCCCACCTTGTTTTCATCACTCTCTATACATGGATCAAATGCAACAATCAACTTCTTTATCCTTACATGGAAACTTGTAAGAAACCATTTCACCATCTTTGCAATTATCTTAACACCTTCATGAACATCATTGGAAGTAGGTTTAGTAGCATTGTCCGCCATTTCATGCCCAAACTGTCCAGAATCCGATTGCATATCATGGTTACCATCTTGACTAGTACTACATTTTTCATCACCACCCCGTGAATTAATACCCCGACAAGGAGCAAGCACAATCTCAAGTTCATCAAGCTCAACCTGACAACCTATGCCCTTCCATGGCATTTTAACTAGCAGAGAGCCAATGGAACCTTCTCTTATAATCACTGACGTCGCTGCACCCAACTACAAACATAGATAAACCAAATATCTAAATAAACTTTACATAATCAACGCTCCAAAAAATAATCACAGGACAAAGCTTCTATATAAATTAGAGTTGCAAAAATCTCTAAACCCCAAAAACCAAAAAGCCTAAAAACCCCAAAATTCAATAAGTTACTAAACAAAAACAGAAAAACTAATGCTTTTCATAAACATAATCAAGCAAAAAACACGCGTACCTTCTCATTAAGAAAATCAACATTAAGCGCGAGATCATAGAGCTGAACAGAGCCATCACTAAGCTGGACATCGAGCTGGTCAATATCGATATCGCCCAAAATAAACTGTCCAAGCTTCTTCTTCAATAAGAATTTACAAATTCTCTTCACCGCCCATCTCGACACCATCTCCTCCGCCGATTTCGCAAACTTCCAACCCCCAAACATCTTCGTGTTTTTTAATTTTTCAAATTCCGAATTTAGGGTTCAAAAAAAATTAGGGGTTTTTTATATGAAAAGGAAAGCTCGTGATGGAAGAATCAACTTCCATCAAGAGCGTGAAGTGTGAGAGAGATTGTGTTTGTAAATGATTAAATGATAACATGTGAGAGACAAGACGATGATGACCTCTGTTGAAATTCCAATTTGGGTTTTTTTCGAATTCTATTCCGGTTCGGGTTTTGCTGATTTCGTGTTTGTCGGGTGACTATAAACTATAACTAACTATAAACTCTAGTTTTAGTTTAATGTTGTTATATATATATTTCTATATTTATATGATTTTGACGACGACCCAACACTAATCCAAATTATTGGTACTTTAATGTGTACTTATGGTGTCAGTTTTTCAACCTTTTGATTTTTTTTTTTTTATAAAAATTTAATGAATACTTCTAGTTTTATATATAAGAAAAAAACTGATATTAACGTATGACGGGTTTATAATTCAAATCAAAAGTCTACGGAAATTTGTCAATAAAATAGATGTAAAAATTGTGTTTGAATATTTTAAAGTGTACTTCTTTCAATCAAATGCAATTACTATGGTAAATGCTAACAATTTGAACTTTTAGTAAATAGGTTATACTTTTACTTACAGCGATCCCATATAAAAATAAAAATATATATATATATATATATATATTGGGATCGAGTCTTATCCTCCTTCTTAAATGACCGGTAAAAGATAATTGAAATTTGGTATATACATAATTTTATTCTTCAATCATATAACAATTATGCATTTATATGGAGATTCATTGAACCATTACTCATAAATAGTTAAATTAGTTGCAATAGTTAGTGTATAGGTTTAAAAATATTCGCTTCTCTATCTTATGCACTTTATTTACAACTTGTCTAAACTTTTATAAAAGCACTCTCAATTGGTTTACAAAAAAAAAATTAAATTAAAGAAAAAATCTATATTCCTCATCTCGTCTTGTCTAAAAAGAATTTAATTATAGAAAATACGTCTTAATTCCTCATTTTATTCTTGTTAGGGTTTAAAACGGCCAAATAGGTTGGATGTTTATGAAGCCAAAAGTATTTTTTTTTTTGTTTTTTTGGTTACAAGTAGTAATATAAAAGTAAAAGGTTGGGCATGAAAAAGAATAAAAAATCGTGGAAAAGTCAATAATGGGAATCTTGGAGGTTAGCTTTTGCGAAAAGATTGGGACGAATGTCAAAAGGAAAATCAAATTGGACAAAGATGAGGATTCAGCAAATACGGCAGCTGAGTAGATGCCGTCTCGTCAAGTAACAAAACATATTAAAAAAAATAATAATAGTAATAGACACCATTAATTGATGGATGGAGACTGGAGTCCCTAAAAAAGTCATTCAATATTTAAATTGTTCCAAAATCACTATTTCGATAAAAAATCGTTAATCTGTAGCTAATCTGTCAAAATCTAACAGAAAGCTGCTGTTATATGTGACATGACACCCATAAAAAATTTTATGGACAATATTTTATACCTTTTTAATTATTTAATTATATATAAAGTAATGATTTGATTAATTTATTATTTTTTATATTATTTGATTATTTAATTATATATAAAGTAATGATTTGATTAAAGTTTTTATTTTTTATTTTAAATGAATTATTGACATTAATCATTACTTTCATCTCTATCTTAATCCAGTAAAATAGTTTTGTTTAATCCGGTCACATCATTCCGCTGCACCCTATTTTCTTTTCAAAACCTATATGTTTGAATTGCAACGAAAGGAACAGACTGTTAGATTGCCCCTACTTATTTTACTGTTTTGACATATATTCTAACAGATTACGAAAGAAGCAAACGGATTTAAAACAATTAATGGGCAGGCAACAAATGATATTTTCTTTCTATGAAATGACCAATTTGAGTTATTTTGAAAATTTAATGGTCATTTAGGGCCCGCCTCATCAAATCAGTGGCTTTAGAAATCACTGACCCTATAAAAAATTATAGGTGTTTTGATTAAAGGTATATCCGACGATATCAAATATACATCGTACACACGGTCTGAATATCTATTCATAATATCAAAAAGAAAAGTAAAAATACCCACTCATGTTTGTGGCGAGACTTGACCCCTAATCAATATTATAGAAGGTGAGGCACACACCATCTAAATTAAAAAGGAATATACAATTATGGCTATTTGCCACGTCGTTAGACTTTGAGGAGAAAGGTTGTTATATACCTATGAATAGGTCATAGTTAATAATATTATGGCGTATAATATGTATATTCAATTATATATATGAGTTTTATGTCGTATGACATATATAATGAGCGAATTGAAGCATTTTTATAAGAAATGAGAAATAGTTAGGGAAGGTTACTGAAAATTTTAATCAAATTAATCAAGTTTGGTTTTGTATATAGTAATGTTAAATAGTCTAAATGTTTTGTCAAAATTCATATAAAAATAATGTGGTATGTAAGCATCAACACTACGGTCTACACATATTATAAGATGACACGATGAATGATGTCTTAGTTACGATTAACACTATTTTATTTAAGTAAAAAAAAATTGGATAATCTGGAATTATTTATTTGTATATAATCCTATGCCTTATCAAATACATAATGAAATACCTTAAAAAAATCATAATAATGTTATATGTTTTTGTTTACTCCTTTTTATTTTCTCATAAAAGAGCAAAAATACAATTGAGTTTTATTAATAAAAAAAATGTATCAATCAACCAAATATTAAAAAATAGATGGTATGAAGCTTAAAAAAAAAAATCAATAGAATATATAAGAAGGGATGCTCATGCATCATTATTTTGGAGTTTATGATTTATGAATATATGGATAAAGTAGAATCCCAACAGTGAATTTAAAGAAAATTGAATACCTAAATCGGTAAAACAATCATCTAACTTGATTCCATTCTCCATGAACTTATCATATGCAATTTGCACCATCTAGTATTTTTATAGGAGGCATAGCAGTTTTCTTAGACATTTAATCTTTCTTTTGTATTGAAAATTTGTGGGGTAATTACTGCTATCGAATGTGTATGAACATAATAGAAATTCCTCGGGACATCTTTCCATTTGAGGATAGGATTATGGGGAATGATTAGGGTCCATCCTATAAGCGTTTTTCGTTGACTGTTTTTCGAAAAGAAAAATGAAAATGAAAACAGTGTTTTTGGTTTCAATTTCGAAATCTAAACACGGGTCTGGTAGCATAAGCAGAAAACAATATTCTGAAAATAAAAACATTAAAAACGCGTCTGGTAGGTTAACTGAAAATTTTCAAAATTATCAATAATTCATCCCAAACAATTATCAACTAAGTCCAAATTTTTTATTTCACATTATAACATAAAACAATTTGATTAAAAATATTATTTAAAATTATTTTTTTATTTAAAGAAAATCACATTAATTTTTGGCCTAATCAAATAGTCACTAAATCCACACAAGTAAAGAATCTTTGGCCTCTCTCTGCTTCTCGACTTTACCAATCCTTCTTCCATTCCATAGATCAGGCATCCAAGTGTGGTTGTACATCAACTTTCAAAACCAATCTTTTATAAAGAAAAAATTAAGAAATTAAAAAATATATATATATATATATATATATTCAACAAGAAGCCTGTTCTAGTTTCATATGGTGACTTGAGAGGCATTTTAAATCAGGTTTTTTGTGCATATTGTAGCTATAGATTAAATAAAAGAAATTATCTGAGTAACTTGGTTATAGAAATTCAATTAGGACTTATTTTTGCTTTCAACATTCTCTGGAAATGTTGTGGGTTGCCATTACATTTTGTAATCAAAAGGAACGCCGCCCTTGCGTTCAATGATATTTGTGTAATGATACAAGAAAACTACTTTTGTAATTCTCAGGATAAAATGTGAAAATTTATTATTTCTGTACCAAAACTTGATGAATGATTGAAGATTCAAGTGCTTCAATTGTTAGTAGTTTCAATGGCTCTTTTGATATGGATCTGGGCATGGTGAAGAAGAAGACAACCCAAGAGCTGATCCAGCTCAAAAACAACAACAAGAAGATCTGCTTTGGCGTGGTGAAGAGTGGCGAAGCAGACCAGCTGAAGAAGATCGACGTCGACGAGCGGCGAAGTAGAGCTGAACGACGGCGACGAGCAGCGAAGCAGAGCTAATCGGCGAAGACGACTGGCGAAGCACAGTTGATCGGCAGTGGCAGTTGGGAAGGAAGAACGAAGATGGAGATGAGAAGATGAAGATAGGAAGAGAAGATGATGAAGACTTTTGTAGAAGTCACAATTGAAAAAAGAAAAAGAAAAAAAATATGTAAGATGATGAAGATGAGGTGAAGAAGAAGATGAGATGAGGAAGAAAGAAGATATGAAGAACACGGTTGAAAAGAAAAAAAAATTATTGTTAATTTTTTTGAAAAACAAAAAAAAAACAAAAAACAACTTCAAATGTTTTTCAATTTTTTCACTTTTAACACTAATTGTGTTTTTCAATTTTTTTTTGTTTTTCGAAAATAAAATGAAAAACGGTCAATGAACGCGAATTCAAAATCGTTTTTGGAAAATAAAAAAGAAAACAAAAAAAAACAGTTGTAGGACGGGGCCTTAGTCTCATTGAGTTGAAATCATGGCAGTGATAACAATTCATGTTCGTTTTTTGAAAAAATTTCATCTCATTACGTGTTAAAAATGAAATTTTTATACTCATATGTTTAAATTTAAGATTTGCAATTGTTCGTGTTCTATTTTTTTTTTCTTGTTTGGGTCTACAACATCCTATTTCTTTGATTTTGTGATTTTGTTGGGTATATGACTATATGCTTTTAATTAGTTTAATGTTGTAATTACAAACAAACAAAAATTCAATATTTATCAAAACTAAAACTAAATTGGAGTAAGTATTATTATGGGATAAGGTAGGAGGAAGAAACTCATTCCCTCTAATGGGGATTCATTTTCTCACTCTCACTTTATTTGAAGTTAGGATGAGAGCTCTTGTAAGTAGTGGGATAAAATATGAGAGTTTTAAGATGATTCTCATAGTAATCACTTTCCCTCAAATCGAAAAACGCAAACATGCTACCAAACATGAGAATGCTATCAGATTCTCATTCCCATGCAAAGATTACCATATACCAAACGGCCCCTCAATACAAAGTTATGAGTTAAAAGTCTTCGGTATTTGTGTCATGACCCTTTTTACTTGGCTATACTTATATAAGAGGTGGGTTTTTTGGACCATTCGGTACAAGTGTCATTTGCAGCGTCACTTCAGCTGGAGTTACTGAATCACGTACGTATCGGCTCTCCGATAAGGTTGGTCTGACATGCTTCTGATGCACCGACCTGTCGTTGAGGATGTATTGACATTATGCACTCCCGGTCCGCTGAAATGTTTTCAATGACATATTCTCATGATGTGTTTTGCCACCCTTTGGTGTTTCATCAAATTGAGCTTTATCATTCGATTGTAGGAAGGTAAGAACCTTCGGAGGTATGAACCTTCTGACTCTTGGGAGGTACAAACCTCCGATTCTAGGAAGGTATGAACCTTATAGTCTTAGAAAGTATGAACCTTTGGAGGTATGAACCTTTTGATTCTTAGAGTCTCGGAGGTCCATACCTCTTAAGAATCAGAAGGCGCATACCTCCAAAGGTTCATACTTTCCAAGACTCTAAGGTTCATACCTTCCAAGAATCGAAGGTTTGTACCTTCCAAGAATAAGAAGGTTCATACCTGTGAAGGATCATATCTTCCTAAAACATAGTATCATACCTTACTGGAATCGGAGGTCCATACCTCCTAAGAATCAGAATGTTTATACCTCTGAAGGTTCATACCTTCTTAAAATCGAAGGATCATACCTCTTAAGAATCAGAAGGTTCATACTTTCCAAGACTTTAAGGTTTATACCTTCCTAGAATCGAGGGTTCGTAATTCCCAAAGTCAGAAATTTTATACCTCCAAAGGTTCTTACCTTCCTACAATCGAATGATAAAGCTTAATCGAAGGATATGTTCAGTGTTGAAAACCCATCCAATGTTAAAAACTCATTTGAGAAAAGTGACAATGAGAATTTGAAGGGTGAAGAAACGCTCCGCAATGAGGATTGCACTGTCGTTGATAACTATAGGGCCAATAACTCCTCATTACCGTAGAAGTAGCGTTAGGGCATGCTTCTTCTAAATTTCGACCCAATAAGTGTATTTACTTCGAACCGAGCTTTGCCGTAGGCTTGGTAAAATCCAAATTGAAGAAGGATGAGCTCTAATACTATATTCAGATTTATAGGGTCTCGAACACTGTTTTCTTGAGTTAAGCTTAGAAGTCCGATATGCTGAGCGAACCTTTTGAAAATAAGGTTGCTCTACTCGTAGCTTTCTTTAGATTCGAAATGAGATTGCCTCTTCAACTTTTTGTCGGGGGTATTCTTCATTATTTTAATCTTGCCCTAGGTTAGTTGGCTCCCAGCAAATGGAGGTGCCCGATAGGCAATTATGTTCTATCTGAAACTCATGTACACTCTGAGTCCACTATGGGCCCACTCCTTTAAGAGGCGTTCGACGTCGTTTTTGAGAAGTATTTTTTTTTGGTTAAAAAACATTGAAAACTTGTCTGGCACGTGTTTTAAAAAAAATAACAACAAAATCAAATTTTTATTTAAAGCGTGGAATAATGAGTGAAGTGGAGAGAAAACAACTCAGAGTTAGTTTTTTTTTTGATTTCGTTTTATATGGGCCCACACCAACAACACTTATTATCAACAGTACAAAAGAATAAAATATTAAAAATATCTATCTCATCTGTCTCTCTCTTTACTCTCTCTCTCTCATGAGTAACTCTAGTATCATCTCTTTTTTTTTCTTCAAAACTCTGGTCTCATCTCTACCTCTCTCCATTCTTCATATTTATATTTCCTTTTTCTCTATGTGGTTGGATTTTGAGTGGGTTTTTAATTAGATCGAAGTTGTTTTTAGTAGGATTTACAGCTGTGTTAAGTGGATTGTAATTGTGTTTAGTTGTGGAACTCAAAAAGGAAAAATATTGGTGGAGATGTGTTGTTATGTAGTCAGTGATGGTTGAGTTGTCGACGATGGTTAGATCGTTGATGGTGGAGACGACGATGGTAGAGGTCGGCGAAGTTTGCTTCCTCTTCGCCTTCCTCAAGTTTATCGTGCGAGGAGATCTCCAACCTATTTTTTTCCTATCTCGCTCCAATCTCTATTTTGTCATTTTATTGTCTGAAACTTAGAAATCAAAATCGAAGAAGATGATGCACATGACCCTATATTGTTTTCTTTTTATTAATAGTGCATGTGCTTGATTTTGTTTTCTTTTTATTTAATCTTTCAGGCACCAGTATATGTCATTCAAATTACCATATAATACAAACTTGTTTATTATCATCAAATTTTCGATTTTTTCTTCCCAGATCTTTATTTGTGTATTTTATATTAAATTTTTAAGAAAATAATAATAAGGTTATACTTAATTGAAAATTATTATGGAAATCAGTTCTACCGGATGTGTTTTTAATGTTTTCATTATTAGAATATCACTTTCAACAATTGCTATCAGACGCATTTTCAAATCCAAAAGATACAAAAATTAATTTCTCAAAATCAAATGAAAACGAGAAAATAGAAAACAAAGACCGAAAACGTTACCGAACGGGCCATTAGAGTTTCATTATCTTTATTCTCTAGAAACAAATTCAGGTCATAAATAACTCGTTCATATTATTTTTCACCATGACTAAGGTCAAGGAAGTTAGTTTAGGTCTTCCTTCAAGTAACAAGAAATGACGAGAAAAGTGGTTTTTAGCGAACCGGGATTGGGGTGGTTTTTTGGTTGATAGGAGTCGAAGAGTTCCCAATCATTTCCAAACTCCATGTTTGTTTTTCTTTCGAGTATTTCTGTTACCATAATTTTATTGAGCTGACCGTAATCATTTAATTTTTGCATTGTGTAGTTGTTGGAAAGCCCAAGGCAGATCTTTCTTTCGAAAATGCATCTCATGTGTGCTTGGTTCTTGATATTGCTGAAAGTCTTCGCTACTACGAGGATCTCTCCATCCCAAAACGATTGTTCGAGACCGACTTTTCTTCTTTCTACTATAAGAAGCAAGCCATTAATGTTACGAATAATTCATGTTGGTCTCATATCCTTTTATTTGTTTTCAATTTATGGTGTTTCTTACTCATATAACATACCTCCTAACATGCAATCTAAGAGAAAGGTTCTGGAAGGAAAAAATGATGCCGCGGAGTTGGTTTGTGAAGCTTTTGTAAAAAAAAGTGATCTTGGAAGAACAAGGAGTGCTCTTCCTCACCTTCGTCACTCGAAGTAGGCTCTAATTCTTTGAACACGAAGATTTTTTATATACTGATTGTATATTCAAATAGTTACAATAGGGCATATATATACAGAGTAAGTTTCCTTACTTAGCCTACAATTAGGCCTACAATTACGGCTATAAATGATAATTAATTAACTCATAACAATTAGCTAATTAATTAGTCAACTGACAATTAATTTACAAGTAAACAATTATAGGAGATTGATTCCTAGAAACCATCCTAGGATTTAACTCCTAGAATTACTCCTTAGTCAACACTTTCCAACACTCTCCCTCAAACTGGTCGAAAAATGTCTTCCTATGCCAGCTTGCAACATAACTTGTCAAATCGCTTCTTTGGTAAGCCTTTCGTGAGGATGTCTGCCACTTGCTCTGTGGTGGGTAGATAGGGCATACAGATATGTCCACTATCTATCTTTTATTTGATGAAGTGCTTGTTTATCTCCACATGATTAGTTCTATCATGTAGAACCGGATTGTGAGCTATGGCAATTGCTGATTTGTTGTCACAATATAGCTTTAAGGGAGAGAAAACCTGAACATTTAAGTCTTCAAAAAGCCTTTTTATCTAGATTACTTCACAAATTCCAAGGGCAGCTGCTCTGAATTCTGCTTCGGCACTACTCCTTGCTACAACCCCGTGTTTCTTACTTCGCCAAGTCACCATGTTTCCTCCAACAAAGGTACAGTAGTCGGATATAGATCTCCTGTTTGTTACACTACTAGCCTAATCCACATCTGTGAAAACTTCAACTTGAAAATGACCACTGTTAGCAAATAGTAGCCTTTCCCATGTGTCCCCTTTAGGTATCTCAGGATTCTTAAAGCTGTCTCATTATGTTCTGGTCTTGGTGAATGCATGAATTGACTCACCTTGTTGACTGCAAATGAGATGCCAGGTTGAGTGTGAGCTAAGTAGATTAGTTTCCCCACTAATCTCTGATATTGCTCACAGTCTACTGGACTCTCTGGTAAAGTGTTAAAACTCGGAAGGCGGTGAAAGGGCGGGAAGGCCTCCGTGAGGTGAGGCGGGTGCCTCGAGGTGATCGAGGTGGGCGCCTCAGCCGAAAAATGGAATTTTTTTAAAAAAATTATAAAAAATTAATAAAGTAGAGAATATTCCATAGAATTCAAGAAATGAGTTATATCCAACAATACAAACATAAAATATCTCAAACAAATTAAACATTACAAAAAATAAACGTAATCCTAATGATAAATGACCACTATATATCTAATCCATCCCATAAGCTATCATTTGTGTCAAGTGGTTTGAAACGTGGATCAAAATGGTAATCCTCTCCATCATCATCATCTGAAGTTCCTGAAGAGTTGTATTAGTTTGAAATGTCCTCCCACTCTCGTTCTTCATCCACCCGTTGCAAAGTCTTTCCTTTGTCTACCAAAAAATATAAAGTAATATTATAAATTTATAATTAAATATATCATTCTATCTAAATAAAACTTATTAAATTTAATTGTAGAATTATTTGTATTTCTCTTTCTCTTGCCTCTTACTTTTTGGCTTCCACTCTGTTGACTCATGTCTACATCTATGGACTTTTCCCCAACTACATCTTCGTCAACCATCCACTCATCATCCGACGGTACAACTTCAAGAACCAATGGATCCTCATCATCCTTTAGTGCTTTCTTCTTCAAGAATCTGTGCTGCAACCTTTTATTGTACACTATGTACACCAATGAATTCAATTTCTTCGTGCTTAATCGATTCCTCTTCTTCGTATGAATCTGCAAAATTTTTGTAGGAAATTGTTAATTAGGAATACTAAATTTTACTATAGTATTTAGAATTCTAAGTAAACTCTTACCAAATTAAATGTACTCCAATTTCTCTCACAAGTTGAGGATGAGCAAGTGAGACTTAAAACCTTCATAGCAAAATCTTTAAGTTATGGAGCCTCGTCTCCATATGCACCCCACCAATCGGCTACAATGAGAATAATAAACATTGTTCATTTCCTTGTAAGACAATACTATAAATTTCATAAAGAAATTGCTACACGTAAACAATAACTTGACATACCAGGGCTAAGATTTTCAATGAGACCTTTTGCACTTCCATAGCCAAAAAATCCTTCCTTGTTCTTAAAGAGACTAACTTGTAAATTAGCTCGTACTCTTGTCTCCTCATCAGGAATAAGTTTTTCCACGCACACCATCAACCCAATATTTACCTCTATATGAGTGGATAAATCATCTGAATATTGGAATCAGAGATTCAGATAGTACGCAGCTGCGTGCAAATGGCGGTGCAATTGATACTGCCACTTATCATCAATGATTTTCCATATCTCCTTTTAAGTTTCTTCCTCATTTCCCAAATTTACGGCTATCTCCTCCTTAGTCTTATCCATGGCACCATAAATGAATCCCATTGCGGGCAGTTGTTCAGAGTCTATTATCCCTTAACACACTTACAAGAGGTCTAGTTGTCTTTAATGCATAAGACAGACTACCCTAAAAATTGTGGTTGAAAATGATCTTCTTGATTTCCCTTTCCTCGACCTTTTTTGCCCAACTACATCCATCCAATACCTTTGAAGTAAACATTTGCTTTAAAGGTTGCCTCAGAGTTAACATTCTGTCTCATGATAAAAATGAAGTAGTTAATCATGTAGAAACGGGACAAATCAATTCTTTATTAGTGTGCTTTCTCATCAAAGCTAACATTCATCCATGGTTGTATATGAAATTACTCACATATTACACCACAAGAATAAAAACATTAATATATATGAAATGATTAATACTAAATATAAAGCATTTCTATTATGATTTATACCTTCTCCGCTTTCTTCAATGCATTTGGGTGTTAAGGTAGAGATCCAATTTTCTCAAGCATTAGATCAATACAATAAGCTGCACACAGCGTCCACCATAGTCGTTTCCCTCTTCTCTATCAACATTTCAGCTGCTTTCTTGTAGTTCAATGCATTATCCGTCACCACTTGAACCACAAGGTTTTCTCCAACTTCTTTAATCATTGAATCCAGTAGGATAAACATTAGTGTGACATCTTTAATTGCATCACTAGCATCGACCGACTTCAAGAACACCGTGCCATACAGATTGTTTACAAGAAATTTTATCAATTGTCTTCCTCTCATATCCTTCCACCCATCCGACATAATAGACACCCCTGTTTTACTCCATGTTTTCTATTCTTCTTCAACAACTGCTTAGGTTTTGCCTTCTGCCTTCAACAATAATGAAGTGCTCAACTCATGTGCTATAGGTGGTTTTAGACCACGTCCGTAATTCCCAACCGAGCGAAGCATTTTGATGAACGATGGACTACTAGCAATATTAAAGGCTAGTCCATTCTGGTAGAAGAAGTCGGATATGTCCAAACATGTGTTTTCGTGTGCCTCCTTCTCAAGTCCTTTAATCCTTCAATCCTTTATCGCTACCACCCCCCCCCCCCCCCCCCTCTCAAATCCTCCACCACATCATTTTCGACATTCGCTACAAATCTATCCATCAGTCCTTTAATCCCTATTTCATAAACGCTACCTGAGCTTGAACCTTTTTTATATATACTGTTTAAGGTGACGCAATTATGTATTCTTTCTTCACATATCAATTGTGCCTTCTTTTTCGCACTTTCATTTGCCAACATATAAGTTTGCATTGGATGTACTTATATCCCTTTTGTTCATCCATTTCAACCTCAATCCCATACTTCCAAGCCGGATCTTTTCGATTCGACATCTAAAAATCTACAACAATATAAATTATGTGTGTCAATTAGCAATATTGTCAACACTCAACAGTTAACAAATAAAAAAAACAGGGTGATAATATCAAATACTCTCAAGTCTTAACACTTGCCAAATACCAACACTATTAATATTCTATTATATATTATATACTTATATGATATATAATAGAATATAAAATACTTATACTTACATGATATATCAAATACTCTCATGTGTTGACTTAATACTATCAATAGATAACAAAACAAAAAAATAAAATAAAAGCAGATCGAAGAAGTAGAGAAAAATCGAAGAAGCTGAAGAAGAAGAAAATCAAAGAAGCTGAAGGAACAAGAAACACATTCAAATCGATGAAGAAGAAAAACAAAGGAAGAAAAAGAAGAAAAACAGAACAAGAAGAAGCAGAAAAACGGAGCAAGAAGAAGAAGAAGAACTCTCCGGAGAGGAAGGATGATTTCGACGTCGCCGGAGATGAGAAGCATATGCCAATGTCGCCGATCGATCGATTTGAAGAAGAGAAAAGAAAGAACGGAGGAGTTGAAGGGATTGAAGGATTCACGATAGATTTGGGGATTTAAGGCATGGGTTTTCAATACGCAGCGTTTTGTTGTTTTTTTTATAAAAAAAAAATTGTAAAATCCGAGTGACTGTTGAGGCACCTATCTCAAACCCCATTTTAAAACATAACTCTTTGGTTTAACAGCCTCAAGTTTTAGATTTGGTTCTACTGGAGTTTTTGCAGCCCTACAACATATTATCCCGGTCTCTCCCAATAAATCTAGGATGTATTTTCTCTGAGAAACAAAGATCCTTCTCTTGGACTTAGCAAACTTCATCCCTAAAAAATACTTTAAGTCGCCTAGATCTTTGACTTCAAATTCTTAGGCTAGCAACTTTTTTAGTCTTACTATTTCCTCAATATCATCTCCAGTCATGATGATTTCATCTTCATAGACAATTAGAATAGACTTCTTACCTCCATTCGAATGTTTAAAGAAGAGTGTATGGTCTTCTTGGCTTTGGTTGTACCCGAATCTTCTCACAACATTTCCAAATTTCTCGAACCAGGCTCTAGGTGACTACTTCAATCTATACAAGGATTTTACCAGCCTACACACTTTACCATTCTTAAATTCTCCCTCAAACCCAGGTAGGGGTCTATAAATACCTCTTCTTCTAGATTACCATTCAAAAAAGTATTTTTTATATCCAATTGGTATAGTGAACAATCTAGATATACTGCCACAGATAAGAGGATTCAAATGGTGTTGATCTTGGCCATGTGTGTAAAAGTCTCTTGGCAGTCGAAGCCATATGTTTGAGTGAAACCCTTAGCAACAATGCGGGCTTTGTGTTTTTCTAAGGATCCATCAACTCTATATTTATTGGTGAAATCCCCTCCCATAATTTTCTTCCCTCCTGGTAACTCTTTAATAACCCAGGTTTTATTTTTAGCTAGTGCATTCATCTCTTCCATAACAGCTATCTTCCAGTTCGGGTGTCCTAGGGCTTCTTGTATGTTCCTAAGGAAGATAAGTGACAAAGATATGTTGAGAATCAGAAGTATTACCTGGTTTATGCTTATCTGTAATAGGATCAGGATCGGACCTCGGGAAAGATGACTGGTCTTGTACCATATGAGGTTGTTCTCTATTAGTATAAGACTTCCATCTAGTATAAACCAGTAACTCTATTGTAGGATGATTATCTTGATTAGGATCCTCACCAAGTAATGTTTCTCCCCTTAGATTAGAATCAGTAAGATTTGGCACCATATCAGTCCCTAATTATTGGTCATTAACATTTGTTTCCTTCTCAAAAATAGTTTCTTTATGAGAAGAATTTTGATAACTATTAGGAAAGAAAGAATTCGGTAAAATTGAATTATTAGTTTCCAAAACTTGATTAGTATCCAAAAAAAATTTCAAACTCATATTTATTTCCATTCTCCCTCTGAAGATGAATTTTAGAGAAAAAATGTCTTTGTTCAAAAAAAGACACATCCATACTTATATGAGTTTTTTTGTAAACGGATTAAAACACTTATACCCCTTTTTATTAGGGGGATAGCAGATGAAAACATATTTTTTTGGCTCTAGCATCAAGTTTAGACCGAAGTAAGTCCGGTATATGCACAAAAACAGTGCTTGCCAAAAACTTTGATAGACCAACAATGGATGACAAACTGCCATCGGCAATCCGGACCTTTTTGTTTTCAGAACAAGGTGAATATGTATTAAACAAAGATGAGATATTTGTCATATAATCTGACGTGCTAGAGTCGATGGACCACATTGTAGAATTAAATTGAATCAAATAGCTAGTAGAAAGATTACCTGATTGGGCAAGAGAAGCACTAGTAAGATTAGTTACCGAGTTGTCATTTGGGATCTCCAGTGAATGATCAATCGTTGCCCTAAGCGTCTCAATCATCGTTAGATCTCCCTCTTTTAGTACAGTCAAATCCGAAAACTGGATTGGCCACTCTTTATCACAATCAAACCCATCTTATACATAATACTGGTTGTCACCGATAAGCATCTCACCTAAATGTGGTATAAGGGTGACCTTATTGGACACAAAGAAATCCATCTCAAGAATACAATCAATGTTATTCAAGGGTAGGACCAGTAGGGTACATGAACCGCTCCATAGAGCAATTCGAACATGAACATCTAGCAAACCATCCACAGATGTAGATTCACCATTCACTCCTTGAATCTCGCCAGATTAAGTCTGTGGCTGGATGCCTAACCGGTCCATCATAGTTTTCGCCACAAGATTCCGAGAGGAATTAGTATCTAATAACCTAGTAAGGATTTTTCCATTGATTTCCATTACAACCCACATTAGTCCTAAATTTGGACGTAAGTGTGTAGGAAAAAAATATGGAGTTAATTTCAGCCATGAAAAAAACAAAATGAAGCACTATAGCAAAACACTGTAGCGAGAAGAGAAGATAAAAAAAATTTGAAACAGTGAACCTAAAGAGTTATATGCTTTGAATAATTTAGAAAGAAGCAAAAAACCCTAACCAAATTGTTAAGGCTCTGATACCATGAAGATTTTTTTATATATTGATTGCATATTCAAATAGTTACAATATGACATACATACATAGTAAGTTTCCTTACTTAGCTTACAATTAGGCCTACAATTACAGCTATAAATGCTAATTAATTAGTCAACTAACAATTAATTTACAAGTCAACAATTATAGGAGATTGATTCCTAAAAATCGTTCTAGGATTTTACTTATAGAATTACTCTTTAGTCAACACTTTCCAACAGAACATTAAAAGTGATGATTCTTTTTCAACAACTATCTTCAAGTGTGAGACCCTTAAGCTGTATACTTTCAACATTATACGGGTTACATTAAAGCCCAAGACTCAAGTGACAACTTCTCCAATAAAACTCATCACCTTGAAGTCGGATCCTCCTCATTTACATGTACCTGTTGTTGACGAGAATAACAATTATTGTGTTCCGGCTTACATGTCCCAGTTTCTTCTCCATATGTTTGAAGTTGTTAAGGCCAATGAAGAACCTTGTTAACCGAAAACTTGTTCTGGTGTGGAATTTCGATCAACACCCTCAAACTGCAATCTGGGAGATCACAGTAGGGTAGGTACCTCCTGGTACCTTAGTTTGATCACTAGTGAAACAGTAAATGCTGTGTAGAATCTAGTGGAAGCAAACGATAGTGTGGATTATCTTATTGATGATTCAAGTCACTGATACAATACTCTTCATACACAGTAGGTGATGGCGAACTCGTGCCTATCGATAAATGGAAATCTCACCAATAAGCTATCTCCAGCCCTCTTGCTGGTGTTTTTTTTTTCTTTCTCTAATTTTGGATTTTTTTCTATCCCTTTCTTCTTCTTTCATTCTCGTATTTATGGTTTCTCATTCATCTTGTCAATCTCTCAAAAATCTCGTCCATTGATCTACAATCGTCGGAAGCCTTATTTTGGCGTTGATTGAGGCTGTAAGTCAACAAAAGAATTTTTCCCTTGAATTAAGTTTTAGTTACCATTTCTGTTTAACTCTGATTTGGTTGACTTATTTGTCTTATTTATGGTGCTTTAAATAGAAGAAGATGTCAACTTCTTATATGGAGACGGAAGCCAGCTTCGCTTCTCCAGACTTGGTACTGTCCTAGGTTTCTGGATGTACCGATCCATTCTTGCTAGGGTGGTTCCTTTCTTACCGTGCTGGTACCTTTTTGAGGTCATTCTTCCTACTGGGTGGATGGAACATGCTCATTAGATCCGTCCCAGGTAGGTATCGCGATGCTTGAATTCTAGGAACTGGTGCCGTGGTACCAATATCTTCAAATATCAGGTAGCAGATGCCTTGGTAATGGTACTCCTTGGTACCCGGGAAATGGCATGCTGCGGTATCGAGATTCACTGTAGATCATTGCATTAAAGTTTCTCAGTACCGAAGAACCGGGGGTGGTCCTGATCCAGATCCTACCAGGTGTCAATCCGATGGAAAATTCTTTTTTTGACCCTTGCCAAAAAATATTGTTAACAAGCTTCTCATCAGCATCTCTTCTCAACAAGCTTGGAGTTATTTTAATAGCATGCTTGTCAATGTGTGTGATCAAAATTTTATTCTTTATTATTATTCGTTATTGTATATTGTTAAGACTAAAACGTTTTTTAGGCTAGTTTTTGGCTTATTCTCATCAAGATGCATTATTAACTGAACTTACTAAGATGGAGGGTGATCTTGCTGAAGCCTTCAATTCGGTTAGCCACTTGGCCGAGGAATTTAAGGTTACTCAAAAAGACTTAGAGAAGGAGTATAGTAAGACCTCAGCTGCCTACATTAATTAAAGAGGCTTATAAAGTGGTTTGAAGTGTACATGGCCAATCTCCGGCACGAGATAGAACTACATAAATCATGTGAAGCCAAGTTAACGAAGTTCAAATCCTAGCTAAATTTGAGGAAAAAGTTGGCACTATTTATCTTGAGGGATACGAGAGCTCGTAGATGGAGTTCAAGACCCAACTTCCTACTATAGACCTTGGTTAGATGAAGTTTCCTTTGATAAAATAGCATGGCAAGCCGAGCATAGGGTGGCTGGAGCGATACCTCTCATGCTTGATGATTTCTTCTTCGACTAATCTGACCATACATGCTTAGTTATGGGTACCGCTTTTTGTATCGGGGTAGGGTATTCGTACACATTCTTCGTGCTACGATAATATATTGTCTATCATGCTTATAACTTTTTTTTTTACTTATTATCTCTAGATGGTATTATTCATTAATCACATGTTCGTTTCTTTGACCCGTGTATTTTTTGTCATTTATGGTCTTTCATATGGCACTTAAGACTTATGCAAACAGTTTCATAGAGTACAACTTCATTTTATTTCCTAGTTTGTGGATTGTTTCTTTCAACCAGGAAAACATTACTTAGTATGAATGTAACTCGTGTTACTTCGTAGTAGAGTTTTATATTGAGGTCCTCCCTTAAGGGCATGCGCACTCTTTCATTAAACTACTTGGATGATTTCACAAATTCATGAATGAAAACGAAGGCAAGATACGAGATAACACCAATAATTTTCATTAACATAATTAAAGGTTGCACTTCAAGGACTACACAATCCATAAAATCCCACATGCATTCATAGTGAAAATATGAAATTCCGAATTCATAAAATCGTTGTGGGAGGGGGGGTACCTGTTGTACCAACAAGAACCAATATGTGCATTCTTGCTATTACACCAAGAATACTTACAAAATTAAGAGACCTCTTGTTACATCTCTCATTCATTGGTGGTACTTTCACACTATCTATGTATTCCATCAGCGCTTCACTTCTGTTTCATCCAAATGCTTGAGTTTGTATGTACCCATCCTATGGAGATTAGAGATACGATACGGTCCCTCCCCGTTTGGCCTCATAACGCATTGTCTTGGAATCTGAATATTCTTAGTTGCTTTTTAGGAATTGCCCACCTTGATATCAATAGGTCCGATACGATCTGACTCCCAGTTCAAAAGACTTTTTGATATCCCAAAAGTAACTCAAAATACCTCACAGTTGAACCTTTAGAGGTATTTTAAGAACCACTTTTCACCTTTTTGATTCTGAATTGATCAAAAATTCTTTTAAACATGATATCCACTGAGCTATCAGTGTCAATAAGAATACGAGAAACCATCTTTCCCACTATTGCCAAGGATATCACAAAGCATTATCATGTGGATGAATAACCCCGTTAGAGTCTTCGTATGTGAACATAATAGAGGTGGTATGGACTTTGGCCTTTTTGGTACTTGAAAATTCAAATTTACTTGCAAACAATCTCGGTTAGCCACGGTACTCATAGAGTATGCCTTTCTAGCTCGGTTGGAATCTCCTGCCAGAGTTGGGCCCTCGACTATAGTATGAGGAGTCAACTAGCCATGATTTTACCTTTATCATGTTTGGCAATGGATCAATCTCTATGGTGTTAGAAGCGTGTTGGTGCATTTCCTTCACTTGAGACACAAATTCTTTTAGATAGCCATTCCAAACTAGTGATTCAATGTGATTCCTCAGTTGGAAGCACTCTGAAGTTGAATGTCCAAAGTCTTCATAAAAGTCACAATACTTCGATTTGTTCCACTGTTTAGGGTCACCTCAGAGAGGTTTCAGCTTTGTCAACAATTCGGCCTCTTTTATAGCCACGGGTACTTGCTCTTGGGTGGCATTGAGTGATTGAGCATAAGATAACTTGAGTACTTTGGACTCATTTGACAAAATTTTGTGGTGTTTTCATAAATGTCTCATTAGGGATGTTCATGACTAGGATATGCACTTTCGAATGATCTTGCCTTCGAGGTTGTAGCCTTGGCATATTATTAGCTGGCATGGGTCGACTAATGTGATCATTCTTACCTTCTGTTCGGCCATCCTCTTTTCCCAATGTTTTCTCCTTTTCGACACTAATATCGCCTATTCAGTAGCTTTCTTTAACCTTAGCTAATCCTCATTCTTAACAAGACGTAATGCACCTTTATACGCTTCAGTAAATCTTTAGGCCAACAATCTTGAAAATTAAACCACAACCTGCACATTTTTATGTTGCGGAGAAAATCCTCTGATATGTTTTCTTCATTGTATGCTCCCAGATTGATCACCTCCATGTGGATTCTGTTGACATACTCTTTGAGGGTTTTAGCCTCACCTTGCTTGACATCTAGAAATACATTCGACCTTTTTTCCAGTGGACACACTCCTCAGAATCTTGTGGCAAAATCTTGACACAGCTGAGCAAAAGATTGTACACTCCCGGGCTTGAGTTTGTTAAACCACTTCAGTGCTACTCCTTCTAACGTGAGAGGAATTATATCCTTGCTTGCCCTCTTGGACTTCCATGAGTCTTTGATAGAGTTGAGTATGAATCATATGGCCAGAGTGCCTCTCATAAGGAGTAATTTTGGGCATCTCAAATCTCATATGTGCAGTGACTTCGTGGACCTTGGCAACAAGGGGTGACTTTAACTCCTTAAAAGGATCATCATTATTATTCTTTTTTGGGTTTGCCTGTAAGGCTTGTATCTTTTTTTCCAACCTCTGGAGGTAGTCATAAAGTTGCTAGGGATGATAAGGATCATTCACTTCGGTCTCCACCACATGTTGTCTAGTGCGACGTCTGGTCTCCAAGTGATGTCTTGTGTCTCCCGCAGACAATTGCTCTAAACTAGGCCTGGGCTTGGTTCGTGAGCTACTGGGCTAACTTTTAGTTGGAACCGTGTGGCCACCCTTATCTCGACGTTCACTTCGACCTCATGTATGTTGGTTTTGAGCCAAATCTTCATCAAAAACTCTTAAACTAACATTATCACAAAAAGTCTCGTCATTCCGATGATCATACGAGCGACCATTGCGTGAGCTCAATCTCTTATGTATCGGACCTCAAGGAGAGCGACTTGTCTCGACTCCATTGTCCAACGTGGCCTTGGTTAATCTTGGATTCCATTGTCCAAATGTGGCTTAGGTAAGTCATGGACGCAGTTTTCTCCTCGATCGGGTTGGACCACCTTTCCAGTTAAGGCTTGGATTCGGTTGCATAGTTGCTTGTTTTCCTGTGCGAGGGACTGCATCTCACTTTGAGAACCTCCTTTTCTCTCTACTTTACTTGGACTCCTTATGTCACAGATAGTCTTTTGACCATCACTTGTGGTATGATGTACCTCTGATCTTAAAGTGTTTCTAACTTATGAGTCAAGTTCGACAGGTGCTTCCGAAAACCATGTTGAGTATCAAAACTAGCCTTATAGTTGGATTCCCACAGACGACGCCAGATGTTGATATGATAAATAGTTCTTTCCTCATCCAAACAAATCTCGATCGTTAAACTATTTTTGGTATTGACAATATTCAATCAAATCGAAGAATGCGTGACATTATAATTTTGAAAATTATATACATTGAATTCCTCTTCACCCTAATCTGAGCAAGTTTGAAACTAAATTCTTTTGCATAACAATAAAATATCTTATCAACTAGATACTAATATACTAAACGGTATATTAGAGTAAATATATGTATCGGTAAAAATACCAAGAGCTTCAAAATTTTGAAATTTTGATAAAAATGTCAAAATATTATATATATATCCTTAGTATTTCAGGATACATTACAAAATAATTTTAAGGGTTATTGGCACTAGTCTCCCCTGAACTTTATGTAAGTTTGCATTTTACTACTTGAACTTTTTTTTAGATATTAAACCCCATAAATTTTCATTTATTGGTAAAACTTGACTATAGATACCCTCCAAAAAGCGTTCAGGAGGCAATAAACCAAATTATTTGTTAATAAATGAGAGTTCAAGAGATTTAATACCTAAAAAAAAATGTTCAAAAGGTAAAATGTAAACTTGCTTAAAGTTTAGAGGAATAGTACTAATAACCCTAATTTTGATATTGGTCCCTCAAATTATAAAAGTAACGGAAATATTTCATATTTCAATCAAAATCGATAATTACTAAGTAGATCGATAAAATCAGTTAAATATAGAATATTCAACGAGCTTTCTACGGATAATAGGCACGAATGCAAAAATTTTATGTTTATTAAACAAAAAAAAAAAAAGTATCGAATGCCGGCCCAGACATGACAAGAAGAACAATCTACACAAGATTGTTATGAAATCTTAAAAATAAATGTGAAAGCGGCAACGTTTGATCGGTTGATTGAATCTATAAAACCGGATAAGCTTTAACCATATCACATTCACTAATTCACAATACACACTGTTACTATTCTGCTTTCTGTATTTCTAAACATAGACCAAAAAAAAAAAATGGAACTAAAACCTGGATTGTCAGCTTTTGTCACTGGTGGAGCTTCTGGGATTGGTTAATATTCACTCACAGCCTTTCTCTTTTCTGTTTATTTTTTGATTGGATAATGGTGATTGAGTTGTTTTGTGATGTAGAGTTTGATTGTTTATGTTTTAGTTAATATTTGATCGGCTGCGTGTTTGGTTGGACGTTTTTTGAATATGGGTTTGTGCTTTTAAGATTATATAATCATTAGTGATTGAATTTGTACGTTGTTGATCATATACTTATTGTTTTTGTAATGCAAATTGATGGGTTGTTTGATTGACTTGATTTATAATTTGTGTTTGCGGCTTATGTTTTGGGAGCTGGCCTTATGATATGTGGAAGAAAATTCAGTAGCTAATGGAGAACGGAGATATTGAGATTTAGATTTTCACGAGATATGGAGAATTTGTGAATCTTATGTATGATTGTCTGGTGTGTCATATAGTTTGTTGATATGGTTGTTTTTTGTATGTAGGTAGAGCTCTAAGCTTGGCTCTTGGACAGAAGGGAGTTTTTGTAACGGTCGTTGATTTTTCCGAAGAAAAGGGAAAGGAAGTTGCATCTCTTGTTGAAAAAGAGAATGCCAAGTTCCATTCAAACTTGGGATTTCCATCTGCTATGTTTATTAGATGTGATGTGACCAAGACAAGTAAGTTTAATAATATTTCTTTGTGAAATATGCATTTGAATAGTTATCGATTTAGATAACTGTATGAATCTATACATGTTCCGAACAGGAGATATAGCTGCTGCTTTTGACAAGCATGTAGCAACATATGGAGGACTAGATATCTGTATCAATAGTGCTGGCATAAGTAATCCTATTCCATTTCACAAGGATCAGACTAATGGGGCACGTTCGTGGAGACTTACCTTAGATGTGGATTTGACTGCAGTTATTGATTGCACACGCACTGCGGTATGCTAATAGTTTGACTTGCTTTCGCTTGGTTCTCTCACATAATGAAATGCCCTTAATCAACTCATTGCTTCCTAGTATTTGGCTTGAAATTTTTGATAAGTTTAAATTTTCCCAGATTGTTTCTAGTATTATGAAATGGGGTGTGGGAGTTAAATACACGCTTAACATGTTCCTGTACTACATAAACTCATTCATGTGGTTTCAAAATCTTTCGAAAAGTAAGTGTTTTTTATGCTGAGTAGTTGTTTTCAAACTCTAAAAAGTTGGACTATTTTAGCTATCCTTGAATATTTTCATGACTTTCCCTTGAGTTCATTATTGCACAGAACATAGTATCGAGACTGCTATTAAATTTAACAAGTGATGCTCTTACCTGCCCTACCACACGGCTATTTGTTGAGAAATTTTTATTTGTTGAGTTCAACTCTGTGTAATTTATAGTTGATAGATGGCCTACTTACCCTACTCCTCACCCAAAAGAAAAAAATGCAAAAAACTGCTTTATAAGTTGGAGATGTTAAAGTTATAAGAGATAAGGATTTTTGTTTTATTGACGAGAATATGTGGTAACTGTGAGTAATCATCAATTCTTTTATGACAGATTAAAATAATGGAGGCCAGAAAAAAGCCTGGAGTGATTATAAATTTGGGATCTTCGGCAGGGCTTTATCCGATGTATGCGGACCCTATCTACTCTTGCTCTAAAGGTTTGCTGTTTTGTATTACACTATTACCATGTGCTACTGATTTCATTTCCAGACTATGTCTAGGTCAACTTTATTTTTTTCTTCATCTTTCAAGCTAACTTATATTTTCCTTATGTATCAACTTTGACAGACAAAAATCCTAAACATGTACAACTATCTGATTACTGCTCGTGTATGTACAGTTTGAAACTTTTACTGACGTTTGTTTACACAGGTGGTGTTGTCCTATTTACTAGATCACTTGCTCCATACAAACGTCAGGGAATTCGCATCAACGTGCTTTGCCCTGAGGTAATTTCTATATATTTGGTGCAATATTTTGTTGGAAGGCAGATTCTGGAGAATCAAATAATTCATTTCTCTTTTCTGCTTGTTAATTTTTATGGTTTAAACACGTGGATTTGGAATTTCAAGCCTGAACTTTCTCAAATGTGATGTCAAATTTGCAAGTAACTTTTGGGCCCACCAACTTGTTTGGCCTTTTAAAAAAAACTTGTTTGGCATTCCAGTTTCCTATAAAAAAAACTTGTTTGGCCTTCAGTTTTTTATTTAGGTGACATCGGAAAGAGCCTATTAATATGAAGATCTGTTTTATAAAAACATCTGGTGGCAGTGCTCATCCTTATAAATTTAATTATGTCATTATCTAATTAAACACCGATTCAACATATGATTTTCCAATTGTGCATATAATCCTCCAAAGAAGTAGTGCTTGCGTTTTTCTATTATGAGTCAACAAAGTCAAGGGATCTGCTTTCATTTAGTTGTTTAATTAAAAGATAGCGACTGCTGTATGTGGTAAGGGTTCTTCACCTATTCAACTTGATTTTTGTTAACACATAAAAGATAGGGGAAAGAGAGAATAGAGTCATATATTGTTTAGCCAAAGATACTTCAATTTATAGTGCTAGGCCTAGAAGAGAAAAGGAAATAAAATCAATCACAATAATTGCTCAATCTATCACCTAGCCAATTACATCAATCTATGACTGATTGACACCTTGATACAACTAGATTAACAGTTGACTTTAACACTCCCCCTCAAGTTGGAGCATAGATATTTTCAATGCCTAACTTGAAACAAAGATATAGAAAAACTTAAATTGCAATAAAAATATAATAAATTAAAATGAAACATATAATCAATATTTCCAAGATTCTTAAACCTCCCCCTCAAAATCAAGATGGGGAGATGAAGAAGAGTTTGCAGAGTTCCGATAGTGAGTCCTTGACAGAGTGCCAATGAAACGGTTTGATAGAATGGCAGAGTAAACAACTTGATAGAGTGGCCAAGGAAGCAAGTAGATAGAGTGGCCGAGGAAACAAATTGATAGAGTGGGCAAGTAAGCAACTTGACAGAGTTGCCGATAAAACAGCTTGATAGAGTGGCTAATTAAACGGCATGACATAGTTTTTTTTTTTTTTTTTTCCTTTTCTATAGAGATGAAACCAAAGAGGCATTTTTGTGGAGGGAAATCTGGTCATATGAAACCAAAAACAGACGTAGAAAGCCACCAAACATATATGTCGTGCTCGAGCTTGTGCCGCCATCTGCCACCGCAAACGGCGGCACATAAGAAATATTTCTAAAGGTTGTGTTTATGAGAAGGACCTTTGCTCTGATATCATGTTAACACATAAAAGATGGGGGAAAGAGAGAATAGAGTCATATATTATTTAGCTAAAGATACATCAATTTATAATGCTAGGCCTAGAAGAGAAATGGAAATAGAATCGATCACAATAATTGCTCAATCAATCACCTAGCCAATTACATCAATTTATGATTGATTGACACTTTGATTGTAGCTGATTGACAATTAGATTAACAGTTGACTTTAACAATTTTTAACTATGAATTTGAATGCAGTTTGTTCAAACTGAGATGGGCTTAAAAGTGCAGCCTAGATTTGTTGATTTGATGGGGGGCTTTGTGCCTATGGAAATGGTGGTGAAAGGTATTACTAAATGCCAATCTTTTAGTTGACGCAGTTTTGATAACAATTTCTTTTAAGTAATAGATAGTTTTTATTTTTTTGACACATTTTAATAGATTGATATGCTTCATTTGACAGAATTTTCTTAGGCATCTTTGTACAATGACTTAGAAATGAATCAAAACTCTGAATAACTTCGAATTCATAATTAAGGCCCATTAATATGAAAAGAAATTTATCATCAATCTAAAATTACTGCATATATCAGCTTTGGAGCCCAGGGAAGGTGGTAGGGGTTGGGGGAAGAATGAATAAATTTCAGGCATGCTATGTCAAAGAGCTTTGCAGGATGTCAACTCTATCCATTAAAAAAAAGTTCAGATACTTTTTGGGAGTTGCTTTCTATAACTTGTTTTAATGTGTAACAACTACCAAATTGGTCCTTTTGGTTTATTGGATAGGTTGTTGATGCTATGCCAAAATGCTTGTATGGTAATGAATATTTCAGTTATATACATGGAAAAAAGTTTAACTAACCATTGGTCCTTTAAGCTTATTTCCCTCCCTGTTTTTCTGAAACTATAATAAGTTTTTGATGTTCTAAGCATCTACGCTTTTAGGTGCATTTGAGCTTATTAGTGACGAGAGTAAAGCCGGTTCATGCCTATGGATTACAAATCGTAGAGGCATGGAGTATTGGCCTAGCCCTGCAGAAGAAGCAAAATTCTTGGTGAAATCTTCAAGTTCCAGGAGAAGATCCTCACTCGGAGCCCCTTTAAATGTAAATCTCCAACTTCCTCAGAGTTTTGAGAAAATGTGAGTAACAATATGTCAAACTTCCTTTCCTGTTTGGTGGTTGATGATAAAGATTCAAGTGTGAAATTTTGCGTAATCCATTTAGTTTATAATTTAATTTGATTTTGGGAATCAATAAAATAACCGAAGCAGACATAGGTAGCCTCAGGTACAGAAGCTATAATAAAAAGTTGACTTGCATGGGTGTTAGAGTTCGTAAATACTATTGTTCAGCCCTTTCCTAATAACTTAAGCTTTTGGGTCTAGCGGTTATCAAAGTGGTATTAGAGCCAAATTTGACTCTTTGGTTTGAGTCCCCACATGTAGTTATATTTGAATTTGTTATTTGTAAATTGTAATATGAATGTTTATGTTTGGGTTTGTGCCATGTGGCAAGTTCTGTGTGTGTGTGTGGGGGGAGGGGGGGTTTCTCAGATTTTTTTACTTTTTGGAGATGATTTAAGTATGCTTCATCAAGTATGGCCACTCCAGTCTTCCCATTAAGAATACCTTAGTTTGCAATAGTCAGATCTTTTATCTTTCTCACATTTGAGGCTCCTCAGATTTCCGCTTAGGATATTCTTATCTTCAAGGCCAGCAATCTTTATTTCAAATGGTTTTCACTTTCTCCCTCTACAAAAAAAGCCATACTGCGTCTCAAGTGGTCATGTTTCTCTGAAATGAATTAGGAGGGTGAACTAAAACAGGAGGTGTGAGATATAACCTATCATAAAGGTAACTGAATTGTGAAGTTCTACTAAGTTTTGGTGAACTGCATATGGAAGTGTGTGGAAATGTAGCCGTGACTGGGGATTAAGGAATGGCACAGATGATATGAAAAGTGGCCTGTGGTTTACTGCTTTCACTTATGAGCTTGGTTCTCGGAAACAAATCTATGAAAATACGTAATACTCAATTACTCACCACCTGGTATAGTTGTGATCTAGAAAATTTAACAAATTTAACTTATTCACTCGTGTTTGATTTTGTCATCTGTTTCCAGATCTGTTGTTTTACTCTCTCTGTAGAAGCAATTGATCATTTAAATGTGATCAGCATTAATGGATTTTCTTGAAATGCAAGTGGTTTGCTTATATTTACTATACAGTTGCTGATGTTTTGTTCACTCTTCAGAGTTGTTCACACCTTGACTCACAATTTTCGCAATGCAACCCGGACAGTTCGTGCTCCATTGAGATTACCCATCAAACCAAATCACGCTCTTCTGAAAATCATTTATGCTGGTGTGAATGCTAGTGATGTAAGTCCATGAATTTTCTTGCAAAGAAGTATCGCGAGTTTGCTTTTTCTCTTATTTCAAGTATTACTCTTTTGATCATCAATGGTGTATGCTTTTGTCTTACTCTCTTTCTCATTAATTTGGATATCTTTAAAGTGTACGGTTCCTGAACCATCACACAGAACAAGCATGAAGTTTCAGAGCTTTGTGATAGAACCAAATGATTGATTTTTTTAGGCAGTTCTGCTATATATATTAGCTGAAAGTGATGTGGCATATTGTTACTTGTCCTCGTGATATGGTTATTTATATATGATTTAGTTTAATGATAGTTCCACAAATGGCCTTAAGTTGTCTCAGAATTCACTTATGGTGTGCTACCCGTGCTTAACTAAATCTTGTATTCTGTCATTTTCTTAAAGCAATTTGAACTTGGTGATCTTTGTTTATTTGGAAATTCTCTTTTGACTGGAAATATATGAAGTCATATGAGTATATGGCTGATGCTTTGTTCAGACACTGTAGCTCATCATATATTGTTGGGATATCATATTGAGAATATAGCTTTAAAATAATATTTTGAGCATGACATTTTTTACGGTTTCTTTTCCCAGTGTCATATTAATTGACTAAGAAACTAAGGTTGAGAAATCACACTGACTGACTCCTTAGTGTACACTGAGGCTTTGAGTACCTTGTTTATGAAACAGTCTTCCTTTTTTTTTTATATATAATTAATTTTCGGAATAAATTTTAGCTAGTTCCTTGTACATTATTCGGAGTTTTTGGCATGTGCATAACAATTATGTGGTGCTATGCATGCATGATTTATGTCAAAGCCTAGAGAAATAGGTTGTAATGTTACTGAACATGGGCAGAAATGTGAAACAGTTGCCACTTCATTATTTTCTATTGGTAGAGTAGGATTAGGGTGAACAGTATTGATGGAAAAAAAGACTAATGACCTAGAGGAGGCAACCTTAGGGTAATGAATATGAGAAGAGAATGGGAAAAGCTAGGAATGAAAATTGTCTAATGTTGTCTGGTTTTTGTCTTTATGTTTGTTACCAAACATGAAACATCACAATGTTGGGAACTTTAACTAGTTTTTTTGCCATCTTTTATGCAAAATGATGTCTGACATATTTATCTCTTATATTTACGCATATATGTGTATCTCTGCATGTAACTAGGATGCATTGTGAACTTATGGACAGGTTAATTTCAGCTCAGGTCGTTATTTCTCTGGAAACACCAAAGATGTCAGCTCCCGTCTTCCATTTGATGCTGGTTTTGAGGTGCATGAAATGTATATTTTGAATGTCGTGGTGTAATGACACAATTTTATTATGTTGATATCTTCTTGCTGACCATGTGCTTGATACTCATCATATCTCTAAAATATTGCTGTTTATAAATACCTTGCACTTGCAGGCAGTGGGAATAATTGCAGCAGTGGGGGATGGCGTCAATGACTTAAAAGTTGGCACTCCAGCAGCAATCATGACTTTTGGGGGTTATGCTGAATTTGCAATGGTATATTATTCCTTTACACATTGTCTTCATCATCTAGCACAAGTTCCTTTATTAAAAGATTTTGTCACTGTCATCTAAGTTTCTACATTTTAATTATTCATAAAACTGTTAGATTTATCATTAATTTTATCAATTGTGGATCTTTTCCATGATATAGGTTCCTTCGAAACACATCATTCCTGTGGCAAGACCAGTCCCAGAAGTTATTGCCTTGCTTACTTCAGGGCTTACAGCATCAATTGCTCTAGAAAAGGTAATTCTCCTTATATTTGTCAAATCTGATGAAGATTTCACTTTCTCTGATAATATTTCTTTCATCTGGCACTTTTAGGCAGGACAGATGACATCTGGAGAAACAGTTTTTGTTACAGCTGCTGCAGGAGGCACTGGGCAATTTGCAGTACAGGTTTATTCTCAAATACAAAGATAATCCTTTAATACATTCTCTGTTTGTTTAAATGCAAATATTAAACTCTTTTTGGCTATTGCAATAGCATGTTTCCGTCTGTATTGCAAATATGAAAACTTTTTTAGAATCAAACAAATTGCTGTGAATGCAGCTTGCAAAATTAGCAGGAAATACAGTGGTAGCAACTTGTGGAGGTCAGCAAAAGGCCCAGCTATTGAAACAACTGGGAGTTGATCGAACCATAGACTATAAATCTGAAGATATTAAAACTGTATGTCTGTAATTTTTTCTTCTGTTCTTATATATTCTCTATAATTTTGTAATCGTGGAGGATTGACCAAATTTCATTTTGGGGGCAGTGAGTTAACT
Organism: Dipteronia sinensis; assembly: GCA_033220585.1. Classification (NCBI taxonomy): domain Eukaryota; kingdom Viridiplantae; phylum Streptophyta; class Magnoliopsida; order Sapindales; family Sapindaceae; genus Dipteronia; species Dipteronia sinensis. The sequence goes on along the minus strand of CM065643.1, from coordinate 9,077,319 downwards.
GATTCGGATACTGGGATTGATTAGGGCAAATTTTAATTCTTTTTATGGTGATTTCATTCACAGGCTTCTAGGAATAATTGCTAAGGAATAGTATCAACATTTGCACACACATATTTGTACATTTCCTGGCCTTTAATATTACTTACAAGTTAAAAATATTATTAGTAGAAGTAAGGGTTCTATTGACTTCAACTTTACAATGGTTTAGAGCTTCCTCCACTTTAATCTGACTTTAAGTCTATTTGTCTTGTACAAACCTCTTTGAAAATTGAAGATTTGCATATTTGTATGTTAAATTATATGTCTTAGCTAGAATTTAATACCAAGAATGAGAGTATTCTAACTTAGCTACTTAGACTAGAGGTCTTTCAAACTTTTGAATCTGATTTATTTTGTTAAACCATCATTTGTGTGTGTAGAAAATGCTTATGTTTTGAATCTTCCAGGTTCTTAAGAAGGAGTTTCCCAAAGGTTTCGACATCATTTATGAATCTGTTGGTGGTGACATGTTTAATTTGTGCTTGAATGCTTTGGCAGTCTATGGACGACTTATCGTGATCGGAATGATTTCGCAGGTTATTTTTGTAAAACCCAGCTGGATATTTATTTACTTGCTTAGAGTCAAAGTTGAAGGTATATATTGCCATACTTAAAGCTTTTATCTCGGTTTATTATTCCTACACCAGAACATGGAGTTTTAATCTAGGCAAGGTATATTAAGGGCTCAACAATATGACATGGATTCCAATTCTGTAACTTATATTAGTTTTCTCATATATCTAACTTGATAATCTACTCATGACCAACTTTATCAGGTCATCTATGAGGTTCTTGTCTTGATGCATATTTGGTTAGGTCTTCACTTTTGAAGAGTAAAAATGCTATATCTTCCACATAACGACCTCCTAGATTATAAATTGAGCAAAAAACAACGATATATATCATTGACTGCATCTGATTTATACAATTTAAAATCTGTCATTTATATCTAGTAACATAACTTCATTTGTTAACTTTCTTATTCTATGTTTAAATTCGTTCTTGGATTCATTTTTTATGGTTTTAATTTAGTGGTGATGAAATGAAATCTTTTTGTCTCAGTATCAAGGAGAGCAAGGATGGCAGCCATCAAATTATACTGGACTATGTGAGAAGATTTTAGCAAAAAGCCAAACAGTGGTATGTAGCTGCTGGATGATCAAATTGTTTTTACATGCTGACATAGAAGTATAGAACCATTCCAACTTAGCATGTATAGAGACAGAGGCTTATATTTGATATTTAGTTAAAACTTTGCGCCCTAGACTCCTACATAAGATATCAGACTGACAGTAAATCTCCAGAAAAGTGAGAAAACTAATCCTCTCTGCTGATATTATTTCGAATTTTTGATACAATATGGTGTAGATACATTCTCCTTTGGTTTCCATAATACATTGTCATTATATGATTTCTTAAATTCTTGTGGTCTTCTATTACTGAAAGAGACTCATTGAGTACTTTCGTTTGAAAATCTAGAGGTTCTCAAATGTCGGTGGTTATCTCTCTTGGGTTACATGGAGCATTATATAAGATATTTTATTGGGATTCATATGCAGAGTTGTTTCAAAGTTGTTGATGTGTTTCAGGCTGGATTTTTCTTGGTACAATATGGTCACTTATGGCAACAACATCTGGACAAACTTTATCATCTTTTCTCTACGGGAAAGCTTAAGGTAATACATTCAACTTCATCTTGTTATATTTCCTCATTGTCATCATAGCCTGTATAGAAATTGTTGTGCAGAATTATACAAACATGAAAATGAACTCAATAGCTTATAATGTCGTATTGATGTAAATTTTTTGTTGACATGATCCGAAATCGCTTATCAATTTTCTTGCTTATTTATAGTATACATTTGGATTCTAAATACTGTTCTATAATCAGCAGTATAATTATTTTTAATATTTAATAGTCTTTTTTCTAATTTTAATTTAAAAATTTATCTTGCATCTTCACTATGCTTTGGAAAAATAACCTTTCTTTGGCCTCTTCTGATTGGGCAGCCTGCACCAATATGTTATTCGGATGAAATGCTATGTAATGATCTGTTGAGATTCTGGCAAAAAAAAAAACTGATAAGACGATAACGTGGAACTCAATTTAGCATAATATAGTCCGATATATTCTTTCATTCATAAGCTGTTTAGCAAATCGTGACATGTTTAAATGAGTTCTCCGGCGAAAAAGTTGGCCTGATTACTCGCTCATATACCATTTCTTACAGGTTTCCATAGACCCAAAAAGGTTTAATGGTCTCAATTCTGTGGCAGACGCTGTTGAGCATCTTCATTCTGGTAAAAGCGTTGGCAAGGTATGCACTACTTTTCTCGAATTACAGCTTGCTTATCTTCTAGTTTTCTATTATTTACATATTCCGATCAATCCCAACAATTTCTTTGACCAGTAATTCTACATGCTTTTAACTTTTGCGATAAAATTTTGCAGATAGTCGTTTGCATCGATCCGGCCTTCAGTCAACAAATGGCAAAATTATGAGCAACTGCTGTTTGAATCTCCTCCTCCAAACAATCTGTTTAATATGAAACAATAAGTGTGTGCGGCAGGCTCCACAGTACAATAAATCACTTCGAGAAGCATATACTTAATAAGGCAATCAAAACTTACTTAGATTGATACAGAAACTCTGTAACTCATCGGTTTCTTGAATTTTTGTACAAGCACAAAAACTCTGTACATCATAGGAAACCGTTGATGTATTCCGTTTTGTGTTGTGAAAATTCTGATTATTATTTCATGTTTTACTCCTAAAGCTATGAAACCTCACTTTGCAAACCACAAAACAAGATCAATGTATGGATTCTCTGTAAAGCCGATGCTCTTACATATTACTCAGTCCAATAAATCCAATGGTTGAAGAGGCAATAACCAATTAAAGAACTTTTTTGAAAGGCATCCTCAACAGCTTCACCGCATCGAGGCCAAAAACAAATATATGGATGTAATTAACACCAAGTCTATGACAAAAGCCTCAAGTTTCTTTAAGTAAATAGATATACAATACAAGGGTGGATTACAGAGCAAAAACAATAAGTTATCTGCCTTAACTTCTATGCTTCAAAAGAGGGAACTTGCAATTTGGCATTTCCAAAGACTACTTTTTACCTGCCAAAGCAATAACAGATGTCTATGAGAATTGAGAACTCAAGGAAAACCAGAAGTAACAACCATTAACTAGATTTCTCACAAGTCATGATGAAATTTTACCTTTTTCTACCAAGTTTATTATACTACCAAGTAATATTTGATTAATTTCAATGTAAAAATCCATTAGTTTTTGTTCATAGAGTGGAAATGGCACTTTTGTCTATAATACAACACTTATATAGATAACATTGTGAACTTTACATTGTGGCAGCATCTTATTGGAAAGTAAACAAGAAAACAATTCATTTAAGAGTTTAATCATGAATTCTCTTCGTTAATAAAATCTCCCAGTTCGATTTTGCTTTAAACTGTAAATTTACATGGAATTAAATTTATTTTCATTGATCAAAGTGTCAAATGTATGTGCATTGATCCTATAAAAACCTTGAAAGTGCATCCAAATCAGCATTAAATGGAGTGAAAAGTACTTACTTGATCTAGTTCTTTTGGCAACACTGCTCAACTGAATGACATCCGAATCTTCATTCTTGTCCTTACCATCTTTGTCTCCATTGTCTATTTTCATTAATCGAAGTATCTAATGTAAGTGCACTGATCCTATAAAACCCTGAAAGTGCATCCAAATCAGCATTAAATGGAGTTAAATGTACTTACTTGCTCTAGTTCGTTTTGCAACACTACTCAACGGAGTGACATCCCAATCTTCATTCTTGTCCTTACCATCTTTGTCTCCATTGTCTATTTTCATTAATCGAAGTATCAAATGTAAGTGCACTGATCCTATAAAACCTTGAAAGTGCATCCAAATCAGCATTACACGGTGTTAAATGTACTTACTTGCTCTAGTTCGTTTTGCAACACTGCTCAAAGGAGTGACACCGGAATCTTCATTCTTTTCCTTGTCATCTTTGTCTTCATTGTCTTCTAACTCGTATGCTCTGATAATGTAGACCTAAGGAGAATAGTTAATGCAATTAATACCTTTCCATTTCCATTGATGCTACGTATAACAATAAAGTATTCAAATTTAAGCTGATATGTTCAATTACGTACTAGCAACCGGCCCCTTGAAAGTTGAATTAAAAGATTATATATATATATATATAGGACATACATCAGAGTCTAAGTTCTCACCTTAAATGTTGTAGGCTTGACAAGATGGAAAACAAGTGCATCTCCATCAACTAATCCATGTTCCAAGGAAAATCCTCGCCATCCGCCACTTAGACCAGTTTTACGAGGAAGGTATTTTGTTGGGGACTCATTTCCTTCCTCATCCACCAATATGATTGTTTCATCATTAATGGGTAGATGATTCTTGCAGAAGTAGACAGGAAGACCCTATTTGAAAGTGTTGTGAAGAAGAATTAAGACCAATATATAGAAAGATAAAAACTTACACTACTATGGCAGATGTGATCATCTTTTTCATACTTGCAGGTCAAGAAACCGACAAACTTATGCACATGTTTTGATTCTTGGCTGTTCTCTTATTCAAGAATCTATATTTATATGCTCATTTCTAGAACAAGCAAGTAATTAAGACTGCCCAAACAAAATACTCTTTAAGAACAGTTACATTTTAGTTTCATTAATTTACCAGCCAAAAGCATCCAGTCACATGTGATTGTAGCATGGGCTTCACAAAACTTGGGTATTGAGAATCTAAGCCTGATTGAAGTTCTTCAGCTCTTTCGATTGCATACGCTCTCTCTTTATCCGAAGCAAAAACACGATTCGGTAGATTTCTCCGTGGGTAGCTCCTACAAGGTACCTCAAAAGTAGCCTTTAGATAATCAATCTTCAAAATATCAACAGTTGAGAATTGTCCTAAAAACCAAAAATGTTTTAAAGACAGATTGAAGATAGAGTTATTTACCTTCTTCTGGTCATGAAAGGTAGTACAACTACATCCTGCCATCAACCGATAAATTGGTGGTTCAATCCATATTTGAGTCATTTGACATCACAATCTTTAAACAACAAGAGAAAGCAAGCTAAGCTAAGCTATACCATATGCAAAGAATTCATGTTAATGTTTCCCTAGAAATGATAAAAATAATTAAAATCGGAGTTCAAATGGTTACAACTATTCAATACAGATTGGCTAAAATCTAAGTAAATGATATCAAGGCCAAATTCTAAGCTGTGAAAACAGAGCTCAGTGAGCATATATGATATGTCATCAAATTTTATATATATAAACCTTTTAAGTGAAAACACATGAAGAGAGTACACACCAATAACATGAACAAGCTAGAAGTAAAGATAATCAGAACCTAAACAGAAGTTTTCAACACCATTTGAACTAATTACAACCAGTAAAACCCCCATATTGAAATAAATAAATTACAGCATTGTAATAACATAAAACTCTGCAAGTAAATTCTTGTTCACAAACCCACAAAAGAAAAAAACTTTTAAGGCCTAATTCTAAGCTGTGAAAGCAGAGCTCAGTGAGCATATATGACATAACAACAAATTAAAAAAAAAAAAAATACTTCCAGGGAAAATACATGTATAGTACACACAGATAACATGAACCAGCATGAAGTAACTATAATCAGAACCTAAACAGAATTTTTAACACCATTTGAACTAATTACACCAACTAAACCACACATATTGAAATAAATAAATAAATTACAGCATTATAATAACATAAACCCTGTAAGTAAATTCTTGTGCACAACAAACCCACAAAAGAAAAAAAAACTTTGAAAATTATCTAAAAACATAAAAAAGAATTAGAGAGAAGGCTCACATCCTTGTAATTGGGAGGAGGCTTATTGGCAACACGACTGGACCTCCTGACCTGATCGGATTCCAGTTGTGGGTTACGAGACCGCTTTTTAAGCTTCAAAAAAACATAACAAAACAGACCCATCAAAAATCACAAATTTTCGAAATACACATACAATGGTTTCTGATAACTCACCGGAGATGGGGTGTGGGTGTTGGTGGTTTTTTTAAGAGAGTGAGAGAGGTTGGTGAGGTTGAGCTCTTCCATTCTTTTCTTGTTCTCTTCTAGTCTCTGTCGACGGCATTCTTCGTACGTCAACTTTGATTCCACCATTTTTGGAGATTGAAGAAGACAGAGGCGTTGTTGGGTTTTTTGTTGTTTTTGATTTGGATTAAGTTGTCATGGTTGTGACTTTTCGTTTGAATTCAAATTAGTTCTGGGAAAAGGTAAAATATCCGACACTACCCTTCTACTATTTCTTTATTACAAGTAGAAACTGTTAAATATAACACTTATGATTGACCTCCATTTTAAGCTCAAATTTTAGTTTTAAAAAATAAAAATTATTTTTTACAGTAGAATTATATTATGTATATTGTTAAATTGAAACTTCAAATATGCTAGTGATCAGTAATACTTCAAATATATATATATATATATATATATATATATATATATATACACACTAGTGATCAGTTAATAATTGTTAATAGAAGTTGTCAATGGCTGAGAGCTGATTATATAATAATGGAAAAAAGTTGCTTTGTACATAATTAGACAGATCTCATGGCATTCTGATATTTTCCTGATTTTAAAAAGTAAGATTAATAATGCTAGAGAGTTTAAAGAGCATAATTTATTGTGGTGGGAATGTGTATCGAGAAAGGCTTCATTTACCTTCTTTGTTTATGATTTAATTATATTTTAAGTCGCCAAAGCTCCATCGGGATCCAACGAGATCAACCGTTATAAATATGTTCAAATATGAAATGCAACTTCCACTGCAAGGGAGAGATCTCCCCATATTTTACGGTTAATGGACAAAAATGGTGTACTTAACATATTGTCATTTTCTCACTGTCTTCCTAAATTTTGCAGGGTTTACAAAGGGGTTTACATTTGATGCTGGGCACTTCACAATTATCTAATTTTTGTGACAAGCTACAAAGAATGAAGGAGAACACACTCAAAATCACAGCTTTGCCATAAGTTTGTTTATATAGAGATTACAAAATCAATGTAGTTCTATATCAATAAATAAATAAATCAATGTCAGTTCCTTCACTTTCTCCTTTGATTATATTTCTGCCATAAATCAAGATCCAAGAGCTTAGAAAAGGAAAGCCAACAGCACTGATGGACTTTTTCAAAGACTATTTTCTACCTGCCAAAGCAATTACAGATTGGACATTAGAACCCAGTAAAACAGAAATAAAACCATTATCCAAATTTTACAACATTTTCAAAGACTAATTTCCAACCTTTTCTACCAAATTTTTTGAACCTCCAACTAAAATCATTTCATGGTCTTGTAATATCAATTAATTTTTGTTGGTGGAGTACTTCTACATGTGAAAACTTTGTGGAAATGGTACTTTGTGGAAATGGTACTTTTGTCTGTGATTCTTGTCTTAGGCACATTAATAAGTATAAAATCACTAAACTAAATCAAATAGAGAACTAGTTGCATAATGACAGCATCTCATTTGAAAAGTAAACAGGAGAAAAGCTCATTTAGAAGTTTAATTATCAGTTAATTGTTAATCAAGTTTCTTTGGCTTATATTTGCTTTTAGTTATATTTTCGCTTGAAATTGAATCTATTTTAACTAATCAAGGGTGAAATGTATGTGCACTGATCCTATAAAATCTTGCGAGTGTGTGCAAATCAGTATCATTAGTTTTCCTAATTTGTCAATATACTCAATATTATTTGTATCATTTAATCTAAATGAATTTTGATTTGATATTATAAGTAACTTGTAAAAAACAATTAGAGCTTCGGAAAGGAGTGAAAAGCAAGTACTTGCTCTAGTCCGCTTGGCACTCCTGCTCAATTGAGCAACATCCGAATCCTCGTTCTTGTCCTTATCGTCATTGTTGTCTTCAATCTCTTTTATGTTGTCATTGTTGTCTTCATTCTCCTCTGTCTCATATGCTCTGATAATGTAGACCTAAGGAGAGTTGTGAACACAATTAATATCTAGAAATATGGCTCAAAAAAAAATGTATGGCAACATAATTACATAATGCAAGCTACCAAAAGCAAAATTACATCTGCACTCATTTCTGCTACATACATTCTGAGTCTAAGTTCTCACCTTAAATGTTGTAGGCATGACAAGATGGAAAACCAGTGCATCTCCATCAATTAATTCATGATCAAGAGAAAACCCTCTCCATCCACCACTTAGACCGGTTTTATCGGCAAGGAATTTTGTCGGGAACTCATTTCCTTCCTCATCCACCAATGTAATTGTTTCATCATAAGGAGGAAGATGATTCTTGCAGAACTGGACAGGAAGACCCTATTGAAAATGTCAAGAGAAGAGTTAAGACCAACACTTTAAAACTACCCAAGTCACCAAAAATAAAAAGCTTTCAATCACTACAACAGATTTGATGAAATTTTCCATACTTTTATGATAAGAAACCGATAAACTGTTCTTTCAGACAAGATTAAAGACAAAAATCTATGTAAATGCCCATTTATAGAACAAGCAAGTAGTTCACAGCATGTAATTTTGTTATTTAGTTACCAGCCAAAAGCCTTTATTGACATGTGAATGTAGCATGGGCTTCACAAAACTTGGGAATTGAGAATCTAAGCCTGATTGAAGTTGATCAGCTTTTTCGATTGCATAAACTCTCTCTTCATGAGAAGCAAAAGCTCGACTCAGCAGATCTCTCCGTTGGTAGCTCCTAGAGCTAGAAGTTAACCTTATAAGTAGTTGTTAGACAAACAATCATAAAAGTTTCAACAGCTGTGAATTGTCCCAAATGTAAAAACCGTTCAAGATTCAGTTATTTACCTACTTCTGGTCCGTAGAGGTTCAAGTGCATCCTGCCATCGATCAATTAATTAGTGGGTCAATCCATATTATAAAAAAAAAATACTCTTAGAAAATCAGATAAAGGAAGCTATGATATGAGATGATATGCACCAAATTCATAATGAAGTTCCCTGCATATGACATAAACAACAAAAAATTCAAGTTCAAACAAATTACAACAATTCAATTCAGAATGGTACAAAAATCTAAATCCAAGGCTGTAATCTAACCTGTGAAAACAGAGTTCAGTGAGCCTATTTGATCAGAATATTAAAAACCTTTATAGCATGTTTCTTAATCGGAAATGAGAATGAAAGGGAATCAAGTTCCATTGGAAATAAAGGAACATAAATCAAGAAACGTAACTTGATTCCTTAAGTGGGAGGAGTGAATTAAGTCCCCTTTTCAACCGGAACTTAATTCGTAATTTGTGTGTAAGACTCACGTAACTTTATTCCCAACTAAGTTTAGTAAACATCGTAATCACAAATCACAAATTAGTAAGTGCACCCTTAAAGGGAAACACTTCTAGAGTAGAATAATAATGATGCAACTGTAACTAGCAATGAAGATAATCAGACGTCAAAACCTAACTAAAACTTCAAAAATTATTCCAAATACAAGTATTATAACAAGTAACAATCACCCTCTGTTACGTGCCTATTTTATAGGAAGTTATAAATGAAGTGGAGAGTGGTTTTCTCAAATAAACCAATCCTAAAAAATTGTCAAAAATCCTTATTTCCAGAATTTGTGATAGTATCTCTTAGTTCCATTTGAACAAACTGCACCCAATAAAACCCCATATTAAAATAAATTTACAGCATCTAATAGTATAAACTCTGTAAGTAATTTTTTGTTCACAGACCCAAAACAACATAAGCTTCCAAAAATGAAAAAAAAAAACAAAAAAACTGAAATATATTTCGAAAAAACATATAATCATAAGTAGATAGCAAGCTCACATCCTTATAGTTGGGAGAAGGTTTGTTGGCAACACGACTGGATCTTCTGACCTGTTCCACCTGCTGTGTACGAACCCGCTTTTTAAGCTTCACAAAACATAACAAAACAGACCCATCAAAATTAATCAAAACCTCGAAAAATCACAGATGTCGAAAAAAAATACATATACAATAGGTTGAGGATGATGACTCACCGGAGATGGGGTGTGGGTGTTGGTGGGTTTTTTAAGAGAGTGAGAGAGGTTGGTGAGGTTGAGCTCTTCCATTCTTTTCTTGTTCTCTTCCAGTCTCTGTCGACGGCATTCTTCATACGTCAACTTTGACTCCACCATTTTTGGAGATTGAAGAGAAGCGGCTCAAGAAACAAACAAACAAACAAAGAAACCAGTGGCGTTGACGGGTTTTTGTTGTTGTTGTTGTTTTTTTGTTTTGATTATTTTTATCTTCGCAGCGCTAAGTTGCCATGTTTGTGACTTGTCGTTTGAATTCAAATTAGTCCAGATAAAGGTAAAATATCTCAGACTTCCTTCAACTGTTCCTTTATTACATGTTGAGAAACATTTTGGTTATTATACACTTAGGGCATGTTTGTTTCACTGTTTTGTATAGTATTAGAGATTTAAAATGCATTAGGTAATGCAAATAAGTCTTTGGACAGTCTCATTGTATTGCACTAATTAGTGTGAATATTGATTCTAATACAACAAATACATCATTATCTAATACATACAAAAAGGGTGTTATGTTGTATTAGCAAGTGGGATTTTCTTTTTGTTTTTTGTTTTTCAAATTAAGTTATAAAAATATTAATATAATTATATATAATATTAAAAATATTAATTAAATTAAATATTTTAAAAATAATTATTTATAATATTAAAAATTATGTAAAATATTACAAAAAATAAAATATAATATTAAATATGAAAAATTAATTATAATATGATTTTGAAAACAATTTAATTAAATAAAAATAAATCTAGTTACACATCAATCATTGTGTTAACTTTATACAATCTAATACAATATATCACCAAACACAAGACCGTACAAAGATAATTCAGTCCAATCCAAACCTATATACAATACAGCACGATGTACCAAGCATGCCCTTAATTAACACTAATGAATCATTCCCTTTAGATAATTAAGTTCTAAATATATACGTTACATATTTCAAATATATATATATATATATATACAAGTTATATTAATTTCATAAATTATGATATATGCTATAAAATAATAAAAACAATATAATCAAACATTTCATGTAATAAATGATTTCATAAGATAGAAAAAAAATTTTAAACAAAAATTGGGGGAGGTTGTGGCCTTACCTGCTTGTGGAACCATAAACCCACCCGATACCCATCTCTCATTTTCAAGTATTTAATTCAGATTAATAACCGAAGCATAAAGCATTTCACAATTCACATACATGAATTGATAAAATGTATATGCCAATCTTGCTAAAAAATAACATTCCCTCAAATTTCAAATGAAAAATCGTGTAAGAATCTTAATAACACAATCCAACCATCTCAATCAAATGCCCGAATTAGCTATCCTACTTCCTTAGGACCAGATAAAAAATTCCAAGAAGGGATTTGCAACAACCGGCTTCTTATTTTTGTGAAATTTTAAGAAGTTAGAAATGCAATTCAAGGATGGTATTTGCAAATGGGTGCACATTTGTTAAGTGGAAATGATGAGAAATGTCACTTTTTTGTCTCTTTGTTGCACCAACGTCACCGGTTTAATAAGTTATGTTTAAAAGGCACCTATTATGGTGAACTACCAAAATTGCCCTTAAATAATCAATTTTTGATTGTCTCTATACTTCCATCTCCACACTTGGAACACTGAACACAGTAACTCCTTTCTTTCTCTCTCTACAATAAATTTCAAAACTACTCGACGTTCTTCAGCACAACAAGGTAATATATATCTGAAATACTTTTTTTATCCTTCATTTCTAAAAAACGTTCCTTTTGTAAACATGAAGCTGGTTTTGTGAAGTTTGAATCTATGAAATTTGAATCTCCGATCCTGTTAATAAAAAGCTCGGAGCCATTGGTAAATAGATCGGGGCCCTTATTAAATAGCTCGGACCCTTTACTAATATGCTCGGAGCCTTTGGAAAAAAGCTCGGAGCCTTTGGAAAAAGACTCGGAGCCTTTGAAAAAAAGCTCTGGCCTTTGGACAAAAAGCTCAGAGCCTTTGGAAAAAAAGGCTTGGAGCCTTTGGAAAAAAACTCGAAGCCTTTGGAAAAAAGCTCGGAGCCTTTGGAAAAAAGCTCGGAGTCTTTGGAAAAAGCTCGGCTCCTTTGGGAAAACTCTCGGAATCTTTGGAAAAAAGCCCAGAGCCTTTACTAAAAGCTCGGAGATCATAGTAAAAACCTCGGAAACTGTTTTAAAAGACTCTGAGCCTTTTCCATAGATTTTATGTTTGTCATAATGGTTTGTGGTGATGAATGTTATAGGAGAATGAATCAAGTGAGAATAGTAATATCTTACAACGGTCAATGGGAGTAGTTACCCGACGGAAGTCAGAGGTTTGTTGGATCCGACAACCAAGGAATGTATGTGTCAAAGAATATGAGTTACGAAGAATTGGTGTCGATCGTGCATACCGTTGTGAAGTATGATGTAAACAAATACAATGTTGATCTGGAGTCAATATCAATCGTTCATGGCGCTACATGTCGCACATTTGTAAGAAATGATGATGATGTTCAGTTTATGCTCGGGGAAGATCGGGTGATCCCTCAAGTATGTGTTAGTCTAATTGAGAGGGCAACTGGAGATGTGATACGGAATGATATTTCTGCTCCTGAAAATACCCAACTATTTGGATCCGCTAGCGGTAGTAACCAAGTGTTCACACAAAGGAGTGCCACTGAAGGTGGGAAAAACATATGTACTGTCCAACCGATAGTGGTCGACCATGCAGATGTTGGTGAACCTCAATTCGACGATGTGTTTGGTTGTCGATTTGAGATGAATAATGAGCGGTACAATGAGCAATACAATGAGATGTACAATGAGCAGAACACTGAACCGAACCTTGGGTCCGAACCAGGAGGTGGATAATGAGGCAAATATTGATCTGGTAGATCATGTATAGAACACTGATGAAGATCATGTCCAAATTTAAAGACGTGGAAGACGTGTAGAAGGAGTTAGTTGCACTGGAGCAGATATGCCTAGTACTTCGGAGGTCCGGCATAATGTATCTGCAGATGATTCTGATAATACCTCAACGTGGGTTATTCCCGGAGCAGATTCATACTTGTTTGGGATTGGTAGAAGCGCAACCTTGGTAGCAGAAGAACCTACAAGCATGATTTATAAAGGTCAGTTCTTTCCGACTAAAAAGGATTTGAAGAGACTAGTTGGCCTTTTTGCAATACGGCGAAACTTCGAATGGAAGGTGAAAAGATCTAATAAGACAACGTTACATCTTGTTTGTTTGATTAACAACTATACATGGAAATTAAGAGCGGTGAGAAGAGATGAAGGGACGTACTTCCAAGTAAGAAGTTTTGTGAATGAACACAGTTGTCCTTTGGAGGAGATTCACCGTCGCCACCGACAAACTAGTGCAGTTATAATTGGAGAAATGGTTGCTCCTAGACTTCAACAACAAGATGGTCATCTCATGCCTCATAAGGATATAATCGCCGATATGAAAACAATGTATGACATCCAAATCATGGACAGTAAGGCACATCGAACCTTGCATTATGCATTGTCACTGACCTATGGGACACATGAAGAAACCTTCCAACTACCGCCGTCTTTTGGTTACGTGCTGGAACAACAAAATCCCGACACAATCACTGACTTACAGTGCGCTGACGACGGTAAATTCCTTTACTTTTTCATGTCGTTAGGGGTATCAGTTAGAGGTTTCCGGAGGTGCATGCGTCCTGTTATTGCAGTTGATGGTACCCATTTGAAGGGAAGATTCGGGGGTATAATGTTTGTTGCAACTGCACAAGATGGAAACGAACAGGTGTATCCAATTGCTTTTGGGTACGGCGACTCCGAAAACAACCTTTCATGGGAATGGTTTTTGGATTGCTTAAAGGGTGCCCTTGGTCATATATATGATTTGATTTTTATTTCCGATCGACATGCAAGCATTGAAGCAGGGATTTCTAAAGTGTTCCCTTATGCAACCCATACCATATGTTGTTAGCATTTTGCTGAAAATGTGAAGAAGCGATTTCACAGAAAAGATGTTGCTGCCATAATGGACAAAGCAGCTAGAGCGTACACTGAATTCAAATATAACCGGTACATGGGTGAGTTACGTAACCTGCACAAGAATGCTTTCGATTATGTTGAAGCTGCCGGTCCACACAAATGATCTCGTGTACACTGTCCCCAACGAAGGTTTAGGGTGATGACAACAAATGTTGCAGAGTGCATAAACTCATGCCTTAAATTCGCACGACAACTCCCTATGTTGACATTGGCAGAGTTCATTAGGAATATGTTACAGCGCTGGTTTCACGATCGACATCGAGCTGCACAGTCCATGCGTCATCAGTCGACCGACGCATCACATCTTGTGATGCTACAACAGGTCGAGAAGTGCGGTTATATGACCGTCAATCCAGTGGACTGGAACATATTCTCTGTCAAACGGTCCGGAAAGCAGTGGACTGTTGACTTAGCCCGAAAGACTTGCACATGCAACAAATTCCAAATGGACCATTTTCCATGTTCTCACGCACTCGCAGCGGCAAGGTACATTAACAGTATACAATTATACGTTATATTAAGCAAACGTGATTGTCACTGTTTTCATTGTTTTTGCAGGGAGCGGAACTTGGATTTGATATCACTGTGTTCAGACTACTACAAAAGACAGACACTTATTGATGCATACTCAGTTCCTATTATGCCTGTTGGCCATCCTTCTTCATGGGTAGTGCCATCCGACATCGCTGAGCGGGTGGTTTTAAATCCAAAGACCAAGAGACAATCAGGTCACCCGATGGAGGGTCGACATGCCTCGTCTTCTGAGAGGACAACAACCCAATTGTGTAGAAGATGTGGACAATCAGACCATAATAGCAGGAGGTGTTCTAATCCGCCCATGATTAATGAAGGTCCGAGCAGAATTGTTCCCGAGGAATACGGTCGCAAATGTAGCGTATGTCATCAAGTTGGACATAACAAAAAGTCGTGCCCACACAAGGAATCTACCGTGGAGTGAATCGAGTTGTTCATACTTATTGTTTAATTAAATTGTGGTGTTAATTATTACTTTTGTTATTGTATGAAATACGTGTGTTGTACCTGTAAATGCAAACACTTGAAATTTTAAACAAAAATTTAATTACTATAATTATTTGTACATCGACAACTACAATTATAATAGGGCTTGGAGTTAAAAAAAATTCTCCACAGCCATCTTCTCCCGTATGGTGCACATATCTTTTTCTGACCAGTCAAACGTCTCCCTGTTCGCGAGTACGTACTCCTTCAATCTCAAGGTATGAGCACCACAGTTACCCCTGCGACTCAACACATGAACAACCGTTACAATTGAAGTTTAATAAAACAAACTTAAAGTTTAAATGATGTTCGTACAGTCATACCCTCTAGTCTGTTGGGGCACATGTGTTGTAGACACCATGCTTACCTCAAAGGGCCTATTCCGCTTCTCGTACTTCGCCTCGCCCGTTGGTCTGGCATCGTGAAACCCCACCTGATGCAACATCGAGGGTAGAAACCACCGCAATAGATTGACCTACTTTTTCCTGATCTACAGGGAGACTTCCTGTCTGAACGGGTTTAACAGGTGGATCTTCCCGACAGTAAGGTCGACGCTGGCCACGAGCCAATGCTGGCCGCCAATGTTGCACGGAATCAGAACATGTACCAAGTGTTCAAAAAAAATATGTTATGATCAAAATAAGAATTATTAATTAAACACATTGAAACCATAACTGTATTGCGCTCACCGCATCAACCTTGTGCCATGGTCGGTTCCCTACCGGGAGCAATCCGCGTACCGTCAGCAGATCTTCAGGGGACCACATGTACTTCAACACAGACCAGTTTTCTGGGGCTTTGCCCACTAATATCGCGAGGCATGATTCTCCGCCACTGAAACTCCAGCATTGACTGAAAATAGATAACGAACCGAAACGTTAGAAATAGGATGAAACACAACAACGCAATTGTGAAAATAGTACATTTGATACATTGACATAGAACTGAGAATCCAGTAGGTTCATCCTCTGAATGTAGACAGTGGGAGTTGCTCGCTGACGCTTCCATAAAATATGCAGGTACGCGTCCATATACTGACAATATAAACATTATACATTGTTAGTATTCTTCCATAACTTAAACAAACTTATAAAACAATCGAAGTTAGGAATGCACCGTGTCGTCCAACTCCATGAAGTTGGTTTGCAACCTGTGGAACCAAGGCACAGGCACGGGGGTCATCAGATCCACATCACGTCTGCGTAATTTTCAATTATTTAGAAAACCCACTATATTTAACTAAGGTGTTTCAAAAAAAAGTACTCAATATTATAATACTTACAATTCCCCCGTCACGTTCCTCTTGTAGGCTTGGTAAGCCTTAAGCTGGTCAGCGTCTACCAAATCATTGGGCCTGAATGTATGTGCTGATGACAGGGCAGTGTCCTTGGCCTCTTCGGCCGACAGGGGTCAGTGTATGGGGTCACCAACTGCTAGCCTTGCTTGCGAATCCGCTGCTGCCTATGCTGACCGTGGACCACTAGGGGGTGTTGGGAGGAGGAACTTTGTCCCCGTGGATCACGTCGAGGGCTGCGATGGGATGAGATAGACCTGTGGGGTGGGCTGTGTCGGGATGGACCGACAGTGTCACTAGGGGCTGAGGTGCGACGGGATCGAGTAGAGGAGAGCGGTGCGCTCGGATGGACCGCAAGGGTGCACTTTATGGATCGCCTGATCAGGTCAGGAGTGTGGACTGTACGGGAGGAGGGACTCTGACCCAGTGGACTGGACGAGTCCGTTATGTGGTCTTGGATATGAACAGAAGGATCCACATGCTGTACCTCCATAAGCAGCGGAAAACTCTAATAAGGCATGGGTAACAGTCTCCTCAAATACTCATGTATCCGTGCCACCAGAGACTTGCATCTGCTGGTCTCGTACTGTAACTCTAGCTCTTGGACCCTACGTCTGAGGTCCATCACCCTCCATCGCAGGTCCGGTGGCTGGGTCTGTCCCTCCGTCATGACTACGCCAACTATCTCTGTCTCTGTCTCTGCGTGGAGAGTCTCGATCATGGGATGGTGGACCATCCCTGTCTGACTGTGATGTTGAACCCCGCCGCCCCCGGAGAAAGTCCGTCACCTCCCTATGCTGCCTATCCCATTCCAGATCACTCTTTCGGAGATCCTCCCGTAACACAGTGACTACATCCATCACATCTTGGATTTTATGTTCCAAACGGTCCTGAAACAAAATCATTATTGTCAGTTTTAAAACCGAACACTTGTTTCAACATAAATAATGCATTACACCATTTTTGACATACCTGGCGATGCCCTCCAATGTCTTCTCGTGAATGTACTCCACCGGGCATCGCAAATCGAACCTGTCTGCGCCTAAGAGGACTCCCAGTAACAAACTCCTGGTCCGAACCCTCCGTATCAGGCCTGTGCCTGAGGGGACTCCCACCGCCAAACTCCGGGTCGGAACCCTTCGTATGACTGGGTCCGGCAGTCGTATGATGTAAGGGATCTGGTACCGAGCCGTCGTGTCTATCGGTGGCCATATATAGACTGCCTCCCTCGTATATGCCCTCACAGTACCGTGCAACCCTCTCAGCTGCCGTCCGCACCAGTGTAGTCCTCGCAAACATCTGAAATCGTTGTTAGACCATTGTATTTGTATACGTCCTAATATGTAAACACTTTAACACAATAGATCATTACCCTGGCTATGAAAATCTTGTCCAGCTTGTCCAACCTTAGTTGCTTATTCAACTCCCATTTCAGCATACGGGGGGACAAGCCAATCTCCCTACGAGTCCCAAATTGGGTCCCAAGCTCGGGGATAACCTCATACGCAAATACCTATGTAAAAAAAAAGAATTCAGAATCCAATCAATTATTCCATAACTCATGTAAAATAAAATTCAGGTTTTCAAACCGATAAAAATTCTAAATTCTCACCAACAGTGCGTGAGCTTGACAGTAAATGTTTTACGTCTCCACCGTGTGAACGTCGGCGCCCTTTTCCCGCTGTCGTCTCTCATACCGCTCACGTCGACCGTCCAAGGCATGCTTGAATCCAAAAATGGACTG
Source organism: Dipteronia sinensis (assembly GCA_033220585.1). NCBI lineage: Eukaryota > Viridiplantae > Streptophyta > Magnoliopsida > Sapindales > Sapindaceae > Dipteronia > Dipteronia sinensis. The sequence continues at coordinate 9,059,055 of CM065643.1, read as the reverse complement.
CCTATACATGTGGGCACCCCACGGGAACACATCAAAAGCTTCCAAGTCCTCGACTAGCCGGATCTGCCATAATGGAACTTTCTCTCTCTCGTCCAACCCCATCAATATCCAGTTTAGCATATAAAGGAGGCACAGCTTCACAGCATCGTACTGCTCCTCAAATATACCGATCCGTAGAATAACTCTTAGCTGTTCATAATCCACCTCAGCTACAGCACAGAAATACCGTTGGTGTATCCCGTTCTGGACCATCTCATACCTCGTCGTGTCGGGAATCACTCCAAACTTCAATCTGGTGATCAGACAGAATTCAAATTTGGAGAACCGGACCGAATGAGGACCTAACATAAATCAGCATCTCATCCTCCGGCCCATCGTGATGTAGCTCGCACAATAGCAGTCGATGGACTATGCTAGCCGAAAACTTCATCCCTCGATCCATCCGAAGGAAATGACCAAAACAAGACTCTGTATACAGACGTCGGTCTTAGACCCTGAATTGTTCTGGTACCCTGTCTAGTGCGACGTCGATATCTCGAAGGTCGCTGAAATGGTCAGGCCGAGTGATTTTTCCATCGTACCATTCCCACTCTGGAGTTTTAAGCAAATCCTTTAGTTGACTCCCCATCTGCATTTTCACAGAAACAATGCATCAATAAACTGTAAAAGGCTTGGACATAATAATATAAAATAGCAAGGAAGCAGTTTGAAAAAACTCGGGAACAGTTTGAAAAAGCTCGTACACATTTTGAAAAAGCTCCGACTCATTTTGAAGAAGCTCGGACACAGTTTGAAAAAGCCCGGACTCATTTTGAAAAAGCTCGGGCATTTTAAAAAAGCTCAGACACTGTTTGAAAAAGCTCAGACACTGTTTGAAAACGCTCGGACACATTTTTAAAAAGTTCGGGAACAGTTTGAAAAAGCTCGGGCATTTTAAAAAAGCTCGGACACAGTTTGAAAAAGCTCGGACTCATTTTGAAAAAAGTTCGGGCATTTTAAAAAAGCTCGGACACATTTTAAAAAAGCTCGGACACAGTTTGAAAAAGCTCGGATACAGTTTTAAAAAGCTCGGAGACCTAGAAAAAGCTCGAGAACAGTTTCAAAAAGCTCAAAAATATTTTTAAAAAGCTCGAAAACAGTTTTAATAAGCTCGGACAGTTTAAAAAAGCTCGGACACAGTGTGAAAAAACTCGGAAACATTTTGAATAAGCTCAAGCATTTTAAAAAAGCTCGGCCAGATTTTTAAAAATCTCGGGAACAGTTTCAAAAAGCTCGGGCATTTTAAAAAAGCTCGAACACAGTTTAATAAAACTCGAACACAGTTTTAAAAAGCTTGGAGATCCAGAAAAAGCTCGGGACCAGGTTGAAAAAGCTCGGGAATAGTTTGAAATAAATCAGTAAATGTTTGAAAAAGCTCGGAAAATGTTGTAAAAAGCTCGGAAAAAGTTCAGAAACACCTTGAAAAAGCTCGAAAACCCAGATCTTCAACAGATTTACAAACCCTAACCTAACCCACAACCATTCTCATATCAACAAACAAACCTAATCTATAAGTTTAATCAACACCCAACATCAAACATGAACTTATCAAAAACAAAATCTACAACATAATCTGACTCAACTTACCATAGTCGATTGAAGATGCTCTCGTCTGAACACTCAAAAAAGCAATGTTATCCTACCGCCAGTTACTTCGACGTCTTTTTCAGCCGGAAAACCACTGGTCTTCCAACACCGGTTCTTTTTTCAGCCGATGTTTTCTCTCTCTCGTTTTTCTCACTAAGTTTGAAAATGAAAAAAACTCACTTGGAAGGGGTATTTTTGTCTGGACACCTATATTGGTGCCTTTTAAACATGAATTAGTAATGTGATGATATTTGCACAACACCCACCCCTAATAGTGCTATTTATTTTTTTACCCCTATTTGCTAATATGCACCGGTTTGAGTATGATCTCATGATTAAAAAATTTATTCCACTCATCAAATGTCAAATTCAGTCAGGTGCTCCCAATAAATTTATTATTTCATCTTTATGCCTATTATGTATTTTTTTTATTCATAAAAAAGTTATACCTTTTTTCCTGTTATAAGAATATTGGGGAGGGAGGGGGGGGGGGGGGGTGGTGGTGGTGTCATGGGACGAAAATTGAACCCAATCAACCCACTTACCCGCCCGCCACACCCATAACAAGCTCCCTATGGTCCTAGAACCTGTCACCTGAAATTGAAGCAAAGTTAATCGTAGCATTTAATTAAGGGATAATTACCCCGTGACCATCGAATTGATGACACACTATCAAAATGGCCACTAGATTGGAAAATTGTTCCAAAATGGTCATTTTTGATGAAAAGTGTGACACCAATGGCCATTCCATACAATTCCATCCAATTCCATCCAATGAGTGGCATCTTGGTAAATAAGGTGATGATATTAATTTATTTAAGATGTTTCTTTGGAAATCAATTTTTTATTTTATTTTTTGAAACGAATAATTATATTTAGTGTGTTTATATATGTATAGCATATTTCAAATATATATTTCTTTTTTGAGAAGATTAAAGCTATAAAATCTAAAAAACAAAAAGAGATACGTGTATTGATCTAAACCATTTCTTTTGTATTTTAAAATAAATAATTAAATTTACTATGTGTATATACGTATAACATATCTTAAACACACACACACACACACACACACACACACACACACACACACATATATATATATATATATATATATATATATATTTATATTTACACACACTAAATATAGTTATTCATTTCAAAAAACAAAAGAAAAAATTGATTTCCAAAAAAACATTTAAAATAAATTAATTTCATCCCCGTATTTACCAAAATGACACTCATTGAAAAAATTGATTTCCAAAAATTGATTTTAAATAAATTAATATCATCACCTTATTTACCAAAATGCCACTCATTGGATGGAATTGTATGGAATTAGATGGAATGGCCATTTGTGTCACACTTTTCGCCAAATATGACCATTTTGGAACAACTTTCCAATTTAGTGGCCATTTTGATAGTGTGTCATCAATTCGATGGCCACTGAGGTAATTATCCCTTTAATTAAACCATTTTTTTTATTACAATAGGATTGTCGGGACCTGTCGAGATCAAACAATACATGTGCGGCCTAGATATCTACTCACTTACCCGCCCGCCACACCCATAACCAGCTCCTTATGGTCCTAGAACCTGTCACCTGAAATTGAAGCAAAGTTAATCGTAGCATTTAATTAAGGGATAATTACCCCGGTGGCCATCGAATTGATGACACACTATCAAAATGGCTACTAGATTGGAAAGTTGTTCCAAAATGGCCATTTTTGGTGAAAAGTGTGACACCAATGGCCATTCCATACAATTCCATCTAATTCCATCCAATTCCATCCAATGAGTGGCATCTTGGTAAATAAGATGATTATATTAATTTATTTAAGATGTTTTTTTGGAAATCAATTTTTTATTTTATTTTTTGAAACGAATAATTATATTTAGTGTGTTTATATATGTATAGCATATTTCAAATATATGTTTCTTTTTTGAGAAGATTAAAGCTATAAAATCTAAAAAACAAAAAAAGATACGTGTATTGATCTAAACCATTTCTTTTGTATTTTAAAATAAATAATTAAATTTACTGTGTGTATATACGTATAACATATCTTAAACACACACACACACACACACACACACACACACACACACACACACACACACACATATATATATATATATATATATATATATGTATTTATATTTACACACACTAAATATAGTTATTCATTTCAAAAAACTAAAGAAAAAATTGATTTCCAAAAAACATTTAAAATAAATTAATTTCATCCCCATATTTACCAAAATGACACTCATTGAAAAAATTGATTTCCAAAAATTGATTTTAAATAAATTAATATCATCACCTTATTTACCAAAATGCCACTCATTGGATGTAATTGTATAGAATTAGATGGAATGGCCATTGGTGTCACACTTTTCGCCAAAAATGACCATTTTGGAACAACTTTCCAATTTAGTAGCCATTTTGATAGTGTGTCATCAATTCGATGGCCACTGGGGTAATTATCCATTTAATTAAACTATTTTTTTATTACAATAGGATTGTCGGGACCTGTCGAGATCAAACAATACATGTGTGGCCTATATATCTACTCCCATAATAGGAGATAACTACTTCCTACAACCCGGGAAGAAAAATCCCCAATCATGCTTGTAAAATGCGCATTGTGTGATTTGAACCTCTCACCACTTATGTGGAAGAGAGGTGCACTGTCAGCTCTATTAAGAGGTGATGTGCAATTAAACTGTTTTAAAAAAAACATATATTGTCAGATCAAAGGGTCTATCTAGGGGCGGAATTGGGCCTGGCTAGGGTAGGCTACATGCCACCTAGTTTTTTGAAAAAAAAAATTCAATAGTTCTAACTCACCTTACCTTATTTTCCTTATCTTATTAGCAGCCCAATAACATAAAAATTATACGTCAAACCCATTCAAGCCCATTGATTTGCTTAACCAAGTTAAAATTCAAATTGAGAATTTTATTTTAAAAACTCAAAAATCAAATGGAAAATTTTAAACCCTTAACAAGTAACAACTAAACAACAGCAGAAGCAGTAGAGATACTGTATAAGTTTTAACTTAATCTCTAAGTCTCTAACTGTCTTCGGTCTCCATTCTCCAAGAATTTCAAATTTATTTCATAGCTTTTGGATTTGTAAAGGTATACAGACGTCGGCAAGAGAAAACCATAAGTTATTTTATTTTTATTTTTAAGTTTATATTGTAAAATTATTTGTAGATTGTGATGATAATTTTGATTTTTAGTGATTATGTTGAATAACCTAGGTGATTACGTCGAGATTCGCAATCAAAATGATTTGTTTTTATTATGTAGTATAATTTTTTATTTATATGAAATTATCCACAGCCCACCCATAAAAAAAATTCATGGTTTCCGCCCTGAGTCTATCGTTAATCGTACATGGAATTAATATATATATATATATAATTTCAGAATTTTTTGAATTAATCTATAGTAATTAATATAAAAAAGGTGAAACAAATTTAATTATTAATATGTCTCTTAGGAAAAACTAAAAAAAAATAATGATAAAAAAAGAAAAATATAATCCCGATAAATCATTGTCAGCAACAAATATTATTTTTGTCTTAACAAGTCCCAAACTCTATAATTTCTTCTTTTAAAAAAAAATGTCAAACTTTTAGGAAAGGATACTTTTCGTCCCAATAGACATCATATTGGGTCGAATAATTTATTTCATCCCAATACACATTCTATTAGGACAAATTGTTTTCGCCCCTAAAAGTCTCATTATTTTTGCATTTTTTAGGGACGGATAATTTTTTTCATCTCAATAGACATTCTATTGGGACAAATATTTTTGTCCCTTAAAATCTCGTCAGGTTTGTCCTTTTTAAGGATGGATAATTTGTTTCGTCCCTAAAAGTTTCTTCAGATTTAAAAGTTTTAGCGACGAATATGTTATTGCGTCCTAATAGACGTTCTATTGGGACGAATAAAATTCGTCCCAATAAATTTCGTCCCTATAGCCCAATTTTCTTGTAGTGATAACTGTTCGAATGAAATTACAGTATATGATTTAAAACAAATTCGATTGTAATATTAATGGACAAATATATCCAAAGACAAGGGGCATATTTTTATGTGACAGTAATGAAACTTTAATGAATTCTAAAGATTAATAAGATGTTGAGATATTATGTTTCAAGAAGTCATAAATATAAGATGAGATGTTTAGCATCATGAATACAAGAAGAGGGATTACATATTATAATAAGAGAAAATAACATGAATTGAGAGTTAAATCAATAACCTATTTATGTTTCTAGCTAATTGGTTTTCAAGTTTTTGGCTTCACAAACTTTTGATTTTTTTTTCTGCACCAACATGTAGCTCTATTACTAAAAAATAATCGATGTTGTGTGGCTTTGCTTGTGGGTTTTATTGGGGACCATAAATTTTACTTTTTTTAGAATTTAACAGCCATTTTTGGCAGGGGTCCAAAGAAAAATTTTCCATCTGCTTAGAGCCTGGTAGAACATAGTGTTAGGATTATGCTCAATAGCAAGAGTGTAATGATATATTTGACAATCTTGTAATATTAATAAAGTGATTTCTAGTTTAACAAATCTTATAGCATTTATAGTTTAATTATTATAATTGTCAAAAGTAAATAATCATAAGGTCAAAAGACTATGAGAAATGAAGAATTGTTCATAAATCTGGATATGTATGAGGTAGACACAATTCTTTAGTTAGTCTTGAACAATGTTCACAACTTAAGATAAAGGTTGAACGCCTTTACCTTGTTAAAGTTGTAGATTCTCTTGCTAGCATTTGTGTGAGATCAAATGTGTTATGATGAGTCTAAAATCATCAAAGTGTAGTGTCTTTGGGCAAAAGAATCTAGTGCACTAAGTGCATTGAAAAGGATCACAGTGAAATACTTTATCCAGAACCGTCAATGGATAGAAGTTTTCACTTCAGGACAATCCGAGAGTCTATCTCAATCCTGAGATAAATGATGGACTTATGGTTACAAGTGTTATCATTTGAGCTATCAATGAGTACGATTATATAGCATAGTCTACCCTTGATAGTTTGGTGGTATTCATTTGTTAATCGATAGAGGACTTCATTTATAGATATAGACATCGTGGCTCCATTTATTAAATGTGAGTAGAATATCATCATATGGATGTTTTGAGGTATTGGATATTAAATCTTAACGTTAAGTTTTCAATAGTGTCTATTGAAACATGGCTTCTAGACAATCAAAATATCAAAGTTCAAAATGTGGTCATATGAGTAAATATGGTAACTAGGAGAGCTATAGGCGGTCTATGAGCTATTGGCGATTATTGATATTATGTACGAGGATACACTATCTCCAATAAGATTGTTTAGGGTACGAATGATAAATATTATCTTATTCTATCTTTATTTAAGAGTTCAATTTTAGCTATTTAGTGGAATGAGCTCAAATTAATAGATCAGACCTAAGTGAATCATTTGTTGATTGTGATTAGGTTATGTCTATTGAAGCTTAAATTAGATAGTCCGCCAAGATCTCCAATCCGCATGAACTTGCATGGATCACTTGATATATTCTACCGGACCAATTTCTGGGTCCATCAAGAATTGTTTTTGGATTTCGGAATCCAAAAGTTTTGGAGATGTGTGGTCATGTGTGATCAAGACACGTGGTAACTCTTCAAAAAGGCCTGAAATGGGCGGTCAATGATGTTAGAATCCTAGGGTGGCCCTTTTGGGGTGCGTTTAGCATTTCATTAATATATTAAAAATATAATTTTCACATTTTAATTAAATGGGCTGCTAGATTATATTAATGTATTAAATTTAAGGCATGTGGACTTGTTTCTTTTATAGTAAGAATATATCTAGTTCACATGTGGACTTTTTATTAAAGTCCAATGGATTTAATAAAATGGAAAAATAATATATTGCACAAGTATATACTTGGGCGGCAAGGCTAATTAATTAGTCTAATATATTGTTTTATTTTAATAATTAATCAAATGGAAATTAATTAATTAATTAATTAGTTGTTTGATTAAAAGTTAAATTCTTTTTCTAAGTATGAGTATAACTCTTAGTGTCATACTATTGTTGTTAGTATGGTAAATATCAAAGACTATATTTGATAAGTAGATAAATAAAAGTATTTTATTTATCTAGTCAAATTAGAAAGTTTTTGATATAGTCACAATTTTAATATTCAATAATTTATTATTGGATAATACACTCATGAGTTGGAATATGCTTAAAACTCAAATTTGATAGGAGACTTGGAGAAGAAGTAATCCTACCTGTGTGAGGATTTGACTACAAGGTAGAAATCCTACTTGTGTGAGGATTTGCTACAAGGTAGAAATCCTATTTGAGTAAGAATTTTGGCCACCCTATATATATATATATATATATATATATATATATTATTAAATTCAGAATTAATAGTGTGAGTTAAAAAAAAGTTTTTTTTTTTGAAAGAAAGAATTTTTATTCTCTTGCTTTTGAATATAAAAAAACTTCCAACTCAAGAAAGATGTGTAGAATTCAGCCATAGAGAAGAAGAATAATGAGCGTTTTATTTTCGATAGTACATTAGAAGCTTTTACATCAAAAGACTTAATGTACAAGATCAAATTAGGGTTCACACGAGTTTTCGATTAAAAGATTGAGAATTCACAAGTGACCAAACATTCTTTATTTTCTCTACAAGGATTATTGTGACTAACAAAAAGAAAAAGATTTTTGTTTCCATCCTCAGATTTACAATTCAAAGAAAGAGAGCACACACTCCTTGGTGATTCACGTTCATGATTGGATTGGAAGATTTTGCGGATTCAATTCGAAGCAAGCGGATTCAAATCGACGCAATATCAATCGTCACGTGAAAAATGTACGATACTTTTATTATATGTTAATTAATCAAGGGTTAAGGTTCTTTCTTTTAAAGGAAATTTTTTGAAATATACCACCCAAGTTTTTCGCTTCCGCCGCGTTTTGAACCGTTTTTTCCCTACACCTAGATTGGGACCGGTACCCAGATACTGGGGATGCTCGACACCATGAACCAGAAAGAGGTCAGTACCACATCTCACATTCTACCAGGTACCACGTAGGGCCAGCACCGCAGTACCTCCTACTTGGTACCTAGGTATCGTAACATTTACCCTGTATCTAGGTACCATGACTGTAGGGAAAAATCGATATAAAACGCAGCGGAAGAAACGAAAAATAGATTTCGTATGGTTTTAAAATTTTTCTCAAAGTTGAACCTTAACCTTTTAATTAATTAAACTCAAATATATACGGTTAGAGTTAAATACCTCTTGACGCGTGATCCGATTGACTTACGTCGATTGGTAATCCGCAAAATCTTTTCCGATGCCCGTGAACAGTACCCGCGTGAACAGTACCCACGTGAACAGTGATTGTGAACAGTACCTGTGTGAATAGTGATCGTGAACAGTCCCCCCCCCCCCCTCCATGAACAGTGATCGTGAACAGTTCCGCGAGATCTTCCAATCCGAACACGTACGTGAATCACCTAGGAGCGTGGTCTCCCTTTTTCTTTGAATTGCAAACCTGAGAATGGATGAACAAAGTTTTCCTTTTCTTTTATTAGTCACAAAACAATCAAAAGAAGACAAAAATTATTCCGGTCACTTTTGAGTTCTCAATCTAATGATCGAAACTCGCGTGAACCTAATTCGATGTTGTACATACAAGCTTATTGATGAACAAGCAATCAGTGTACTATCAAAGAATAATCTCTTCTCTCTTTTATGTTTAGTAGAATAAAAATTATCCTTTTCTATGAATTGAGAAGAAGAAGAAAAATTGAATCATTCAATCAACTATAGTGGCCGAATTCTATATGTGGTATTATATAGGTGGCCGAAATTTTGCTTCCTCTTCTATTTAGGATTGCCGAAATCTTCCTCTAAATGTTCTAGGGTTGCCGCAAATCACATACCAAAAAGAGTTTGTGTTGCACCCTAATTTCCATCAACCTTTAGACTTCAAAACATAATCCTACTCATAGATATTTTTATTCTTTTATTGACTAAATAAAAAGACTTCTTATTTGATTAAATAAATAAAATTAATTATTTATTTTCTTATCAAACAAGTCTTTTACTTTTAATATACTACTACCAATAGTGTAACTTTAGGAAATATATTTCCTGATCAGAAAAAGATTTGTTTCTTAATTAAACAATTAATTAATAAATTAACTAATTCTTATTTAATTAAAACAATGAAACAAAATAATATATTAGGTAAAAATTTACAACTTGCCGCCCCACTTATATAAATGGGCCATATATTATTTTCTTATTTCATTTAATCCATTGGACTTTAAATAAAAGCTCACATGTGAACCAGACCCATTCTTACTAAAAGAAACAAGCCCACATGTCTCCTTTTAATATATTAATATAATAGTGCAGCCCATTAATTAAATAATAGACATATTATATTCTTGATATATTAAAAACAATTCTAGATGGACCCTTAAATCGGCCCGGTAGAATATATCAAGTGATCCATGCAAATACGTGTGGATTGAGGATCTTGGCGGGCTATCTAAATTTAAGCTTCAATAGACACAACCTAATCACAATCAACAAATGATTCACTTAGGTCCAATCTATTAATTTTAACTCATTCCACTAGAGAGCTAAAATTGAACTCTTAAATAAAGATAGAATAAAGAGATGTTTCTCATTCATACCCTAGACAATCTTATAGAAGATGGTGTATCCTCGTGAATAATATCAGTAATCGCCAAGAGCTCATAGACTGCCTATAGCTCTCCAAGTTACCATATTTCCTCATATGACCACATTTCGAACTTGGATACTTTGACTTGTCCAGAAGCCATGTTTTCAATAATCATTATTGAAAACTCAACGTTGAGATTTAATATCCAATACCTCAAAACATCCATATGATGATATTATACTCTCATTTAATAAATGGAGCCACGATGTCCATATCTATAAATAAAGTCCTCTATCGATTAACAAATGTATACCACCAAACTATCGAGGATAGACTATGCTATATAATCGTACTCATTGATAGCTCTAATGATAACACATGCAACCATAAGTCCATCATTTATCTCAGGATTAAGATAGACTCTCCGATTGTCCTCTTTAATGAAAAGACTTATATCTAGTGACGGTTCTAGATAAAGTATTTCATTGTGATCCAGTTCAATGCACATACTGCACTAGATTCTTTTACTCGAAAACCTTTCGATGATTTTAGACTCATCATATTCATTTGATCCCACTCAAATGCTAGTAAAAGAATTCTACAACTTTAACAAGATAAATGTGCCCAACCTTTAACTTAAGTTGTGAACGTTATTCAAGACTAACTAAAGAATTGTGTCTACCTCATACATATCCGGATGTATGAACAATTCTTCATGTCTCATAGTCTTTTGACCTTATGATTATTTACCTTGACAATTATAATAATAAATGCTATAAGTAATTGTAAGAATCAGAATTCACTTTATTAATATGAGAATATTGTCAATTACAATATTACACTCTTGCCATTGAGCATAATCCTAACAACGACATCTACCCGGTACCCAAGTACCTGCGATATCAGTCCAGATCACACTAAAATATGTGTCCTACCGGCCAAGCATAAAGATTGGAACCGTGAATGTACCAGCATGCCAGAACAAGCGCCACGCTAACAAAAGCAGACTGGTACATTAGGGTACCGTGCCATCAGAGTACATAGTCAGTATTCTCCTCCAACCAGAAGAAGAGAAAGTTGACTTCTTCGGCCATTCACAATGCCATTAATTGAGTCAGTCAACCCTATTAATGAAAATAATCAGCCCCATTAATGAGAAGATAGTCAACCCTATTAATGAGGAAATTAGTAAACTCCATTAATGGTCATTCATAACGCCATTAATGAGGAAATCAGTCAACTCCATTAATGGCCATTAACAACGCCATTAATAAGAAAATATTCAACTCCATTAATGCCAAGTTCCTTTGATTGCCAATTAATTAATGGAGAGGGCAACAAGAATAAGAGCATATAAATATGACAAGGCTCTCCCTAAGAAAGGGGATTTCCATTCTGAAAAAAGGGAGGTTTAGACCCAAAAATTCAAAAATCCAAAAATGGGGGAACGAAATATACAGTGAGTATTCGCCATCACCGAGAGGGAGTTTCTGCCATCGCCATAGAGGAATTATCCACATTTCCACCAGGAAAATAGCTCGCCATCTCCTACCACTGTGTCGACTACTATACACATCGATTTTCTCCATAAATGTATCGGTACCAGATGGTATCTTTCCAAACTGTGACCTACCATGTCGCAGTTTATATTTGTATAAGCTCTTTGGAGCATGCTTCTTATGTAAGCTCTCCGGAGCACCTCTCGTGATATATAAATATAAAGAAGGGTCTTTCTCCTCCCTATGGATACTGCCTGGGGGTTTTTCAGCATATGATCATTCGTGATGCTTTTTCCCCCTAGGTCAGTCCACCTCTATCAAATGAACTGTCATTCTCCTATCTATCTCCTTATTATGCATGTATGTGAGCTAGGCACCGACCCCGCTGGTCCTAGTTCTCCTGTACCTCTTCCTGCACGTTATCTAGGTCGAGGAATTATAGAAGGCACCTAGAGAGGTGACCAGGTACCAGGATCAGATACCAAGACCGGGTACCGGCTTACTGTACCAAATAGACGGGATGATTGTTCTCCTACCATGGCACCTATCTAGCTTTCACCTTACCAGAACCACGGTACGAAGTACCTACCCCCTGCTGCGACCTCAGGGGTAGTGGGTTGATGATGTTAATCAAAATTTCACTCTCCTAGTGGATTTTTCCGTTGACACTTTTTGGCGCCGTCTGTGGGAAGCTCACCAACATGGCTTCATTATCTCTAAATGCACGCACAACATTATACTATTAACAAATATGGTATGTAGGACTCCTGGCAGAACCAGTGTACTATGCTGCCCCTATGCAACAAACCTGCTCATATACTTGCGGAGCTCCTCTACAGTAGATCCGCTCTGTTACATCTATAGCTCATATACAGCAGAGCTGCACCTATCCTGCTACCTTACAGAGGGTTTGGTCTACTATCAGCAGATCCGCTACGATCTCCTCTGCAGCAGATCTGCTTCCAGTACATCTAAAGCTCATATGCACTAGAGCTGCACATCTCCTGCTTCTTTACAGATGATCTACTCCACTACCGGTATACCTTTTATCCAGCAAATCCACTAGGTTTGCACCAGTTCATGTGGATCCTCTCATGTCACCTGATCTATTCTTTAAAAGCTCCTAGGTAGCAGGTCAACACATGTACCAGAGAAGCCAACTCAACTATATAAGTAGCATGCCCGGTAGAGGACCAGTGGTTCTTCACTTCATGTACCGGCCGGACAACGCCCAAGTGAGCCACTGCGATTCCGATTCATTCCAGGAGGGTCCAGAGTCACATTTCAGTTGCTGGGGACTTCTAGGATCCCAAGCATGCCTCTGAACCAATACCACACTGGTGGCTCTCTACCTCCTGTATCGGGCCGTGCAACGCCCTAGTGAGCCACCGAAGTCTCGATCCGTTCGGGGAGAGCTCAGAGGCTTACCACATTGATGAGGCCTCCTACATGCCTTAGCAAGCCGCTGGAGCAGCAACCCCGCTGCATGGCCTAGTGGCTCTGCACTTCTTGTATCGGGCTGGTCAAAACCTAAGTGAGCCACTGTATCCCGATTCATTCAAGGACAGTCTGGAGCCACGTTTCAGTTGCTGGGGACTTCTAGGATCCCAAGCATGCCTCTGGACCCGTATCACACATGTGGTTCCCTACTTCTTGTATCGGGCCCCTCAACGCCATATGGAGCCATTTATATCCTGATCCGTTTGGGGAGAGCCCAGAGGCTTCCTACATTTGCTGAGGCCTCCTACATGCCAAAGCAAGCCTCTAGAGCAGCAGCACCGCTGCAAGACCCAATGGCTCCTCACTTATTGTACTAGGCCGGTCAATGCCCAAGTGAGCCACTGTGGTTCTAGATCTTTCTTACAGGGTTCAGAGCCTCATTTCAGTTGCTGGGAACTTTCAGGATCCCAAGCATGCCTCTGGACCAGTATCAAACCGATGGCTCCTTACCTCTCGTTTTGGGCCCTTCAACACCCTAGTGAGCCACCTATGTCCCGATCCGTTCGGGGAGAGCCCAGAGGCTTCCCACATTGCTGAGGCCTCCTACGTGCCTTCGCAAGCCTCTGGAGCAGCATCCCTGCTGCATGGCCTAGTTGCTCCTCACTTCTTGTATCGGGCTGGTCAATGCCCAAGTGAGCCATTGTGTCCCGATTCATTCCAGAATGGTCTAAAGCCACATCTAAGTTGCTGGGACTTCTAGGATCTCAAGCATGCCTCTAGACCAGTATCACATCAGTGGCTCCCTACATCTCGTATTGGGCCTCTCAACACCCTAGTGAGCCTCAGATGTCCCGATCCGTTCTGGGAGAGCCTAGAGGCTTCCCACATTTGCTGAGGCATACTACATGCCTTAGAAAGTTTCTGAAGTAGCAGCCTCGCTGCATGGCCCAGTGGCTCATCACTTCTTGTACCGGGTTGGTCAACGCCCAAGCGAGCCACTGTGTCCCGATTCATTCTAGGATGGTCCAGAACCACATTTCAGTTGCTGGGGACTTCTAGTATCCCAAGCATTCCTCTGGACCAGTATCACACCAGTGGCTCCCTACCTTCTGTACCAGGCCCCTAACGCCCTAGTGAGCTACCGAAAGTCCCGATCTATTTGGGGAGAGCCCAGAGGCTTCCCACATTGATGAGGCCTTCTACATACCTTAACAAGCCTCTGGAGCAGCAGCCCCGCTGCATGGCTGAGTGGTTCTTCACTTCTTGTACCGGGCTGGTCAACGCCCAAGTGAGCCACTGTGTTCTGATTCATTCAAGGACGGTCTAGAGCCACGTTTCAGTTGTTAGGGACTTCTAGGATCCCAAGCATGCCTCTGGACCAGTATCACACATGTGGCTCTCTACTTCTTATACCGGGCCCCTCAACGCCCTAGTGAGCCATTTATATCCTGATCCGTTCGGGGAGACTCCATACTTCTTGTACAGGGCCCCTCAATGCCCTAGTGAGCCACTTATATATCGATCCGTTCGGGGAGAGCCCAGAGGCTTCCCACATCTACTGAGGCCTCCTACATGCCTAAGTAAGCCTCTAGAGCGGTAGCACTGCTGCAAGACAAGTGATTCCACACTTATTTTATTGGGCACCCCTCATAGCGCCCTATGTGAGCTACCTGAATCACAGCTGCGGGACTAGCTGTTCCTGACTTTTTAAACCGAGCTACCCAAAGCCCCAGCGAGCTACCGAGGTCTAGGTTTGTTCGAGCAGAGTCTCCAGCCCCATTATGATTTCTGAAGACTCCTAATTACTCCAAACATGCTCCTAAACTGGTTACATCACTTGGGGACTAGAAGCTCACCATTCTCCCTAGTACTCATGTGGGAGTGGTAATGATCTCAACATGAGAAGAGTTCTCCTAGTGACCGGTCCACAATAAAGCTCATTTATGGAAGGTCGCTCTATTACTTATACCCGGAACGCTGATCACCTCAGAAGGTTTTACCAATGAAGCCTGCGTGGTGAGCATTGACCAGTATCGCCTAGAGTTGTACCATCTTGAGTATGATTGCTATGGTAGTTCTCCTACGATCGCCTTAGTAGTTCTCCTATGTTCGCCTTTCGCCTAAGATCGAAATCAGGAAAACTACATGACATTCTTGATGCCTTGGCTGGGAACCACCCCCCGCCAAGAAAGACCTGGTGCTAAAGTGGCCTTATTTGCCTACCAGGACCATCGCTTGAAGACCGGGATTCCTTGCACAGGAATGCCCAATGCCTTGGACTAGGACTACATCTCCTCTAAGAAATGATTATGGTGCTAAAGTGACCTTAGTTGCCTACCATGATCATTGCCCTAAGAACAGGAGAGCTACACATTACTCATGATGCCCTGAACCAGATTAATCCCTCCAGAAGGATCGCCTTAAAGCCAGGAGAGCTACACAACACTCATGATGTCCTGGACCAGATTAATCCCTCCAGGAGGATCTCCTTAAAACCAGGAGAACTACACAACACTCCTAATGCCCTGGACCAGATTAATCCCTCCAAGAGGATCGCCTCGAGACCAAGAAAAGTCACATTTCTTTCAATTTGCCTTGGCCGGGCACCACCCCCAGCTAGGAAGGATCTGGATAATAAGAGCATAGTTGTCTGACAGATCAAGGCTTTGGCCGGGCACCACCCCCCGCTAAGAAGGGTCTGGTTCGTAAGAGCATAGTTGCCTGCCAGATCAAGGTCTTGGCCTGGCACCACCCCCCGCCAAGAAAGATTTGGTGCTAAAGTGGCCTTAGTTGCCTACCAGGATCTTTTGCCAATGTGTTCGCCTTGTGTTCGCCTAAGTACCAGGATCCCTTGAACAGGAATGCCATGTACCCATTTTTCCATTTTTCGCCAATGTGTTTGCCTACATGTTTTCGCCTCAAGACCAGGACAACCAAATGGCATTCCTGCTGCCTTAGCCGGGTACCACCCCCCGCTAGGAAGGATCTGGATGGCATAGTTGCCTACCAGGATCATTTTCGCCTCAGTACCTAGGTTCCTTGAAGTAGGAAGGCTAGGTACCGTGATTCGCCAGTATTTTCGTCTGAGTACTGAGATTCCTGAAAAATGAAAGGTTAAGTACTGTGATTCACCATATGAATAAGGATTCCTAGAACAGGAATAGTTGGTACCCAGTTTCGCCTGCGGATTTTCGCCTATGTACCTGGATCCCTTGAACAGGAATGCCAGGTATCCAGATTCGCCAGTGTGTTCGCCTTGTGTTCGCCTAAGTACCAGGATCCCTTGAACATGAATGCCAGGTACTTAGAATCACCGAAGCCAAGAGTGTTGGGAGCGTTTTCTTGTTTCAAGTAATGGCTACTAGTAAGAAATGATGAGAAAAATTCTTCAAGCAATACAAGATCCTGACTCCAACCACAACTTAATACCGGTGTTCAAGTTAGGGGGACTTCCGTTAACAACCATTTTTGGTAGGGGTCCAAGGAAGAATTTTCCATCTGCCTAGAGCCTGGTAGAACCTAGAACAGGATCAGTACCCAGATACCGGGGATGCTCGACACCATGAACCGGAAAGAAGTCAGTACCACATCTCACATTCTACCAGGTACCACGCAGGGCCAGCACCGCGGTACCTTCTACTTGGTACCTAGGTATCACAACATCTACCATGTACCTAGGTACCACAACATCTACCCGGTACCCAAGTACATCGATATTAGTCCAGGATCACACTAAAATATGTATCCTACCCGCCAAGCATGAAGAATGGAACCGTGAAGGCACCAGCATGCTAGAACAAGTGCCACGCTAACAAAAGCAGACTGCTACATTAGGGTACCATGCCATCATAGTACAGAGTCAGTATTATCCTCCAACAAGAAGAAGAGAAAATTGACTTTTTCGGCCATTCACACCGCAATTAATTGAGTCAGTCAACCTTATTAATGGAGATAATCAGCCCCATTAATGAGAAGATAGTCAACCCTATTAATGAGGAAATCAGTCAACTCCATTAATGGTCATTCACAACGCAATTAATGAGGAAATCAGTCAACTCCATTAATGGCCATTCACAACGCCATTAATAAGGAAATATTCAACTCCATTAATGCCAAGTTCCTTTGATTGTGAATTAATTAATGGAGTGGGCAACAAGAATCAGAACATATAAATATGACAAGGCTCTCTCTAAGAAAGGGGATTTCCATTCTGAAAAAGGGAGTTTTAGACCTAAAAATCCAAAAATGGGGGAATGAAATATACAGAGAGTATTCGCCATCACCGAGAGGGAGTTTCCGCCATCTCCATAGAGGAATTATCCACCTTTCCACCAGGAAAGTAGCTAGCCATCTCTTACTACTGTGTCGACTACTATACACATCAATTTTCTCCAGAAATGTATCGGTATCAGATGGTATCTTTCCAAACTGTGGCCTACCATGTCGCAGTCTATATTTGTATAAGCTCTTTGGAGCATGCTTCTTATGTAAGCTCTTCGGAGCACCTCTCGTGATATATAAATATAAAGAAGGGTCTTTCTCTTTCCTATGGATATTGTCTGGGGGTTTTTTAGCATATGATCATTCGTGATGCTTTTTCCCCCTAGGTCAGTCCACCTCTATCAAATGAACTGTCATCCTCCCATCTATCTCCTTATTATACATGTATGTAAGCTAGGCACCGACCCCGCTGGTCCTAGTTCTCTTGTACCTCTCCCAGCACGTTATCTAGGTCGAGAAATTATGGAGGGCACCTAGAGAGGTGACCAGGTACCAGGATCAGATACCAAGACCGGGTACCAGCTTACTGTACTAGATGGGCGGGATGATTGTTCTCCTACTATAGCACCTATCTCGCTTTCACCTTACCAGAACCAAGGTACGAAGTACCTACCCCCCGTTGTAACCTCCGGGGTAGCGGGTTGAGGGTGTTAATCAAAATTTCACTCCCCGAGTGGATTTTTCCGTTAACAATCACTATTACTTAAACACTAATGCTAGACAACCTAAAAATTTAGCCCAAATTTCAACCCAAATGATGTAGCAAGTGATTTTTTCATTAACCACATCATCTCATGTTGTGTGTGGTGATGACAACTCACTTGCCCACGTCATTTTAGGTTGAAATTTGGATTAATTATTTGAGTTGTATAACATTACTCTTACTTAAATGTCACCAACTTTAGAATGATGGTGACTATAATCCAATTAGATACCGGTTTAGATCAAGGATAATATTCTTTCATGATAATTGTTTATCTTTTATCTCTGCTCCTTACACTCCTTCCCATCTTCATAATTTTTTATTTTTATATTTCTTTTTCTTTTCATTTGCTAGGTACTTGTAAATGTGTGTAATCATGAACACCCAGATTACCTCTATTTTGTTCCCAAGGGAGGGGCAAAATGTCATCGGTTATAGAACGATGGTGACTATGATCCAATTCTATATCGGTTTAGATCAAGAAGAATATTCTTTCATGGTAATAATTTGTCTAATCCTTGCACTCCGTCCCATCTTTACAATTTTTCTTTTTTAGTTTTATCTTTCCGGTTCTTTTCAATTGTTGGGTACTTATTAGGCCTGTAACTATGGTAACATTTGTTCAGGATGGAGTTTGATCACTATTACTTGAATTTCATCGGCTTTAGAACGATGGTGACTATGATCCAATTTGATACTTTTTATTTATATCTTTCATTTTCTTTTTCAATTGTAGGGTACTTATAAAGTGTGTAATCATGAACACCTTTAAATGGCTACTATGATAGTCGTTTTCTTGTTTTGAAGAATCTGTTCGCTCCTCAGATTTTGGAACCGGAGAACATGAAAGTTTTTAAAATGCGTGATCTTTTCAATAGAACGGCCAGTTTGAATAACATTGGTTGTTATCTGTTTGGGTATTCTATGTCTTTATCAAGGAACAACTTGAAAGTCTAGAGATGGATGAAAAGTTGAAGCCTAAATACTTTACGTTCGTAAATGAATTTGATTAAACTGATAATACTCTTTCATGGTTATAATTTGTCTAATCTTCATAATCTTTTTTTTGCTTTTATCTTTCCTTTCCTTTTCAGTTATAGGGTACTTGTGAGATGTGTAACCATGGTGACTTTTGTTCGAGATGGAGTTTGATCACTATTAATTAAATGTCACCGACTTTAGAACGATGGTGACTATGATCCAATTCGATACCGGTATAGATCAAAAAGAATATTCTTCCATGGTAATTGTTTGTCTTTTATCTTTGCTTCTTGCACTCCCTCCTATCTTCATAATTTTTTTTTATTTATATCTTTCCTTTTCTTTTCAATTGCAAGGTACTTGTAAGGTGTGTAATCATGAACATACCCTTAAATGGCTACTGTTAACGGAAAAATCCACTCGGGGAGTGAAATTTCGTTTAACACTCTCGCCCACTACCGGTAGACAGTAGCGGGATAGGTACCTTCGGTACCGAAATCCTTCTTTGTAGCGTAGATAGAAATGAATGAAAAAAGAAATAAGAAGGAGCAACAAGATATGAAATAACACTGTTTAATTAAAAGAGTATCAAAATTATAATTACAATACACACTCTCTCCACACTTAACTCTCTTTTTGCTTTCACACAGGAAGGTGGTGGAACCTTCGTTTATGTCGATAAGTAGATATATCCTTCCAATGATCGTCAATGGACTCTCACTGGTTTTAGAGAATTCAAAGGAAATTCTTCTAGGAATTAATCTCTCTGTCTTTGGTGATAAAAAAACACGATGTTCGCCCCCCTCCTCTTTACCCTTCAAAGCTGTATATATAGTTCTCCAAAAAAATCCCCTCAAAATCCGGTTGTATTGATGAGGATTATTGAGAGTCCTATTTTAGGCGTTGAAAGGCATTGTGTGGGGCTGAAAGCGCGGGATTTGATCCTGTTAATCACTATCTAATTCAAATTCTGATTTGGTTGACCGTTTGGTCTCATTAATGGCGCTTTATTTTGGCGATGGAGTCAACCTTCCTTCTTCGTGGAGCTTGGAGGGAAATTCTGATTCTGAACTTTGGCGGAACGAGGTACTGGTATATCAGTCTGATCCTACTGGCATGGAGCTTGTTCTACTTCTTGCTAGAGTGGTGCTTATGTTTTCACGATCACCTTCATATTGTTTGGCAGGTAGAGTACCTGCCCCGGATGGGCTTCGAGTAGATATCGAGGTACTAGGTACGAGGTGGAAGTCGAGGTAGTATTAAGGCGGGTATCATGGTACCAGGTATCTTGGTTGATGTCGAAGGACTTGCTGGGCGCTGAGCACACAAGTTATCATTGTACTGATCCTCAGTTGATATTGAGAGCTTCAATAAATGCGAGGTGCATGCCTTCGTTAGCTCGCGGTACTGGTGTTCTATCTAGGTAGATAGGTAATAGAGGTCCTAACCTTACCAAGTATCGGCTCCATCTAGGTAGTGGCACCGATCTCGCTGGTCACCCGGAAGCTGGGACTGGACGTTATCCTGTTGATACTATTTAGGAAAATTCTCCTTTGATCCCTTTTGCCAAAAAATCCTGTTAACAACTACTATGGTAGTCGTTTCTTTTTTTTTGAGAATCTGTTTTCTCCTCAGATTCTGAAACCGAAGAACATGAAAGTTTTTGAAATGCATGATGTTCTTAATGAAACGGTCAATTTGAATAACGTTGGTTATTATCTGTTTGGGTATTATGCTGATAGTAGACATTAGGATGATGAGAAAAACTATGTCTTTATGAAGGAACAACTTGAAAATCTCGAGAATGATGAAAAGCTAGAGTCGAAATACTTTACGTTTGTGAATGAATTTGGTTAAACTGATAAGGTTCTTTTATGGTAATAATTTGTCTAATCCTTGCACTCCCTTACCATGGTGACTTTTGTTTAGGATAGAGTTTTATCACTATTACTTAAATGTCACCGGCTTTTAACTCTGCTCCTTGCACTCCTTCCCATCTTCATAATTTTTTATTTATATATTTCCTATTTTTTTTCAATTACAAGGTACTTGTAAGGTGTGTAATCATATGAATACCCTTAAATGGCTACAATGATAGTCATTTTCTTGTTTTGAAGTATCTGTTCGCTCCTCACATTCTAAAACCAGAGAACATTAAAGTTGAAACACGTGATATTTTCAATGAAACGGCCCGTTTGAATAACGTTAGTTGTTATTTGTCTGGGTATTATACTAATAGTAGACATTGGGATGATGAGAAAAACTATGTCCTTACAAAGGAACAACGACATAAGGATTATACTGCACCTGAGTCCAACATTGCCTTCTCTTGATTCACCCCTCCAATGGTGATATCAATAATGAAACTTCTGGGGTCTTTCAACTTTTGAGGCAGTGTCTTCTGAATAACAGCACTCACATTCTCGTTTAGATGTTCTTGTTGTTTCGGCCTGAATCTTGCCTTGACGTTGCTTAATTCTTTGAAAAACTTCCTGTAGGTTGGCATTCTTTGAATTGTGCCCAACGATGGTAGATTAATGCTCACCTTGGAAAGAATGTCATAGATATCCTGAAATGATTTCTCAAGTTTGGTGTTCTTTAGCCTGCCTAGAAAAGGATGGGTGGAATGTGCGGATTTGGTGACTTGTGCAACTGTGGTCTTGGATCCGAACTTGGTACCATGGTTTCCTCTTCTTTCCCCAAATCTTCCTTGTCTTTGTTTTCCATTTCCTCTCATTCTTTTTCCTCTGTAGTAGTCTTCTCATTACTAGGCCCCAACACTCTGCCACTTCGAAGAACTGCCATTGCCTTTGCTAGTTCTGGTTGGCTTGGAAACCTGCCTCTCTCCTTTTCTTGTAATAGGAGAAATTTTGGAAAAATACATGCAGGAAAATGACAAAAGATTGAATGTGATAAATGTTTCCATACATAGACTACTACCGAGGAAAATACATTCGATCTTTTGTCATTTTCCTGCATGTATTTTTCCAAAATT
Organism: Dipteronia sinensis; assembly: GCA_033220585.1. Taxonomy (NCBI): domain Eukaryota; kingdom Viridiplantae; phylum Streptophyta; class Magnoliopsida; order Sapindales; family Sapindaceae; genus Dipteronia; species Dipteronia sinensis. The sequence goes on along the minus strand of CM065643.1, from coordinate 9,036,809 downwards.
TCTCTTGTTGCTAGCTGTGAGACCTGGAATTCCTATGTCATCTGCTGAATTGTCCGCATGAAACCTCTCATTTCCTCTTCAAGTGACTCATCATCTAGCTCACAAATGTCAAAACATCCTTCATATGATTGTTGTGATGCTTGCAAAGATTGCATAGTCCTCTGTTGAGATGACATTATTTCTACCTTTATCTGAAAATTATGCCTCATAAAATACCTCATTTCTTCATCTAGGGATAGAGCTTCCCCCTCATAGTAGTCCAGTTGAAACCTTTGACAATTCCCCCAATTTTGATAACCTAAATCATCATATGGCTCAAAACTTGGCCCTGAAAAATAGTCTATGTATCCTGCAACAAAGATAAACAACACTACCCAACACAATCACAAGGAACTAAAGAAACCAAAGTATGGCCGGTACTATCAAAGACAAAAGCACAAACACGAACAAAGTAAAAGAAACTAAAACGATAAGTAACTAAACTAAAGCTAAACCTAATCACTACTAAGTACGCCGATCCCCGGCAGCGACGCCATTTTTGACATGAATGTTTTTGTCGTTAGAAAAGATCAGTCAAAAATATTTATAAAAACCTCAAATGCCTCAAAATGTTTACAAAGAACAAGTTTGGTGGCAAGTAAGGTATCGTCCACAAGGATCAAGGGTAGCGATGACTAGATTAGGATTAATAATACTAACATGCATAAAAGTAAAGTTTCATTGATTGGTTTGAAACGTTAACAACTAAGATGCAATTAAACTAAGTTATACTAAATGCAACTAAGTTAGAATGAATGCAAATTAATGATGATGAGATGAGTGGGAGTCAACGCAATCAACACACGAATAATGGGCAATCTTATTAATATTTTAGGAACCGATTCAATCTCTTTAGAGCTAAATCCATTTCTACGGGTGATTCTAAGATCACTCAACTCTCTCCATACAACAATGATTGGTGTGCTCTATTGAGTGTAGAGAGGGTTTCTCCTGAAGCCTAGATAGATTAAGGTGTTCGTGATGACTTGGATTAATGTGTTCACAATCCACCCCTTCCACACTTTAGCCGGGATGTGTCGATTCCAAAAGATAAAGAACCTAGCTTTAAGCACAATATCTAACCAAAAACATATCAACCACACAAATTTATATCTCAAGAAAAATCCTCAAACACATATCATCAACCACCAAATATCCAATCATCCACCAATTATATCTCAAGAAAAATCCTCAAACATATATCATCAAACACCAAATATCCAAATCATCCACCAATTATCCAAATCATTCACCAAACATATATCATCAAACACCAAATATACTAAAGTAAGAATTAAAATGAATACCTTAGTGGGTTGCGAGACTTATTAAACATCTTGGCAAGACTTTGTATGTTGCTAAGCATCACCAATTTCCAAAGAACCAATCCCTTCCAAGCTAGCTTCAACACCCCTGTAAGGTTTCAACCTATGCCCGTTTACCTTAAATGATCTATCATCCTTCAAACTCTTAAGTTTGACCACTCCATTTGGTGGGATCTCAATGACTCGGTGTGGCCCCGGCCATCTCGATTTAAGCTTTCATGGAAAAAGCCTCTGACAGGATGCATAGAGTAATACAAGTATTCCTGGGTATAATTCTTTCCTTACCAAATTCTTGTCATGGATGATTTTTGTCTTCTCCTTGTAGATCTTTGCATTTTCATAGGCCCGCAATCGGAATTCCTCAAGTTCATTCAATTAGAGACTCATTTCTTCACCAGCCTTGTCATATTTCCAACTCAACCTTTTGATGGCCCACCAAGCACGGTATTCCAATTCCACAGGTATGTGGTATGCCCTGCCAAAAACCAACCTATAAGGACTCATTCCAATAGGGGGCTGTCCGATACGCCCATAGGGCATCATTTAATTTTGCTGCCCAATCCTTTTGTGTTGAGTTGACTGTCTTCTCCAAAATTTTCTTGATATGTCAGTTACTTACCTCAACTTACCCTAAAGTTTGTGGATGGTACAGAGTGGCTATTTTGTGACAGACTCCATACTTTTTCATTAGGTTGCGGAAAATCATGTTACATAAATGGCTCCCTCCGTCACTAATTATCACCTGAGGAGTCCCAAATCGAGCCAAAATATTTTCTTTCACAAGTTTCACCACTACATTACTGTCATTAGTCCTTGTGGCAATTGCTTCCACCCATTTTGAGATATAGTCAACTCCTACCAGAATATAGCTGTTTCCTTCTGATGGTGGGAAAGGTACCATTAAATCAAGTCATTAATATCTCCACCACAAAATCTCTGTCTGTGGCATCTCATTTCTTCTACCAATGTTCCCCGTGCGCTGGCATCTGTCTCATGTTGCACAGAACTGGTGTGCATCCCTGAACAAAAAAATCCCAGTAAAAACCCTACTGAAGTACCTTTAGTGGAGTCTTCCTTGCAATGAAATGACACCCATATTGACATTTTACATCATTTTCTCTCTCTAGATCTAGGAATCTAACTCTCATCATCATTAAAAAAACTCAGATCATTTCCCTTTGATTTCTATTCATCAAGAACACTAAGAGGATTGGATTTGAATCTTCAAGGAAGGAGAATCTCTACATGGGTCTATTCTCTATCTTTTCTCTTAGTTTTTGCTTTGTAATGTTTATGATCATGAGTAGCTAAATCCCCACTAAAAGGTTGATGTGATTCATTTGTGAACTTTGGGCTTGTAATAAACTCTATCTATATTTGCATCTATCAATTATATTTCATTCTTTGATTTAATTGATTTCAAAACAAATGAGTATTTGATTGTAAACTCCTCTATTTGCTTGTTTTTGGAGAAATGATTTGAATAGATGACTGGGTATACACTCTAATTGGTTTTCTTAAGCTCAATTGAATGGAAGGATCAAACAAGAGTATCCTCCTCGAGTGAGATCCAGACTTAGTAATCTCATTTTTTATCTAATCTCAAATGGGTAATCAATTCTATACACTATAGTTTGATAACACTACAATAAGAAAAGGTTATTGGGAATAAAATTTGTCCCAAAATCCATCGCTTCAGGTGGGTCGCAATAGCCTCTTTGGGACGAAAATTAAAATTTGTCCCTAAAGACTACCTATAAGGACGATTTTTGATTCATCCCATTTGATAATATATAAGGACGAAATTTTTCGTCCCTTTAAATAATATTTCGTCCCTACAGGTTATAAAAAAAATACCAAATTTTTTTAGAATCCACTACCCATCGACCCACCCACAGCTTCTCATTAAATACTTGGTTCTCCACCAAAGTTGAACTCGTGACCAACACTAACACTTGAAGCAAAGCTTAAGGTTCGAATTTGTCAATAACAACATACTATTTATATATAAACTCTATATGTTATTAACTTTTTATTATAAATTAATTCCAATAATTTAAATTTTATTTTTATATAATAAACAAATTAATATTTAAAAACGTTTATTGTAGCATTTAATTAAACTATATACTTTTTTGAAATATTACAAGAACTATCTACTTCTATAATGGGAGATAACTAATTCTCACAACTCGGGAAGAAAATTCCTCACACATGCTTGTAAAATGCGCATAGTGGGATTTGAACCCCTCACCACTTATATGGAAGGGAGCTGCACTGTCACCTCTACTAAGAAGTGATGTGCAATTAAACTATTTTTAAACAACATATGTTGTCAGATCAAAGGGTCTATCGTTAATCGTACATGAAAATAGTATATATATATATAATTTTTCTTAATTTTTTGAATTAATATAAAAGTGAAGCTAATTTAATTATTAATATGTCTCTTAGGAAAAACTTAAAAAAAATAATGATAAAGAAAAAAGAAAAATTAAATCCCGATAAATTATTATCAGCAACAAATATTATGTTTGTCTTAATAAGTCCCCAAGTCTATAATTTTTTTTTCAAAAAAAATGTCAAACTTTTTAGGGACGAATAATTATTTTTGTCCCAATAGACAATTTATCAGGACAAATATTTTTTGTCCCTAAAGGTCTCTTCGGGTTTGTCCTTTTTAGGGACGGATAATTTGTTTCATCCCAATAGACGTTCTGTTGGGATGAATTTTTTCGTCCCTAAAGGTTTCTTAAGGTTTGAAATTTTTAGAGATGAATATGTTATTGCGTCCCAATAGACGTTCTATTGGGACGAATTTTATTTGTCCCAACAAAAATTTCGTCCCTATTGCCCTATTTTCTTGTAGTGTAACTTGTGAGAGATTAAGCACCAATTCTATACACTCTAGGTTGGTGACTTTATAAATAGATTAGTCCCTTAAGTTAATAGATGTGCATTCATGAACAATTACTTGTGGGTGGTCAATACTATATACTCTAGATTGGACACCCATAAGAGATTTACAACCAATTCTATACACTCTAGATTGGTTACAATAGATTAATGTTCATTCATGAGAGTTCGTAATTTGCCCATTGTTTACTTATTGGATCCATCACTCCTTAGTTAATTATCATTCATTCACACACCTACTAACATAGTTTCATTTTAGTTTTAATATTAGTTCTTGTGGGTTTAGCTTAGTTAATCATTTTTCCAAACCAATTCCATATTCTACTTTTATTGCATTTTTGGCATTAGAGTGCGACTTAATCATTACTTGTGAATCGATCCCTAAGGAAAGATACCCTTCTTGCCACATACTCATTTTATACAATTTGAGTGCATCTTGAGATTTAATTTTTTTTTTTTTGATATTGCATACCTGCAAATGCCTGTCAAAAATGGCGTCGCTGCTGGGGAGTTCGAGAAACAGGCTAAATGAAGCAAGAAGAGAGGCTGCAGTGCGCTGGTGTGCGCGTAGGTACCCTACCCGTGCACCACCTGCACAGTCCAAAGCATCAGAACTTCATTGATCCCATATTTTTTTCGCCCGAATTCTCCGCTTTCTTCCTCAAGGCCAGAATGACATCTATTGCCTACAAACATGATAAAAGAGCTCATAAGACATGAAAACACACTCGAAAACAAGACAAATGACAAGAAATGAGGGCTAAAATATATAACAATTTTGGCGCGATCACTAAGGTATATCTTTACTCTAAAGTTTTATTTCTTGTTTCATCTTTTCAACTCTATGTGTGTATGACATCATGTGGCATATTATATTAGAGAGCTTTGGTTAAGATACATATGGTTCTCTTTAATAATTGTCATCTAGAGATCATTTATTGAAATTGTTCACAAAGATCTTTTACATGATGCATGAATTATTTCTTATAATTGTTTGATTGATGAGTGGCATCTTTGAAAAGCTTCATATTCTTTGAAAGCTACTCTCTTGAGAAGTATGATCTTGAGTACATCTCTTTTTATTGCTTTTAGATCATGCACTTTTAAGCCTTAAAATTTGGTTTTTAAAAGTGCACAAATTGCTTCTCTCATATGTCTTGTTAGAGTAAGTTGAGTTTGAAAATATGTAAGTTATGGATGCACCTAGTAATCTTATGACTAGTACATTAAAAATGATCTATGGTTAGTATCCATTTTGCTTCGGCAATTACTTAGAACTCAATGAACACCTTTATAAAATGGCTACACATGTTGGATGTGTAGCCGCCCAATGTATGAAAAGGCTACACCAATATGATGAGTGAAAGCCGTCACGAAGTTATAAAAAAAATCAAAAAAGTGTTGAAAAGAATCAATAAAAAAATTGATTCAAAGCTTGAAAAAGCTTAAAGGAGTTTAGTTGAAAATTGGAATTGCTTGGGTTGAAAACAGAAATGGGTTGACGAGCCACATGCACACACACGCTCATATGTTGAAATCTATTCTCTTAAAGAAAAAAATTCTGGATAATAATCGGTTTGACCTTAATTGGAAAAGTTTAAGATGAATAGATGTTGATATAGTTTGCATGTTGATGAACCAGTTACTCATTTACATATGCTTGAAGCAAATTCACACACACACACACACACACACACACACACACACACACACACACACACACACACACACACACACACACACACACACACACACACACACACACACACACACACACACACACACACTTGTTTTGCTTTTAAGTATAGTTGGTTTGCTATCAATTTTAGAAGAATTACAAGTGTGATTGAAAATCTTTGTGTTTTGCTTTTAAGTATAGTTGGTTTGCTATCAATTTTAGAAGAATTACAAGTGTGATTGAAAATCTTTGTGTATCTCGCATCGTCTGTGGAGCTTTTCTTGTTTAATTTCTTTAAAATTGTTTGAATGTGTGATAGTGTGGATATCATTGTAAACAATATCCTATCTTGATCTTAGATAGAGCATTTATTAATGGGGAGCATTGTTTATTAAACTTCGTTATCTTTTATGATATGTTCACATTGTTTGCTTTAATAGATGTTGGCATATTATTTGTTTAAAATATTGAATCTTGAAAATGCATGACTTTCATTTCATATTCATTTGATTTGCATTATGATTCATTATTTTATTATATGCCTCTGTATATTTGACTTTGACTTGGTCACTAACTTGCATTATTATTTCCAGTTATGTTTGTTTATGTGTTAGTTTATCCTCTACTCAAGCTATGGGAATATCTAAACCAACCGAACTTGGAAACCCTTCTAAACCCATAGAAAAGAAAAAATCCACTACATCTACCTTTAAGAAATCCAAAACCAATAGGTTGAATCCTTTGAGAGTAATGCGGACTAATAAGTTTATTCTTGAAAGGTGTATTGATTTGTGTGATTGTAGAGGTTCTTACATTCATCGGTTTATTATTGATAGGCATTGGGGATCATGGATAAATATGCTTGGGGTTGTTAATGATGGCATGGTTAGAGAATTCTACTACAAATACAAGGAGAGCACAACCCTTGAAAATGCCTTGGTAAATGTAAGAGATGTTGTCTTTAGAGTTTGCTCGGAAAACATTAACACGTTTCTTGAGCTTCCCAGTGACATTTCATCGGAGTTCCTAGATGTGGATAATATGGAACATCTTAATGAAATGGGGAGAACTCTTTGTGAAGACTTTGAGTGGGGTAAGCGTGTTTTCATTTGCCATAGTGAGTTGACCAAAGTGAGTGCCTTTTAGCATCTTTTTGCTTGTGCAAATCTTGTACCTTCTTCAAATGCAACCGAATTGAATAAGGAGAAGATAAAGATTGTTTATGCATTGGTGACTAACAAGCCCATAAACCTTGGAGAGATCTTAATGGAACATATTGAAAGTGCAATTTGTACAACTCGGTTGGATAAAAAGCTAGCGTTTCCAAGGTTTATCACTCACTTGTGTATGGCTCTAAGCGTTGAAAAGGTTGAGGGAGATGTGCTCTTACCACCATTGGAGAGATTTTGTGATAAACGTGTGGCATATATGTCATACAAGAATAATTGTGGGTCTAGTGATACAATTAGGCTTTTTGGTGATACTCAAGAATCAAGCAATGTATCAAGCACAAACTATCTTCCAGATTGGGCCATACAAATGCCAAAGGAGCATGTAGAATCAAGAAAGAAGATATAGGAGCTAAATAGGAAGGTGGTTCAGTAAGATGCAAAGATAAAGGGCTTGGAAGAAAGCATTTCTTCTAGGAAGGCATCCACCTCCGAAAGCAATGTGAGATCATCAAACAGTGCAAAGTTCTGTAATGGCACAAGTGGCTAGCAAAGACATATTTGATCTTGAGGTATCATTTCCTTTCCTTTTGGCTTAATTTCATGTCAGAAAGAGGGAGAAATATGAATACTAAATTTAGCTTATCTTTATCTTGTGTTTTATTTTGTTGTTGTTTTTGTTTAATTGGTATCTAGTTTGAACTTCTTATGGCATGTAATATTTGGATGAAATTTTTTTTTGATGGATAATATGCATGTATTAAGGGGGAGTATACACGTATCCATTTGAACTTTATTGATTTATCTTAATCAAGTATGTATATTGCCACATATATTATCTTGTATATGCATTGTTCTTCAAGTTGATTTTAGGTGATATCAAGAGATGATAAAATGAAAAAGTTCAAGATGATCAAATGAATGATTTAAGGACTTGTTGAAGATTAGTCTAGGATATACAAACTCATTGTAATGTGAGGGTATGTTTGTGACCAATCTTCATTTTGTATGTTTAGTTATTTGTATAGGTGTTTTGATATGGAATTTTCCAAAGTGGGAGATTGTTAGGTTTTTGAGTCATGTTGGTATAATTTCATATTAAAACGATATTTCCTTTGTATTGATTAGTTGTCAAAGTTCATGGTTATTCAAGCTTCGAAAAAGATTGACAACTCATCAAGCAAAGAGAAGTCTTCAAGAGGAACAAACATTGTTGCACATCAAAGATATATTTAGATCTTATTCCTCTTGTAAGGCGTTTAGGCACACATACACATTGTATCCATATGTGTCCCAGCATCGTTATGCACAATCGGTATAATACATTCATACACATATTATAGTATGCACATGCATTAGATTTAAATTGACAAATTTTGTAAAAATGCATGTACTCGGACTGTCTCTAGGAAATGGCATATTTGTTTGTTCATGTGTTTGTTTGTTTGTGTTTTATTAATATCGGACTTGAATATGTTCTCATATTGTTCCTTATTGAGTTCCAAATGTTTCAGTTACTCATTCATAAGTTTTCGAGTTCCGAGTTGGAAGTTACGAAACTTTCTGTGTGTTTATTGTCCATAGTTTTCGTTCTGTGTATCGAGTCGATTTTCATATTTTTTTTTGTTAAAGTTTCGTAGACATCCATGTCTGTGAGAGAGTTCTGCTTTGTAATCTGAAAACGGATTCAAAATCGGAGTTCGGAGGCCAGAGAATGGTTGAAGAACGCTAGAGGAGCGTAAGGGAAGAGGAGAATGGCAAAATGCCATTTGCACCCCTTCCCCCGTGGAGGTGTGTGGCCTCCACGGGAAGGCATCTCCTCTCCCCCAGTGGAGGCCACACGCCTCCACAGGGAACTAACATGGAGATGTGCCAATGGCCACCCATTTTTCACATCTTTCCATGTCACTTCCCTCCAAAATTCTTTTAAATACTCTCTCCCTCTCATTTTTCATTTCAAGAAGACAAGTGCAGAATTTTTCCAACAATTTTTTCTCAACTTCAAATCACCATATCTCACTCATTTCTTATCTGATTTGAGTGATTCAAAAAAAAGAAGATTCATATTAAAGTCCTCTATCATCTCTGAGCAACTTTGAAGTCTTTTATTCAAGTATTTGGTGGTTCTATACCAATTTCGTGACTGCACTCAAGTTAACAAGGTAGTTGATTATCTTTTGAATTTTGTTCTTTATAATGCTCAAATGCCTTGGGTCTTCTTCTCATTTATATGTATGTTGCTTGAAAAACTGCTATTAAGAGATAGAGCTTCAATTATAAGTTAGATTTATCTAATTAGAGACTTATATGTGATCTAGGTTTTCTTAAATCTATGATTTCACATGTTTGATTGTTGTATTGTGACTAGCTTATAATCTAGGGTTATTTGTGCTTTGATTGATTTTATTTTGATGATTGATAGCCTTTACATGTGCTAGAACTCTTTAGTTGAATATATTTAGGATTAGCACATTTAATTTTATATTTAGAGCTATTGTGATTTAATTGATTATTTTGTGAATATGTGCTCATGATTGCTAGAGATTTTTCATTAAATATATCTTTTGATTCTAACATTTTAGATTTTCGTTCTAAAATCTTGAATATGTGCTTAATCAATATGATTTATTTTAAGCTTTAGTTTACATGAATAAAATTTAGGATTTAAGTGTGTTTTGGTGATTTGCATGTTATGGGTTTTTGTTCATGTATAAGAACTAGACAACTTTATTTTGTGGACTTTGATGCCTATGTCTAGTTCTTCATAGAGTGTACATAATCTATACATTTTATATGTTACATGCATCATTTGTGTGATGTCATATTTGTTTGGATTATAAATTTAGAAAAATATACATTGTGTGCTCATTGATCATTTCTAGTTTCCATATGATATAATGATCACATATTCTATGTTGAATATGTTTGCATTTGCATACGTTTAATCACATTTAGGAAGTCCTTGTAAAACGCATGAAGTCTTAACTAGGGTCGAGATGATCAGGATAGTTAAGAAAGAAGTCTTGATTAAGATCGGGATGATCCAGATAGTTAAGCGAGAAGTCTTGGCTAAGATTGGGATAATCCAGATAGTCAAGCAATGATACTTTCTAGAGACATGTGATATGTCTTGGATAAAAAGTAGACAAGTCTTTCATTAGATAATTTAACAGTGTTTGTATATTTTTACATTCAAATTTCATTGGTTTAATTTTTACAACCCAAACCATTTATAAGGTTAAACCAAACCAAACCAAACCAAACCAAACCAATCTAAACCAATCCAAACCGATAAAAATTGGTTTTGTTCGGTTTGGTTTAACGGTTTAAGAAAATAATTACATTATTTTTTTATTTAAACAAATATAATAATATCAAATTATCAATATAAGTAGTTAACCCCATTGTCAATATTCTAAATTATAATACTAAATTTAACTAAGTGTAGAACAGTAATCGTTAAGAAAAAAACTCAAGTGTAGAAAGTCTAAAACTTATAAAATAAAACTAAGTCATTCAAGCTTCCAAATTAATAATATCCACCACCATCCAAACAGTCACTTTGAAGTTTTGAAGTTCACTTCTTATTGCATTGACATCGATCCAAGTAAACTTTAGTTTTATTTTTTTATCTGATAATTTAATTAATTAATTATATATGTAATTAAATCTTGTGATGAAATGTCATCTTCTTATTTACCAAAATACCACTCATTTAACGGAAAGTTGACGGAATAGGATGGAATGATCATTAGTATCATAGTGTTCGTCAAAAATAGTCATTTTGAAACCAATTTCTCATATAATGGCCATTTTGATAATGTGCATCCAAATTGATAACTACCAAGGTAATTATCCCTAAAAAAAATTATATTTTTTAGGAATGCACTAAAAAAGAAAGTTTAAAGAAGATGGTCATATTTGGGTCTGGCCGGGCTGGCCGTGGTGCTGCTTACTAGTACCACCTCTTCATGTAGGTTCTCTCTCTTCCCTCTCCCTCCTCTCTCTCTCTCTCTATATATATATATATATATATATATAAAGTTGTTTGCTTGTTTTGTGTGTATGTTTTGAACTATTTAATTTGCATAATGTTTTAAAATGGGTGTTTGTTGGGGTTTTGTTTATTTTATTCATTTATTTATTTTATTATTTGTTTGAACAATGATAATAACAATTTAATAAGGAATGTTTGACTAAGAATTAAGATATTACTATTATGTATTCAATATTACTGCTTACAGATTGCTATTCATCATTGTGTACGTAACTAAATGTTGCGAGGCACTCCACAATATTTTTTTTTTTTACAAAAATTACGGAGAATGAAGGAGAATACAATTAATATATATCAATATATAACAATTACAGCATTGTCATAACTTTGTAGTTTTTCTGGCAAAATAACAACAAATTCTCCTTTGAGCCATGGATCAAAGATTCCATAACTTACAAAAACAACATCAAAAGACTGTAAATCACTATGTGCTATATATATTCTTGACAGGAAATGTTAGTCCGCCTCACCAAGCAGCCTTTGCCACGTCCTGGAACATGACTGCAAGCCTAATAGCATTCCCCTCCAATGTCTCGATATCGGAATCCAGCCTGTTTATAGCCTGTCTTACTTCCGAGAGTTTCCCCTCCAGGATTCTCCTCGCTTCATCAGCTCGTGCTCGTTCAAGTCTAGCTTTGCGACTCCTCTCGGACTTCAAAGTAAAGTTCACAAGTTGCTCCAGACGAGCTTGTAGGAAGCCGACCTTCATCCCCATCATCTGAAAAGCCTTTAGAGTTTTTTCCCAGGTGGCAAAATCACTCTGGAAGGTCGTAATGCTGGAAGCTCTAATGGCATCAGCGATATTGATGATCTCCGCGATCATACCCACAACCAACTTATAGTTGAGATCGCCGAGGAGTCCATCATGAAGGAATGAGCTTTGACTACAGCAAAGCTCATAGTACCTGATGAGGAGGTGTTTGGAGAGAGTAGAGTTAATGACTAACCCGTCCACTACAATCTTGAAGTCTTCAATACTCTTCACGTCCTTGAAATCAACGGTAGATTCAAAGAGCGTGATTCCATCCAGCGTCTCAGAGCCAACAGGTTTGCTTTCATTTTCAGAGTAATCGGACATGGGCTCCATGTTATCCTTCTCGAAATTTTCTTGAGGAATGTCCCGTGCAAGGGGATCCCAGTACTTATCCTCCTCTTCTTTACAGATACCGATACCAATACCAATGTCCTTCACTGAATAATTTTTGTTGCAGAACAAGGAAAACACAAAATCAATATGAAGCTAATAGAGCAAAAACAGGGAAGTAATTAAAAGTGTGCACCAACTTACCAGAGTCCTGTTGTCTGCTGCAAGTATCTAATTTTAGAAGGCCGAGAGCTCCATCTACTTCATCTGAATCATTGGATCTCACAATGTACACCTATTGAAGGATTGGTTACAAACAAGCATACAAGATTTATCAACAAATAGTGCAACAGCTTCATGCACTAATAAAATCATCCATTTTGTATAATAAAGAGGCTAAATTATATCATATACATGATCTCATTGATGTTGCATGATTTGTTGGTATGTATTGTAATTTGATAGTATTGGCACAATGTATCGTATTGGATTATATTAGATTGAATTAGATTGTATTACAATTGACTATATTATTCTTATATGTACAATTATGTGTTTGTTGATATTTCGTATTAGATTTTATTAAGGGAAATTATCATTTTCCCCCCTGAGGTTTGTCATATTAGATAAACTAGTCCCTCTAGTTTCAATAATAGCCAGTCTCCCCCTTGAAACGGTCATTTTACCTATTCTGTCAACTTTTCCATCCAAAATAACGTTGACCATAAATGGAAAAAATTAAAAAGACATCTTCAAGGATCGAACCCTCAACCTCAAGGTTAAAACCACAATCCTTAACAAGCTGAGCTACTTCAGCACATTGATGAGGGTTTATTGATTTAAATGTATATATATAGTTCTATAATTTGTTTAAACTAATTTAAATTTGTGTAAACTAATTTAAATTTGTGTAAACTAATTTAAAATAAACTCATACATATAATTTAAAATAAACTCATATTTAATAATAATATATAAAAACATATTTATGAAAATGAAAAAGAAAATAACAAAACAAAAGTAAATCCAGAAAATCTAGAAAACCAAAGCCCGCAAATTTTTTTCTTTTTTTGTTCTTTTTTTTTCCTTTTCAAAAAATAGATTATTTCAATTTGATTAAAAAAACCCACCAGAAAATCAAAGCTCATAAATTGAAAAGGAAAACGAAATTCAAAATAAAAGAAAGAAAAAAATTTACGAGCTTTGGTTTTCTGGTGTTTTGTTAATCCAGAAAATCAAAGCCCGTAAATTTTTTTCCTTTTTTTTTGTTTTTTTTCCTTTTCAAAAAATAGATTATTTCAATTTGATAAAAAAAACCCCCCAGAAAATCAGAGTCCATAAATTGAAAAGGAAAAAAAATTCAAAATAAAAGAAAGAAAAAATTTTACGGACTTTGGTTTTCTGGATTTTATGGGTTTTCTGGTGTTTTGTTATTTTCTTTTTCATTTTCATAGATCTATTTTTATATATTATTATTAAATATGAGTTTATTTTAAATTTTATATATATGAGTTTATTTTAAATTATATAAACAAATTTAAATTAGTTTAAACAAATTATAGAACTATATATATATATATATATATATATATGCATATAAATCTATAAATTTTCATCAATGTGTTGAAGTAGATCAGTTGGTTAGGGCTTGTGGTTTTAACTTTGAGGTTGAGGGTTCGATCCCTAATGATGTAATATGGCAAACCTCAATGGGGAAAATGATAATTTCCTCAATGGGGAAAATGATAATTTCCCTTTTATTAAACCATAAGATGTTTGGATGTGATTTTTGTTTTTGAATATTCTGTTAACTAAAAAAATTAATATATATTTTTTAATATTATATTTAATTTATATAATTTTTAGATATACACTATTAGAATAACATTTTTTTATTTAATTGTAAAGATATAATTTAATATTAAAATAAAGCCATACAATTTTTGGATTATATTTAAAATTATTATTATTAATCTTTATTATCAATATTATTATTATTATTATTATTATTATTATTATTATTATTATTAAATGTATTATTATTTTATACTGTATATTATTATTATCACCATTATTAGATTATTATTAAAATTTATTATTTTTATTATTATTAAAATTTAGTTTTTTTTTTTGAAATATTATTTAAAATTTAGTTTTATTACTATCATCATTATTATAATTACTTTTTTAAAATTTAATATTATTAAAATTTAGTATTATTACTATCATCATTATTATAATAATTATTATTAAAGTTATTACTATTATTAAAAAAAATATTATTAATATTACTATCATCGTTATTATAATAGTTATTTATTTATTTTTGACAATTGATATTATTATTATTATTACTATCATCATCATCATTATCATTATTATTAAAATTTATTGTTATTACTTCTGTAGACTAATTAATATGTATTTATTTTTATTTTATTTTATTGACATATTACATTCGGGGTTTTTTGAGAGATGAATGACTCAAACTCGCAAACTTGTAGTGCAGGCGTGAGGGATTTACCAACAGACCAATCTCATTTTATTGAACAATTAATATGTATTAGTCCAAAACAAACCAAACATTGTATTATATTATTCTAATACATTTTAAACTCTTATGTTGTATTGAGTTAAATATATATATTTTCTTTTTAAAAAAATAACATAATAAAATAAATTAATCAACTAAAAATAAATACTAAAAAACCAAGAATTTCAACTTCCAAATAAATAATAATAATAATAATAATACCAAATGCACTAATAACTAATGTTTAATCCAATACAATCCAATCTAGTCTAATTATATCTAGTGCAATCCAATACTATACAATACAGTGTGTCAAACAACCCCTAAAAGCCAGTGCAACAACACCCTCTATACACCAGGAAATTTTATCAAACACTACAATCTACATGCAAATCCCTAAATTGACATTAACACTGTTCAAGATTTGTTTGAATAAACTTACAAACACAGCAAATATTAATAACAATAGCAAACAAATCACAACATAACTAGGGATGGGCGTGATGACCAATAGGGCGGAGATGGTCCCATAACCCCCACCACCCAACCACCCAAAAACCCATTTATGGGAGTGGGGTGTTTTGGGGGGTGGTTGCCCATTTTCCCTATTTTTTTTCATTTCTAAATTCAAAGTTTCAATTTTCAATTCCAAAATCAGAATTTAGAATTTGGAATTCAGTTATTTTAATCTCTAGTTTGAGTCTGTTAAAATATTTAATTTAAAAAGTAATCAAAATATTCGTTTTAAAAATATATAATTAGTTTAAAGAAATTTAAAATAAATACAAATACTTCTAATAGATTATTACACAATAAAAGTCAAAACAAATCAAATACTCATATACTAAGTACTAACTAGTAACTACTAACTCAGGTTAATATTATAATACATTAGGTTTTTTTTTTAATAGTTAAAACATTAAATATAAATTAAAATAAAATTTATATATATATATATATATATTTTGAAGGGAAATATAGGAATGGGATTGGGGGGTGTCCCCTCACCACCTCCCACATTTACAAAATGGGGGCCAAATTTACCCCCATCTCACCCCCACAAAACCCCATGAGGGCCCGTGGAGGATGGGTCTCCATAGGGAAACGCCAATCGCTAAACATAACACAAGCTAATAGCAAGATAAAAAATGTTACCTCTATCCCACAAGTTATTTTTTCATTTAGCTCTCAATCTTTCTATCATTAAATCTCAATCTTTCTACCTCAAGTTCTCACCCTAGATCTCAATCTCTCTACTTCTAAATCTCAATTTTTCTGCCTCACCCTAGATGGCTAGATCTCAATCATTATACATGGGGTTTTTCTCTATTTGCTCTCTAAATCATCTCATTTATATAGTAAGAGACTTTTCACTAATTACAACAAAATGCACCCAAAAATCAAAAAATAGGAAACCTCCCAAAAAACCAAATATATGATTTCCTTGTGACATACATCAACACTAAATTTTTCGATCCTCTACTTCTAACTTTGAGCATTAATATATTAACAATTTGAACAATGCATTGAGGGAAGGGAAAGTTGAAAGGTGAAATAGAAACATATAAGCAAATTCAAACATTTACCTTGAATTTGGTTTGGCTAACTAAATGAAAAACTGCAACATCCCCCTCCCTTATCTTATGAGAAATGGAAAACCCTCTCCATCCTGCACTTAGGCCAATCTTTTCTGCAAGATATTTTGTATCATACTCGTTCCCATCTTTATCTTCCAAGACGATTATGGTGTCCTTTCTTGGCAAATGCTCGAGACAAAATTTACTAGGTAGACCCTGTGATCAAAAGAAAAGTTAACCGGATGCAAATCAGGCTAATGATCTCTTACTTAAAAATGAAAAAGCATTCGATAGAAGTTTTTTACCAGCCAAAATCCTCTTGTAACATGAGATTGGAGCATGTACTTTATCAAGCTAGGGAATTGAGGTGCCAGATTAGCTTGAACTTGACTTGCTCGCTCCATGACAGCTAACTTAACTTCTTCATCATCAAACAGGTTTTCGAATGTGGTCCTCCTTCGTTTTTCGCTAAAGCAAATACCAGAGGAAGTAGCACTGTAACATGACAATCCAACTTCTAATATACTAAAAGAGACTAGATACACATTCAATTAGATACACTGACCATTTGAATTCTCCAGGATCATTCAATTTTTCCTGTTGAAAAATTCTCAAAAAAATCTCCATTAGTTTTATTCATCCTATTCCCAACATTGAAAGAAGCAACAAAGAAACGACAAAATAAGGTTAGCTCTGTGTATACCCCTCACACTTACATCCAATAAGTTATTGGTTCGAGTCATGCATCTTTTCCCAATACAAAATATTATTGTAATAGTTTTTAAAAAAAAAAAACAACAAAGAAACAACATGACATGAATAAATTGTTGTTGCTGTTATTTTTCGAAAAAAAAAATTGAAAATGAAAGAGATATATTTTGGTTGAGAATTAAAGAAATCTATTTGTAGGTAACAAGTGATGGAAACTCATTCCATATAAAACTGGATACGACATGGTGGGACCGACTCACCAACAACAGTGATACTTTCAGACTCACCATTGGAGCATACAAGACTTCATTTGCAAACTCAAGTTGGCCTATGGCCTATGCTATGTCTATTATTGCACTAATTATGTGCCTTGTATGAGTTGTATTACTTGTATAACACATTTTTAGTGTCTATTTTTACAGAAATATACACGAAATAAAAGTCTATTCCTGGAAAAACGAAAATGTCTCCGTTGTTCCTGAAAACTTTCCAATTACAAACGGTTTTTATTTTACAGTTTCCTTTTCATTTTCGAATTTGAAATCAATTTTCTTTTAGTATTAAACTATTACGACCAGATGAGGTTGGTCATGCACCACAAGGTTGCGGGTTCGAGTCTTTTCCTCCAAAACAAACCCTTAATTTATATAATAGTGTAATACTTCAACAAAATATATTAAACTATTATATAAATTCATGATTTTTTAGGAGGGAGAGGACTCAAACATGTAACCTCGTGATGCAAGTGTGAAGGGTTTTACCACCAAATCAAACCAACCTTATCTCATCAATCAAAAACTGTTTGTCAACTCATCTTTTCAACTGTTCTAATTTGATTTGATAAGATAAGGTTGGTTTGGTCGTAAGCCCCTCACACATATATCTAATAACTTATGGGTTCGAATCATGTCTCAATTCCTATTAAAAAAAACCCGTAAAAAAAAAAAAAAAAAAAAAAACCTGTTCTTTGGTTCTTTGAACAAAAACTCATCCGTCAAAAATCCTTCAAAGACAACTTCTAAACTTTCCATTAAAACAACCACTTCAAATTTCATGTCAATTTTGTTTTCTAAAGTATTACATAAATTCGGGGTGTTGGGAGGGAGAGGACTTGAAAACACAACCTCCAAGCGTATGGACGAGGGCATACCACTGGACCAACTTCATCTAGTAATTTCATGTCAATTTGTTTTTTTTTTTTTGGAACAATTTCATGTCAATTTTTTTAAAATTTTGAAAAACATTGTTGTTTCAGTAAATTGAAAACTCACATCTCTGTTAAAACCAGCAAAACAAACGTGTTTAGAAGAAGACATCAACAGAAGTATAAAGACAAACATCACAATTCACAAGGCAGCAACTTCAAAAAAAAAAAAAAAAGGGTACAAACATTGAAACGGCATACAAACAGAGTGGTGCTTACTTTCTTGCAACTCGACATGTTGTCTGTTGACTTTCTCTTGTTAACCTGCGAAGTGACCAAACCCAGATCATATAATTTAATATATAGCATAAATGAAAGAAAATGCAGTGAAAAAGATAAAGATTGAAGAAGAGACCTTGGTTGGAGCAGGACGAGAAGTGTCTCTATTAATTCTTTGAAGCAACAGGCATGGCTTCTACAGGAGCTGTATTCAATAAAATGGGTTTGGTTTTTAGTTAAAAAAGGAAAAAGGTTTAGTTTTCATTTTAAAGTTGTAAGAGATAAACAGAGTCATGAAAAAGACATTTAAAAAAAAACAAATAAATAAATAAAAATATTTCATTTAAAAGTTGTAGGGTTGTATCTCGATCCCAGGATCATACATCTGTTCTATATTTTCTTTATAAGTAGATGCAGAATCTGTACGTTTTTTTTATGGGATTCAATTTTATTTATAAAAAAAAAAAAGTTACAGAGTTGTCAAAAATCACTGTATAATTGAAAAGGGAGTTTGGACCATGTATCTACACTGTATTTTATAGGCAGTTTTACAGTTTTACGACAAAATTATTTCACTTTTCAAGATTTTTTTTAATTTTCTTAAAGAATATTTTATTTTTATAAAAAATTATCAAAAACATTCCTTACAATTCGTTTTTGAAATTACCTTAATAATTTTTGATAAAATCTCATACCTCACCACATTACGATGCAATTATGATCTCTTCTTTATTTTATTTTTTTTATTCGACGGACTAAGTGATTCACTAACAAACCAATTCTTTAAACTAGTGTCACCCAAAAAATATCTTACAACACACATTTTACTTTCTATATCTATTTAAAATATTAAAATTGTTAACTTTTCTTGATCTATTCTTTAAAATACCAAACATATCATTTAAGTACTTATGATAAATTTAAACAGATACTTTTTTTTTCATTACACCAATTTTTCTCATTAAATCAATATTTATAGCTAAGAGAAATAGAAATAGGCTCATATTAGTAAATTAAATGTTGACATCAATCCTTCTCATATGAGAAGAAAATAGTATGGTAGGGCAAGTACTGGTAGTATCAATAGTATCATCATAATCAGATTCTTGAACAGAATTTAATTATTTATAATTTGAAGAAAATCATCATATTTATGCCATGTAGATTCGACGCTACACAATGAACATAAAAAACCTTATTTAGAACTATTTGAATATATAAAAACTTGGGTAGTAATAAAAAAAATAAAAAATAATGATTTTGTTTTTTTTTTCTTATGGCTTCTTTCTTCTGGCATAGACTCCTGTTAAATAATGTATTACATAGGTACTAATCTAATTTTGACACTTAAACTGAAATGTCATTTTATATAATATTCATTCTATAACGGTGAAACATAATTAGTTATAGGTATTATATGAGAAAGAACTAATTTTTTTTATCAATGAGAGAAAGAACTAATTAATTATTATGTAATCAGTCCAACTTCTGGTTGAACCTTATGAACATAATTTTCATAATTACTCTCAGAAAATGGACATATATAGGTAAATTTTTCTCCAATGATTAGTATAATATTTTTAGTTGATAACCCACTAACTCCAATACTAGACCTACTGATTAAAGGTGTCCACGGTTTGGTTAAACCGGCGGTTAAAAACCGAAACCGAAATTGGAAAACCGAAACCGAAACCGAAACTGAAACCGGCGGTTACAAAACCGGTTGGAAACCGGTTGGAAACCGGTTGAAGCCGGTTCGGTTTCGGTTTAGCCTTTGGAAAAACCGCCTAAAACCGGCGGTTTAACCGCCGGTTTACATTAAAAAAAAAAAACAAAAAACCGTCCAAAACCGCCGGTTTACATAAAAAAAACCCGTCCAAAACCGCCCAAAACCGTCGGTTAAACCGTCCAAAACTGTCAAACCGGCTGTTAAAAACCGAACCAAAACCGAAATTTTCCGGTTCGGTTTCGGTTTGAGCTGTCCACGGAACCGAAACTGCCGGTTTCGAACCGAAACCGGCCCGAACCGGAACTGTGGACACCTCTAATACTGATATCAAAACTGTTGAGGAATACTTGGCATATATTAATAGGATTTATTATATATTGGATGTTCAATTCATGGGTGTACGAAGTATATTTAAAATTTCAATTATAAAGTCATTTACTTTTAAGTAATTAAATATAAGAGTATTTTAAAAATAAAAAAAATTTCATTAAAACATGAGTGTAGGAAGATATTTTTTAGATGGCAATATAGTCACCCTTAAACTAATTAATATAAAAAAATAAATATTAAGAAGAAATTTCGTAAAATGTCACATTTTTATACATTTTCACCATATTATCAACTGGATCTGAATCCTCTCCCCACCATAATTATCATAACCTCCATAATCTATTGGCATAACCTCTATAATCTATTGTCATGTGTCTAAAATAGCAAGTCAATGATCTAGATTATTTCTATTAGTTTTTATGTTTTTAGTCTACTAAATATAGAATTAATCAACGCCATTAATTTAGACGAGGACAAGATGAGGTAAGGAAAAGATCCAAATCCATTATCAACTAGTTAGATTTTTTTTTTTTCACTATATCAAGTCCTAACGCCTAAATCAACTTTTTTTTGGGTGCTATTTCTCATTTATATTTGTTAATAGCTAAAATTGGCTAAGGACTAAAGGGAAATTTTCCACCTTCTAGACCTGGCTCCATACCCGAGAGTTTCCACCAGGAGACCATTCTACCCAAAGCCGAGCTACGATACCACCCCGCAGGAACAAGGACGGGCTCCAGAAACATCCGGAATAGAGCCCGGAACGATCAGATCTAGCCCGCATCACCAAACCTGAAAACAAGAAGTTCCCCGAAGTTGAGGTCACCTCGCAATTTCTCCAGAAACTCACTTATACCTCGCTGATACAGGGGGATGTCCATAAGAAGCCAGACCTGGCTCCTAGCTGGACGATACCTCGCTGATACAAGGGGATGTCCATAGGAAGCCGCACCTAGCTTCGAAAGATCAAGGGAAGCCAGACCTGGCTCCTAACTGGACGAAACTTCTCAGATATCGAGGTCGGAACACTGATCGACCTCACTAGTCGATGCACCACACCATGATACATTCAACGACCCCTATGGGAATCATTCCAGATCCGAAGATACACAGTATCATATCTACAGACGTTACACACGTACAGAACAAGTAATAGAGTCTGAATGGGAAACAAATTGATTTCCAAGATATCCTCAACGGAGCAATTAACTCAAAGTCAACTACATTTAAAGGTAAAAATCCCGTCTGATAAGAGGGGGATGAGAAAATCAAGGGGAAATTAATGAGTTTAAACCTATGAAGACATTGTATAAAGGAGGGATTTCCTCCTTCAGAAAGAGGAGACTACTATTCGACAGGCATACAAAAAACATCCAACTATTTCCTAGAAAAAAGTGAGAGCAATTCGAAAGAAAAATAGAGAGAGATGTATATCATATGTTATCAATAAAGAAAGATTTTTGTTTCTTTTGAATAACTGAAGAAATCGCTATCTCCATGTCATTTCAATAGGCACTGTTTTATACACATATGTATTCTACCTTGTATCTTGGTCATCACCAACGTGGTAATGATCTTGAGGGTGCTAACTGAGATTTATTGCCCTGATCAAGATTTCTGTTAACACTTTTTGGCGCCGTCTATGGGAAAGGCCTTACACCCAATTGATCAATTACTTGCTTTTACATTTTCGTTGTTTTACAGGAACTATGAGGCTCTACTCTTCCCAAGGCCAACATAGAGTTTCGGAGCAACCCCCGGCGAGGCTTACGTGAAAGGCCCCAAGAAAGGGGGGAAAATCTGGATATGGCAGTCAAGCTCCGGTCCAAACAACCAATGCGCGGGCTTCTGGCCACCCTATAGTAAGCCAGGCCACGCTCGACCAACAAACGGCAGCCTTCGTAGAAACCATCCGCGTCCGCCTGCTTGCTGAAGGCATCACAATCCAGCCAACCAACCTGAATGATCAGGGGGAACCAAACAGGCTCGGAGCTTGGCAACCTGCTTTCAATCGCCTGGGCCTCCTCTTCCAGTGCCAGCTCGAGATAGGTCAGAGCCCTAACGTTCGATCCGGGATAGGCTGGGACCCATGCCCTCAGTTCCAAAAAGACCTTCACAATATCAACCAAGGCGAGTTAAGTCTGCCGTTGATGCTTTTATCCGGAAGCCATGAGATCTATCTCATCCAACTACGTCAAGGAGGACCGCCCGGGCCCTTGAGGAGGAAAGTAGACAAACTCCCTGAATGGATCCTATCCATGAGGGGGACTAGATAGAGATTGCCAGTTCATCGGAGAGACTCGACAGTGAATAATCCGAGGTCAACTCAAAGAAACCTGGGAACAAGCGACTGAGGGATCAGCTGGTAATGCTACAAAAGAAGGTCCAACAGATAAGAAAAGGAAAGAATAAGGAGGATAAAAAGGATCCCCTGAGCGAGATGAACGCTCCCTTCACTAGGAGGATCCGGGAAGCGGAGCTCCCACCAAAATTCAAAATGCCAACATATAAGTTCTCCGGAATGGAAGATCCTCTAAGCTACCTAGAGAGCTTCGTTCAACAGATGGAGGTCCAGAACACTACCAGAGCAGCTATGTGCAGGATGTTTCCAATGACCCTAACCGACTACGCGAAAAACTTGGTTCAGGAAGCTGCCTGTTGGTAGGGTGGATTCTTTCACGAAATTATCAACAGATTTTTACTCGCAATTCTAAGGGGTCAAACCTCGTCCGAAAGATCCCATACACCTCCAATATGTGATTCAAGAATAGAGTGAGACTCTTCGGTCGTACGTGGAACTTTTTCACAAGGAGGTCATACAAATGGGAGTTTTCACCGAGAAAGAAACCATCGCCAACTTCAGACGGAACCTATAGGCGGGAAAGCTTTTCCGTTCCTTCGCTAAGAGACCTCCCGAGACTTACCAGGAAGCCTACGACCGGGCTCTTGAGCAGGTCGAGATCGACGAACAACTCAAAGTCAAGATGGAACACGACGACATGAGAACGGCAAAGCGTTTGAAAAAAGAAGCCCTCAAATTTGAGTCAGTTCAAAAACTCAGAATAAACCTCCCAACAGGTCGACCTATCGCATCCATGTTCCTCAACATAGGCAAGAAAGATATCATGCAAGACGAACCCCTCCCCGGGCTTCGCCACCTCCCAGGACCTTGGCCCCCG
Source organism: Dipteronia sinensis (assembly GCA_033220585.1). NCBI lineage: Eukaryota > Viridiplantae > Streptophyta > Magnoliopsida > Sapindales > Sapindaceae > Dipteronia > Dipteronia sinensis. The sequence continues at coordinate 9,013,059 of CM065643.1, read as the reverse complement.
TAATTCAAGGGGAAAAAGGGTATGACTACTACACCCCTTTGAACGCTTCCAGGGAAACGGTCTACCTTGCTATACGAGATAAAGGGCTGCTCCAAAAGCCCGCTCCCATGAAAGCCCCAGCTGACAGGAGAAACCGGTACAAGTACTGCGACTTCCACGTAGACGTGGGCCATAACACCTCAGAGTGCTATAATTTGCGCAACCATATTGAAGCCTTGATAAGAGGGGGATGCTTGATTGAATTCTTACAACAGGTCAGAGATAACATTCAGACTGGAAGGGAGGTACAAGCTGAAATCCGTGAAGACGCAGAAAAGAGGAAGAGGTAACTGGCTGACTTAATACAACAGATCCAGGTGATACACACCATCAGCGAAGGTCCTACACTGGCTGGCATTTCTAATAACTCCCAAAAAAACCACGCAAGGAAGATTCCCCGTATCGAAGAAAGCCGGGGGATCTTCAAAGTCTGCTAGAGCCCGATAGAGCCCTCCTAGTCAGCGCAGATCGTTTTCACTGAAGTAGATGTCTTCAACACCGTGCAACCTCATGATGATCCCATGGTAATCACGATACAGATCGCCAACTGTCTGGTCCATCGCGTGCTCGTGGATACAGGTAGCAGCGTAGATATCCTTTTCAAGGATACCTTGGAAAAATTAAACCTGAAGCAACATTGTTACAACAGCTGTACCACTCCGCTTTATGGGTTCACTGGAGATTCGATCATACCGGTGGGGTCGATGATCCTCCCAGTAAGCATCGGAATCACCCATCTCCAACAAAATGTTATGACCGACTTTATTGTGGTTGACACCCCATCGGCCTATAACGCCATCCTAGGGAGACCATTCCTGTCCTCCTTGAAGGCAGTCTTGTCCATATACCACAACGTCCTGAAATTCCCGGTTGGAACCAAGGTAGGAGAGGTACGTGGGGACCAGCAGGCAGCCACAAAATGCTACGCAGTGTCTGCCAATCCTACAGCCCTATCAAAATAGTGTGTACATGTGGCATTAGTCCAGGAAGACATGGATACATCCCGGATAATCCAGGAGGAGAATGAGCCCGCGGAACATCCTGGGCATCTGGAGAACGAACCTATTATGCTTTAAGATGAGGAACGGAGTAAGGAGTGGGCCAGCGGGCAGCCCGTAGATAAACTAGAAGAGATACCCATCAGAAATGACGATCCCTCTAAGGTCGTCAAGGTCGGGGCCACCCTTGATCCAGAAGTGGAAAGAAGATTAATTGATCTTCTCAGGGAGTTCAGTGACATCTTCGATTGGAACCATGATGAAATGCCTGGAATCCCGGCGTCATTGGCCGCCCATCGACTAGCGGTAGATCCAACAGTCAAGCCCGTCAAACAGAAGAGGTGTCACTTCAACGCTGATAGGAACGTTGCGGTACAGGAAGAGGTAGATAAATTGATCAAGGCAGGGTTTATCAGAGAAGTACGTTATCCCGAATGGATCACCAACGTGGTCATGGTTACGAAGGCAAATGGGAAATGGTGTATGTGTCTTGGTCGGGCTACCACCCCCAAGAAGGGTCTGAGTGTAAGAGCATAGTTGCCATCCAGATCTCAAAACCAGGAAATAGCTAAGTAGCCCTCCTGATGCCTTGGTCGGGCTACCGCCCCCCAAGATGAAAAAAATAATAAAAATAATAAAATAAAATAAAATATTTGTTTTCGTGTGCAGGATCAAGATCATCATAATCCCCTACCAAAGTTTTAATAAAGTATGAACAAATTGTTGCTACGGATGCAACTCTGGACCAGAAATGAAACAAGAGTTCTCAAAAACTATTTGATTTCTCATTAAAGATAAGGGAGCCTACCCCCCGGTAAGGCTACATCCATCCAACAGGGAGCCCAACCCCCGAGCTTGGGCTATAATAAAAAAGGGAAAGCTGAGCTAAATAAGAGTAAAACAAGGTGCCCACCCCCTTTTCCGGGCAATCAAAACGATCCATGAACAAACTGCTTCAAGCTTTAGGACTCTCTTGGTTCTCCTCCACCGGTCCTCCTCCTTCATGCTGATCTTCGCCATCGACCCCCCCCCCCTTCAGGTAGTTGTCCACCTCGGTCATCCTCACCAATCGCCCCTCCATTTAGAGGCTCTACCTGTTGGTCAGCAGGATCTTCCTCCAAGACCTCATTAATCACTTCCATAACCTCAGGCGGGATAGCCGTATCAAGAAGGGCAGCCATGGACCCAGTTTGGCTCATGTCGACCTCCATCTCCATTATGGGGGGCTCCTCAGACACGCTCCTAACCTCTTCCCCAGCTCCCAACTGGTCTTCCTCGGATCGAGAAGATAAAACTTTACTGGAAGATTCCCCGGGACCTGAGGTAGTAAAGGTAGGAGGAGGAAATAGAGGATCTGTCTGGGCGGGCTGTTTTCCAGCTCCTGCTTACCTCGAAGGAACCAACTCGTCGCCTTCAGGGCGAGATAGCTCAGCAGCCTTAAGCATTATTTCATGTCTATCCCAACCGACAATAGATGACAAGTCAAAGGGAAGAGGGAGAGCTTCTGCGGCCTGAAAGGAAGCGTAAAAATATCCATCGCTGAAGGAGGTCTCCGCGTCAGCTTGCAGCTTGGTCACTTGAGTAATCAGAGACTGATTCTCGAGATCCAACATTTTAGCCTCAGATCTCCAAGAATCCCTCTGTCTAGCCAGCCGGATAGATTGAAGACGCTCCTGATCATAAGATTGCTTCATCCTCTCATGGTCACAGCGAAGCTCAGCCATCTCGACCTCAACCTTTCCCTAGTTGGAAGTCATCTCTTCCACTAAAGATTGCAAGAGCCTACCTTGCCAATTGTTGACTTGGTCCGGATATCCGAGGTGGTTCAAGACCTTCCTACTGCTCAAAGAGTCCAACAGTAAGATTCGGCTCCCCTTCTTCCTCAAGGGCCCGATTTGTCTGTTACTCTTTTAACTAGAATGACTGAGGTGGTTCTAGACTTTTTGGCTGCTTCTGAAGTCCAGAAGCAGGATTTGACGCATGCTACTGAAGTCATCCCGGTGGGGGAGGACGTTCCTGGTGGACCCGAGATGCTAGATGCTAGAGCAGGCTAGACTTTAGTAGTGACTTTAGTGATAATACCCCCTTTAGTAGTAGTTGAAAAATATAAATGTTAAACTAGAGATATTTTAGTCATTTAACACTAAAATTATGTCGTGAGAGTTGCTAGAAGTCAACTGATGATAGGAAGGGGCTGTTTGTTTTTTTCATTAAAAGACTTATTGTCTCTTATATCTTAAATTAAGATAAATCAGTTTGTTTGTTTTTCCAACTTATATCTTATTTTAAGATATATATGTCTTTTAGAAAAAGTACTTTTATCTTATTAAAAAAGTGTTATAGTAGAGTTTTTTTAGTAAATTTTCATAAATGTCCTATAACAATTCATACATTTATACTTTTATCCGCACATAATAAAACCCTAAGAATCAATTTTCTAAAAATTCCCAATTTTGAAGAAAACCTAACACAATATAATCAATTTTACATTTGTAATAAGTCATCCAAAATAAAAATAAAAATAAACAAACATATCATAGTATCTTAATTTATAAGATTTATCCATATATCTAAAAAATTAAGGTCTTATAAGATTTTAGATAAAATAAAAAATAAAAACAAACAACCCCTTAGTGTAATTTTAAACAAAATTTGTCTATACATATAATTAAGCCTAATGTCCGGGGATTTTGATCAACTTATAGGTAGGGATGGGCGTTTCCCCATTGAGCCCCATCCCCCATGGGGTTTGGGGGTCAAACTTTGCCCTCAAATGGGTTTTGGGGTGGTGGTGGAGGAAAATTTGGCTCCCATTTCATAAATGGAGGAGGTGGTAGGGGGACCCTCCCCCAAACCCATTTCCCCCGATATATATATGTATATATATATATATATTTAATTTATATATAAAGTTTTAACAATTAAAAAAAAACTAATATATTATAATATTAACTTAGTAGTTACTAGTTAGTACTCAGTACATGAGTATTGATCGAAGATATAAACTTTAAATTTGATTTGTTGTGTACTACTATTTTAGAAGTATTTGTATTTATTTTAGATTCTTTAAACCGAATTATATATTTTAGAACGAATATTTTGATTACTTTTTGTACTGAATATTTTAATATGGCCAAACTAAATGACCATATTCCAAATTCAGAATTCTAAATTCCGATTTTCGGATTATAAATTGAAAATTTAGAATTGGAAATTGTTGACAATGATTTTTGGATCGAACTATGTGGATCACGCGTCACACAAAATATATCAAACTAACAATTGGATAAGAAATTATAAATAACAAACAGATCAAACAGCAAAGATTTTACATGGTAAAACTTCAAGGTGAGGAAACATCCACGGTTGCCGGAGACGGCGAGAGAAGAATTCACTATGTATAATACGATTACACACTCAGCCTTACTTTCTTTCTTGAATATCTAATGATTCGTTAACCCCTCTTTTGGTGTTTTCAAGGGCTATTTATACATGTATAATCCTTAATTCTCGGAGTACAAATAAGGAAAAAGCTGATACAGGTTTAATAAACTTCTGACTTATCAGAGTTGTTTACATCTTGTGTAAATTGAATGACTTGATTTGCTGGTTGATTGAGACTCTGCTACTTATAAGGTGGTTTGTTTCCTTATCAGAATATGCTTCGAGATGTCTTATTTGAGTTGAACTCTTTATCTGCATATTTGAGTCGTGATTGTGTTGAATTCTGAGTTCTAAGTATATCAGGTCATCTGAGGACATCTTTACGATGTACACGTGTTGGTTAACCAATCATATACCAGACCCGACCAGATCTCGCTCACCCCCGACCAGGGAGTCATTCCCGAATGAACTGATATACCCGATCAATCTATTTACCTTAGTCGGGATTTCCCAACCCGACCATCTAGGTGATTTTGATCAATCGTGCGGGGTTGTTTATTGATCATTTTAAGTTGGCTGATTTTAACTCTTCTTTGTTGACACATCACTTGTTTTTCCCGCAATTCACGTTGTTTATGCTGACGTGTTATCTTCCCAAATTATACCAATAACAATACCCCCTTAAACATTCAAGGCGAGCATCTCACTAAACAAAGATAGGTCGCTCGGCGAGACATGTTTAATCTTAGGAGCATTTTGTCATATACTCATTAATGCCAAACGGCTATCTTTTGATTTCAACCACAAACGTTTGATTTGCCTATATGACTTGACGCAACTGACTGCGGCGATTCAAATTTCAAACGGCGGGTGATCTTCGGGATTCGCATACTAACCACCACTCTCATGTGACGACATCCTTGTCTATATATATTTTCAAAATCCTTCTACCTTCCCTCTCACACGATTTGACTTCTCAATTTATACAACTTCTTTGTCTTCTAAATTTTTCATTCTGTTTCAAAGGTTTTGCTCACAACTCTTCAATTTCAAATTAGATCTTCGTCTTACGTTAATCACCAGGTATGGATTCTGCCACTCGTCATCGTTAAGTAGAACTCTTGATACATTATATAGAAATAGGCGATAAAGAGAATATTGCCAAGGTTGAATCTATCTTAGGGGGATTTTTTTCAAGATTTCTCTCGTCCGGTTCAACCCACAGTTCTTAATGTCGATTATTCCATGGCTCTCCCTAAATTTCAGCCCTCTTCTTTTAATTCTAATATTATTAACCTTACTGTTTTTCTCCAAATACATGCCCAGATATGTCAAAGGCAACTAGATCCGATCGGGGAAGCAGGCCAAGTTCAAGAGATTCACCCTTAGTGGATCTGAAAATCACATCTCAACTGTTGAAGATAGAAGAAGTTCCCAAGCGACGTCGATCTTCATTGCTTAAAGTTTTCACTGATTACCCCAGTGCTTTCGACTCAGAAGTAAACGTGGTAGAAGCATCTGAGTTGGAAAAATATGCCGATCATTTTGACATACCTCGATAGGTTGAACTTTGTTTGAGCGGCCAACGTGCAATATAGAACCCTCTCTGGGGTGCAGTAGCTATTTTTGGGGCAATGCTATCATCCGGGGTCACTTTACCTCTTCAGCCCTTCATTGCTCAGTTCTTGGCCGAAGCCAGGATTGCTCCTTCTCAGCTTTCCCCAAATTCTTATCGAGTGCTAATGAGCATATGGCTTCTCTGGAAAAAGATCGGTGCTAAATACCCCCCGACCCCACAGGAGATTAGAACTTCTATACCCTTAATCGATCGGATAACGGGGGTACCTTCTATCTTCAATCTGGCTCGATCAACCACTGGATCCTTGAAGGATATATGCAAAAGCCGACCCCCCATTCCAGTAAAGATCATAGCTCAAGATCAACAGTTAGAGCATAGGAAATTATCTTGGCATCGATTCCTGGCATCCTCGTGTTTCCAGGTGAACACATCTCTGTACTCTTTCAAAAGATTGATCAGTTGACCCTGTACTTGTTGGTTAGTTGTGCTCCTAGCTTAACCGTTTGTCCAGGGTTTCTGTCGTCCACTATAACTTTTATAGTCGGCTCTTCTTTCCGGCTTCCTTCACCTTTTTGATATGATTCTCTTGGATCTAAGTCAAACTGAGTTGGCGTTTCAGCCCTCTCCTCTCCTTCATCATCTTTTGAATTCTCTCTTTGTTTGGCGGAGTCTATCTGCATTACTTCCGGCTCGGCTCTTTCTCTATAGATTTCCAGGTTAGCTTTTCTTGCCCACTCTAAGGACCCTTTTAATACTCCGACTCTGGCCTCTGTTGGGAACTTAACGGTCAGGGTGTAAGTTGTTGTAATTACCTTCATTTTGTTTAAGAATGGTCTACCTAGTAAAGCATTATATGGCTAATTCTCAGTGTCAACAACCACGAAGTCAAGCAACACTACTTTTTGACATGGAAAATTTCATATTTCGACTGGCAACTTGATTGTTCCTAATGACCTCACTTCGGCTCCCCCGAATCCTCTGAGAGGAATTGCTAATGGTTGCAAATCTTTTCTTTGGAGCCATAACTGATCAAATACCTCGGCACTCAGAATATCTTCCGAGCTCCTATTGTCGACAACACTCTTCTCACATCCTGATGACCAATGCGAACTGAAACGATAATTGCATCGTTCGGTTTAACTTTCAATCCATGAGCATCAGCCTCAGAGAAAATGATCAAATCTCAACCTTGCTTGAGCTTTTTCTGGTCTGGACCTACTGAGTTCACTTTCAAGTTTCTTTGGCTATCTATCGCTTCACGGCCTTCAGACATTCTTTCCCTATTACTTTTTCCCGTGCACGGTCCGCCAAAAATAGTGTTGATAGCCCCGGCGTCTGAACTTCCCCTTGGACTCTCTTTCCTATTCTGGTCGGGTTTTGGGGGATCGTTCGGCCGATCATCATTTCCTCTGAGAACTACATCTTTCAGGTGTCCTTCTCTGATTAGTTTTTCAATGTAGTCCCTTAACTGGTAGCATTTGAAAGTTTCATAGCCATTCTCTTGGTGAAAATGGCAGTATTTAGAAGTATCACTTCGAGCAAAACTGGACTGTTTTGGAGGCTTCTTATATAAACTCTTATCTTTAATTATGTTCCGGATTTCTTCTTGTCTCTGAGCCAAAGGAGTATAGTTCGTATACTGCCTTTTATAAGTCCTGTTGCTTTTCTGATCATCTTCCTTGCGACCTTCCTTACCTCTCCCAGAATTACTTTTCTGGTCACCTTTGGGGTTTCCCTTCGGGCCGCTGTCTTTGGACTTCGGATTTTCTCCTGGTCGGCCTCCATGTATTAATTCCCCTCCATGGGCTATCTGTTCTTCTTCGGCCATCGTATATCCTCCTACATCATCCACCAAAGTAGCATAAGTGACTGGGCCCTTTTGTCTTAGACTGAGTGACAATTGACTATGCTGCAAACTGTTAACGAATGCCGCTACAACCGCATCATCATTAGGGTCCTGCACCTTTGAGACTTCTTGTGAAAAACAGGTGAGGTAGTCCTTTAACATCTCGTCATTCCTTTGTTTCATGGTTGAAATGACGGATATTGACTTCCTGCGTTGGATGTTTCCCATGAACTGCCTAGTGAAGGCATGTATTAATTCCTCGAAATTCCCTATCGACCCGCTTGCAAGGCCACCGAACCATCTGGACCCCTGATCCCTTAATGTTTAGGGGAACATTCTACATAAGAGTGTGTCATCATAATCATATTGTGCCATCGCTCTCTGATATCTCCTGACATGCTCCTAGGGGTTGGTGTTAGCCTTGAATTGTTCCACATGCGACATTCTGAATTTTTCTGAAAAACGGGCTTGTCTTATGGAAGCGGTAAACTGACTTCTGGAGTTGCCTATCAGTAAATTTCCTCAACCCTGTCTTCGTTCCAGCGCTTCTATCCTTCTTAGTAGAACTTCGCGCTCTCCTTCTGGCTCGCAGCGCTCTTTAAATTTCTGACGGATGATGATACCATAGGGGTCTCTAGATGTTCGCCCTGTGATTTGAGTATCTCGAACATTGTATCTGGGAGCGGGGGTTGTCTCTCTATGCCTCATTGGGGATGCTTCCTTGTCAGTTAAAGGCAATCGGGACCTCCTCATGTGTGTGTCATATCTGTCTCCACAGTCATAACTCACTTCCCATTCTTGACTTCTTATGACGTCTATCATACGGGCTGCGCTCCCTTCTTTTCTGGCTGGTTTGGTCTCCATTCCCCCTGTAGTCCTGGTAACCACACCGGCCATCATTCTTTTGGGATCGATCCCTCTTTTCGTAGGGATTCGCCTTATTTTTATCAGTTTTCTGTGGAGCATCTGGAGTTGGAATTGCTATCTCAGACTGTATTCTGGGATCTCGTGCCACTATGGGCATGTGTAACTGGAATGGCGAAGTTAAATTTACGATGGCAGTATGTTGATTCCCTGTCTAGCGGCGTCCTCGACGACTCTCCACAGGGACTCTTGAACCTGTTGGAATGCATCCGGGAGATTGTTGGGAGAGTGTTTGTGGAAGTTATAGAGGCTTGACTAATCGAAGTTGGAGTTACTGAAGGTAAGCTTCCTCTGGCGATACTGGTGTTCACTGGATCGGAGCTATTGATATCGCGTGGGGTACCAGTGTCACATGGGGATCGACTACCATCCCTGTTGTCTGCCATATTGCTGCTTCACAAGTTCTTCGAGGTTAGTTTTTCCACCAGCACCCCCTCCTTCTAGCGCCAATTGTTGACGGTGATTTTCTGATCGAACTATGTGGATCACGCGTCACACAAAATATATTGAACTAACAATTGGATAAGAAATTATAAATAACAAATATATCAAACAGCAAAGATTTTACGTGATAAAACCTCAAGGTGAGGAAACATCCACAGTTGCCGGTGACGGCGAGAGAAGAATTCACTATGTATAATATGATTACACACTCAGCCTTATTTTCTCTCTTGAATATCTAATGATTCGTTAACCCCTCTTTTGGTGTTTTCAAAGGCTATTTATACATGTATAATCCTTAATTCTCATAGTACAAATAAGGAAAAATGTGATATAGGTTTAATAAACTTCTAACTTATCGGAGTTGTTTACATCTTGTGTAAATTGAATGACTTGATTTGCTAGTTGATTGAGACTCTGCTACTTATAAGGTGGTTTGTTTCCTTATCAGAATATGGTTCGAGATGTCTTATTTGAGTTGAACGCTTTATCTGCGTATTTAAGTAGTGATTGTGTTGAATTCTGAGTTCTAAGCATATCAGGTCATCTGAGGACATCTTTACGATGTACATGTGTTACTTAACCAATCATATACCAGACCCGACCAGATCTCGCTCACCCTCGACCAGGGATTCATTCCCGATCGAACTGATATACCCGATCAATCTATTTACCTTGGTCGGGATTTCCCAACCTGACCATCTAGGTGATTTTGATCAATCATACAGGGTTGTTTACTGATCATTTTAGGTTGGCTGATTTTAACTCTTCTTTGTTGACACGTCACTTGTTTTTCCCGCAATTCACGTTGTTTATGCTGACGTGTTATCTGTCCAAATTATACCAATAACAGAAATAATTGGGGGGACTTGAGGTAGAGGCATTTTGGGGGGAGATTTCCCCATTTATTTTTATTTCCAATTCTAAATTTTCAATTTGGAATCAGGTCATTTATTTTGGTTTGGGGGGGTGGCGCCCCCTCCCCCGCCCAATTGGCCCCCACGCCCATCCCTACTTATATGGGTGTTTGAGATTGACTTCGGAGAAATAATATAATTTTCTTATAAGGAAAATTTCAAATAAATCACACATTTTTCGTGAGTTGTCACCTTTTCAAAATATCTTTATCATTTTCACTTTGGTCCCTTGACTAAATATAACAGTCAACTATGACTAAATATGTTAAAAATACAAGTTTACCCTTTTTGCTATTTAATTATTGCCCATATACCCTCCGTAAAAAAATTAATTACTTTTTTGCCATGCAATATTTGTATTAAAAAAAATAGCCATCTTATTCATTGTGTGTTAAATGTATTATTATTATGGCTAATTGTCACAGATCCCCCCACCCAGACTACACCCGAATTCGTATGTTGCCCCCTGAATTTTTTTTTTAGGCATTAAACCCCTTGAACTATCGGAAATTGGTAAAAGTGGACGGAATGCTTACGGAACCCTTGTTCCGTCTCATTTCTCGTCACGCGCGCAGCACATGTCTCCAGTTCAAAGGGCATTTTGGTCATTCCGCGTTTGGCTAATTGGCACTAATGCCCCCCTAAACTCTTCCAAAATATGCATTATGCCCCCTATACTTTATTTTTCGTCATTAAACCCCCTGAACTCTCATTCTTTTGCCAAACACTTGGGTTTTTTTGCCCCTTATCACCTATTGCAAATTTATGAGAGTTCAGGGGGTTTAATGGCAAAAAAAGGCATGGGGCACGGTGCAAATTCGGGTATAGTTCAGTGGGCACCATTGCCAATTAGCCTAAAAAATTAAATTTAAAACTATTTAATAAATATTACAATAAGAAATTCAGATTTAATAATTAAGAAAAAAAATTAGGCTAAACTCAATTGAAAAAAAAAATAAAAACTTGAAATATTTTTCCAAATCAACACCATAACCCAGAAACCACCATCTTCTTAAAAAAAATCTCCCTAACTCTCTCATACACCAAACTGAACCAATATCTTTCTCTCACGCTCTCACATATAACTGGGTTCGACCCAGATCTGTGTTCAAACCAGAACAGAGATGGAAAGAAAGAAATAGAAGGATGTAGAGAGGGACGATAGATGGAAGATGTTGCGGCGGTCATATGGGTGTGAGTTTGATATCTGACGAATGTTAATGGTGATGAACAGATGATGTGGGCGTTGATGATGATTTCAATTTCAATTTTAATTTTTTTTTCAAATTCGAGTTTTGTTTTCTAGAGAAGATATTTTTTTTTCAATTTTTTTTAGATGATGGTGGTAGTTTTGATTCCTAGTGATGATTGTGTTGGTGTGGTCGTTGATTTCTGGTCTTGAGAATGGAGATGATGGTATGAGTGTGGCTGTTGATTTCTGTGTGTTAAAAGAAGATGAAGATGGGATTAGTGTGGCTGTTGATTTCTGGGTGTTAAAGAAGATGAAGATGAGATTAGGGTTCTTTGAGTTTAGAAGAGTTTTGTTTTTTAATTATTAAATCTGAATTTTTTATTGTAATAATTATTAAATAGTTTTAAATTTAATTTTTTAGGCTAACTGGCATTGATGCCCATTGAACTATACCTGAATTTGCATTATGCCCCTTATGCTTTTTTTTTGTCATTAAACCCCTTGAACTCTCATAAATTTGCAATAGGTGACAGGGGGCAAAAAACCCAAGTGTTTGCCAAAAAATGAGAGTTCAGGGGGATTAATGGCGAAAAATAAAGTATATGGGGAATAATGCATATTTTGGAAGAGTTTAGGGGCATTAGTGCCAATTAGCCAAGCGCGGGATGACTCAAATGCCCTTCGTACGAAGACATGTGATGCGCACGTGACGAGAAATGAGACGGAATAAGGGTTCCGTAAGCATTCCGTCCACTTTTGTCAATTTCCGATAGTTCAGGGGGTTTAGTGCCTAAAAGAAATTCAGGGGGCAACATGCGAATTCGGGTATAGTCTAAGGGGAATCTGTGACAATTAGCCTATTATTATTTGACAACATTGATTTTTAATTTTTAAAAATATTATTATTATTTAATTTTTTTACACAATTATTTTATTACTATAATTGTTTTAAGGGTTTTTTATCATTTGGACATATGTGCATTTTTTTTTTTTTGCTTTACACATCAAATTTTTTCAAAAATAAAATAAAAATTACACTTGTTATTGCATGTGGATTTAATGTGCATTAAGACTAAAATATCCTTGAATCCATCATCTTTGATTAACATAAAAACCAAAGTAATGACTTTTAGACATTTAAAAAGATGACGGATCACAAAAAAAAGAGTAAGATTGTGGGTCTTAAGTGAAAATTTTCCTTTCTTACATATTGATAAAAATATTCAGTTCTAAAAACAAAAGTTGAAATATGGGAGAAGAAATTGGTTTAGCGCAAACTAAAAAGATAACATGCCACCTTTGTAACTACTGTACTAACAGTAGTTTTTCTTAAGATATCTTCTTTTATACAAAAATTAAACCAATCATTTAGACCTTAATGCTAATCAGATTCGAAACTGATTTTTTTTCACAGCAAGAGACTTCATCGACTAAATTAGTTTATAAATTATAGATAGTTTCACATTATCATTGCATTATATTGGCCCAATGTCTCTCATACTTACAGCTTTACACCTAAATCATGAAGTTGTAGGTTTGAGTCGCCCTCCCCAAACTCCGAATATATTGTAATAGTCCATAAAAATAAATAACTAAAATAAAAACTGTGCCCAGTGCTAAGAAGAGAGGTAAAGGCTAGTAGTAGTAAAGGAGGCCTGAGGAAATTGCAAATCAAAGGAATAATTCAGAACTCAGAAAAGGGGTACAACTACAGGGTATCTTGCCTAACAAATCAAAACATTATGAGGTTTTACATAGGTAGCTCTTCTAACCTATGGTAAAATTACAGGATTTACACTATTTCTTGTGCAAAATTAGTACAACATATGCGCTCGGAGACCTCGCGATTACCCCCAACAAAGAGAAAATAACAAGTAATTAAAGGTACAACATCATGAACTAATAACTATGAAGCATCAACCTCTTCCTGAGGTCCTAGTTTCCAGCAATAACACACATGGTTTGCATGGAAAGTATTCGATCACCATGGAGCATTAACCTCCTCCCAAAACATAAGGCCGTGCCTCTCAGCTTTCACTTTCAGAGACTCTACCTCAAAATCAAGCCTTCCTATAGTCTCTTTCAATGTCAAGAGCTTCAATTCAAGGATTCTCATCTCCTCTTCGGCGTGAGCTTGCTCTACACATACTTCTTTAAGCCTCTTTGTTTCTGTAGACTCTTCTGATTCCAAGGAAAGGGTCATCAGCCTTTGCAATCGATCACGTAAAAATCCAACATTCATGCCCAACAACTCAAAGCCCTTTAAAGTTTTGTCCCAAATCTCATAATCAGCTCGAGAGGTGGAAATGTTGCAAGATCTAATAGCCTCCGCAATGTTAACGGTCTGAGTAATTATTTCAGCAGCCAATTTACAGTTGATACTTCTGAGAAGATGGTCATGCAAATAGCAATGCTGAGAGCTGCAGAGCTCATAGTATTTAGTTCTATGGTTATGGGAGATCTCAGAGTCAATAGCCAAATTATTCACAATAATGGTGAAATTGTCAATACTTTTCACTCCTTTAAAGTTACCAATGGATTCAGAAGTTTCAGCACCTTCCAAAGTGTTCGGGCCAAGGTCCTCACCGTCCTTCTCCAACTGATGAACTTCAGCATGCCCATTAATGCCTTTTGATACTGCTGGACTATTGCTTTGGATATTGTCTTGAAGGCGGGCTGGAAGACGCCTTAAACGCTTAGCCCTTCTGAAGTTTTTCATGCTCTCCGTACTCTGATCTTTTGGAGTTGCTTCAAGCTCAACATCCAAGGGAACTGTAAAAATAATCAACTTTCTACAGTCAACATCTACGAATTGTAAAAAGGCCCTAGAACAGAAATATTGAGACAAACCAGAATTTAGTGGTCTTGCTTCAGCAGCAAAATTCGGAATCCCGTTTGCTCTCACTATGTACACCTAGATGCATGCAACAGGATGGAACAAACATGTTAAAGAGCTATAAAAAGATCTAGCAACTGTATCAAATATAGAAAGTTAATCAGGAAAAAAGAAAAGAAAAGAAAAAGGATCAAATGAACCACACACAAAAGAAGATGGATTCCTATCAAAATAAAACTTATGAAGTGATCTTAGCACCATTAGATGTCAAATTAATTAATCAAATTTTCTCTGTTTCATTAGAGCTTTACCTGCATAACATAAAGAGATGGGACTTTTGCCTCACCACTCCATGTGTTAAACAATAAGAATGTGTATGAATGCAGAGAGCGAAGGGTTTTCATAATTCCACTGAATTACCCATAAGAATGTGGGTAAGATGGCAGACTATTATGGATTACATAAGAATGTGAATTTATTATAAGATGGCAGACTATAATTCATAATTTTAGAGGACTGGAGAAAGTAGAACAGTAAAAAATTTACGGATTACAACTGAATTACACAAAACAAGTTTTACTTGTTAAACTCAGTTCGTCCTTAAATCTCACTTTCTGGTGCTCAGTTTGGTCAACAACCTCTACTCAGATAAAAGTTATCAGCCACACTTCTACAAGCTATGACTTCCTTCTAATTATCAACCATAGGCCGGAATTGTATCTAGAATAGCAATACTATTAATCTTTTTCTACATATTCTCTATGCTAAGAATTGCCTAATTTAGTTACTTTGTTGAATTTGTTTGGCAAGCAATATCAAAACGCTCCAAGATGTTGAATGGTTCTTCTGGATTATTTCTTATCTCATATGAAGCGGCAAAACAAATACTAACAATTCAAGGATTTACAGAAAATTTGTAAGATCTATAACTCTATAAGAGTAGTACCTTAAACTTTTCGGGTCCAACTAAATGGAAAACTAAAACATCTCCCTCAAGTAATTGGTTTGCATCACAAAATGCTTTCCATCCACCGCTCAGTGCTGTCCTTTGCGAAATATAATTTACTTGGTATTCCGCCCCATTTTCAGTTTCCAAGAAAAATCCTGTATCAACCTTTGGCATGTGCAATTTGCAGAATCGCATGGGAAGGTGCTGTCACCGATGAAGTCAGAATAAATGAAACTGTCCAGCAAGGGAGGAATTATTGCATTCTTAACTCTTAAGTTTGGGATAGAGAATATCAGACTTACCAGCCAAAAGCCATGAGTAACATTTGACCGAACCATAGATTTCTCAAAGCTTGGAAAGGTGGCTTCTAGATTTGCTCGAACCTCTTCTGCCCGCTCCGTTGCTGAGGGCTTAGCTATGGCATGATCATAGAGTTCATCAATCATAGCTCTCTTCTGTCCACTGCTTTACATATATAACCAAGGAATCAATATAACATAGTAACTCCACTATAACTTATTTGTGATTGAAATCAAGGGTAAAAGATAACATCACAGACCTTTCAGGATCCTTTGAATTATCATATGCTACCTGCTCAAAAAATTCACAAGAAATTTCCATTAATACATTGCTTGGATTTATGAGAAAAATGACACCACTTATATAATTCTATCAACTGAACAAATTAGACTGTAAAAATACACACTAAAGTATCAAATACAATCTTTGTGGAAAATCCAGGAAAGGCCTCAATCATGTACAATCAACAGCATACCCAAGAAGAATAGGTGTAAAACTCAGCCCCGTAATGTTGTTGAACATCCATACAAAGATCTTGCATAATTAAATATACAAAATTGTCAACTTTCTATTGCTAACAAAATTAAATAGACTAGAAATAAAAGGAAACAGCAAACCTGTAACCGTGATGTCTTCAATTGATTACAGTTTCAAAACCTCAAGAGAATAATTTAAAGCTTTCATGGGGATTGTTAAGATTTCAAGAAGTTCTAGTGCTTGCTTTGATGTTTTTTTCAACCAATATTGGGCTTTTGGTATATTAGTAAAGCTAATGAAAATTGTTATCACAACTGGTTCCATATCTTGTGTTCAGGTCACATAGGGATCGCCAAGAGCAGAGTGCAGCTATCAAAACGGAAATCGATGGCATCTTGCAAGAACCCAAGCTAGATAGACAAGAGATAGATTGAAATGGTATATACAATAAAGAGACAAGTAGAGAAATGAGTAAGTCATCACCAAAAATTGGAATTTCTGCAAGTTCCTCTATTCTTAAGAATTCGGGACTCTTAAATCACTAACCAAATACCATCAGTTTTCACCATTCAGCTGGTTAGGACTCATGAATCACTAGACTAATCCACAGGAACATGTAAAACACATCCTACATTCACCTGACATTGGTTAAGATAAACTAATGAAGGCAGCCCCAGGAGACTAACCAACAGCATTACAAAATGGGGACCTGAAGCCCGAGCAAAAGCTATCTAAAGTATCAAGACTATGTCTAATTGCCACAATATTGAAAGCCAGGAAGACAACAACAGTGGTCTGAAACTGAAACCTATCTGGGGTTCCCAACAGTTTCCAAAATTCAGTTTCAGGATTTCATAAAAATCTCATTTTCTCGAAGCAAATACGACTCAATAAAATCAAACCCTTTAATACGAAGAATAAGGAAACAGAAAAAACTCAACTTTCACAGGACAAAACGTTGAACAAATTCCTGAGTATAATAACCCTTGTTATATCAACAGAGAAAATTAATTAACCAAGAATCATAAGTAATACAAGAATATCACTAAACAGTTATCAAAGATTAAACCTGAACAACAACAAATTTCAGAAAATGAGGCGTCGAATTTTTTTTTAAAAAAATCTCACTATTTCAGTACAGGAAGATGGATCCACAGGCTTCTCACTATTCTGGGCAAGCTTCATCTTGCTCTCAGCTGTCTTCCTCCGCTTAATCTGGAAGTGAACACACAGATTCAAGGACTTTCAACATATACAATCAAGACATGCAACAAAAACATGACACAAACACACAGAGACAAAGATAGAGAGAAAAAGAGAGACCTTGGGTTTGGAATCTGTGGGGTTTTGTTTAGATAGAGAGAGCTGATGGGGTGTGGTTTCATTGGCTGCTTGGTGGTCGTCCATGGCGGTCTCGGTCTGGCTTGTTGATTTAGTGGCTCTGTTTCTCTGAAACTGTAAAAATCTGCTCTTTAATTTTATTTATTTTTTCCTGTTGGTGGCTGCTGTTCTCTTCTCTCCGTTTTCTAGTTTCTTGTACTAAATTACTATACCCTTATGACAAAAAAACCAGGTTCGATTTCGCTTCTCATTCGGACAACTTCTACGTCTTATTAGATTTTATTTTATATTTTTTTTTGGGCCTTTTTGATATGGATTTAGATCCTCTCCTATTTTGAAACCCGAACATTGCGCTGGGTTTTAATGGTCTTGTGAGATAATTTTTACTTAATTTAAGGAAAAAAAAATTAATTTCATTAGTAGGTTTAATGCGTCAGATTCCAAAAAAAACTAATAATAATTTCAATAGCAGATTTCATGTGTGGGATTTCAAAAAAAAATTAATATCGATTTTAGATACGAAATTCCAAACGTCTTCGTGTAGGGAAACGTATAACGTATGAAATCTCTAGAAACGTGTAACGTGTGAAATATCTTACGTATAATAATTTCTATTTATGTGATGAAATAGGGTTTGTGAGTATTTGGTCAAGTGGTCATTCGTTTTATAAAAGAAAAATGTTAACTTGTACACCAAATACACATGTACAAATGTTTAAAGAGGATCTTTACAAGGAGATGGTATAAAAAGAATAAAAAATTCAATGGGTGATTCACATTTTCTGCAAGGAAATGAAATTATATATATATATATATATATATATATATTGAAGGAAAACTTTGTATAAAACAAATTTTGGCAAAATTTTTAGCAGTGTATTAAACTCCATTGTTTGGATTTTGTTAAGAGTTCCAAGCATGTGGAATTGAATTTTGAAAATTTCTGCTCAGGAATTTTGATGAAACCTTAGAACTTAATCATTATGCAATATATAAATT
Organism: Dipteronia sinensis; assembly: GCA_033220585.1. NCBI lineage: Eukaryota > Viridiplantae > Streptophyta > Magnoliopsida > Sapindales > Sapindaceae > Dipteronia > Dipteronia sinensis. The sequence continues at coordinate 8,994,837 of CM065643.1, read as the reverse complement.
TTCCTGTCTAATCAGTTTGTTAATTGTCTTTGGCTTTAGGGTTTCACAGACTTCCCATCAAATAATATGATTCTATAATCTATTATCGTATTCTTTTATTCTTTTTGTTATTTTCAAAATTAACAATAAATAATAGTATGAAAATGATTATGAATTTGAATAGTCTCTATATATCCGACATATCTATAGATGTTGGCACTTTATTTTTTGTATAAATCTGTGTCATGTGACTAGTTGTCCAAATCAGGCACAATATTTGATTTGTACAATCGTACTTGATATTTTCTAATTATCTGGATAAATTTAAAGTGATGAGGTTTAAACGAGACTTATGCTGTCTAAGAAATATCAAACTCTCCTATTGTAACATGAGCTGATCATCATCTCTCGACATACATACATTTTTCAGCTTCTTGCATTTTCATGGTCACAATTTAATACCAAATACTAAGATTCAACAGGTCTCATGCATCTTCTGTGTTGTTGCTTGTAGGATCATGGATCGATTCCTAGCACGCTTAAACATCCAACATCCACGCGCGAAACTTTCTCTCAATTCACATTTTCCGCGAGCTCCAATGGCATCTGCAGTGTTATTAATACTTATTATAGCCTCGGATACAGTTAGAATTTGAGAAGCAGAGCTTATAATACTTGGTCCTATGCTACGCAAAAATCATCGAGTCTATATATAACATCAGATTTTCAAGTGTTAATAATATCCTTTTCTTCAGGATTATTGAACTGCTGATCCTGATCTTGACAATCTGATTCCTTTTGCCTCAACAAATTCCTGAGGCATATTAATATATCTTGTGGATAAGATTCTGGACACTTTCAAAACTCAGAAGAATAACTTTACAGGTTTACTTGAAAATGATCAATAGAGCTAAACATAAGCAAAATAAGTTCCCTGAATACGAATCCGGGACCCCATCTCTCACCTTGTCTCATTCATTTAATTTACTCTGTCTATATATATTCACAATTCACATCACATGACCTGTAATTTTGGTGTGTGTGTGTGTTTATGATCCTATCTTTCTAGCTTACTAGAAAATGAATCTATGTAAAATTTGAACTAAAATTCAAGCCGTTTTAATGTTTTGTTTTTTTTTTTTTGCGAATCTTCCAAACTTCGGAACTTTATCACAACATTTCTGCTGAAATGTTAGCTAGAATCTTTCATTATTCATCATCAAATTAATAAGAAAAGACAGAACATGGTCTGTGACTGTGAGTAATATAACGAGATACTACAGCTGGTTTTACACCAGCAGATAAAATTTTTAGGAAGAAAAGCAACATCCTGCTGACTAGAATAGGCACAGAACAAAGATTTTCGCCTAGTTTATCCATCGAAAAGAAAGCCGACCTCTATGCGGATTTATGTGTTGAAAAAAAAAATCTGGGAAATAGTCAAATAGACATGATCATCAGCATCACCAAAAGGAGAAGATCTTAGGTGCAGCGAGAAGATGCAGATACATGCATGCATCCCCCACTACGATCCTGCCACGTGACAATTTTCCCATCAGAAGAGGCATATAGATATATCATTTCTTGCTTGACTCTCATGTCAAAACTGAAAAAGCCATTTGCAAATAATAATAATGGTCAATCCAGAATTCTATTTGACAATATTTTGAATTTGCTTTTCTGTACAAAAGATGAATAAAAAATAATAATAATGACATATTTTATTTCTGAGTCTGGTGAGATTTAATATTTTTTTGCTCCCGGAATTTCTCTAATAGACAAGGTTTTTTACCTGCTTTTGTTCTCTACATGACCTTCTTCTAACAAGTTGAAAAGAAACAAAATTTCAGGGAACATAGACAAGTCAATCAAGTACATGTATGTAAATTTTAAGTACATAATCTTTTTGTTATGTATTTATCTCTATAGAAATTGTATGTAGATAGAATCAATCGCATGCATCTTCAAAGTATACGGTCTTGTTTTATTAGTGGAATTGTAGCAAAAATCTCTCCCCGACTTCGCTTGGGTTAGGGGTCTAGTGAGACTTGATCATCTTATATGCAGCCACAAATATAGTTTGGAATGTAATTTTTACTAGAGAGGATGGATCTCCCCATACTATGCAATTTAATAAGCAAATGTAAAATTCAAACCCCTATTACAATAAATGAAGGGAAAATGTCAAACCAGTTTACCGAGAGTTGTTGTGCTTCCAAATCATTTTTTTTTTCCTCAAAAGAAGCATAAGAAGATAACTTCTTCAAAGTAATGATCGTAGAAAAGTCAATTATGAATTCAAATAATATTTTATTAAATAGTTGAAAGTTGGAAGTTGGAAGTTGGAACCTTTGTTATGATTCTTGCGAATAGGAGATTTTGACAAGAAGACCTTAATCTCGCTAGTATAATTAATGCACCTACTAATTCGGACCTTTATCAACAATTGAATTTCCAAATTCTGGGAGACTGGATAACAAGATTTCATGGTCAATGAAAATCATCTTCTTCCTTAAAATCCTAGTCATGCACTTGATCACACATGACACACCACATGCTTCACAAGACTAGTCTACAAGCAATCGCACCATTATTTAAGATGCTTGGGAAGATATTCCAGTTAATTAGAGTTTCAAGCTGGAAATGTATCAATGCATTTGGTGTATACATCCGATCCACTTAAATTATATCATATGGCATAAATGACCAAACACACAAATTTCTTGACATATCTGATGACATAATACAGTATAATAATACAATATAAGTGGATTAAACCTGTATGACCAAACGTAATTAAGCTTTTCTTCCAGAACAAGTAGTCTGTCAAATATCAATCAATCCCTTTTATATTAATTTTGAATGAAATTTTAATTAAATTTGTATTTGTACGTATTATGGTATCATGTGTGATTAGAAAATAAAATATACAAACGACCAATTAAGTGTCGAGAGAAAAAAAAACACAAACAACCCTATATCTTATGGAATTTTTCAAGGCATTTTTACGAGAACATCCCTTGAAGTATAATTGAATAAGAAGTAATATTTTCATTAAAATTACAATTCTATATACTGAACAAGAAACTTCTCCAAGTACCCAAAAAACATAATTAAAAAAAAAAAAAAAAAAAAAAGATGTTAATCATATCATACACAGGTTATTGATATTCTCTCCTGTCATAATTTCATAGCAAAAGGAAACCTGGATACTATACAATAGTATTTACATCTGCTCCACAACTTCTGACACCATCGGCAGTAATATAGCAAGCAACGATTTAGTGATCAGCAGCCCTATACTACAAGATGACATCAACTGATACCATAAAATTTCACTTCCCATCATACACAAATATAGATCTGTCTTGAACATATACGTCATTCTACCTGTAAATTTCATCCCCGAGGCTTCGTCTTACAAAATGTCCAAAATGGCCTTAAACACGTTATGGTGAAGAGGTGTACTTATATGAAATATCCTGTAGAGATTTAGTTAGCTTTCTAGTTATCGCCAAGCCAAGCCAAGCAAAGCAAAACCCACAGTTATACGACATTCTATAACTTAAGATGCTATAATCTAGAGCGACGATTGCGTTTGATACCATTTAAAGGTGAATGCCTACGAGAAGAGGCAATCGGCTGCCCATTTACAGAACCTGAGAATCTAATATCCCAACCTTCAACATTCTTGGGAACACAAACATCAAAGAGAACTTGTCCGAGAAGACTATGTGCACTGAGGCTTGGTGGGGCGGGCAGATAGATTGATCTTTCATTCCGTTCGTCTTGTAAAGACCCAGACTCTTGACCCTTCCCATGCTCTGCTGAACTTGGCAAGAAGAAATAGTCACTTGGCCCAACTGCAACTCTTCTTAGGCTTTCGTTTGAGTTAACTGCTACTTTCTGAAGGTCACAAATTAGCTCAGATATCTCGTCATGCATACCCTCCATGCCAGCTCTTTCCCTAAGTTGTCGGATTCTTTGGGAATAAACTGAAGTAGCCTTCTCGAGCAAACTGGTTATAGCAGCTCTGTATTGAATAGGATAATGCTCATAATGACCTGATGCAGTAAAGAATAGAACAATGACATCAGTATAATAGCACATGATTAAATGGCGCTAACAGCACTGAGAAATGAGAAAGGCTGAACGCATTATTCAGATATAAGAAAATTGAGGATATCATAGCACTTCCAGCGACAGAGAAGATAATGCACACCAATGACCATAGACCTAATAAAACCCACCCGAGAGAAGGGGAATTTCCAAGTATAAAGAAATCCCTTTGGTGTGAACTGACAGAATTAAGACAACTACTATTTATTGATGATCCCCATCAGTATTATCTAAACATTCTCATTGGTTTATGGGTCGGATTTCTCTCATTGGTGTTAAATGACAAAATCAGGGCCCTTGCAATGCATTGACAGTGTCTATTGTAAAGTTTCAGCCCAACACCATCCCTGCAACCCAATCCATCTTAAATAAAAAATAACATAAAATGAAAAAAGAGGAAAAAGGAAAAGAAAACCAAGCTAACCAAAACAAAAAATAGACAAGAATAAATTAAATAAACAGTGAACCATATCTGGGCAGCACATCTATCACATGTTCAAGGGACCAGGACCAACCACAAGAGATTGCAAATGCCACAGGTTTTGAGACAAGAGAAACTTCAGCTATCATAGATTACTTGAATCATCCAGGTTTTTCCCACTTACATTGACTTGCAGTTTTTAAAAGTTCAATCCCTAAAGTGTAAGTGATGTGTCAAAAGAAAACAAGGGTGTTTCAAACCCATATATGTCCATTTGCCAAAATCATCTTCAGTTCAAGTCCCATAACCTCTTGGCATGAGGATATATATAACTTACAGGATGTTATGTAACCACATCAACTAGCATCAATGCCTTGATATGGAGTTGACAAGCAGGGGACTTTCAAGTGTCTAAATCCTTGTTATGACTGAGGTAAAAATCTTAAATTTGTAGTATCATCCCATTGAATCAGTAGATTAATATGGAGATGGAGTAACTAAGTAAATCTGGTATGACACCCACACTTCAGCATATTGGTTTGCTTACAATGTTTTTCTTAACTTTTGGCACTCTGCTAGCCGCATCACATATTCACATTTAACTGCCATATTGGCGGATAGTTCAAGTGTCTAAATCCTTGTTATGACTGAGGTAAAAATCTTAAATTTGTAGTATCATCCCATTGAATCAGTAGATTAATATGGAGTAACTAAGTAAATCTGGTATGACACCCACACTTCAGCATATTGGTTTGCTTACAATGTTTTTCTTAACTTTTGGCACTCTGCTAGCCGCATCACATATTCACATTTAACTGCCATATTGGCGGATAGTTAAAACAAGAACACATAATGTGCAAAATAATTGTATTCTTGCATGTAGTCTACCCAATAACAACTGTTAAATCAATTTAGTTACACCACATGGTTGTAATTAACAAAAATTAAATGGGCTTAAGACAAACCTATATGAGGAGAGCTTTTCCAGTTGACAAGCTCAACATCTCCCCCAAGTTCTTGTAGACGTTGAGCGAAATTATAGATGACTTGTGGTGGTGCAAGTTCATCATCCTCCGAGAATAAAATTAGAAACGGTGCTTCCAGGTCCTACATAAGAGTCAGAGAAATGTCAGAGCAATTGACAAGACAGAATTAGAGACAACTTAAGGTCGCAACAGGACAGATAGGAACTTACAACTGAGGAGTATAAAGTCTGCCAATACTCAGTGCGTTGAGAATCAAACCTAGTAAGGCATAAACCATCCAGACCGGAAGCAATGCCTTTTGCAACCCAAGATACAAGTTTTGACGTTCCAGGCATTTTCTGAATTGTGGGGTGGAGAGAAAATCGGGCACAAAAATCACTTGTGAAATCTACAGGACTGGAATCATAGATGTGCCCAGCAACACAGTTTCGGATCAATCTACTTTCATCCTTAGTTAAGAAAGGAAAAAATAGAAAGTAGATTTCAGAAATGAAGTTCTTGAAATGACAATCTAATACAATATTTGCTTTTGATGTGCTAAGTTTAGTTGAAACCAAAAGAAAAACAATTCATACCACACTAAGTTGACCTTCACATGTTCCCTGAATAATCTGCATCGTCACAGGTAGTAAAGTTATTGTTACCACCACAGTTGAAACAAGATAAATAGCATTTCCAATGCATTAGGAATTACTATAAAAAATTCACCATAACTTGTCTGCATGCCATAGAAATTGTGATATATAATAAATATTTCACCAATTTTACCTGAAAAACCTTGTACATACAAGCTTTTGGACCACCAGAAAAAGCTATGAAGACTACAGGACATGGTTTAATCCTTAGCTCCTGAAAATTAAAAAATAAATAATAAGATTTTAATGCAGACATCAAAGTGGCAAATAGATAAGCTGCACAAATGCCTAATTTGTGTAATAATATACTCACAATAAAATTCACAAATTCACAAATAAGAGCATCACACAAATGAAATTATGGAACAAATTTAAAGTTGCAACCCCGAAAGAAACTAACCTCGACAAGCCCACTAGCAAGACCAAATGCTAGAGATGTAGCCCTCTCAGGATAGAATCTGCACACACAAAAAAATCACAAAAGAACTTTTAAAACCGTTGGAGAATACACCAAACATACAAGAATCTATGATAATGAAGAATACCACACAGAGATCTCAAGCCTGTAAAATTACCGAGCAACACCGTCCCCAAATAAACAAATTAAAAAAATGTTGAAACCGTGCCCAAGAAGTCTACCCTCCTCACCACATACTATAGAAAACTATAACATTCTTGAAAATGATTATCATGGTACATCTTTTCAAAGCCATTACGTTCAGACAAATAACAACAATCTCTAAACCTGTTATTTCTACAAAAACCATTACTTCGAACTCCAACTAAAATTTCTGGTCCACAAAAACATATCTTCTCAAACAAATGCAAAATTACACAAACTTCTCAGATCAATCGAAACCAATTGAGACCGATCAATGAAGTCAAAACACAAACCTACAAAATTCAATTTTACATATCTACTTAGCACGATAAACACAACACAACCAAACAAAACACCATTTTTCAAGAGTATACGAGTAAAGACTACGAGAAAAAGCTTACGCGTTGAGAAAATCAGCATGACAGACGATCGAATTCCAACGAAGTGACGAGTACAAATTGACGAAGCTCCTCAGCTGCCTTTCATGAAGCGAAACCCAAGCAAAAACCACCACAATCCCGCGAAATTCCGGCTCTCTCCTCCCCCAATACAAACAATTACCGTTACTGCCACCACCGAACATGTTTACCAGAAAATTAAAAATGGTGTTTTTCAATTCAGCTCCAGAACTGGAAATTAATTTTTTTGAGGTGGGAATTGGGATGGTCACGGACTGGTGGTGGAGATGACTCAGTACTCACTGCTAATCGAGAATGCGCCACGTCAGACGCTACGCACTATGCGCATTTTAGTATACTTCTCTTATCTTGCACAGGATGAGAATGGATTATGGAATATAGATTGGATTATTCTTACATACGGCGTCGGATTGTAAAGGTTGATTTGGTTGACGTAATGTCAATACGTGGCAGAGATTTTTCGACCTATCAATTATTTTTTTTAAAGAGTAATGTCAATACGTGGCAGAGATTGATTGACCTATCAATTATTATTATTTTTTAAAAGAATAATGATTTGGTGCTGACCAGTTAATGCATCTCCAATGTAAAAATGACTTGAATATGAATAATTGTTACCATGACGACAATGTTAAGAAACTTGCTTCCTATGTGGCATAAATATGGACTTGATAGCCAATCAACTTAAAATTTGGTCTCCAATGCTTCCATTTAAAACACATTTTGTTTTAATGATATGTCCAATTTTATTTCATGTTTTCTTTTTTATTTTATTTCCTTACCAAAAATATATGAAAAATTAATGTCAATTTTAAATGTTTGTTGAGTCAACCTAAAAAAAGGTTGTACAACATGCCGTCTGAAAGTAGACAGTCATGTTGACAATATCTTTTTTTTTTGTCACATCAGCTTGAGGTTGAATAGACACGGCTGTATTAGATATACAATTATTAACAGAATGTCTATTTATCCTACGTGACATCTCTTTTTTTTTACAAGTCACGCTGGCATCGGAGATGCTCTGGAGATGCTCAAAAGTATCTCCAATGGTAATGTGGCTTGCATTTGAAAAAATGGTGATATGTCAACATTGTCAAGCCAATTGCTTCCTATATGGCATGTAACTAAACTTGATAGACATCTTAATGAAAAAGTGGTCTCCATTGCTTCACTTGTAAAATAAATGTTTTTAATGACATGTCAATTTATTATTGGTCTCCTTAAATGTACTTTAGAATTATTGAATAAAACAAAATAGAAGACAAGAGTGGTTGTTGACTAGGCCAACAAGATGGCTATCCAACATACGTCTGAAATTAGAGAGTTATGTTGACAGCCTCTAAAAAAAGTTGTCACCTCAGCTTGAAGTTGTACTAAAGAGGTTGCATTGGAGATGAATTTTTTAATAAAGTGGATACCCATCCTACGTGTCATTTAATTTTTTTCACAACCCACATTAGCACTCAAAATATTGACCTATTGATGTTGGTCAACTGAATTGTAACACATGTCATTTTTTCTTTTACACATTCCAAACAATTAAACCCCAAACAATTTTATTCATTCCAAACAATTGGAATGAGTGAAAGAAAAAAGGACATGTGTTACAGTTCAATTGGGCCACATCACTGAGTTGGTATTTTGGACGCTGACAGTACCCAGGTATTATCCTTTTTAAAAATATTATAATAATTTAGAATTTTGAAGAACGAACTCAAACCCATAACTGTATGATGTAGGTATGAAAGACAAATTATATAACTAAACTCGTCTTAATGTTTTATTTTTATTGGTAGTTATAAATTTGAAATTATGGAAAAAATAGAGAAAAATATGATTCGAACCCAAAGGGTGCGTTTGGCACTTGGATGGGACAGGACTGGATGAGACTGGACATGACAGGACAGAACAACTGTTCTGTATTGTGTTTGGAATGCATGAGACAGAACAGTTAATTGTACAGTTTATACGTTTGGTATGGCTGGGACAGGACGAGACAACAAGTTCAATGACCAAATTGCCCTCTTTTGTACCAAAAAAAATATCAAATATTATTGAATTAAAACTAATTAAAAATCATTAAAAATTAATATTTTCTTTCATTTTCTCGCTTCACAAACACCACAAAAAGTTTCTTCAATGAAATTCCACAGACAAAAACAACAAATCAATTCCACAAAATTCATCATAATAATTAATTTGTTCTTAAATCAATTAAACAAAGAAAAAAAATCTGGAACACAAACAAGAAAGAAAAAAATTCTGGAAAAATTGAATTCCCACAAATCATCATCATCATCATCATCAACAGTCAACACCAAAATTTTATACAACACAAATCTGAAAAATATATATATGGAAACAACACAAATTTGAAATTTTTCACTATCGTCAACATCAACACCATCTACACAAATTAAATCTGGTAGTTCACCAACACCAAATAAACACAAATATGAAAACAAAGAAAAAAAGTGTGAGAAAGAGAGAGAGAGGGGTGGAGGAGCGAAGCAGCAGCGGCGGGCGGAGGAGCGGTGGCAGGCGGAGGAGCGAAGCAGCAGTTGCAGGCATCGTCGGCAGCAGCAGCGTCATCGGCAATCGTCGTTGGCAGCAACAGCGACATCGGCGATCTGATTCGGCCTCTGCGATGGTCGGCGGATGGATCTGCTGGTGTGAGAAAGAGAGGGAGAGGGGCGGAGCAAAGAGGGGAGGAGCAAATGAAAATTGATTTGAAGATGATTTTTTAATTTATAGTTGGTATATTTGTAATTTTTTGAAGTTTTGAGGGTAAAATTGTCTTTTTCGACAAGTCTGGCCTAGGGTCTGAGGTGGAACAATTTTTCATGGTTTTTGTCTCACCTTGTCCTATCTCGTCCCAAACTAATGGCGCTTCAAACGTGGGACAACAAAAAGTTGTCCCGTCCCATCCATCCCGCGTACCAAACGCACCCTAAAAGTCAAAGAGTGGGTTGCGAGGACATTGAAGATGTTATCCGGCAAACAACCTCAACTTTTGTAAACTTTCAATTGGCTTGATTGAACTTTCAATATTTTTTATTTACTTTTCAATTTCTTTATATATATATATATATATATATATATATATATATATATACACGGTCATTTTCTCTTCAGTACGCACTGATATAACTTATATCAGTACGTTGCATGTGAACCACTGATTATGGAGAAGTTTTGACAAGTGCATACATTTTGAGTCAAAATATGTAAATCTAATGGTTTACATCCAACGCACTGATGAAGTTATATCAGTGCGTACTGACTTGAAAATTTCTGTATATATATATATATATATATATATATATATATCACACACACAACTCGAAGTTAGAATATTATCAAATTCAATAAATGTTTTTTTACCGAACCAGATTGGTTCGTACTGAACTTTCAATTGAATGGTCAATTTTTGTTTAGATATATGGGGCAGCAGGAAAAATCACATAAAACACTTTAAAAAAATAATATATAAATACATCACCCTAATATCATAATAAAATATTGATATTAAACACCAATATAAGAAATTATTAGGGTTCTTTTTTATATTTAAAGTTATTTAAAACAAGCAATATATTAAAATAAATATTTTTATACCATATATAATTATGATGAAATTAGAAATATATTATATATGGGGATAGTAACGGATGAAAAGATTTGAGATTGCATTTAATGTAATTTAGTGATTTGCAATTAAGTTAAAAGTCATTATTTTTACCTTTTATTTTAAGTTGTTTTTTGGTATGTTAAGTTGTTTGACCACTTAAAAAAACAAACAAACCAACTTAATAATTATGATTCAGACTTATTAAATTTTAAGTTGAAAAAACAAACGACCTTATAAACGGTTTTTTTTAATCCTAAATAGTTTTTTTTTTCCATTCAAAGTTTTTTTTTCTTAAGAAAAAGAAATGTCATTGAATTCAAAAGTCTTTTCGTTTGGTGTTCAACTGAATTTAATTATATGATAAGAGTAACACTAAGGGGGTGTATTGGATTGGGATTTTAATAGACAATTTTGAGGTATAAGGATTTTATAAATTTACAAGACTATTATGATTATTAGGATTGTTATGATTATACTTTTAAGATTATTAGGATTATATGGACTAGACTTTTAGGATTCTAAAAGAGTCTTTGGACTTTATTTATAGACTATTATGATTATCTATACTTTATTTTAAGACTTTTTAGACTTTTAAAAATACGGACTTTCAAGATTCGATTGTAGTATTCAATTTTCTCCCCAAGTTTTAGAAGTGTCGATGATTCTAAAACACAACTAGAAGCCTTGTGCCATGTTGTCGTCTCCTGCGCTGATATCTTAGCACTTGCTGCTCGTGATGTAGTCGACTTGGTATCTTCTTCATATCATTATTTTCTATATATATAGTACATGAATGCTCTGCTCAACACACTTTTCAACTGATCATCAAGAGCTTATCACTTTTGTCGTATGTACTTGAATAAATTAAATAATGCATATATCATTTTGAACTATTAATATATATTTTTTGCTATATGTTAAAATGAAAATTAAAATTCAAAAATAATAATTGATAATATTAAAATAAAATGGAGTGTCTTTGAAAATTTTATTTTAAAAAATTGAGTGTCTTTGGAATATGATTGCTAAAAGATAAAAGGGCTAATTTTGGAACAAAAAGAATTGTCTTTAGAATTGTTATGACAGCAACCCAGAAACCAAAAAGAGCGAAGCAAGAGATAAGGTGAAGTCGTGAAGATGATTTTGAGTGAGAGAGAAAAGTCGGGAAAATATTGAGGGAGAGGGCAAGACAATTTTGGGTTCAAGCTATTTATACAAATCACTAAAAAGTCTGAAAAATCCATTTTGTCATGAAATCCTAAAAATCTTGATCTCAATCCAATACCACCAGACAATTTGTTGCCCCTTGAAAGTCTAGATCTAATACCACAAGACAATATGAACTTTTTAAAAAAATCTTAAAAGTTTAGATCCAATACCACAAGACAATATGAACTTTTAAAACAAAATCTTAAAAGTCTTGAGTGAATACCGGTAGACTTATCTAACTTGTCAAAAAATCTCAATCCAATATCACCAGACTTTTACTTTCCCAAATTGTTTAATAAAATCTTGAACCAATACACCCTCTAAAGGTATATTTGATGTGACATTGAATGATTACATGAATCTTTTTTAATTAATAATTAGAGAAGTTAGGGATAGCCTATTTTAATTTAGTTGTTGAAGTCCTACTGTTCATGAAAATTATTAATTGAAGGCAAATTGCAAATTACCCTAAATTTTGTCCAAAAGGCCTTATATTCAACGAATAGCCTTTAGTTAGACGGACACCTTTTGTCGTTAATAGTTTATTGTTATATTTAATTCGTTGACTCGGGAAAAACCAAATTGCTCTTGGTGATAAAAAAGATAGTAGGAAAAAAACTACAGAACTAAGAAACTCTATTAATACTTTCTAAGTGAACCGATGAAAAATCGATATTATTCGGTTTTTAAAAAAGTGATCCAATTCGATAAATTTTATAATTATCAACCTAGTACTGTAAATATGGGCCGGGCCTGGAGGGTCCGGTCCGGCCGGCCTGCCAAGGATGGCGGGCCGTGCCTGGCACGGCCCCCATTCTTGGCACGTGCCGGGTCAGGGTTCCAGGCACGGCGTGCCGGCCCTGGCACGGCACGGCACGCCAGCACGGCGTGCCAAGCCCAACGGTCGGCACGCCGGGCCGGCACGCGTGCCGACCGTTGGGCCCGTAGAATTTTTATTTTTTTTTTTTTAAATTTAAGTATATTTTTATTGTTTTTTTAAAAAAAATAACCGTTGGCTGACGTCATGGCTGACGTCAACCAACGGTTATTTTTAAAAAAAAAACAATAAAAATTACAATTTGCCCCCTCAACTCTTGTGTTTTATATTTTTACCCACTTTTCTAATTTTTCTATAAATACTCCCACACATTCCACTTTTCATTCACTTTCTCTAATTCTCTCAATCTCTCCATTCTCAAACTCTCTATACAATTTCAATTATTCTTAATTTCATTCTTACTCTCTCTCTACTATTCTACACTACTAATATACTATTATAATATTTTATTAGTAATTTACTATTATTCTCTAATCTCTCCACCAAGACACCAAAGTTCAAACTTCAAAGGTACATTTTTATTTAAGTGTTATATTTTAAATTTAATATGTTTGTTTAGTTAGTAAATTTATCATTTTATGTTTATATCAGTTATTAATTTTATTTATTTAGTAAATTTATCATTTTTATGTATAGGGGTTAATTTTTATTTTTATTTTTAGTAAATTAATCATTTTATGTGTAGGAGTTAATTTTAATATATTGTTTTAGTAAAATAATCATTTTATGTGTAGGAGTTAATTTTAATATATTGTTTTAGTAAAAAAAAATCATTTTTATGTGTAGGGGTTAATTTTAATATATTTTTTTAGTTAAAAAATCATTTTATTTGTAGTAGTTAATTTTAATATATTTTGTTTGTAAAATAATCATTTTATGTGTAGGAGTTCATTTTAATATATTGTTTTAGTTAAAAAAATCATTTTATGTGTAGGAGTTAATTTTAATATATTGTTTTAGTAAAATAATCATTTTATGTGTAGGAGTTAATTTTAATATATTGTTTTAGTAAAAAAAAATCATTTTTATGGGTAGGAGTTAATTTTAATATATTTTTTTAGTAAATTAATCATTTTATGTGTAGGAGTTAATTTTAATATATTGTTTTAGTAAAAACAAATCATTTTATGTGTAGGAGTTAATTTTAATATATTGTTTTAGTAAATTAATAATTTTTATGTGTAGGAGTTAATTTTAATATATTGTTTTAGTAAAATAATCATTTTATGTGTAGGAGTTAATTTTAATATATTGTTTTAGTAAATTAATAATTTTTATGTGTAGGAGTTAATTTTAATATATTGTTTTAGTAAATTAATAATTTTTATGTGTAGGAGTTAATTTTAATATATTGTTTTAGTAAAATAATCATTTTATGTGTAGGAGTTAATTTTAATATATTGTTTTAGTAAATTAATCATTTTATGTGTAGGAGTTAATTTTAATATATATTTTTAGTAAAATAATAATTTTTATGTGTAGGAGTTAATTTTAATATATTGTTTTAGTAAAATAATCATTTTATGTGTAGAAGTTAATTTTAATATATTGTTTTAGTAAAAAAAAATCATTTTTATGGGTAGGAGTTAATTTTAATATATTTTTTTAGTAAATTAATCATTTTATGTGTAGGAGTTAATTTTAATATATTGTTTTAGTAAAAAAAAATCATTTTATGTGTAGGAGTTAATTTTAAAATATTTTTTTAGTAAATTAATAATTTTTATGTGTAGGAGTTAATTTTAATATATTGTTTTAGTAAAAAAAAATCATTTTATGTGTAGGAGTTAATTTTAATATATTGTTTTAGTAAATTAATAATTTTTTATGTGTAGGAGTTAATTTTAATATATTGTTTTAGTAAAATAATCATTTTATGTGTAAGAGTTAATTTTAATATATTGTTTTAGTAAATTAATCATTTTATGTGTAGGAGTTAATTTTAATATATATTTTTAGTAAAATAATCATTGTATGTGTAGGAGTTAATTTTAATGACCGAAACTTTTTTTTTTTAGGAAATGGATCCCACCCATCCTTATTTTTCAGACGGTCTAAACATGCTGAACGATGATTTTGATCTCTCCGGGCCGGCAGAAACCGGAGCGGGACCTTCTGGTTCCGGCGCCACACCGACATCACGTACCAAATCTAAGAGGTTAACATCAGACGTATGACAGTGTTTTGACGTAGTAGAAATGACACTTCCAGACGGTACGGTCGGCCCCAGAGCCAAATGTAAGTTTTGTCCTAAGAACTATACCACTACTAAGGGTGGAACCGGTCATTTGAGAAGACATATGCAAAAATGCATGCCTAAACACGTACAGGTACCCAATACAACCCAGACACAACTGCAACGGCACCAAGACGGGTCGGTTACGACGTGGCATTACGACGCCGCACATGCTAGAGAATGTTTGGCACGGTACATTGCACAAACTGATCAACCTATTAATTTCGGTGACTGTGTTTTTTTTCAAGAATTTATAACATCTGCATTTTGTCCCCAAATGCAAATTGTTTCTAGAACCACCACTATGAACGATTTGATAAAAATGTTTAAAACCCAACGAGATGACTTGACGGCTGAATTACAGCATCTAACTGTCTCAATTGCATTAACTTCCGATATTTGGAACGCATGTTCCAAACAGGACTATTTATGTGTCACAGGACACTATTTAGACTCTGAATGTAGGATACAAAAAAAAATTCTTGGTTTTCGTCCTATGGATTTTGCACATACTGCAGACAATATTTTTGCTGTCATTCTTTCTATTTTAGAAACTTATGACATAACTCATCGCATCCTCTCTATCACATTAGATAATGCATCGGCAAATACTAAGTCTATTGCATTGTTTACTGAAAGAAACATCCCGCAAGCTGGGGGTTATTTCTTCCACCAGCGTTGTGCATGTCATATCATAAATTTAGTTGTACAGTCTGGTTTGAAGAAAGTAAGCAATCGTATAGAACGCATCAGAGATGCCATTTCTTGGATCGGTAGCTCTAATCCAAGATTTCAAGAATTTGGCAGACACTGTACATTAAACGGTCTACGACCCCGACGATTCCAAACTGATATGCCGGTAAGGTGGAACTCTACTTACTTAATGCTGAAAAATTGTTTGGAATATGATACAACTATTTTGGGTTTTTATAACATGAAATTGGCCGAAAGTGGCTGTCCACCTGCTCAATCACTGACACCAGACGATTGGTATGTGGCAAAGATTTTTGTTGAATTTTTACAGGTTTTTTACAATGCCACTGTAACCCTTTCTGGGGTCTACTACCCCACATCTTCCCAGGCAATCCATCAGATTGTGGAAATGTCTGACATGTTAAACACTTATAGGGAAGATGACTTGCTTGGCGATGCAGTTGTTGCCATGGAGACCAAGTTTAAAAAATACTGGTCTGAAATGCCTTTCCTTTATGCCTTAGGTGTTATAGTAGATCCTAGAATTAAATTAGCTGGTTTAGAATATTTGCTTGAGTTTACTGGTAATAAATTGTCAATAGATTATTCCGAACTGATTACTGACATTCGAAACAAGTTGTTCGAAGTTTTTAGTATTTATGAGCGCAGGTTTGGCGGCATTCACACGGAACCATCACCAGAACCGGACAGACAACCGTTGCCGACAAGTTGGAGCATTCTCAAACGCCGGAAAAAAGACAAATCAGCAAGTTCTTCTTCTTCAACTACACGATCTGCTGCATCTTCTGGTGCCGAACTGAATAGGTTCCTTGAAGCACAGTTTGATGCCGACGAAAACACGGAGAATTTTGATCTGTTGTTATGGTGGAAGACCTATAGCTACAGGTATCCGGTCTTGTCACACTTAGCACGTGACATACTGGTTATCCCCGTGTCCACTGTGTCTTCAGAACAGGCATTCAGCACGAGTGGACGAATTATTGAACCAAGAAGAAATTGTTTGACTCCAAAGATGGTGGAAGTATTAATATGCATTCGGGATTGAGAACATGCTCGAAAGAGGATGCAAAATGAAACGGTAGATGAACAATTTATTCAAAATTTCTCCAATTTATATGTCGATGAGGGTTCCGCCAGTAACTAGGTCCAGAACTAGGTTGTACATGTACATTTACTTGTAATACGATTGCACTCTTTTTCCTTTACCAAGTTTTTATCCCACTGGGTTTTCTTGGTAAGGTTTTTAATGAGGCAATCATGTAAATATGTAATACTGAAAGTCCGAAATAAATAAAGAATTCTTCATTTCATATTTTTATCTACTTTTTTTTTCTTTCATGTTTTATCTTTATTTATTTTTTGAATTAATTCATTAAATAAAATAAAAAATGTATCTATAATCTATTATTAATTTATTATAAACATTTTTTTATTATACAAAAATAATAATATATAAAAAAATTTTAAAAAATATATATATATATATATATGGGCCGGCCCATTTGGCCCGCCAAATTGGCCCACGGGCCGGCACGGCACGGAAGGGCCGTACCGGACCCCCATTTAGGAAAACAGGCCGTGCCGATATGGGCTGGACCGGCCCCCTTTTACAGCACTATATCAACCGATCAAAAATCGATTGAATTGAACTGATTCGGTTTCATTTTTTTTTTAGTTTTTTTCGATTTTGAACCTATTGAGCCAAATTCCTGGACTTTAATTATTAACCTTCTAAATCACACATTTTTATATTTTTAATATATTTTAATCATTTTGGACCATTTTAATCTTTTGGGCCAGTTTTGACCAAACAAAAATATGGGCTTTAACAAAAATTGTACATCCATTACTCACAAAATCAGATCTGGCTTCATTTTTTACCAACAAAAATCTTCATCGTTATTTTTCCTCCCATTCACCTTTCTTAAGTTCTTCATATTTGGTTCAACAAGTAAAAAAAAAAAAAAAAAACCTCATCCCCCGGTTCCCAACGTCTTAATACAATTATATTAGTAAAATATATGATACATAATTATTTTATATAAGATTTAATCATACAAAATAACAAACACAACCATACAAGATAACAAACATAGCAGATGAGAACAGAGGAGAGGACAATGAGAATAGAGCAGAGTAGAGCAGCGGGATAGGATGCGGCGATCAGAGGAGATGAAGTCGGTGACCAGACCTACAAGACAAGAGCAAGCACAACAGATGAGAGGAGAGACAAACGGCACAACAGATGAGAGGAGAGACAAACGGCACAACCACAGCGCCTGGGAGATCGAGACGTGCAGAGGACAAGCGAAGGAAGACGCGGCGGAAGAACGGCAAGCTGGATATGGGATTTACGACTGACGTGAGAAAGTGAGAGTTTAGAGAGAAATATTGGGGTTTGGATGTTTGACTGATTTGTTTAGGCTGATGAAATGATGAATGAAAACAAAATTAGGGTTTTATATATTTATATAACATTAGAGCAGCATCAGATTTTTTTTTTGGGTGGATCATCGGTTCGCTTTTCGGTTTGACATATCGAACCGGAAACCGAACCAAAATTACAGGTTTTTAAAGAATCAAACCGAACTGAACCGGTTAGAGGTAGAGAACCGATAAAAAAAACCGATTGGACCGGTTCGATTCGGTTTATTGGTTTTTTGTCCACCCTTACCGGTGGAGTTTTGATCTTTTACATCATGGGGAGAGATCTGAGGAGACGATAATGGATTTCCATCTAGAGAAGATCGATTCCTCCATTGGGAGATTGTTGATGTCTTCCGGAGGAGATTGTCAATCTCTTATGTGATGAGAGGAAACTTCTGTATTGGTGGGTTTCTCCACCAGTGAAGTTTCATTTTTTATGAAACAAAATATTTTGATATTGAAATATGATTATAAAAAGATGAGGTTGTTTTATAATTTTTCCTTAGGCATATGTAACTGTAAAAAGTTCCAAGACTTTAAAATTTTCAATTTAATTGTATTAAGTAAAATCTAATGGTTTACCTCTCGTGTAGGTATCCGTATAATTAAGGTCATTCGTTGAATATTATTATTATTTTAACTTTTAATAAAAATCTTGGTAAGTTGATGCAATTTGCCTTAAATATAATTAACTTTCAAGACTGATTCGATTGTCGTTGTCGTGGGAATCAAGAACTATATAAGCTTAAACTAAAATTTTATAATATTGTAATATTGTGGTATGATTGATTTTTCACTACCTAGATAATAATTAGCAATTATCTTTTTAATCTTATTTTCTATTTTATTATGAGTAATGTTAGGTTTTTCAATTTTTTTCTCAAATTCCTTCTTAAATCGTGTTGTCACATGAGGTGTCAACATCACATCACTCACAATATAATCTCATAATTTACAAGATGTTGACACCTCACGTGCCAACATCATTTGAGAAGGAATTTGAAAAAAATTTAGGAAGCCTAACATTACCCTTTTATTATAGTGACAATCCTCATATGTCTATGTATAGGCTAATTGTGTAAGAATTCGAAATACACAAAACTAAATTGACTAAATAGAATTTGTTTCCTCTCATTATTTCTCTCTTTGATTAGTCTTACTTTCTTACTTTTAGGTTTTGATTTATAACTATAACTATAACTTTAACTATATATATATATATATATATATATATATAAAATTCTCGGCAGCCTTCCACAAAACAATCAAAACCTTCTATTACTCAAACTAAGTCCAAAACTGTTTCCCATAAACAAAAACATAAAAAATCTCTCAAATCCACAAAATGTTTTAATTGTGGCCAAGAAGGGCATTATGCTAATAGATATCCTGAAATCAAAAATAAGATCAGGACCCTTGACTTCCCCTGATGAACTCAAAGACAAACTTGTCCAACTTCTTCACAATGATTTTTTTTCTGATACTTCCGACTCATATTCTGACCATGAAATTTCTCATTCCTCTGACAATATTGTTTTAGCTATCGACCACACTTCTGATTCCGACACAACCTCTTCCCTTTGTATATCCGACCGATATCCTGAAACACAACCCTGTATATGCAAGGAAATAAATGTTCTTGATCAGCACGATTATACCATGATTATTGGCATGATTGACAGTATTGAAGACCCTTCTTTACAAGCTAAATACCTCAGAGAATTACAACAAAAATTTCTAGTGGACGAACCCAACAACCACTGTTTCTTCTCCTCCCACAAGTATTCCTTTCAATACCCCTGATTTTGATTCCAATGTCATCGGACGCTTTCAAAACAAATCCAGGAAAATTACTATTTCTGATTTACAAAAAGAAATTCAAACCCTCAAAGATGAAATCAAGGTCATTAAGACCACCATTTATAAACTAGAGCATTCCACTTCCACTACAAAAAACGACCAAAAGAATCCTAGTTTTGCTAGTTCCAGTGATTCAGATAATCCCGATATTTCTGCCCAACCAGGCTTGACCACTGTCCTCAACCATCCCCGTTCTCCTGGCCATATTCGACAGATCAAAACTTACAAAATCCAAAAATGGTACATTGAAATTGATATCAGAATTTCCCAAGATTATAACCTCATTGTTAACGCTCTCGTTGACACCGGAGCAGACCTTAATTGTATAATGGAAGCTCTTGTGCCTACTAAGTATTTGGAAAAATCCACTGAGTCTCTTTTTGGTGCTAACAAGCAGCAATTGGATATTCAGTATAAACTAGCCAATGCCAAAGTTTGTAACCGAGGTGTATGTTACACCACTGACTTTGTCATGGTAAAAACCCTGTCCCAAAATGTCATCATCGGTCTTCCTTTCCTCCATCTCATCTCTCCTTTTAAGGTAACCAGTGAATGAATTATCACTGAATATCTTAATAAAGAAATTATTTTCCTCTTTATTCATCCTCTGATTATACGGGATCTTGACACCCTCAAAAAAGAAAGCATCCATTTTAATCCTTCTCCCATTCCATCCCTGGACCAATGCATTGCTAATTTAAATGTTAAACAGAAACAATTATCTTTTTTAAAAAGATGACCTTGTCTTTGAGAAACAGGTGATTCGTCTTGCTGATCCTCACATGCAAGAAAAGATTAAACAATTTCAGGCCCAAATTGAAAGAGAAGTATGTTCTTCTTTTCCTAATGCTTTTTGGGATTGGAAAAAGCATATAGTCTCTTTGCCCTATAATACTGATTTCTCTGAAAAAGGTATACCACAAAAGCCCGACCCATACAAATGAAGCCGACCTTGTAGCCTATTGTAAATAAGAAATCAGTGATTTATTACAAAAAGGCCTCATCAGACCATCCAAAACTCCTTGGAGTTGCCCTGCCTTCTATGTCCAAAAGAATGCTGAAATTGAACGAGGAGTTCCACGCCTTGTTATTAATTATAAATCTCTTAATGAGGTCCTCCAATGGATCTGGTATCCCATCCCCAATAAATCTGACTTGTTAAAAAGACTTTATGATTCAAAAGTATTTTCTAAATTTGATATGAAATCAGGGTTTTGGCAAATCCAAATTGCAGAACACGACAGGTACAAAACTGCATTCACCGTTCCTTTTGGACAATATGAGTGGAATGTCATGCCCTTTGGCTTAAAAAATGCTCCTAGTGAATTTCAATGCATTATGAATGATATCTTTAACCCTTACTCTGACTTTGCCATTGTTTATATTGATGATGTACTATTATATAGCAATAATATTGACCAGCACTGGAAATACTTACATATTTTCCTCAAAACTATTAAACGACATGGCCTTGTGGTTTCTGCTCCAAAAATTACCCTGTTTAAAACCCAGATCCGGTTTCTTGGCCATCACATCACCAAAGGAACCATCATCCCAATCCAAAGAAGCCTAGAATTTGCCAGCAAATTTCCAGACATTATTAAAGACAAAACCCAGTTACAAAGGTTTTTAGGGTGTTTGAACTATATTGCTAATTTTTATCAAGAACTCCGCCTTATTTGCAAACCACTTTTCCAACGCCTTAAGAAAAATCCCCCTCCTTGGACTGACACTCATACCCAAGCTGTCCGACAAATAAAAACTCATGTTCAAGCTCTTCCCTGTTTACATATCTGCCATCCTACAGCACCAAAAATTGTTGAAACTGATGCCTCTGATTTAGGGTATGGTGGAATCCTGAAACAGATCATTAATGACAAAGAATGCTTAGTCAAATATATTTCTGGTGCTTGGAACGAAACCCAGTTAAATTATTCTACGATCAAAAAAGAAATTTTAGCCATTGTTTTGACCATTCAGAAGTTCCAAGATGATTTAATTAATCAACATTTTTTGCTCAAAGTCGATTGTCAATCTGCCAAATTTATCCTAAAAATGATGTTAAAAATCTAGCTTCCAAGCAAATCTTTGCTCCATGGCAAGCCCTTTTATCTGCTTTTGATTTCTCCATTGAATATATTAAAGGCTCTGATAATAGTTTACCTGATTTTCTAACCCGAGAGTTTTTACAGGGTTATGGCCAGCATTAGAGGTCGCGGTCCCCGTGAACGAGGCCGAAGCCAGCGTGGCAGAGGCCCAAGCATTCAACCTAACCTTTCAGACATATTTGAAAATTTTCATCCCACTGACTTATCAACTGACTTATCCTTATCTATCAGTCATTCCTTCTCATCCAGACCCAATCACAAAGACAAATATGCTATGACTGAGTTCCCAGAGCTTAGCTCTTCTCCTTTGACTAACACATTCAGTCCATTACAACTAGATTCTCCCTCTTTTAAGACAGTTACTTCCTCTCGTATAAGTCCTCATTCTATCAAACAAAACAAAGCCAAAGCCCAATCCATTATATATCAATCACCAACTCAAACTTCTCATCGACCTATTACCACCTCTTATCCATATATTGCCAAACCTTTCTTTGACCAATTTTGTACTATGGAAATCCCTGTCTTCTTAGACCAATACTTTGATGAGCCCAAAAGATTGGCCGATGCCCTCATTAACCCTTTGTATTTCCGATTTCCTGAAGACCATTCCAAAAGACATATTTTTTATGAATTCATATTAGAGGATACAGACTCTGTCTTCATCTCTGATGTTTTTGACAAAATCGATAAAGACAAACTTCTTTTTCGAAAAATCAAACTTTGCAAAATATTGACCCAAGAACAATGGGGAAATCCTAATTCAAAGAAACCTTTCTCCCAACGTTTCCCTGTCCCCGGTTTCAATTACTGGGACTATATTAAGGCCTGGACTTATTTATTATATGGTCAGAATCCTGGTAACTCTCTTTCTTGGTTCATATATTTTGACAAAAATTTCCAACTTGACATTCCATTCTGGTTCTTAGAATGGTGGGACAAATATGGCCCCACGACAGACATCCTTCCCCCCAATGTTCAAGAAGGATACCAGTATTGGATATCTCATTTTGACAAACCCTCTGTTTGGGACTTCATCCCCGACTTATTAATCTTTTTTAAACAGTTTAGTCTCACATGGATCTTGATGCTTGAATATGCCATCATGGATAAACTCATTGGAAATATCAATGTACTGTATTTCAGTCGCCAGACCAAAATCAAGTGGTGAAGTGGAATGAACATTGCTGATCTAGGTACTCAGAGAGTGGCCTCCTGGTTCAATGAAAACCCTACTCTCTGCATGACTCTGATTGATCAATCTCCCTTCTTTATGGCTAAATCACAATCAAAAGCACAATTAGCTGCTGCAAGTTCCAGATTGGCTACTGCCAGCACTCCTGAAGAGCTCCGACTAATTGCTAAAGACATGAACAAAGCTATGTCCACTATTTCCTCACAAATGGAGACGGGGTCTAGTGGAAAAGATGACAGAGACTTTAGTGATGACGATGACCCCACCAGATTCTTTTGCCACGACGAATCCGAGTCACAGCATCTATAACCTTATCAGGTTCACCAGACTTATCTTATCCTCCCATTATTATCACCTTCCAAATAATGTTGAAAAGAAAAAAAAACGACAAATATCTTGAAGAATCTGCTTTTCTCTATCCACTGACAAGGCAAAGTGTCGGTAGAATACGACAACCCGTGAAGCATCTGCTCGGCAACCCGTGAAGCATCTGCTTTTCTCAATCAACGACATAATTATTCATATTCTCATAATGAATGTTTACCCTTGGTTATGTTTACCAAGGTTAGTTGTACCATAGTTTCTCCTCTCTTCTATATATAGGATCTCAGTTTCCTGAAAGAGACGGAGTTGGTTTTTCAGTTTGCTTTCAGTGTGTTTGAATTTCCTCCTTGTAATCCTTCCTCTCCTACTGTAAATCTTTCTTCTTTCCACTGTAAATTATCCAACGGATTGCAATAAAGTTTGTGACACATTTCTGTATACTTCTTTGCTGTCAGACTATATCTGCTTTGTAAGAATCTTCTAACCTATCGTTCTAATTTATGTTTATGTATTTGCTATATATTATATTGTGGTGTTTATTGTATATATATATATATATATATATATATAGTTAAAGGGGTAAATAGCACCTTTTAAGGAGTTTATTGTGGAACTAGCACTGAGTTAATAATTTTTGTGGAAATAGCACCAATGTATAGTAACCGACAAAAATACACTTGACTTCACTTTTTCTTCTCAAGAAACACAACTTTTCCCTTCAAATTTTCTCAAGAAAAAGAAGAATCTCTTAAGAAAGTTATAAAAGAATTGTGATTTTATCTCTTTTGTTAGTGTTTGAGACGAAAAATGGAATCGACGAGAAGAAGTAACAAAAAAAAATTAGCGAAAAAACATAAATCAAAAGAAAAAACGGATCTAACTTGTTTTTTGTATTTTTTAGACTTGTTTTTGAAGTCCGAGACTTTTTTTGTTGAATCCAATACTTATTTTTGAAACTTGAATCTTATTTTATTGAATTCGAGACTTATTTTGGTTTTTTCGAGACTTATTGTGCATGTTTGAAAATTCAAGACTTTTTTTAGTATTTCTAAAATATATTGGGCATGTTTGCAAATCCAAGACTTATTGGGCTTTTTGCAAATTCGAGACTTTTTTGACAAAAAAAATCGAGATTTTTTTTATCATTATCATTGACATCCAATGGAGGTCGTCGACCTCCATTAGAGATCAAAGCCGACATTTCGACCTCTAATGGAGGTCGACAACCTCTATTGGAAGTCTGTTAGAGCATCTCCAAGAGATCCCTTAATCAAACCCTTTAATTTAATTAAGGGTGAAGCTGCAATTTTTACAGCTCCAAGAGATCATTTAATGACTCCCTTAATTAGAATCTAATGTAGCTCACTTCCTTAATCAAGAGGTGGCTTCAGTCTCCCTTAATTAAATGGGTTCCACATATAAAGAAGAAATATAGTTAGTGAGTATATAAAAAATAATAAAAATACTAAATGGGCTCCACATAAAATAATAATAATAAAAAATTATAAATGAGTCATTTATATCACCTGCTTTTTCTAAAAGAGCCTTGGAGAAAGAACGTGAAGCCAAATTTGGTTTAATGAAATTTTTTATATTGACACTTTTACCCTTATTACAATGAACCACAAAATTATAATCTCAATCGTCTCTTTCCATCTCATTTAGCTTTTTCCCTTTTACAAAGACACGCAACTCATGCCAACAATCCAAAGCAGACCTAGAGACATAAGAGTTTCCACTTTCGATCATCAATGATGTAGATTGGAGACCTAATTCACCGATGAGCGACGAGGCTCAAAGCTATATGTTGAATGAAGACCTAACGATGGGCGAAGGGTCATAAAGTCGGAAACCCAGCGATGGAGACACATACCATCATTGCTAATTTACAGTGAGCAGTAGTAGTGTGTAATGATGGTCTTCTTTGAATTGTCATCCAAGATCTAATTGAAGCAGGGAAAGTTGCCGAGATTGCAAAAGAAAAGAAAGAGGTTTAATGGTTCCAAATCTAGATAACAAAGTAAAAATTAATTAATGTATTTTAAATTAGAAGTTAATTATAATCAGATTTTAAGCTATTACATTTATGAACTTCATAAAAGTTTGATATTGGTGGTGTTGCCATATTTGAGGCGGTGGGGGAGGTAGCTGGTCTGGAACGATGAAGACTCACATCCACTCCTCATATATATATAAATTTATTAATATATTTTTTTCTTTTTTTTTGTCACTTTAGTTTGTTGTTGTTTTTTCCTTAAAATTTTAAATTTCTAATTATTTATATATATTTATATTAAATATATTATCCCATATGAACTATTTCTTTTTCTTTTTTTTTTAAAGAATATTCTTCATATATATATATATATATTACTCCAATTAAATTACAAATGAATTATTATTGTTACAAATGAATTATAAAATATTTCAACCAAACATACTCAAAATGAAAGGGTATAAATGTCATATCATGGTCAATACAGATTTTAAAATATTCCAACCAAACACTCTCAAAAACACTTTTAGATATAAAAGCTATTCTGAAATAGACTATCCAAACACTAACTGAAAAGCTCGGGCTTTTACTTCTCTTCTTCTACTGTCAAAAGCCAAAAGTAAAAGTTATCCAAAACGAGCCATCTATATAATATATAAAAGCTGACCCTTAAAGCATCATGTGTCGCCTTAAGATAGCTTTGGATTTAAATACATTAATTTCTATCTATATTAACAAATCAGGTCAATAGACACTCTATATTAATACATAAGTTAAATAGACACTCATGATTACAGTTAATAAATACAATAAATCAATTATTTAAACAATTGGTATATCCTCTCTCTCCTTAAATAATTTGTGCCATCTCATCTCCCTCAATTTTCTCTATAAAAACCATCCAAAATCTCATATATATATATATATATATATATTTATATTTATCTCATTCCATTGACTTTCTTAGCAAACTCAAAACAAGCAGTGCATAATTGGATGTCATTGGGTTGTGAGAGGAATTTCTACATTTTTTTTAATATTTGGTTGAATAATTTTAATCCTTTAGTTTAGTTTTAGTTTTTTTTAATCTAACGTTTTTTCCATCTTATCCTATTGACTCTACCTCACGAGCAAACTCAAAACAAGCAGTGGGGAATTTGATGGCGTTGGGTGGTGAGAGTAATTTCTACCGGTTTTGTTTTAATGTGTAGTTGAATAATTGTAATCCTTTTTTTTAGGAAAAACTTTTGTAGTTAAAAAGGTAATTTTGAATTGATCATGGAATTTTAATTTTGACGGTCTTGGATTTTCAATTAGCTGTCCACTGAGGTGTTCGTTATGGAATCATCCAGTAAGGCTAGCATCCTCCTTATCACCACTAATGCAGAAAATCAATGAATCAGATGAGACTTATGATGCGCTTTGTACTTAAGGATGATAGATTCGATAAACAGACTTTTACTACAAATAAATATTTGTGTTATAGTCTTGGTTCTAAGTAACAATGTATAGCCTCTTCAAAAAAACTGTATCCACTCCGGTTTTTGGATATCCAATACCCGATTTTCCCCGGATTTTTTTTAGGGAATTTACACATATTTTTTTGTTTTGCAATTTTTATATATATATATTTTTTAGCATTTTTGCTCTCTTTTGTTTTTGGCTTTTTAGAATATATTAATTATGCATTGAATACATGATTATTATTCTAAAAATAATTGTTTTTGAATTAGCTGTCCACTGAGATGTTCGTTATGGAATCATCCAGTAAGGCTAGCATCCTCCTTATCATCACTAATGCAGAAAATCAATGAATCGGATGAGACTTATGATGCACTTTGTACTTAAGAATGATAGATTCGATAAACATACTTTTACTACAGATAAATATTTGTGTTATAGTCTTGGTTCTAAGTAACAATGTATAGCCTCTTCAAAAAAACTGTATCAACTCCGGTTTTTGTATATCCAATACCCGATTTTCCCCGGATTTTTTTAGGGAATATACACATTTTTTTGTTTTGCAGTTTTCATTTTTGTTCTCTTTTGTTTTTGGCTTTTTAGAATATATTAATTATGTATTGAATACAGGATTATTATTACAAAAATAATTGTTTTTGAATTTTAATTATCTATATAAATGGTAATAAATAAACATTTTTAAAAACATGGTAATACCGGATTAATGGTAATCTGTTTTTTTATAGAATTAATGATAAATTCTAAAATCATATTAATTGTAATATATTAATGATATTATAATAACATAACAAATAATTAAAATAAGAGTTTTTGATCAATTAATAATGGTAACACATTATAAACATTTATTATTGCATTCAATTCAATAGATTCTTTTTCTAAATATATGAAATTCACTCATAATTATATATATATGGTAATAAATAATATTTTTTTTGTAAGATAGTAAAAAAAATAACTCTTAATAATGAATTTAATAAAAAATAGAATGTTTTTAGAAAATAAGTATGGAAAAATAAATTAATTTATCACTTGGTTTGACAATACATCCATGGAGTTTTAAATTTTTTAATACTTCTACAAGTATTTCTAGAATGGGCGTTTATATATATATATATATATATGCATATAGTATTTTCGAGTCAATTAGAGTATATTTAGAGGTTTCAAAATTTAATTTATTAAAATGAAATCTCTTAAGAAAATAAATGTGAAAAAAAGGATTGTAAATAACTAATTTCAGACTCTCAGTAGTCATTTATCTCTATATAATTATAAATATTTATAATTCTTTTTCTATTTTTACCTCTATTTTTTCCTTTCTTTTTGATTGTTTAGAACATATTAACTATGTATTAATTACAATATGATTATTTCTAAAAATAAAAGTTTTTAAATTTTAATTATTATTATAAATGGACAATAAATAAATATTTTACAAAGCAAATTAAAATATTAATTATATTACCAAATCAATGGTAATTTGTTTTTTACGGAATTCATGGTAAATTTTAAAAGAATATTAATGGAAATAGGTTAATGATAACATAACAAAAATTAATAATTTGTTACAATATATATATATATATATATATATATATATATTGCTAAAGAGATAGAGAGCTTTTCAGTTAATACAATAAATAATTTTTAATTAACCTATAATAAATTAAACATGAAATTGTTCATCTAAACTGGAATTATGGTGGTAGAAATAGAGAGTCTCTGTTTCTTAATGATATTGGAGATCTAAAAGTTTCCATAACGGATTATTAGAGACAATAATTATCATTATAATTGAAAATGATTTAATTAAAATCATATTCATTAACTACTTAAAAAAACCTATTCATCTTGATTCGTTCTTTTATAATTTGGTTTTTTTATCATAATATTATTAGTTATTTATTAATAATATAAATAATTCAATCATTAATGAATTTAACATTTATTGGATAGAAAAAGTTTTTTTTTTTTTATCTTTTTGTTTTTTTTATCAAAATGTAATTAGTATTCTTAATTCATTAATTATTATTTATATTCACAAATAATGAATTAAACATTTAGGGGTCGTTTGTTTTTTTGTCTGAAGACTGAACAGTTCTGAATTTTTCTAAAGACTGAATAGGAACTGAAATCTAAACTTAAATGACATGATTGTTTTTTTTTCCTCACATCTGAATGTATTGTCAACATCTTTGTTTTTTAAAAGTAAAATTGTCTGAATCTAAGTAATTTTACATTTATACTCACGTTAAACAATTATACATATAATATGGAATAAAACAATCCAAAAATAATAATTATATATGAACACATATGATCATGATCTTCTTCTTCAATTACAAATAAACTTCATTTTTATTAAAAAGAAGAAATGTTTTTTTTTTCAAAAAATAAAAGGGAAGCAAGAAAACTCACACAATTGTTTTTGGATTGTTTTATTTGTAATCGAAGAAAATCATGATCATATGTGTTCATATATAATTATTTGTAAAAATGAAGTTTATTTGTAATCGAAGAAAATCATGATCATATGTGTTCATATATAATTATTATTTTTGGATTGTTTTTATTTCTTATTATATGTATAATTGTTTAACATGGGTATAAATGTAAAATTACTTAGTTTCTGACAATTTTGCTTTTAAAAAACAAACGTGCTGACAATACATTCAGATGTGAGGAAAAAAAAAACATGTCATTCAAGTTCAGATTTCAGTCCCTATTCAGTTTTCAGAAAAATTCAGGATTGTTCAGTCTTCAGACAATAAAACAAACGACCCCTTACTATTGGGTGAGAAAGGGTTTTTTTTAGTCTTTTTGTTTTTTTAATCATAATATAATTAATATTTTAAGTAATTGTGTGGTGCTATTAACACCCCTCTATTGACCTAAAAGTACCCCATTTTTTATATATATAAAATTGGACTTACCTAAAGGAAAAATCATCACAAAAAATCATATGCTGAAATACTGTAGGCAATATCTGGATATATAATAGTATCCCATATTTGACATGTGTTTAATAAGATATTTATATCCTTTACCAAAATTACTTTAAGAGACATCAGTTAACAGCCTTTTTTTTTGGCAGGGGATTAAAGAAGAATTTTTCACCAAGTTGTTACTTGGTAAGAACCATTCCTAGGTGTGCAGAAGCTTCGATACCGCGATCTAAGAATAAACGATACCTGGTAAGGTCGTAACCGCTACCTTATCGCCCACCTGTCTACCTAGTCGAAACACCAGAACCACGACTCAACAAATGGCAGGTACCGCGATACCACATGTTCTGTACCTCGCATGTACCCAGCATCTCCTATTTGGCACCTAGTTAGGTACCATAGACATGTACCTGGTACCCGAGCACCTCGACCACTATCTGGTACCTAGTACCTTGATATCAGCCTAAAATCTAACCAAGAGATACCAGTATGATAGAACAAGCGCCACACCAGTAAGATACAGAGCAAGCGCCACACCAGTAAGATACAGAGCAAGCGCCACGCCAGCAGAAGCAGACCGGTACACCAGTGTACCGCGATACCAGGATACGAAGTCAGTTTCTCTTCCCAGAAACATAGGAGAGAAGAACTGACTTCATCACCATTTAAAGCGTCATAAATGAGACCAAACAGCCAATCGAATCAGAGTTTAAATACGACAGTAATTGGAGGGATCAAATCCCACGCCCTTAGCCTCATTCAACGTCTTTCAACGCCTAAAGAAGGACTCCAAATAATCCTCATTAATATGACTGGATTCTCAGGAATATCAGGGTCTATAAATACGGCCATCAATGATGAAGAAGGGGGTTCATTTTTTTTCAGAAACTGGTCTTGGGTTCTCTGAAGCCAGTGAGAGTTTTGAGACGATCACTGAGAGGATTTTCTAGCCACTTATCGATATATACGATTTCGCTATCGCCATTATGTGTAGAGAGAAAAGAGAGAATGATATAAAAAAATTTATAAATCATAAATTCATATAATTTTTACCTACAACTTTTAGTATGGAAAAAATTGAGAAATACACCATGCATTTAGAAACAATTATTTGATATTTAAAAGTAAGTTGAAATCATTTCCTGTGATTTTTTATTTAAAAGTATGTTGAAATCATTTCATTTAATTTTTTCCTTCAAAATACCGGTTGAAGGATTAAAGAGAGAGAGAGTGTGTTTTTATTTTATGTTTAAAGTTACCTTGAATTCCTTATATTGATACAACGAATTTGAATTTGTTGATTTTTTAATTTTTATTTTGCAATGCTCGCACCTCATGCGGGCTACATACTAGTAATATAGTAAAATGGAACCTCACATTGACACGTGTTGTCATGTGGAGGCTTTATCATTAAATTTTTATTAATTATTAGGTGTCAATAGGAGGAGATTTGGCCATATAAAATACTATTCCCATTATTGCATTAATTTACATAGATATAATGATAGTTATTATTTGAGTCAAGTTAAGAAATTTTTAGCTATCAAATTCCATTATTTGGCTCTCTATTTTCACCGTTATTAATGAGATTCAATGGTTTTAAATTCTTTATTTGTCTTATAATTTGGATTTTATGAATAGTAATTTATCTAACGACTAATTCACTATTAATCATATCTTTTTTTTTATTATATTGAAATTAAATATTGAGTCTAGAAAATAAAGTGATTCAAAAAAAAAAGAATAACCGAAACTAGATAAAGATAAAAAAATAAAAATAAAGAAATCACAGCATTTGGACTTCTTTTATTATATTTTCTTTTATATGATTGTTTTTAGATTTTTTTTAAATAAGTACAAATATTATGTAATTTTTGCATGTAGCTTTATTATAAGTATATAATAGATTTTTACTTTAAATTGGAATAATATAAACATAAAATAAAAAAATAGTTAGTGATCAGTATCTACGTTTTTTTTAATATTTACTAATATTGTATAATATTTTTTTAATATTAATTGGAATTAATAAGACATTAAAATTACAAAAGAAACAACTAAAGAAAACTTACAAAAAATTAGATAAAGATAGCACCATTTAACAATTAGCTTAACTTTTATTTCCATTCAAATTTTGTTATTGAATATTCACCGTATATTGAAATATTAAATGAGCATTTTGTATAAATACCACGAATAGTTTGACTAATGTGTGATGTAGATTGTTACCCTTAATTAGCTATGCTTTGATTTATTTTCCCAACTTTTTTAGAATGAGTGACATAATAATGTTACATAATAATGTTCTTCTCTTTTATATTTGTTATAGTCACTTTATTTATTTTTTTATTTTGGTAATATGGAATTTTTTTTTTAAAAAAAACATCAATTCTAACAAATATCAAATTTTGTTTTACAATAAAAAAAACAATAGAACCTGAAAAGAAAGTTAAATTACATATCCTAATATAACATTTCCACACGTAGACATTGTGAAATTTTCAGTTAATTAAATGAATTGTAATATGATTATCCTTTCTTTATGTATGTGCAGATTAATTGATATGGAACCTTTGTGTGTTGATATTTATATTTACTAATATTGTATAATTTTTTTTAGTATTAATTGGAATCGATAAATATTGAAATTACAAAAGAAACAAATAAAAAAATCACAAAAAAATTGTAAATAAAGATAAATAATGAAAATAATTTTTTAGTAGTTGATTTCTATTTGTCTTATAGTTTAGATTTTATGAACAACATTTAGACTTATTTTATTATATTTTTTTTATATAATTGTTTTTAGATTTTTTTGAATAAGTACACATATTATGTAGTGTTGCATGCAATCTTATTATAAGTATAGAAAAGTGATGAAGGCTTGGTTTCCCATTAGTTGGGGTTTGTCAACCCCAAATTTGGAATATCCTTGAAAGATCTCAATTATCTCTACTTTTTCTTAATTTATTTATTTATGTCCTATTTTGATAGTACTAGAGTTATCCATTTCTTTGTTTAGATTTTCAAGTTGTTAATATTTTAGATATACTTGAAATTTTATTACCGAACTTTTTTTTACTTCTTATCATTATTATCCACTGACAGATGATTTCCAATTTATGAAATTGAGCTTATGAAACTGTTTTGCATCCACTGATATCACATCATACTTGATTTTGAAACATAATAATTGAAGAGTCATCCGATAATTAATAAGTGCACAAGGTTTGGAGACATGAAAAAAATACATTAGGATTCCTAGGAGGCTCATTGTGAAAAAAATACTCTTGATAACTACCATTTTTTTGATATCATGTGTGAGCATCTATAAATACGTTATAACCTTACCATATTTGGTGGTCATTATTTCTTTTGAAAATTTTTCTGTAGGCCTATGAACAAAGCTGCAACAATGGAACCTAGAGATGGCGATTTTGATGATTTGGTTACTTCTCAATAAGATGTGATGATGTTTTTATCTTCTTGCTTATGGTCTTCCTATACCAGACAATAATACTACAGCAGTGCAACTCCATATGTTTTTCATCTTAGCTAGGGCTACAGATGATGTGGTATCACTAAAAATATATTTTCATACAATTAATAATCATCCATTAATCTATCTATATAATATCTATTAATTTTAATTAAACAATCCTTCATTTTAATACTCATTTTCTATAAATTTAAAAATTCTCCATTTTTCGGTTCATTTCCAATTATATATTGAAGAATCTTTTATCAATTCTTCTGCAAAGATAGGGGAGACATAGGTCAGGAAGAGCTTGCAAAAATGTGTGCATATTTTTGGGTTTGAAATAACATTCATGATTATACCGGTATGTTGTTTGCATAATTTGTAAGGATTTTTTTTTGTTAATTTTAAATTTATTAAACAATTTGAATGAGTGTAATTTACAAACTAATGACCATATAAAATAGGAGGACTTGCATAAATGGTCATGCTTGGTTTTCAAAAACCAAAAATAGCCCATGCTTGAAAATATTGCTTTTTTATTCTTTTTTGAGTTGATTTTACCAGATTGTCCTTTATAATTTTTTTCAACCATTTACCTCATTTAATACACCATTTACTAAATTACCCTTCTCAGATAACTTTACCAAATTTTCTCTCCCAAAAATTCCCAATTCGTGATTCACAACCCTAGACCAAACCCAACATCATCTCTCGTCGCCGACCACCACCTGTCGTAGCCGCCGGAACTCAGAAGCAGGCGCCGTCGCCGGTCGTCATTCGTCGTCGCCAGATCGACGCGCCGTCTCTAATCTAAGCAGTAAGCAGCCTTTTGTCCTGCTTTTAGAAGAAATATCCCACTTCGTTTTGATGTTTGTAAATTTTTGTTCTCTTATTGTTTTCCAATTTTTTATTTTTATTTTAGCCTTTGTTTGGTTACTTAGAAACTGTGTTGGGCCAAAGAAATCGATACCCAGTTGAATATCACAACTGAAGTTCAGCTAACTTCTCTGCTTCAATGTTCATATATTTCTGACTCTCTGTATGCAACTACCCTTCTTGATCAGTTAATTACTGTGAACTTAGCTCTCTTTCAGTTACAACTTCTTGTATTTCTTTATTTTTTATTTGCTTCCATGCTTGATGGTTTTACTAGGCTATTTTGGTGGATCTACAAAGCTGCTTTATTTCTATCATATATATTTTAATTCGTAGCTCCTGTCAGTATTTCTAGTCCAAATTACTTAACTTTCATTTCTATTAATTTCCCTTAATTTTTGTCTGTGATTTGTTATGCAAATGAGTATATTAGAAAGTGAATGCGTGTGGTTAGACATTAAGATGTCAAGATTCATAAGGTGTAAGATATGAAGTCAAAAGGAATTATCAATCTGCACAGAGATTGGTCTTCATATGTTTTTCAATTATACAGTTTTGGGTGAATTTGAAGTACTCTGTATGTACAGTTAATTAACACTTTGTGTGTTGTGTGTGTATCTGTGTGCATGCATATCGGGGGTAGAGGTTGAAGGTCTGTACTAGTATAGCTCTTGGGTAAAGCACGAAGTTCTCCTTCTCTCGGACAGAATATTAGCATCATCATTTGAAATGATATGACAACTCTGTTTGAGAGTGTAGTTTCATCTTGATATCAATTATTGGACTATAGGCTAAACTGTGTATGGGGGGTTCCTCACATGCCCTCTCATGGGATTTGAGGTAATAACTCTGTTTAAGTTGTCATATGTCATCATTAGGGAAAACTTTTAGGCCCGGGAATTAAACTTTTGGGCCTGGAAATCATTCTTTTAGGCCCGGGTATTGATATTTTGAGCCCGAGATTCTGTATTTGTGTTGAATGTTTTTTTAGTGGAGCTGATCATGCTTGTTTAGATATTGGTATGTCATGGTGAGTGATGCCCATAACTTTGGATAATGTCTCCTAATTTAATTAAACTCTTAATAGGGGTATTTGATTTTAGGCCCGGTTCTTAATCTTTTGAGTCTGGGTATTAATCTTTTGAGCCCGGTCTTTATAATTATTTTTCCGACACCTTAGAAGGGTTCCCACATGAGGTGGCTATCTTTTGGTGTTGGATCCCGCATAATGTTTATCTTTTATAGTATCTGCAATTTATATGTCCTGTGAACAGTATAATGTTTGTTTTGTCTATTTTCTTTTTCAAAATAATTGAGTTTGTTTTAACCACCACAACTTTGTCTGTTTTTGTGAAATATACAAAGCCCCTCTTTGTGTGATTGTGTCTTACAAACGGAATCATTGAGACCATCTACAACACATCAGACTTATACTAATTATAATTTATTCATACCCCAACTAATTATAATTAATTCATACTAATCATAATTTATTTTGATGTCAATCATAATTTGTTTTGATGTCAACATTGTTTGTAATACTAATCTTACTAATCATAAAGGCTGACTTCAAGTCTCCTCCTGATTTTGACTCTTCTTTGTTTTGTTTGTAACCAGATGCCTAAGGATCCTAACAACAAATACTGGCGGTTCCCAGACCACAATACATGGATTCGTGCAAGAATAAACAGTAATAGTAAATGTCAGATTATTCAAGTTGTTAAAGACGTTCTTAGTAAGTGTGGGATGTTAGAAAGGTTTAAGAATGGACCTTTTGGACATTATTTGGATTTACCACAACCCGTTGTAGTTCACGAGATGCTGATTTACAACCTCCTTAAAAATGAGATTATTCTTCCGAAGGTAAGAGAGGATGAAATGTGGTTCGGCTTGGGACACAAGAAAGTTTGTTTTGGCAAAGGGTTGAAAATGGGCCCGATACCTGAAGGGTTTATGAAGATGAAACCAGATGTAGAGGGTTATTGGTATACAAAATATTTCAAACATAGGCCGACACCAGAAGTTTTGGAAAGCTTTTTTTCACAAGGAACGGAAGCGGAGGGTGAAGACTTGTTAAAGATGGCTTACATCTTAATGGTATGCCAATTCTTTGGCAAGGATGACCAAAGGAGCGCCGTACCGGGTTGGTTGATAGCTTTAGTTGATAATGAACAAGCATTTACAAATTTTCCATGGGGAACATATATCTTCAGTATGACACTGTTTTGGCTTCATTGTTCAACTGAGAAACGACTTAACAGACTGAGAGGGGGAAATAAGAAGATGGCAAAGGGAATGGGGAAAAGGAAACTCGGAAAAGAAGATGAAGAAGAAATAAAAGAAGAAGAAGACAATGAAGAAGAATATGATGAAGAAGAAGAACATAGTGAAGCTGGGGGAAAGAAAGTCAAAAGTAAAGGAAAGCAAAAGGCAGATGTAGTGCTGAAGGAGAAGAAGAAGACCTTTACATACAACATACATGGATTTGCTTTAGCATTTCAGGTATGAGTATCATATTATGGTCCTTTCAATAATACAAACAATATTTGTGTAAACAATAACATTGTTTGATGGTTGTTATTGTATAGGTATGGGCTATTGAGATTATACCTCGGTTGACAAATCTCGTTGGTACACGAATTGGCTCGGGGTTTCCAAGGATAAACAATTGGGATTTCAATAAAAAAAGCCGTGAAGATCGAAAACAAGTTCACATCAGGGGGAGTGCGTATTTCATTAATTTTTCTCTCGTATATTATTTCTTTTATCTTGCAATATATAAATTTTTGTTAGAGAAGCACTTGGATCATGATGATGAATAAGCACTTGGATCAATATGCTTACACTATATATTACATAATTGTTATTAGTGAATATAAGTTTATGCTATGACATTGTTTGTTCCCTAAATGCAGATATCGTTGGTAAATTGGGAAGTTGACCCGAAGGAAATGGAGACGGATTACTACAAGTCATTGGACCAGGATAATTGTGTGGAAAACTACTAGACAAGGGTAAGGTAGTGGTGGTTGACGATGTAATTGATGACGAAGAGGATGTCGGTTCTGATAAGGAGAGAGATGAGAAATTGAAAGATCCCGCAAATATCAATGATGGAGATGCTGCTTTTTCCAACCACCAAAGAACAGCATCGGTCATGAGATCTTCAAACTCTATATCAAACCCCCAGCTAAAAAACATCTCTTCTCATTTACAAGAGAACATCTCTTCTCATTTACAAGAGAACATCTCTTCTCATTTACAAGAGAACATCATACTCCTAAGGTATCACCTCTGTTTAGTGGTTTTACCAACTAATTTTATTGTATCTTACATGTGATGTATTTTATTTTTGGAAAGTTACAAGTTTTTTGATTTGCAGTCTAAAATTCAGACTTCAGTGCCTTCCAATATCACTGAACTCTATTCAGCTGTGGCTGTATTGATAAAGGAAAGCGAAGAACGGATGACTGCATTTTGTAGAGCAGAATTTAGAAGTATTAGAGAAGAAATGACGACGTTACAGAAGGTTGTAGATACACTTGTGGTGGTAACAGCTGAACAACATATACATCCATCAAGCAATATCGGATCAAGTGAAAAATCACCATCGGAAGGATCTGGTAAGAGTGATGTTCCAACAGCTGTCGATTCTGCTGTCAATTCCTGTCAAACGCTTCTTCTCCCATGGCAATACAATGCGATCATGAATTTCATCAGGAATGTTCCATGTTTCTGTTTTCGGAACAGGGTTCACAACCATGCTGTAAGCATGTTTCAGCCATCCCGTTGTGTAAAAGTCAAAACACAGTGCATTCATGGGCATACCTTTCAACCTAGTACAAAGCACACGAACAAACAGATAATAAAATAAAATTAAACAATTAAATAAAATTATAAAACATAGGAAGAATATGCAGCATACCTAGCAACCGCCATTGCATGAATACACGGCAACTCCTCTAGATCCCATTGATGACATGAGTAGGAACGTTGTTCCAAGTCAACAATTGTGTCGGTCCATTTTTCGTCTACCTTGAATCTATTGCAATCAATAGGGTGAACCTCACATCGTTGCGACTGTAATATCCTCTCTTTGATGTGATCGTCTGCATACTGAGTCAAGTATGTAGACATTTCACGTGCATTTGTCCGACGGTCGTGGAACCATCTTTGCAACAAATCTCTGATGAATTCAGCAATAGATGTGATAGGCAATTTCAGGATTGTAAGTAGACATGAATTCATTGACTCGGCAATGTTGGTGGTCATCATTTTGTACCTCCTTTTGGGGCTACATACACGTGTAATTTTCTCTAACCCAATCTCTAGGAGATAATCGTAGCACTTACGATGGGTGTCTTTCAACTCAGCCATTTCACGTTCAAACTCCTCGATACAATACGTATAAGTAGCACGGTAGTAAAGCTTAATCATATCATCATGTTGCTTGCACATTTTTCTCAGGTTTTATGCCAAGAGGTATGCACAAAATCCATGGGTTGCATCTGGAAAAATTTCTGCCATCCCTCCAATGATACCCGTGTGCCGATCCAAAACTATCATCACACGTTTGGGATCCACTATCACATTGCGTAGTTGACTCAAGAACCATGTCCAGGACTCCATGCATTCAGAATTTGCAAATCCAAATGTCAA
The DNA here is from genome assembly GCA_033220585.1 of Dipteronia sinensis. NCBI lineage: Eukaryota > Viridiplantae > Streptophyta > Magnoliopsida > Sapindales > Sapindaceae > Dipteronia > Dipteronia sinensis. The sequence continues at coordinate 8,955,693 of CM065643.1, read as the reverse complement.
AGGGTATATCATCTCATTTCTGTCCTTGCACGCCGCAACTAACAAAACACATCTGGTCTTTGCCTTCAAATGAGTAGCATCAATGGCGATAACTGGTCTGATAACTTCATTGAATCCTGCTATAGAAGCCCCAAGTGACATGAATCCATATGCAAACCAATTTTTCGAGTCGGTCTCAATATTAGTTACCGTCCCAGGGTTGGATTGTTCCAATATGTAAAAGAATTCCGGTAACCTTTTAAAGGATTCCCACGGATCGCCGAATGCCGTATTCAAAGCGTGGTTCTTTGACCTATAGACCTTGTTGTACTTGAGATTAATGCCATGCTGCTCCCTCATTTCAGTAGCAATATCTTTAGGACGGATGGTGCATCCTGGATCAGACAACTTTTTTGTAAACAGTTCCCCTATTACAAAGTAACTTACCCTGACTGAACTGCATGTTATAGTTGTCATCATTAATACATGTGTGCTCCTTAACAAAGAACTTAACATGCCAGTAAGTCCCATTTTTCAGCTTCCCTACTCGAATGACCCATTCACAATTACTATTTCTACATGTTACGGCGAATCTTGTCTTCGTCGATTGCTTAACCTTCCACTCAAACCTCTCTGTTAGTGCATACATCCTTATATCCCGCTTCAGCATTTTCTTGTCCTTGAAAATTTGTCCTTTGTATATTGGATCTCGGTCACGGTCTTCAAAAAAATCCTTTGATCGAATGGGTTGAATTGAGTACAGTTCTGACCCCGGTATTGTCCACCGTGATGCCATAGAAGGTGTAGAACTGTTGGCTGTGTTAGGATTATGCTCAATGGCAAGAGTGTAATATTGTAATTGACAATCTTCTCATATTAATAAAGTGAATTCTGATTCTTACAATTACTTATAGCATTTATTATTATAATTGTCAAGGTAAATAATCATAAGGTCAAAAGACTATGAGACATGAAGAATTGTTCATACATCCGGATATGTATGAGGTAGACACAATTCTTTAGTTAGTCTTGAATAACGTTCACAACTTAAGTCAAAGGTTGGGCACCTCTATCTTGTTAAAGTTGTAGAATTCTTTTACTAGCATTTGAGTGGGATCAAATGAATATGATGAGTCTAAAATCATCGAAAGGTTTTCGAGTAAAAGAATCTAGTGCACTAGGTGCATTGAACTGGATCACAATGAAATACTTTATCTAGAACCGTCACTAGATATAAGTTTTTTCATTAAAGAGGACAATCGGAGAGTCTATCTTAATCCTGATATAAATGATGGACTTATGGTTGCAAGTGTTATCATTAGAGCTATCAATGAGTACGATTATATAGCATAGTCTATCCTCGATAGTTTGGTGGTATACATTTGTTAATCGATAGAGGACTTCATTTATAGATATGGACATCGTGGCTTCATTTATTAAATGAGAGTATAATATCATCATATGGATGTTTTGAGGTATTGGATATTAAATCTCAACGTTGAGTTTTCAATAATGATTATTGAAAACATGGCTTCTGGACAAGTCAAAGTATCCAAGTTCGAAATGTGGTCATATGAGGAAATATGGTAACTTGGAGAGCTATAGGCGGTCTATGAGCTTTTGGCGATTACTGATATTATTCACGAGGATATACCATCTCCTATAAGATTGTCTAGGGTATGAATAAGAAACATCTCCTTATTCTATCTTTATTTAAGAGTTCAATTTTAGCTCTTTAGTGGAATGAGTTAAAATTAATAGATTGAACCTAAGTGAATCATTTGTTGATTGTGATTAGGTTGTGTCTATTGAAGCTTAAATTTAGATAGCCCGCCAAGATCCCCAATCCACACGTATTTGCATGGATAACTTGATATATTCTACCGGGCCGATTTAAGGGTCCATCTAGAATTGTTTTTAATATATCAAGAATATAATATGTCTATTATTTAATTAATGGGCTGCACTATTATATTAATATATTAAAATGAGACATGTGGGCTTGTTTCTTTTAGTAAGAATAGGTCTGGTTCACATGTGGGCTTTTATTTAAAGTCCAATGGATTAAATGAAATAAGAAAATAATATATGACTCATTTATATAAGTGGGGCGGCAAGGTGTATATATTAACCTAATATATTATTTTGTTTCATTGTTTTAATTAAATAAGAATTAGTTAATTTATTAATTAATTGTTTAATTAAGAAACAAATCTTTTTCTGATCAGGAATTATATTTCCTAAAGTTATACTATTGGTAGTAGTATATTAAAAGTAAAAGACTTGTTTGATAAGAAAATAAATAATTAATTTTATTTATTTAATCAAATAAGAAGTCTTTTTATTTAGTCAATAAAAGAATAAAAATATCTATGAGTTGGATTAGGTTTTGAAGTCTAAAGGTTGATGGAAATTAGGGTGCAACACAAACTCTTTTTGGTATGTGATTTGCGGCAACCCTAGTCCATTTAGAGGAAGATTTCGGCAATCCTAAATAGAAGAGGAAGCAAAATTTCGGCCACCTATATAATACCACATATAGAATTCGGCCACTATAGTTGATTGAATGATTCAATTTTTCTTCTTCTTCTCAATTCATAGAAAAGGATAATTTTTATTCTACTAAACATAAAAGAGAGAAGAGATTATTCTTTGATAGTACACTGATTGCTTGTTCATCAATAAGCTTGTGTGTACAACATCGAATTAGGTTCACGCGAGTTTCGATCATTAGATTGAGAACTCAAAAGTGACCGGAATAATTTTTGTCTTCTTTTGATTGTTTTGTGACTAACAAAAAAAAAAGAAAACTTTGTTCATCCATTCTCAGGTTTGCAATTCAAAGAAAAAGGGAGACCACGCTCCTAGGTGATTCACGTACGTGTTCAGATTGGAAGATCTCGCGGTACTGTTCACGATCACTGTTCACGGCGGGGGTACTGTTCACAATCACTGTTCACGGGGGGGGGGTACCGTTCACAATCACTGTTCACGTGGGTACTGTTCACGGGCACCGGAAAAGATTTTGTGGATTACCAATCGACGTAAGTCAATCGGATCACGCGTCAAGAGGTATTTAACTCTAACCGTATATATTTGAGTTTAATTAATTAAAAGGTTAAGGTTCAACTTTGAGAAAAATTTTAAAACCATACGAAATCTATTTTTTGTTTCTTTCGCTGCGTTTTATATCGATTTTTCCCTACAGGCTGCTCCACTAGCCCCTGGTTCTTATCCAACACCTGTTGCCAGTTCTCCATCACATGTTGCCGCTTGCCCACCACATTGACCAACTTCCGGATAATTATTAGGATCATCACTAGTATAACCACCAATACCATACTCATCCCCCATTTCGGCAGTTTCACAAACATCCATGTAATCCACCTTTGCCTGCTTATTAGTTGATGTTGGAGTCCCTTGATCACTCCCTCTTGATGTAAATACAAGTGAAGCCATAGACCCAGGCGGGTGGTTGCTACCGCTCACTGATTTGTAATGTGGAGTACCAGCTAGGGAGTGTTGATCACTGGGTTTCAAAGGAGACGGTGTACATGCTATATTGATTGTTGTATGTGTTGCCTTTCTTGAAGTTTGAAATACATTTTCAGTTACCGTTGCCATTGCCGGTACAGATTTATCCACCACTTCGACATGAACATCAGGCCAATCCGATTGCTTACGACTAAGCACACAAGTTACATCATCGTCAGTTGTAATGAATAATGTAAATCCCCCAGTCTCGTTTTTAAGCTGTGAACTTATCTTCAGTTCAAATCTGTCTCTACTGATCCCAATCTGATGGTATATCTTTTCCGACAATTCATTGTATATTTTTTCCACCTTATTGGTTAGACGACATGCAAAAGAATTTGGACCAATGAATTGGTTACCCTTCCAATATCCACCGCAGTGCACTACAAAGCCGGCCATCGTATCCGTAGACCCTGGAAAATAGTATTAAACTCATTCAGATGATGAAATAACTACATCTTTAGGATTTAGCACTATATCTTTAAGATTCGGCACTAATATATTGACCGCTTAAATAGATATTTGATGAGCATTACAAAATTGAAATAACTACACCATGAATAAGAAAAGAAAAAAGTGACTTAAGAAATGTAAATAGATTGATTCTGGGCTAAAAAGATTCCAAAGTCAAGTTAATTACAACTACACATTCATGCAATCCAACTAACACATATGTAGAATAATCACTTCTTACAGATAACATGTTACGGCTCTAGATCTGCTTTAAAACTCTCAGAAAACTGCTATTTCAGTCACTATTTTTACAGGTTTTTATCTTTTTATTATTGAAACTACAAGAAAATTATATATTGTAACCCAATATCTTTTGGAATTTAATTTGTCTCATCTAATTATAAAAAAAAAGGCTGAAAAGATGTCACAACACAAGCATCCCATCTCATACTTTGTTAAAAGCAAACTAAAGACATGTTTTCTTCACACAAAGAAAAACTAAAGTATACTTACCAAAACTGGCAGTAATGCTAAAGTACTTTGTATTCTCAGTAATATGCTTTGACAGCTGAGCAAAGATCCTGCCCCTTTTGACTGCAAAAGCAAACACAAGGCATTAATAATATGATTTGTTTATAAATTTGTAGTCATAACCATAAATGTCCACCTATTTAACAGCACCTGAAAAAGTGTAGCTAACGTCCAAGATAACCGAGGAGACCAGCGTAGTTAACTTTCTTCACTTGTGGATGAGAAGCAGAGACTATAACTTTAGTCGATTCACTAAGAGATCAGAATGTATATCTCATTATACTAAAAACTCTCTCAGGTAAAATTCACTATCTAAATGAGCCGTTTAATTTGAATACACAAAATAATTACAATATATCTTCCTTGAAGATCTATCAAATAGGAACACAAGAGACAGAATGATCAACTTGTAAAAAATACAACAAAAAATCTATCAATGTATTGTGGGACATGTCACTGTAATAAGCAGAAGTAAGCTAAAAAAATGATACATGATGCTTAGATCAAAAACTCCACATAGGTGAAGCTATGATTATTTTACCAATTTAACAACATGTAAAGCATCACATTATAGTTGTTAAAATTATCAATTTAACTAAGTCTATACCAGAGAAATCAATAAGCAATGATCGTCTAATCAATCCATACAAGCATCAGATGCAGATGAAACAACAGATGCCACATATTTTGAAACAGTATTTTTATAATGAAAATCATCCACTCTTAACACAAAACAGGTGAGGAAGCGACATGGGAATTAAAAGGTCTTAAAAACGAAAACCACAAAACTAAAAAAGGAAGACTATCAATACTATCCGTAATGAACAAGCGAATGATCAAACCAATTAATATCAACAAAAAAAAAAAAACTTTGTATGCTTACTCTTATAGTCACTCCACCTTCCGTGAGAAAACAAGCAAAGCATGTCAAGGTATGCAGAATTTTCAATCCCTCCAAACTGCAATAACAACAACAAGTTCTCAAGTCAAAAAACCACAAAACATATTCGAATCCAATTCTAAAAAAAATAGGTTGTCTTTGCACAATGAACAGCCAAGTTTTACAAACACGAAGATGAAAAGCAGAGAGAGGTCGATGTGTACCGTTCTGAGCTGGACAATACAGACGGAAATGTTTGGATGGCACGGTTGAACAAGGACGACTGGACGGAAACGGCAATGGTTGAACAAGCTCTATGGGTGGTTGTGGAAGTTGAAGATTGGGTAAAGGAAGGTCGATGAAGAGGATGGATGGGGGGGGGGGTGTTTAGGTTTCAGACAAAAAACAAATCCCCTACTGGAAATTAATTCGATTGCCAGGAAGAGTATATTCGTCCCTTTGAACTTTTAATGGGCAATTTTGTCATTTCGCTTCTTTTAAATGGAAAGGGCATTTTAGTCTTTGATGGGTTATTTTGGAGAAAGTGAAATCTAAGAATGACTATTTTTGTAAATATTTCCATGAGGGGCTATTTTTTGTTTTTAAAACTTGAGAGTGGTCATTTTCATCTATTTCCTTTATAAAATATTATGCGAGCGTAGTTAATGTTTACCTCTTATATGTTTTTTTTTTTTTCCTTTTAATTGCATAAAGAAAGAGAAGTATTTGAAGTGATGGTTATAGTTATATACACAAAGCTTATTTACAATCAAGCCAAAGTGGTAGTGCAAACCATAGAAGGTTCAAAATGAATATTTGTACTAACACAATTAAGTCTTTGTATTTGAGCTAAAAAAAAGAAGTCTCTTTCAACACTCCAATGTTTTGACGGGTGGCGCCACCATTACTATTGTCGGAAGATTAGTGGCACAGTATGACATTGTATATTTTTATATTATTTTAACTATAATATTTTTCTTCATAAGAAAACTCTATAAATATAATTTTATAATTTTTAATTTTACTGTAGCCCGCATATCGTGCGCGTGACAAACTAGTTTAAGGGGTATACTTGGAACACATACCCTCTTAATGGCCTCTTACAACAACATTCACCTTTAAATAGGGGTCTCCAAGGGAGATTTTTGACGATGCTCTTAGAGCTCCATTGATGGAGGGAGGTCCTTCGGTGGAGGTTTTTGGAAAAAAGAAAAAAAAGGACATAAAAATAATAACAATAAAGAAGAGGGTATTTTTGTCCTTTGAAACTATTTCTACAATAATTAGTTCCAAAAATTGAGGAGTAAAGAGTGCTAAAAAAAAATATTTTGGGCCCGATATATAAATGAATACCGTAAAAAAAATGAATTATGGTTCAATATGATATCTTTTAACAAATTTCAACATTTAAATCAATAAAATAAACAACTTCTTCTGAAAATAGTACAAATACTAGCCATTAAATTTCTAATAACATCCTCCTATTATTAATCTATAATATATAGATTATTGACACATTAGAAGCAAAGATTTTTTTTTTTAAACAAAAAGTATATTAATTCAACCAAGAAACAAAATTTAGGAAGTTCAAATCAGGAATTGACTAACAGAACAAGCCAATCTAGAACCCTATAAAACCATAAAAGAGAATCTACAAGAAAAATCGGAAATCGGACAGCATAGTGAGCCGCCATATTACATTGTCTAGGCACAAAATTAATATCCACATTCTTAACATTAGAAATGCAAGAAATGATATCATGGATAATATTATCAATCTCCCCTCGAGACCTCTAAGTGCATCTGATCCAAATCATCCCTTCCAAGATAGCTCTAGCCTTTGATATAGCCACCGTATTAGAAGAACAACTTTAATATATTTATAAACTTAGATTAATGGTCATATTATCAAAATATTTGATACATAACAAAATCATTAATTATATGTTCCAAATGAAGATAATGAGGGTGAAAGATAAAATTGACTACTAACTTAGGCTATGTTTGGTAAGAGGGAGAGAGAGTAGGAGGGATGGATGAATTAAGGGGGAGAGAGAGTAGGAGGGATTGAGAGGATAATATAAATCCTTCGTGTTGTTTGGTATTGAAAGATGGTTGAATGGATGGATTGGTATATAATTTATAAAAATACTATATTGCCCTTTAATAAATTGGAGGTTAATAAAAAATTGGAGGGCATTATTGTAATTTCTCTCCATTTTTTCCTCCTCTCTCTCATCCTCCATAATTGGAGGGATTGGTTTTGGTGGGTCCAAAGGGAGGAGAGCTCCCTCCTCTTCTCCTCTCCCCTCTCTTTTCTCTCCAACCAAACAAGGGATTGGAGCTCTCCTCCCATCACTCTCCCTCCTACCCTCTCCCTCCCTCCATCTTTCCATCTTACCAAACAAAGCCTTAAGCGTAAAATTGAGATAGAATCAATAAAATCATACCGGTGAAACGAAATGGCTAAACTATCCTATTAATCAACACCAAACTATTAATTTCCTCCTATATTTCAATTGTTTAATTGAAAATTAATTAAAACGGGCATAAAATAAAACTAACACAACAAAATTTCATTTATTGAAATGGCAACAAGAAATGCTAATATCAATACTTCATCCTCTCAAAATAAAACAAATACAGAGTGCTTGTATTGTTGCTTAAATTCATAGTGAAACTGTGTTGTATACATATGTGTACAGCTATACAGGACAACAACCCACATCATGCAGATCATATTACCTTGCCATTAGTCACGTAAAAGAATAAATTCAGATCCTCTGATCTGTTTATTTTTGTAATGACTTTAAATAATTAAATAATATATTGTATTTAAAAATAAGAGGGTAAAAAAAAAATCTTAATCATTAATTATAAATGTCACTAAATCTATTGAGTTCAATAATCTAAGAGTTGTGCTACCCTTTACTGATTTATTCATGCCCCACTTTTTAAAATTTTGATTTAATTAAATAAAATTAAATGTTTTTATTAAATTTTTTGGTTTATTTCCAAAATTACCAATTTCACTTATTTTTCAAATTTAATACATACTATATATGATTTCTCTATCTCTTATCTCTGTATTTGCATACATCTCTCTCACCTCCATTGATTGATTTAATTTTTTTCTTCTTATTTCTTTTTTTTATAGTTTTTTTTTCTTCTTATTTCATGATGGAAACGAAAAAATAAAAAATAACAAGGTACTTCAACACAACAATAGTTTGATATCATTCTAAAGAAAAAAAAATAAACTTCAAACTTATTTCCAGAGAATGAATTGTTTCCGGATACTTACTATCATTGTCAGACAATTCTTGTTTTATGTCATTCTCAGACAATTCTTCAAGATGTTTGATATCTTTCTTAGATAATTCTTCCATATTCTTGATATCGTTCTCAAACTCTTTCATAATATTTTAGATGTATGTAAGAAACATATTTTAGAGGTTAAGAGTTAAATTTTTTTTTTTTTGAAGAAACAAATTACTGAGTTTTTTTTTTTTTTTGAAAAGGAATATGAGATTTTAATAGATTTACTTTGTAGAAGATTTCTTTCCTAAATTGTATGTCTCTTTAAGTAATTTTGATAAAGGAAAAAAAAGAATATTATATAATTAAAAAAGTGGGGCATGAATAGATCAGTAGGAGGTGTGCCAATAGCACCACTCTAATCCTAATCCGTAAATAAACATTACAACTCTTCTTTTAACCAATCCACAACTAGAACTATCAATTTATTATACTTGACTTTGTGGGGAAGACGTTCATTCAACTTAGTAATATCCGGATATATATATATATATATATATATATATATATATATATTAAAAAAAGTAATAAATTTTGGATCTTTTGAATCTTTTTATTTATTTATTTTTTCAAATATATTATCTATTTGGTTAATTGGAAGTTAGGAAGCCAAAAACATGAGAATGGATTAAGAGCTTGTTTGATTGGGCTTTTGAAAAACATCTATTGGTAAAAGATCTACTTATAGTAGATCTATCAGAAATAGAGTTTTGGAAAAAAAAAATTATAGTTGTTTGGTTAGTAGATTTTTTTTTTATAAAAAATGTCTATTAGGAGAAGCACCTCCTCATGAGCTTTTGTCTAGTAGAGGTTTAAACTCTACTAGCATCTACTCAATTTAAATAAACAATCTCAAAAGCTCACCCAAACAAATCGAAAAAATTCAACGACTCCGACCCGCCCCATTGCCATCTCTAATTTGAAGAAGCATCTCCCATGAGCTTTTGCCTAGCAGATGTTTAAACTCTACTAACATCTACTCAATTTAAAATAGACAATTTTAAAAGTTCAATCAAACAACTCTAAAAAACTGAAATAAACGTTTGTAGACATTTTGAGGCAAGTAGAAAGCTCAACCAAACGAGCACTAAAAATATTAGCACCGCTCTCGTAAGAGAGGATTTAAAAAAAATACAAAAAAAAAATAAAAAATCTTATTATGCTTTTTCTTAGTACTAATCAAATTATATGTTCCAACAAAAGCTAATTTGACATGGTGGTAATTTTCTCACGAGTTATTCCCGCATCAATTTACTTTAGGGTTTAAATCGTATTTCCTAATTCCTAAATTTGTATCTCCCTCTCATAATTCCTAAAATTGTATTAAGAAAAATTAAGTTACATGTCCTTTTATTATTATTATTTCCAAATTATACTATCAAACACATTGTTGCATCTTGAAAATATAAGAAATATCCATTTGACAGTTTAAATAAACAAGCAACAAGAAATTATTATTATTATTATTATTTTAACACAAGCAACTAGATTGTATACCATCTTAGCATCAATATTCAAGAATAAGCCTGATAATAACGCATAAAAGAATATTTTTTGTATATTTTCATAGATGTGTTTTTAAAAAGAAGAAATTATGCATAACCTAAATGAGGTAAAAAAAAACTAACAAAGACCTCTCTTGTAGAGTTGTAGAGTAGTTAGTGCTCGTTTGGTTGAGTTTTCTACTACCTCAAAAAGTCTACAAACGTTTATTTCAGTTTTTTAGAGTTGTTTGATTGAACTTTTAAAATTGTCTATTTTAAATTGAGTAGATGTTAGTAGAGTTTAAACCTCTGCTAGGCAAAAGCTCATGGGAGATGCTTCTTCAAATTAGAGATGGCAATGGGGCGGGTCGGGGTCGGGAATGATTTTCCATCCCCATCCCTGCCCCCCAAAACCATCCATATCCCCGTCCCCTTCCCCGCATTAAGAGAAGCAGGGCCGGAGTCGGGGATTCCCGGTTGGAGGGGCATTCCCCATACCCGCCCCATTCCCCGTCAAAAATTCCATAAAACAACAACTTCTAAAGTTTAGAATCTAAACATATGCAAACATAGTCAGGAGATGAATAATTTTTTTTAGTTAAAAAAAAAACTATTTATGTTTAAAAAATTAATATGAAATGATTTTAAAAATCTAAATATTATATATTATATTATAAATATAATATATATATATATATATAACATATATATCGAGACGGAGTCGGGGGGGGGGGGGGGGGGGGGGGGGGGGGGTGTGCTTCCCCCATCCTCACTCCGTTTCACCTTCGAGGACAAGACTTTATCTCCGTTCCCGTCCAAATTGGGGGCCGCAGTCCCACAGGGAATATTGTCATCTCTATTTTAAAAAGACATTTTTTTTTTAAAAGCCCACCGGCTAAACAACTATATTTTTTTTCTTCAAAAACTTTATTTCTAATAGATCTACTATAAGTATATCTTTTACTGATAAATGTTTTTTAAAAGTCCAACCAAACAAACACTTAGTTTTTAACAATTAATTTTAATAATATACCGTGTCGAAAAGGGAAAAAGGAATTAAATATTCAATATGACCCTTAATTTAATAAATTCGAAATTTAAAAAAATAAATAAATAAAAAAGTAAATCTTTAACTAAATCGATCTCACTATTAGATGATCGGTGAAGATCAAATAAAACAACCAATTTTTTTTATCAAGTGTGTCCCCCTCCCTTAAAGATCCAAAGTTAGGCCGGTGCTAGGTTAATCGATTTGTAATCATTATATAACATATTAAAAACGTTTGAGATTTCTACATCAAATAAGAACTCTCTCTCAAATTGTAATTCCTTCATATTTAATTTCTAGGGTATATGTATTTAAACTTCACCTACGTTTGTACTATACTGCTGATATATATAGTACTTTTAGCAGTCTCTTCTCTTGTATGCGATAAAACCTACAAAAATAATAACAAACAACAGTTTTTAAGTTGATAGTAATAACGTACCTACCATTTGATTAATTTTATAGAATTGTACGTTACGTACAATGTACAGACTACAGAATACAGATAAAAGAAAATATTAACTAAGTACGAGTTATGAGGGTAGCTCCACATAGACAGTATATCTGTGCACACATTTATGATTTATCATTTTTTTTTTCTCAGTGAATTGTTGTAGACTTGTGGAGTTAGTTGTCCATTATAAATTTTAGTGTAATTAAATTGAGTGATGTTATTATTGACAATCCATTAAATATTTTTTAATGGATTTATTAAAGTATAGTCTTATTCAAGTATAGTCTTATTCACATATGTTATTATTTTTTAATGGATTTTTTTTTTCTCAGATTATATAGTCTTATTCACCGATTTATTAAAGTATCACATTAACACATCAATTTTTAGTACAAGTGGTACTGCACATCGTCTTCGTTCAATGTTAATGGTTAGGGTTCGAGTCACACCATACATATTTTACAAATATGTGTGACAAGTCTTATTTTCAATGGTATGTGAGTATATATCTCCCTTTATAGGAATCGAGTAATATTTGATCTCAGTATGGCTCGGTTTGGTGACATTTAAAAAAAAAAAAAAGTGTCACGTTATTAAAGATTGGAATATGAGTAGGAAAGCAAATTAATATCTACCTGAAATGAAAAGATACTATAATAAGCTAAGTACACTTATGATTTATTCCAAATTTAACAGAACCAACACACCTTAATTAATGAACCTTCCATTTCTGATTTCTGAATCATCCTCCTTAATTGCTTCTTCTTGGTATTCAATTATTCATATACTGTATGTTTAGACAAACTTATTTATTTCACTGTTTTCGTTTTTACCAACCCAAATATTTCCTACTATTTACCTATAAATATAATTGTTTCATTATCACTTTCGTACCATTTAATTACGATACACCTCGAAAGTTATGTGGGTTATAATCAATGAACCCTTTCTTAACTCAAGTGGTGTGATACCACTTCTTTCACTTTTATAGTCGGTGATTCGGGTTTTACTATGTGTATTTTATAAGTCTGTATAAGAAGTTTTCTTTCAATACTGTGGAAGTATGTATCTCTCGATTGTAAATATATATATCAGAATTGTAAATTAATATAGTATTTGATCTCGATAAGTTTCAACATACTTCTACAAGTTTGATGTTAGATTAAAATAGATAAATAAATAGATAACTGTTGGAGCCTATGAGTGCGTATACCTCTTCAATTTATGTTCCTACTTTTGTTCTTATCAATATTAATGCCACTCGTTTATGATTATGATATTTGCTTTATTTGCTTAGTGGCCCTCCCAATTATTATTTGTTTCCTCACATATTGGCAACCCAAATATAGAAGTCACATGAATGGAAATGAGTCACACACAAAGTTAGGTAAGTTTTGGGTGTTTATTAATTTTTAACTAAAAAAAATGGGATAGTCATGAATCATGGTCAAACACTATATACGTTGACCCGAATATCTACTCTTACAATCGAGAGATATCCATTTTCCATAATATCGGATATGAAACTCTCAATATATACTTGTAAAATGGACATATACCCTCGAATGTTTTGGCTTTATAATTTTAAGTTTTGATTGGAAAAATCAGTAAATCTTTAGCTAATAGTAATTCTTGTAATGGTTTTTTAGAGATCAATTGAATTACATTTAATTAAACAATTGATACAAATCTTCAATCCAAACCACCACATTCACTCTTAACAAAGTGGTTATATATTTATGTAATATAAGGGTTAGAGTTTTATATTGGCTTATTAAATTGTAAAAGTGTGAATAGGTATCTCCTCTAATTATATATCTATGTAATATAAGGGTTAGAATTTTGATTGGAATATTAGTCTTGCTAGATCTCGTAAGACTTGTAACCCGATTGGTCACATTAATGACATTAGGCAATTATGTAGATGATATTGCTAACAATTATGTCAATCATTTGGGTAGGTCTCATCGGATCTTTAGCCCGATTGATTTCATGCCCGATTGATTTCATCAAAACAACTCTATAGATAATTAAATTCGAATGAAATTAAAATCAATTGGTCGTGTCGTGACTAGAGAAGTAGCAATGGTAGGTATATAATATATTGCAAATATGTGCCCATTTCCCAAAGTAACTAACTGCAACCGACTTAATAATATATATTATATACAAACAAACAAAGGTCGTTATTGGATCCTTTTATAGTTTCACCAGAAAGGACTCACGGCCACGCTACCATTTATGGATCAAAAAACGGTGCGTATTAATTACAGAGGCGGTGCTAAAGAAATACCCAGTCAAAACGGTTCCAAAGTGGTGCGTTTTGGCATGTTTAATCGTTTAATCAAAAATGCATAACCGTTAACGGCGCTACTGGTGTTAACGGAGTAGGGATGTGGGGACCACACGTCCACACTACTGTAACAAACACATCCCATCCACAATCAAATCTCAACCGTTGATTTAATCGACGGCTATTACGCCATCCCCATGGACCCCATCCTCAAAATCCTCCATTTTTTATCCCTTCTCTCTCTTTCTGTCACTAAAGTCAAAAACTTCACAATCGAAAAAGAAAAAAAAAAAAAATTAGAGAGAGTGATGGGAGATTGTACGAAGAAGAGTAAGCGAATTGCAGGAGCTTTGGAGATGGAAGAAGAAGCTTCAACCACAAGCTTGTCACCGAAGCGAACAAAGTTTAGTACTTGTCAACAACTCAAGGAATCGAAACCTTCATCTACTACAAACGACTTCGTCGTGGTTTCGACTCACAAGAAGATGACGTCGTCGTCTGGCTTCGTCTTCTCCGATGATTTCTCAGCTTCTCGCTGCTCCAGCAATGGCTCTCTTGAAATTGTGAAACACAGCTTGATATTTTCAGATCTAGAGGTCCGATTTTAAAACTTCCATTTTAAAATTTTAAAAAAAGAAAAACTAACAATAGTTTGTTATTTGTCTTCCTGAAATTTGCCGTTTCTCATGCTGTTATTTTTTTTCTAGGTTTGGAGTCATAAATTTCGCGTTTATTTAAATTTTAAAGTTATTCAATGTGATTTACTATATATTTAAATTTGCAGGTCGCGAGTTTTGAAACCGAAGTTTCAACATGCAACAACAACAACAAATTCAGGTTCATAATTATTTTCCATTTATGACCTTTAAAGTCTAAAACGATCGAATACGACCTTTCAACAGTCGTTTTTTTCCTTTTCAGTTTCATTTTCTTTCATTATAAAGCACGTTTTTGTGTTCATTAGCAGGGAAACAAGTCCATTAAGCGAGATTTGCGGTGACTCAGAAGAGACATCATCAATGGATCACTCGCCACCGAAGAATCAGCCACCGGAGTCTCGCCGTAGAAGCTCACCTGAAGGGACGAAGATGCCGACGTCGGCGGAGATCGACGACTTCTTCTCCGCGGCAGAGAAGAATGAGCAAAAACGATTCGCCGAGAAGTGAGTAGTGAAAACTCAAACTCCCAACTATTTTGTTCATGTGTGCGCAGGATAAGCAGTGACACTCAATGTGCGCAGTTTAGCAGACCGAATATACATAGTCTAACTAACTAACAAACTTCTATTCTGATTCTCAGGTACAACTACGATATTGTGAAGGATGTTGCGCTTGAAGGTCGCTACCAGTGGGTTCGTTTAAAGCCTAATTAGAAATTAATTAATCTAAAAAAAATGAAAAAATCAAGTGAGAGATAAAGCTAACTTCACACATGGCAGTATACAAGTTATGTGTCACAGTCACAGTCACAGACGGAGGAGATCGTTGTTTTGTTTATTTGTTACATTTTGGTTTACGCTTTGTACAGCTTTTCTCTATATCTCTATCTTTATTTGTGTAACAAGTAAAAAGAAGCTACTAGCTTAGCTTATTAGTACTACTACTACTAACATCAAGAGAAGCTTCTTATTCTGTTCAGTTTTCACGTTTAAAAGAAAAAATGAAATGTTAATTAAGTTCCAATTTATTATATTTGTCTCTTTTTGGTGGCTGTTTCTGTGTTACAGTAGTTCTTATGTTTTTGTTTGTTTGGGGATGAGAAAATTAGAGAAGGATAAAATCTTTTTTTTCTAATGTACCCGGCCATTGAAGATCAATATGTGACAAAAAAATGTATATGTATGTATTAGTCACATTTTTGATGGTAAGAGAAAGGAATGTGTGGAATGTGTGGGCATAATTGATGATGATGATGAGGAGGAGGAGGTGGTTTATACATATGGGGGTGTTTTAATTTGTTTATATTTGAAAGTAGTTTTTTGTTTGCTTATTTTGGTTGGTTGTGGACCTTGTACGTGGAGAGAGATTGTTGTTCTCTTTTTTCAAGTTTGTTACTGGCACTTTATTTTTCTTTTTAATTTGATCTCCAGCTACCATATTTCTTTTTGTTAGTTGAGGAGGCTAATTTTGGAATATTCGTTTGAAAAGTGAGGATAAGATTCTGTTAGGCAAAATCATTACAAATACGGGAGGGGTCAGGTCAGGGGCGTCTTGTGTGGTGTGGACTGTAACATTGTGGGACCGCCATTTCTCATTTGAAAAGAAAAAGTCATCATTACTTCGTGTAAAAAGTTGATCAAATTTGTAAATGGATTAGCCGCTTGAATTTCCAAAACTGAATTCCATGGTTAAAATGTCTTAAACTTGTCTAATCTTCATGTTTTGGAATTGAAATTCAAAATGGCAATAAACAGTGAAATAAATTATAAATAGCGCATATATCTTAAACAATAATAATTCTCTAGTAAAACGGTCCATTTTTTTTAGGAGAGTTAATTCTCTAGTTTAAGTAAAGTTTTGAAATTATTTAGTTTTATAATGTTACGACTTACTAGTCAATCAATTATATAATGTTACAAAACAAGACCATACTTAAACTATTGATATCTATCAAACCCTGAGACTAGATAGCTTGATTGGTTTAGATATCAAACTCCAAAATATCCACTACTTGGTTCAAACTTTAAAACTTCAACAATTATTCATGAGCTAGAATAAGGAAATTTGTTAATATGAGCATTTCATTTGGAGCCAACAATATATCATACATTTTCTGACAAGAGGTTTATAAGTCTGGAAGGAAAGTTATGTTTAAGTGTCTGGTATTTACATATATGTTCATTCCAATCAAATTATATATGTGTTGAGGGTATAAACCCAAACTTAATGAAGTATTTTTCCCAAGAGAAAGTAGGAGGAATTTTTGAAGCATGAAAGCGCCAACTATGATGCAGGATACAGCTTACAAGTACAAGCCATCACCGTTAGAAAGTAAATGCAACAAACAGCTTGTCACAAAAGGGTGGTGGCGGACTGGTGGTGGTACTGGTGCATGCACACCGCACACAAAAAAATAAATATATATTCGTTTTATGAAGATCACAATCACTGAGCAGCTAGAGATAACAAAGGTGGTGGCAGATACATATAAATGATATGACATACATTTGCACATAATTAGCATGATAGACACGTGTCAAAATCCCATCAAGCCAACTCATCAATCCATGTGATGATGAAACTTTCTTTCTTCTTCTACCTTTCTGGTGCACAATAAGAACAAGAAAACTGACATTACAAAAGGAAAAGGAATATAAGTATATAACATCATTAATGCTTCTTATCCCCGAGTAAGTTATTCTTATATATATTTAATTAAAATGAGTTTATGTTAATTTCAATTTATAATTCAACATTCATCCATCAAAATTGTGTGACCATTAGATTTGATAAAATAAAAGTAACAAATTTAAATCAAAATTGTAAGTTAAGATAGCATAGTACTTTTATAAATTTTCACATTAAACCTACTTGTAAATTTCAAAATAAATTTAAAGTAACTCTTATAATATTTTGTTCGACTGTTTTATATACGTGGATAAACTTTTCTTTCTTTTAGTAAATGAATTATTAAATTATATATCTCTTTTCAAATCACTTTATATATAGCTTTTATTTTATGTTAATGATAGAAGATTTCAATCTTATTAATAAAAATATATTTCTAAATTGTCTATATAATATTTGATATGGATAGACAGCAATCGAAACGACCTTTGATAATCTTGGTTGTCAAAATGATTTTAGATCCAATTATGATTAAATTAGTATAGATGATGGTCGATGAAAATGACATAAAGAAAAATAAAAAAGAAAAGAAAAAGCGATAGGCTTGTAGCTTATTGGTGGTTGCACGTGGAGTGGTGCGTGGTGGTCTCCTAAGTTAATATGCATTGGATCTGGTGCATGCGTATTAATTTTATAGCAGAGAGTATATGATGTGAGTGATGAGATAGTGGTGGTGGGGGGATAGAATGTTGTTTCTTTAATCTTTTTTTATTTCTTAAAAAAAAAAAAAAAAACAACCTCCTAGAACTTCTTGTTTTCTTTGATTCATTCAAGGTTATTGATTTCTATGTTAATAATCTCTTCTTTCTTAGGGTTAAAATAATGGTTTTTCATGAAAATTAATTAATTAGATCTTGTCATTTATATATTATAGAGCATTTGATCGTAAGACTCAAACATAAGATATTATCTAGTTTAATAAACGTTTTATACCATTAAATTACATTAAACGAATAGATATTACTATTTTATGGCTTCCTTTTTTTACAACAAATTTTGGCCGACCTCCACCCAAGAAGTCTAGAACATTAAACTATATAAAAAGAAGAAAGGGTGTTACCGTTAGGGGTGAATCCAGAATTTTTTATCCGACGGGACTGAACCAAATATTAATTATAAAGTTTTTTAAACAACCGTAGTATGAAGATGAATTTCATTAATAAAACGTAAATACATAAATTTAAGCCCTCAAAATGTATATTCCAACAAAATAAATAAATAAAGTCAAGAAAGAAAGAAATATACAATATAATATAAATACAATCAAAGAATTCTTACAAATGTTATCCGAGATTGTTAAAAAAAATTCAGGGTGGATAGAGTAAGATTGAAGAATCAAGAAAAATATTAGAGAGAAAAAGAAGAAGAAAAAAACGAAGTATATAAAATGTCTGATAGAGAATAGTGATGATGTGGGATATGATAATAAAAATTAAATGGATATGTAAAAGTTAAGACTTGCAGAATTGAACTTGGTTTTATATAAATTTAATATACTATTGGATCATGACTCATGATAACGTGGATAATTTGTATTGGGCACTTGGGTTTGAATAAATTTAATATATTATTAAAAACTTGTAAATTTTTTTTAAAAAAAATAAGATAGATAGGGCTCCAGCCCCGTGTAGCCCCCAAGAAGATTCGGCCCTGATTACCACAGTTATGTGTGGTTGTATTGTCTTGTTTTTTTTTTTATAATTATTATAAATTTGATTGACTATAACTTATAATTTCATTGACGTGGATATAAGAGACTTATAAGTGGAATATATAGTTTCGTCTTGCGGTTGTATTGTTGTCCATGTCAAATTTTTGTAAGGATAAACGTTTTATTTATAACGTTGATAGTAAAAAATGTTTAATGTAACTTAAATGTTGTAAATTGTGAAAATGTTACAATCATCACCTATTGAAAAGTACCAAAAGAAAATGACCAATATGAAACTGTCTTTTTGGGTGTTTCAATTTATCCAATTGTCCCCTTTTCACGAGCCAAAGAAGCAGCTGGCAAGTGGAAACAAAGCTGGCATGACAAGCTAAGGGTGTTTTTTTTTTTTTTTTTTATCGATTGTCCATATATGACATGTAAAAATTAAAGTCACTTTAAAAGTTAAAACGGAGATATATATATATATATATATATATATATATATATATATATAGAAGTGATCGAATAAGTTCAACATACAATTGAGCTGCGAAGTGTGAAGTAACAATGGTGGATAAGGTAAGAAAGACAACAAATTTCATTCACTCTTGTATGGATTTGTAAAGTGATTAGGGTTTGTTGCGCACTTGCGCTAACATACTTTGATATTTCTTTTAATCTTGCAGGATTTTAAATAAATGTATGAAACTAAAATAAACGTTCATTGTCGTTAGTCAACATCGATAAAGTTAATTATTGACTTTTAAAAAGATGAAATTATCTATGATATTTAAAAAATCTAAATTACCCCTACTTAAAAATGTGTGAATAATTTAAAATAAAAAACTTAAAAACTCCACCGACGGCGAAGATCATATCTCCTCCCATTATAGAGGATATAGTTGGACTATCTCCTCCAGAACGAGGAAGTCTCCTCTTCTAGCGGAGGAGATTGTTCTCTTCCTTTAAGAGGAGATTACTGTTTTGCTACACCAAACATAGAGTCAGTATACCTCCATTCCAATAATGTGTCTAATCAAGTTCTATATATTCTAAATGCAAGAAACTTTCGGGCATTATTTTTTTTTAAAACTTATTTGTATTTCTTTTCAAAATTATTACAAGTCTAAATATTAAGAAAGATGGACATGATTTGAATCCATAATCTCATTGATATGATTACGAGAAGGCTTACCATTGAGCGACCTTAACTTATGTCAAGATTTATATATTCTAAATGCAAGTCCTGATTTTATCAAAGTTAATTCAGCATGTCAATAAATACAAAATTTATCAAAGTTCATTCAGTCATTTTTTTTATATAAAAAAAATTATTTACATGAGATCATATAATGGTGGAGGTGAACATATCTCCTCCATCAATTTTTTTTTTCTATAAAAATAAGTTAAATATTATATCAATAGTTACCGAAGATTTTGGGTAAAAAATCCTTTTACCCTTACATTGTTAACTTCTGACGCCCTACTAACGGCAATTAGAAAAAAATTACAACGCATTGATAAATATTTATTGGTGCGTACTGATATATATATATATATATATATATATAAAGTTCTCTTTATGTAAAAATCTATTTTGGGAAGATGAAGTATTATGATATATTAGGATTTTTTTGTTAGCATTTTAATTGAAATATTGGAGGAAATTAATAGTTTAATGTTCAACACTGTATATTTCATATTCTACCCACAAAAACTCAACATGAAAAGATATGTCTATCACTCTATCTTGATAGCCAATAGATAGAATAATAATAAAGAGTACAAATTATTAATGAAAACCTACTCCACATTTGATGCTACATATTTTATATATATTATATTTTGGGATGTTATGGAAGAATCTGCTTACGAGAAAATGGATTGGATTGAATTAATCGGTAGAGAATTGGTTGGAAATAAGCTAGCAAGAACTGTATATAATTTTTTATAATTTTCTACGGAGCTACCAAAAATGATGCTAAATAAATCCGCCATAATTAAATATTCATTACAATTACTGGTACAATTAGAGTTCGACTGGTTGTAAATGGTTTACATTAAAGGGATAATAAGAAACAAAAATGAATATGGATGTACACTCTTCTTCTTGAACTACATAAATATATTAATTGCATTAATTATTAACATTTTTACAAGTTATGAAAAGCAAGCAGAATCATAAAATTAAAATTCAGATCATAAAAACCATACATATGACTTGTTCAGTGATATGATGATCAAATGAAAAATGGAATGCTGTTATATATATATATATATATATATATATATATATATATATATAAAAACTAAATTAAAGAAGCCATTATGTGATAAAAAATAATTTATACTTGGTTAACAATTCGCTGAAATTAGGTGAAGAAAGCCACATAGATAACATAATATTAATAACAGGTTTTGTTTATAAACTCTCAATAGTTGACATCACAAAACATCCATTGGCAACATTGCATTTTCATTAAGTTGAAATCTTTTCATTGAATCAGATTCTGAACCGTAAGCGATGCAGAACAACGAAGGCTGAAGCATTCAAAATCTAATCATGACTTGAATATCGGCTTGAATACAATCCAAAATTCATAACGGTTTAATTTGTTGTTAAATTGGCGTATTTACATCTGTTTAACTAGTAGTTAATTGATTTTTTTTTATAAAAAAAACATGAACATCTCCAACGTAAAAGTGGTTTGCATACCAAAAATAGATGACATGACAACAATATCAAGACAACAATATCAAGAACTTGCTTCCTATATGGTGTAAAGATAGACTTGATAAATAATCAACTCAAAATCTGGTCTCCAATGTTTCTGTTTAAAACACATTTATTTTTAATGACATGTCCAATTTTTTTTATTAACTTACCAAAAATAGATGAAAAATTAATGTTAATTTTAAATACTTTGTGAGTCAACCGAAAAAATAGCTATGGAATAGGCCGTCTGAAAAGTGACGATCAAGTTGACAATGTCTAATTTTTTTTTTGCCACATCAGCAAGAAGTTGAATATGAACAGCTGCACTGGAGATACATTTTTTAATGGACCGCATATTTATCCTATTTCCAAAATAGAAATAATTTTGAAATTTGTTTTAACTATTAGAGACGGTTTGGTATGGGATAATCTTGGCATAAGAATGAGAATCTAATAGCATTCTCATGTTTGGTAGCATGTTTGCGTTTTTCGATTTCCAGGAAAGTGATTACCAGTGAAATCACAATACCCTCCAATAGGGTAATGTGAAACCCACCCCAACAGGTAGGTTTCATATTACCCTCTATCTGATTCCCACCGTGGGACCTACCTTAATTTTTTTTTAAAATAATTAATATAAATTAAATGGAATATATCTATATTATAATAATAACAATATATATATATATAGTAATGTGTATATATATATATTATTTATAATAATATATAATAATAAATTATATAATACATATATATATATATATATATATTAATATATGTATTATATATAATACATATAATAATATATATTAACATATGTAATAAAAAATAATAATATATTATAATATATAATATATATTATTATATAATATATAAGATAATAATATATATTAATATATATAATATATAAAATATTATATTATATTATATTATTATATATTATATAATAATATATATAATATATAATATATATAATAACATATATAAAATAATAATATATTATATTATATATAATATAATATATACTATTATATAAGATTTCTATGGGTAACCAAACAAAATTATCTAACATTCTCAGGAATCTGACATAATATTCTCATATACAACCAAACATATATACATGTTTTCTCGGAATCACATTACCATGTTTAATTTTCTCAAGAATCATATTATTTTGATTACCTCAAATCAGACAGCCACTTAGGAATTTACACGGCTAATGGTGTGGGTGAGAAGGGTTATCACTACGGCGACATGGTGAAGTTGTGTTTAGCCATGGTCCCAACTCCCAACCCAAAACATGTAAGGACGAATTACACAAACATCCTGACATTCGACTTAATAGCATGCATATTAAAATTTGCTCGAAATTGCATAAATATCCTTACTGGTATGGATTATCTGTTAATTTTTTCAAAAAATTGTTGGTTCGAGTTATACCTCATCTTCCAATCAGGAAATATTGCAATAGTTAAAAAAAATATCCAATTCCAATATATATATATAATAACATCTAAAATCTCTGGAAACTTGTTCAAACATCTTTCGATATTTAGTGTAGTTGCATGTATATGATATTTTTACTCGAAATTGCACAAGCCACCATTGCCATCAGTGGTCAACGATTAAAATTAACATTAGACTATTTTATCCATATAAAAGGTTCAAAATGCCCCTAGTTAATATTTTATAATTTGTTTTGCTATTATTTTATTTATTTCCTACAAAAATCAATTAAAAAATTTGATATGATGAAGGAGATTTATCCACCATATGATCTAACGGAGGAGATTTAATCTTGATGGAGTATAAATATCTTTCGTCTGATCAGATTTATATTATGTTTGATCTGATGGAGAAAATCTGATGATCTCCTTTTCCTTGTGGAAGAGATCGCTCATCCACAAAGACAAAGATGCTCCATTACTGGAGAGTGGAGAGAGAGCTTAATCATTATTTTTTTCATTTAAAAAAAAAACAATATTTTGCTTTTTCTTTACTCTTTAAAATTATTTTCGTCTAACCTTCTCCATCAATGGAGGAGATCATATGATGGATGAAGGATAACAAACCTCCTCCATCTATTTTTTTGTAAAAAATAAAATAAAATAGTTAAGTATTATATAAATAGTTAATGCAGATTTTGGGTAAAAAGTCTTTTTACCCTTAAACCGTTAACTTCTAAAGAACTAGTGCTAACAGTAGGGGATATTGTGCAATATGAGGCAAAAATTCCATATACATGCAATTATACTAAACGTTAAAGGATATTTGTGCAATATTTACCCAAATGTTTGATTCAATTTTTGTATATCTTAAAATTCAATTCTTTTTTACATAGAAAGTACGTACATATTCGAAAAATGATATTAAAAGATCCAAAACTTTTTAAAAATTGGTCCAAAATTAGCTATTTTTGAACAATGGAAACCTTGTAATTCTAGTTGTGGATTGGCTAGAAGGAGTGTTGTACTACTTTTACATGCAAGGGCAAAATGATAAGTATGATATGCCTGGTTGTAGCGGTGCACTACAATTTCATGAATTTAATTACACGCCTATTACGATGCATATATATATATATATATATAAACTCTGTGTGAAAATCTATTTTTGGGAAGATTAAGTATTATGATATATATTAACATTTTTTTTTGCTAGTATTTTAATTGAAATATTGGAGGGAATTAAAGATTTAGTGTGATCGTATCTTCTGGCAGCGCATCTTCTGGCAGCGCAACAGATTACTGCTATTACGTTTTAAATAGTAATTCTCTATACGTCAACAGCTTTTCGATAACTTTTTCAACGTCTTGAGTGCTTTACACCCACATCATACAATTGAAAAAATATTTATATCAAAACAAAATAATATTTAAGACATGAATTTATGTTTTTAATACATAAGAAATCATACAAATTGTGAATGAGTTTATTTACCTCAAATTGTAATAGAATAGTAACATTCATAGGTCTTTAAAAAAAAAAAATCTATATTCATAAAGAAATTCATTATGTTACATATATGGGTATTAAAGAATTTATGGTTTTATAGTTTCATAAAACTTTTAAACAGAAATACAGAATTAGCACACTGACAATTGTTGGCTCGAAGAAATAAAACAAAGTTTGTATCCATAGAAAAGTCTTGAAATTTTACCAAAGTTCTACCATAATATAAAATTATGTTCTAATATTATAGCCGACTCTTCAAGCCCGACTTGATAATCATCTTTAAATAAACCAGTAGAAAAGAACACTTGCCTTACACTAGGGAAATTCCTTTACTGAGATAAAATAATAACATTCAGACTCAAGGCCACTTGCCTTGGCGGTTGTCTAGTTGGAGACTTCAAATTAAAGCTCCACCATTAGGGTTCAAACTTTGATATGTGTAAATAGATATCAATATTTGTTCATTAAACCATAAAGTGTGGAAGATCCCTCCACTAGAGTGGGAGTTGTGTTTCAGACTGCTCTTATAGAGCCCAATCTCACTATATTTTGGCATAACCATGACCCACAATAAAAATAAAATTAGGAGAGACAATAATAAATATAGGGGCGATATTATCACCCATAAATATGATTTACACAACCATCTTATATTAAAAATTTTAATTACAAACCTATCCATATATACAATGACCAATGAGGACAAATTATGTTAATTAAAATTCAATCACACCCATCTTATCTTTTTAACCTTTATTTTTTTCAGAAAAGAAAGCTTATGAGACAATTACAAGTAAAAAAAAATAGTTATAGTAACTAAACCCTAATTCTAAAAATGAATCTCCATTCATTCTCCCAAAAAATTCAGATGCTCAAACAAAGGCCCCTGTTAATAAGATCAGAATCCAGAATTGATAAACCATTTACAAAGACCACATCACTCTCAACTCTCAAGGACTATGAGATTCGCGATGGAATGTGCCTCCTACTCTATTACAATTAATTCAACTTTTTTTTTTATCTGTTTGCTGATTTTAAATCGAGGAGCATGGCTATTAATGCCTTGTTTATGGTAGTGGTTTAATTTTCAAACTTTAGATTTGGGTGTACCTATAAACTATAGATGTCTAAATAATATCTATGGGTGTTAATATAGGACTCTAAAAAAATGTCATCAGACAACATGAGGGGATTTTAGCGGGAGATGCATAATGCCATATTGATACAAACCCAAAAGTCATGTAATGAAAAATTGCAAGAACAGAAAGAAAAATTGAGTAAACAAATAGGTTAATTCGGAGAAACCTTAAACCTCCCAAATATTGGTGTTTCGAGGAACCAATAAACTCATAATTACAACACAACTTAAATTTACAAAATCTAGTAAATTTTTCTATAAGAAATTTGTTTTTGGTTAAAAAAATTCCTATGGCTAAAAGATATCAAAATAGAAATAATTTTGTAATTTGTTTTAACTATTAGTAATTTAAGAGTTGGAGGACATGAGCTGATGGGCACATGTCTAATGGTGTGGGTAAGGAGGGTTATCACTGCCACCCTAGTGAAGTTGTGTTGATGTATGAGGAAGCAATGGGCATGGTCCCAAACCCAAAACATTGAAATTATACAAATACCCCGACATTCTGCTTAATAGCATGCATATGAAATTATTGCTCTAAATTACACAAATATTCCTGCCGGTATGGATTCTCTGTGTTGATTTTCAAATAAGAAAAAAGTGATAGCTAATTTCTTTACAAAATAATCAAAAGGAAAAAAAAATCTCGATCATATGATATCTACTCCACTGTTTTCTAATGGAGTATTGTATGCCTTGATCTTAGCTCCGAATTCAGAAACAGACAATGTGGAGGCTTCTTTTGCGACAATTAACATGAGGGTGGAAGATGATGATGATGATTTCCGGTACACGCAATTTCTTCTTTGCCACCAGACCATCTGAGAGAATGGGATCCTACGGATGAATCTGAACACGTTTGAGATTTTTAGAACAATAGAAGGATATCATATTTGGTGGAATGTAATAGTGAGCTATTGATTGTTCACAAAATAATGAATGCTATAAGCGTTGATGTTGATGATGGCAATGCCAACAATGATGATTATTATGGAGATAATAATGATATCAATGACAACGTTGAAGAAGATATCGGTGACAAACATGAAGTTAATGATGAAGAGAATCATGAAAACATAAAGGAAGGATATGAGTACACTGAAGTATTCATTACTGGACTACTGGTCTTCCTAATAGCAACACGACTGATCCTGATTCCTGATTGCAAATTTGCGAATTGGCAAATTGAGTGTCACTGGATCCTATAGCTTAGGTAATCAAATGCTATTTGTGACACAAAGAGGTTCGATATCTACTATTCCAATAACAATTTCGAGCAAGTGGAAAAAGAATTACATTTTCTTTGTACATGTTGCAAACCCACATGTCTTGACTCGCAAATCCGGTGTCTTCTCGATCTTTTCTTAGCATGTTGATTAGTACAATGACTTCTCAAATGTACATATTGCTGTAAGATTTACATATACAGTATTAGCACACATCCCATCTCTACAAATTTAAATAAACTCTCCTTTAAAGATTGTTTAATGCATGAAGCTTTTATTGTTTTATTTCAGTAAAATAAAAATGACCTCATAATATATATATATATATATATATATATATAATTATCAGGCGCCGGAAATGCATGTTATTTATGGCTTTAAGCCCCTCTCAAGGGATTAATAAATAAGAGGGTATTAATAATGTTAATAATACATTGAACCTCTTTTAAGGTTACTGACATTGTACATATGCTGTAAACACTTCTAATTCACTAGTATTTTGTAACTGATTCCTATGAAAATTTGAAAAAACCCTTCGAAAATCAGACTTGAGAAAAAAAATATGGGGGGGGTATGAGAATCACTTTCTGTTGAAGCAATTTTTCAGGTTATCTAGAGGGCTTTCTTTACTTGAAAGAAGTTAGAGCGCTCCTTGTTTGCAGCATCAACATCGTCCTGGGATGCAACTGCAACCGCAACTCCTTTATCTTTAACAGCAGCATCAATTGCATCAGCAAATTCCCTGAAGTCCTTCAAACTGTTGGAATGAACAAAAGAAAATTCTACATATATTACTTCAAAAGGTTCATAGATCGATGTACTCAGTCGAAAGTAGAGAGCTCCAAAAGTAATTCTAATAACATGACATAAATCTATAGTTACAAGCAGGACCAAACCCAATCTATTTCGTTTTTATGATTTAATCTGTAAACGGGAGTTATGTGATGTCAGATTGCGCTGACAAATCCTAGTCAGTTCTTGATTCCGATTTTTATTAATAGAAAACCTCCGCAGCTCCATAGCAGGTCTAAACTAACAAATGTGTTACCATGTTTATGGGTAATGAACTTAACAATATTATCCTTACCTCGTAGATAATATCTCTCCACGTCTCTTTTGCCTTTCCTCTTCTGTAATTCCTAATAGATGGCGTAACAAACTGAAAAAATAATAAAGAAAGGATGAATATGATATCTAATGAAACCCATGAGAAGGACATTAATGGCAACAAAAACAATAAGAAGAGTTCATTCGCAATCCACCTGAGATTTCTAATGGGATGAATGAACAAAAAAAAAAAAAAAAACCTCTTCCTCGTATTGAATCAATTCCGCACAATAGATTTAGAATACCACCACTTACATAATAAGTTTGCAAAACCTATAATCTACTTAGCAATTTTTTGAAGGTAAAATAAGATCATGTATCAAATATTATTTTGTTTTCAATAAAATAAAATTGAAAAAATATATATATATATATATATAAAAATAAAAATAAGAGTGACAGTCTGTCAGAACAACCACACATACCGACAAAAAGTAAGAATTGGCTGTTAACATACCTACTATAACCTTTGGCGTCGGGCAGCTGATATGAATCTACATCTCCAATGGTCCCAATAATTGCTTTAGTAAGTGCATCGTCATCCATTTCCAATTGCCGTAAATAATCCCCAGTTCCATCATATATGTCAAGTGTCTTTAGCAAGTTGGGATCCCGATAAGATAGTAAGGAAAATACACCTACATAAGGAGATCCAAAGGTCAGATTGTTCAAATAGCTACCAGAAAACTGTGCCAATATATATAGAATGATAATGCACCTGAATGAGTGTCAAAATCACAGAAACCTCCATATGCCCCGCCACTAACCCGGACACGATCCCACAACCATGTATTGTTAATGTGTTTTGATATTACATAGGCACTTCCATTGAGCTGGTAACCTGTGCTATAAATGTTGGCTGCTTTCCCAACATAATTTACCTGCAAAAGGTAGAAGTTTAGATACACTTATCCATATATAAGAATTAAAAAAAAAAGAAAATGAAAAAAGAAAAAGGAAAACGAAAAGAGACTAGGACCTGGGTAGGTACTACAATAGCTTCATTGGATAAAGGAAGAAGTCGAGCATTCCATTTAGCTTTTTCAACGGGAGAGTTGTCAGGAAGCATATCCAGAAATTTGCCAACAAACCTTTCTGAGTTCATTAGATTTTTCCCATTGGCAGTTAAATTTACCAGGCAACCTTCCCTAGAAAGTAAGGATTTGCGAATCTCCTCAAGAGATGACGAAATCCCAGCCCAATCTTGATCAACTTTCTCTTCAAGAGTTTGTAAGAATTCCAAGTAGCTAACAGTATAACAAAAATACAACTTACATTAGTAAGTTAATTAGGCATGAGATGTTATGTTAACGTGG
Organism: Dipteronia sinensis; assembly: GCA_033220585.1. Classification (NCBI taxonomy): domain Eukaryota; kingdom Viridiplantae; phylum Streptophyta; class Magnoliopsida; order Sapindales; family Sapindaceae; genus Dipteronia; species Dipteronia sinensis. The sequence continues at coordinate 8,926,263 of CM065643.1, read as the reverse complement.
CTTGGTTCTAGAAATTAACCAAGCTAAAAAGGAATTTTCTAATAAAAAAAAAATGGATCTGTCATTCATTATCAAACTGCGCAGAACAAATCCTAGATATACTTCATTTTTTATCATTTAACAATTTTCAGATTGAGAATTAGACATGACACTGTAGACAGTAAAGGTTGGCTCATAGTCATAGGAGAAATCACTTAAAACCATCCAAATATTCCAACCTGACACCGCCCATTTGTTCAGAAATACACCCTGCAACATTTAACTTTGCATCCATTCTTGCAGCTGCAATTCCATGACCACTGCCTCTCAATCGATTCTGAAAATAAATACGAGGTCTGCGATAAAAAAAGAGTTGCATTTTTTTGTTTTCTAATATGGCTCTGTAATATCACAATATATACCTCCATTCTTGCTTTGCTCTGGGAAACAAACTGCTTGAAACGCTGCTGGTCTGTAAACTGGACTTCTTGAAGGACACAATTAACCTGTGATTGGAAAACATGCATGGTATAACATGTTGAATGGTATAACATCAAACAATAGCCCAAGTATCACAGTTTCATTTATATCAACAAACGAAACGTTTACACATTTAATTTGGCAGTGTAAGAGAAGAGAGGGGGAAAGAAGAAAAACTGAAGCAACATCATTTAGTTTTACACCATAATTAACAATCTTAGTAGAGAAGAAATAGTTTCATGGTTACAAAAACAAAAAGAGAGTTGCTCCGGTAAGTCAATTCTTCCTCCGTTTCTGACAAACCATAAAATAAATGAAAGTACTTGAGAAATAACTGTATGAAATGCATCAATCAGAGGTATCTAGAACTTTACGAACTCCATTGCTGATGTTCCCTCATTATATGGTTAAAGCTAAATTAGGAAAAAAAAAGGGTAATTGTTGTATCTACATGACAAATATAGTTATATAGTTATAATACCGATTCTTAAGTGTTGTTAATACTGCATCCAGGATACAAAACACTGAAGAAATAAAGACAGATAAAATAGATCCATTGATAATTTTTTCCAAAAATGAAATTACCAGGTTAAATAGATCTTCAGCACGTCCTGCCATGGCCTTGCCTCTAACAATCATATGACAACAAGGATCCTCTTTGCCTTGTACAGATGATGTGAATGGATAAACTGATATTCCTCCAGTTTTCCTCCCAATTAACTGATTAAGTTGCACAAAAGTCAAGTCTTTTGTACCCATCTCCAGCAACGATTGACTGTCAAGTTTATAACAGAAGTCAAAATATGTAATCTCTGTCAACTTGGTAGAACTATAGAAGAAACACATTAAATGCACGTAGTTTGTTCAACATCACAGGTATCGTTACTACTTTTCTGCTAGCATGCTATATGTTCTATAAGTGGTTTTCTCTTCTTCTCAGTGAGATCTAAATACCTAAAAGATTCTGACAGGAAATCAGCTCGAATTCATGCCAATGAGATAGGCTAACGAAGCCATTTCTTACTCAGGTAAGTGGGTAACTATGAATAAGCTCCAGAAATAAACATAAAATCTTCCAGATGATATAAAAGTATGTGAAGAAATGTTGACAAGATATAGTTGGTTTAAGAAAATTAAATTGAAAATAATAATAATAAGAAAAGGTAATGCTAAACAACATAAGGCAGTCAGACTCTGGAAGAGGCTAATGCTGCCTGTGATAGTGTGATTGTTGACAATTTAACTCAGATTGATAAGACCAAAGTATGAGATGGACCTACTTATCATAATGAAGGTTCTATATTGGTAAGAAAGATTATTAAATGCATGGGTTGAGGCAGCAAGAGACGACATAATTTCTCCATATCCAACAAGAAATAAATCCCAAAAGGAAATTAATGGCTAAAACCAAACAGTGTAGCTCACACCAAGTGGTTAAAACGAAAATCATTTAGAGAATGCATGCATATAAGGAAGATGGGAGAAAGAAATGGTAAGATATCCACAGTAGGCTTTTTGATAAGACTTTACATATTAATTTTTTGATACAACCCTATTTACAGGGAGAAATACAGCATAAAAAAATGACCATAACTTCATTTCACGAACACAGCAGACATAACTTTTCCTTGGTAGCAACCTAAACATTTTTTGTAAGAATAATACAATTTGGAGAATGTCACGGATTAAATAATAATAATAATAATAAGAATGAAAAGAAGAGAACAGGGTATGCACAACAAGAAATTGGCAATTAGCAACTTAAGGCAACATCTTACCAGAAAAGCGGTACCAAAGGAAGAAGCTCTTGTTTCAGCGGACTCATATCAAAGACAACTTCTGTATAAAGGACATCATTTGTGAAAAGGTCATGCTGCAGAACTTTTACACCATTGATATTACCAACCTACAGTAAAATGTAGAAAACCTCAGTTAAATCCTCCAACTCAAAGGGAATACGCGAAACACTCCAACCCAAAGCAGAAGGAGTTATGATAACCTCTGTGGGAACAGATATAGGTTCTTTAGGAATGTCATGTAAAGATAGACATGGAACACATTTCAAAGCTTCAGGAGGGTCGGGAGTTTCTTGCTTCAATCGTAGCTCCTGTGTCGCACGGGCTAGCTCAGCCAGATCTTCTTCTGTCATACTTGCTTTAAATTTCGCGAAAAATTCTTTCTCAGCCGCCTCATCAAGTGAAGATTTCTCTGTATCAGGCTGTAATCGTACAAGAAGATGATTAGCATCTAACAACAGCAAGGAAAGCACCAAATAAACACAGGAAGAGAGCTAAAGACAAAATAATTACCTGCATTTCTACAGTAACAAGGTGACGATTGTTCAATATAAATTTCTCAATTAAAGGAGAGAAGACAGCCTTAGCCCCTTCCTCCGCTATTCTTGCTTTCAGGGCCATCAAGGGTTTCTCATATTTTAATGGCTCAAAAGGATCCATATCATATATCCATTTACCCTATCAAAGAAAAACCAAATCAAGCGTTGACATTGAAAAACCCAGAGAAATATGGTGTGCAGTATCTATAAAGAACTAACAAAAGAAACACATCTTACCATGGATCGAAGCATCAGTGATAAGCCACGAGGAAATGACCCAGTGTTATTTTCCCTGAGAGAGAATTCAATAGTATTCATGGATGCTTCCACAGCTTCTGAATCAAAACCTTCCTCTGCTAATTTTTTCAGTGTACTCATGATTAATTCTTCTACCTTCTGAATATCATCTTCAGAAACATTCTTCAATCCAATACTAAACTGAGGCTGAAGAAGGTCATCCTCAATCCCACCACCAACAATGGCATCTCCAAGACCACTTTCCAGTAAAGTTTTCCTCAAGGGAGAAGCAGGAGTTCCCAGCATAAGGTGATCCAAAAACCCTAGGGTAAGTTCAGTTTCCAAGTCTAAGGGTTTATCAGAAAGCAACCAATTGAGGCATACCATGTGCTTCTTTTTGTTATCTCCACCTTCACCAGCAGGATATTTCTCAACTATCCTAACTGGCTCTGAAAATAGTTTTTGTGGTTCAATTATTGATTCACTGGCGGCTGAGTTTGCATCAAACATGTCCAGATACTCTGTGATAGAGAAACAGAATAAGATGCTATGTTCTATATAATCAATTGAATTTATAACTTATCATTAAACTAAACCCTAGATATAAACCTTTTCGCGCATATTTAGACAGTGAAGTTATGGAAACAGTCAAACAGATTGCATAAAGAACATTGGTTTTGTTTTAAATTGTCTGCCAAATATCATAGTTTTTAAGCCAATCGGTACATGAAATGGTAAAGGGAACTGTTTTCGGCTAAAAGTTGTACCAGCTGGTTAGTAAAAAGAATAAAATATATGGTATACTAGATACAATAACCAAGATAAATTATAATATCATTATTTATTTTTGGAACTAGTTGCATCAAAGCAACTAGAAGCGACACACATTTAGAGAAGGAGATTCTAGTTTCCACATAGGTCAATCTGGTGTCAATTTCAACTAACATTCATACATTAGCACCCGTTATTTGAGGGGACACTCCAAAGAGGTCTCCATTGGTGGAACAAAAGAAATTAGTACTTAGTTCTTCATCAGTAGAGTTATCAGTCATTACCACTCAGGATGCGTAGGCGTTCAGTTGGATCATCATCCCCATAGAACCATATCCTGGCATTGCTGGGGTGGTAATATTTACGGTGGAACTCCTGTGAATTTTCCAGAAAACAAGATACAATATTATGTATTAACGTCAATGAGAATAACTAACACATCAGTACATACAAAGTATAGTATTATTCTTGGGTTCCCATGGAGACAATTAGGCGGTAAAACCCTATTCGAATCAGTGATATATACACATAAAAATACTTATCATGACTGTATATATTTATGCAACTGAAAACATTAAAACTCCAGAACGTTAACTAAATGAAAATTTAAATGAGGAAAAACTGAATGACACAATTCAGAACCACTCAACCACCGTATTTCAAGACAAAATAAAAAGTAAACTGAGAAGCAAGTTATTTAAGTGCAACCACAACAAATGATAATCTTCACAAAGATAAAACACCTACTCAATTATCATTTGAAAGTTTAATCACATGATACCAACATACTAAAACAAACATTAACATGTTATATGAAACCAACCTTAAATTCCTCAAACGTCAGCTTAGGAATAACTTTAGGGTCACCACCGCTATCAACACCATAGGTGTTGTCAGGAAATAGAGCCTGTGAAGAAGTTGCAAAACACAGTTATAGAAACAAACATGAGAGCTGTATCAGAAGCATTTACACAAAACAACTAATGTTAGTGAACTAAGATGAAAGCATCCTTGCATTGACTTGCCTCTAGGCACATATCACACCATCACCGAATAAGTTTAAGGTCCAAGTGGAAATCATCCACGGAAACTATTACCACATGTATTTCAGTAAAAATGGAAAATTAGCATAACCAGCACCCAGTTATCTCAAAACAACTTAGTCAAGATTGCATTAATTTCTAAGAGAAAAATATAAATGAGATTTGCAGCTAATATTTGCTCAACGTATGGCCGTATGCTATAAGCATAACCTAAATATAAAGTTTAGCTTAAAGTTAGTGTTATGCATAAGCTTTAAGCCAACTATGCAGGTAACCCACCATTGCATATCGATGATTAAATTGAAAGTAACATAACTGCATATCAGCCAATAATTTTATCAGCACCTGGATTTATGGTCACTTAACATATTATTGGGATTTGGGATGGGAATAATTGATACTTCCAAGTAATATAAATCAGGAAAAGGTTCCGCATAGTCACAAAGTTTGAAGAATGTGAAAACATTAACTAGACAAGAATGGAGAACATGCCTGTTGAGAGACCCGGCCTAATATATTATCGGGCTGAGAATAGACACCTTTCATCTCGTTAAAAACAACACCTGCAGTCAAAAATAAAAAAAAAAGTGGGTAAAAATTATGTAGTCAGGAGATGGATAAATCATCACCAGAAAAAAAAAAAAAAGTTTTGTCGTAATGAAAGGAACATTTCAGTAAGGCAATATCACAATGGAAGTTCCTTTCTTCTTTTGAACATTAATTGGGAGGTGGCTGTAAACAGATAAAAGGTTTCTTTCTTCTTTTTGTGGGAGCTTTTTGGATAGGCCTGTCTTTTGGGGTTTGTGTATTCTTTTTCTGCTGGCCTTGGCACTTTTTGTAAGATAGGGCTGGCTTTCCTCCTTTTCTTTGTACATGTTTTTTGTCTTATGAAGTTTTATTGTTTTTGTTTGAAAAAAAAAGTAAGGCAATATCACAATGAAACCTTTATAAGAGATGTCATCTGAAGGATTGTTTAGCTCAAAATGCCAACCCTCCTGCTGAAAAGTATGGAAGTCCTCCACACATTTAGGGAAGAAGACAGCATCCAGGTAGACATCAACCAGATTATAGAAATCCTGTTCAAAAAAATTATAAAATTAGTGTAGTTTTAATTCAAAATGGAATGATATTTTCCCAAATTTAGTTACATTTCTTATATAATCTAACTCATTCTACCTTTGCATTTGTGGAAGCAACTGGGTAACAAGTCCTGTCAGGATATGTGAATGCATTCAGAAAAGTATTCAAGCTCCCTTTCAATAATTCAACAAATGGTTCTTTTAAGGGGTACTTTCTTGACCCACACAACACACTGTGTTCCAATATGTGTGGAATCCCAGTTGAATCTTTCCTGCATTAGCAATTAGTCGCAAGAACATGATTAGATATTTTGCAATGACTAATTAAATAAAGAACCTAAAAGCAGCTTGGACTAGAAATTTCGTTATGCATAAATACTGGATACCCAGTTTAGGAGAAATAGTCATGCTTTCTCATGCAGTACTCTGAAAACAGTATCATAAACATAAGTACATGACTACGTATTTTACTATCATCTTCAAAATACCACAATCACCTGAAATTACATATCATATGTGATATGACAAAGCTTTTAAATATTAATTGATTCACCGCACAATTAATGTTCCCCACAAATTCATGATAACACCATTATACAGAGTTTAACTTCCAAAAAAAACAAAGGCTATTTGATAAATTACTAGTAAAACAAGGCAGCCAATAAAATATGCTATAAACTAAGCTGTAATGATGTACCCAATTCAAATTAAGTCAATCCCCATTACCAAAATTTCGCTGTACGTGGATAAATAAACTATGCAATAATTTAGAGAAAATAGTACATATATAAAAACTTACGGAGGAGTTCGAAGGACGATGCCAAAGACCTTGTTCTCATCATCATTTGATACAGACATGACCTCGGCACCAGTTTTCTTGTGTTTGAAAAGCACGGCCTTTGATTTACATTCTCCAATGAACTGTTCTGATACCTTTTCGAATCCAAGCTTCTCTGCAACCTCATTACTGACTTCTGCAACATCTATACCACCAAAACCAATCAAAAAATTGATCAAAACTCCATTTAACACACTACGTAAATATTCTTATTGGCACAAAATCCTTCACTTGCATTATACACATCAAAAAATTAATTTGTGCATGCAAGCAAATTTACAAACAATTAAATCACCAATTTTGAAAATTTTATATGCCATCGTCACCCCAAAAACAATGGAAAAAAAAAAACCTACAAATGACAAGACATTAATGAAGTATAAATGTGCTCTGGTATCTTATAAAACAAGAGTCAACAATCACTAATTTAGAATTTTTTTCAGTTCATATAATGATAAAAGCAAGTTCAATTAAACATCACCATACAACAAAAACAATAGAAAGAACTCTAAAACAAATCTCCAAGTAAGTAAACAAGTACAATTGGAAAGATAAAAAAAAAATTAAGCAGCATTCAAAGGAACAGTAGCAATAAAAGTTCAATATTGTTGCTAATAAATTCTTAATAAACAAAATCAACCACCAATAAAGAGAGCGCGAATTCAAAAATGAAATTTGCACCTGGAGAGGGCTGTGTTGGAGGAGAGGCGACTGCGCGTGGAGAAATGGAAGAGAAGTGTTTATTGAAGTGTAATGAAGAAGACGATAAAGCGACATTTAATCTTCTGTGGCTGCGGAGCAGGGAGCGTCTCGTGAGGTTTCCAAACAAACGATGCTGATTACGTCTGGAAGCAGCAACAACTGACGCAGATGATGATGAAGCGCGAGAAAAGGAAGACCTAGAGAGCTTGTGAGAAGAGCGGAAGTAGAATCTGTTGCAGGCGAGTGAAGAGCAGGAGAGAGACCGAAGAAGAGCTGCTCGCTCCATTGTTATGGATTGGATTAACCTAAGCCAAGTTCTGCAACACAGGGACACAAGTTTGTATTTTGTAGATTAAACAGTGAGTTTTGCGTTTGGTTTTGTGTTTGTGACGTGGTGGGTTTTGATTGGTTGGGTTTTTGGGGTTTTGTTTATGAGACTTATGGATGGGGAAATATCTGTCTATCAATTTAGTAATTTAACGGTGAGAGATGCGAATGAAAATGTATGCTTTTGTGGTCTGAAAAGTACCAAGTTTTCTAATTAATTCTTGCCCTCAAAAATTAAATATTAAACAAAAACAACAATATATTTTTTTAGGGGTATTATCACTAAAGTCCCTGCTTTTTTATGAATTGTCACATTTTTAAACGACTTTGCCATATTAGTCACTTTTTTTTTCAAAATACATCACTTTAGTCCATTTAACTAAAAACTAACGGTCAACTATAACAGAATATATAAAAATACAATTTTACCCTTACTATTATTTTTAAAAAAATTTCTTTTAGTCCCTCTAGTTTCAATAATAGCTGGCCAACCCTTGAAAAAAATTAAAATGACTCCATCAAGGTTTGAACCAAGGTTGAAACTTAATAAACACAAGTACTAACCAGCTGAGCTACATTAGCTCATAGTTGAAGATTTGTTGATTTAAATGTGTGTATATATATATATATATATATATATATATATATATAGTTATGTAATTTGTTTAAACTAATTTAAATATATTTATATAATTTAAAATAAAATCATATATATAATTTAAAATAAACACATATTCAATAATAATATATAAAAACATATTTATGAAAATGAAAAAGAAAATAACAAAATTAAAGGAAACCCTGAAAATCCAAAAAATCAAACCCCGTAAATTTGTTTCTTTATTTCTTTATTGGATTTTTTTCCTTTTCAAAAGTATATTATTTCAATTTGATAAAAAAAACTCAGAAAATTAAAGCCCATAAATTGAAAAGGGAAAAAAATCAACAACAAAAATAGAAAAATAAAAATAAAAATAATAATAAACTCATATTTATATAATTTAAATTAAACTCATATATTATAATAATATATAAAAACATTTATGAAAATGAAAAAGAAAATAATAAAACAAAAGGGAATAAAGGAAAAAAAAAAGCAATTTTTTTTAATTTTTTTTCCTATTTTTGTTGTTGATTTTTTTTCCCTTTTCAGTTTATGGGCTTTAGTTTTATGGGTTTTTTATCAAATTAAAATAATATACTTTTGAAAAGAAAAAAAATCCAAAAAAGAAAGAAAGAAACAAATTTACAGGGTTTGATTTTTTGGATTTTCAGGGTTTCCTTTAATTTTTTTATTTTCTTTTTCATTTTCATAAATATATTTTTATATATTATTATTAAATATGAGTTTATATTAAATTATATAAATGATTTTATTTTAAATTATATAAATATATTTAAATTAGTTTAAACAAATTGCATAACTATATATATATATATATATATATACAATTAAATCAACAAATCTTCAACTATGAGCTAGTGTAGCTCAGCTGGTTAAAGCTTGAGTATATTAAGTTTCAATCATTTTATTTTTTTTCAAGGGTTGACCAGCTATTATTGAAACTAGAGGGACTAAAAGAAAAAATTTTAAAAATAATAATAAAGGTAAAATTGTATTTTTATATATTCTGTTATAGTTGACCGTTAGTTTTTAGTCAAATGGACTAAAGTGATGTATTTTGAAAAAATAAGGGACTAAAGTGACTAATATGGCAAAGACGTTTGAAAATGTGACAATTCATGAAAAAGTGGGAACTTTAGTGATAATATCCCTTTTTTTAACATATTATTGTCCTCAAAAATTAAATACTAAACAAAAACAACACCAACCAAAAAAACTTTTTAAAAAATAACATTCTTCAAAATTATAATCCTATATTCCTATTGGTGTTTTTTCTCTTAACGGTCATCTACCGAATAATCCGAATTTCTATAGTAGACTTCAAATTTAAAAAATATTTTCTTATTTCTCTTCTCAAGACAAACAACTTTTAATTAAAAACAAAATGCTTATTTAACATTTTAGTACCTATCGATAGACATGACTATGGTTTGATTCCAACTATGGAATCGAATCTGAACCAGAGGACTAAGAATTGGACCGTGAACCGGAACTAGGGAGGTTCCGATTTCGATTCATATTCCTTTGTTCTCAAAACCGAACCCAAACATGTGGTTGGATTCTGATTTTGGAACCACTGGTTCTCTTTCATATATATATATATATATATATATATATATATTTTATTTTTTTAATATAAATCCTAAATTTTTAATTCTTAGATCTCAGTTCTTCTCATTCTTTCTATCTCTGATCTAGACATGACCGCGGTTCGGTTCAAATCGTGGAAAAATATCAGAACCGGAACCGGAACCGTGGGGCCGGTTCTAGAACCGTGAGCTTGAAAGGTCCGGTTCCGATTCCGATTCCGATTCCAATTCCGATTCCAATTCCAATTCCAATTCCAATTCCAGCTCTTTACAAAAAAACTGATCTGGAACCGTCGGTTCGGTTCCAGTTCTAGAACTACAGGTTCCAAACAGCTTTTTTGATAAAATTTTTTTACAATTTTTCCTTTCTCTATTTGACTATTTCATTTTTTTTCCAGATATCTCTCTCTCTATTTCATTCTTTTTTTACAGATCTCTCTCTATCTCTCTTCTTTCTTTCTTTCTTTCATTCTTTCATTCTTCTTTCCAAAATCCGCAGATCCATGATCCATCCTCGATCCATCGATCAATTCCATCCATATGAATATATTCCTGTGTCTATTCAATTCCAGAATCCACAGATCCATTCCTTCATAGATCGATTTCATCAATCTCTCTCATCCACATATACACATATATATCTCTCTCTCCTCCACAAATTCCATCGATTCCATAAATCCACATACGAAAAAGCTGAGCCACTGAGGAAGACGAAGAAAGAATGAAGAAAATGATGGCCGTTGTGTGTGTATGGGTGTGTCACGGTGTGTGTGAGAGAATGAGAGAGAGAGAGAGAGAAAGAGAGAGATGAAGCCATGAAGATAATTTGAGAAAATCAGAGTTGGGGAGATTTGAGTTGTGAAAGTGTTATTTGAGATTTTGGTAGACATGGGGAAAATATGGGTTGGGGAGATATGGAGATTTTGGGTTAACTGATAAGTGTTATTGGGGTTTAAAAAAAAGTAACCGAACCGCCTGAAACCGGGGAACTGGATAGGAACCGGACCGGAACCAGCGGTTTGGAACCGGAACCGAACCGCGGTTATGTCTATTCTGATCACTTCTGATCTCTTCTTCGATATCTTCTTCGATCTCTTCTTCTTCAATCTCTTCTTCGATCTCTTCTTCTTCAATCTCTCTTCGATGTAACAAATCATATCATAAAAACTCAAGCATAATAGGTTCAGAGGATTGATTTTGATCGTTGGTGTTATTGTTCTTTAGGTGTTTCTTTGGCTGTTTTGGCTCCTGGGTTATTGATCTGTGCTTCTTTGTTTTGTTGTTGTTTCGCTTGTCTGGACGCCCAGATTCTTGTCTTCCTTTGTTGTTTGTGTTCTGTTGATTTGTGTGTGAGAGAGATGACAATCGATGAACTGATGAATGTGATTTAGGATTGTGATATGGGTTGGGTTTGTTTGGGTAGTGATTTGGGATTTGTGAACTAGGTTGGTTTGAGTAATACTAATTGGTGGTATATTGCCATATTGGTATGGGTGACTGGGTTTAAAAAAAAAATAGAACCGAACCGGTTAGAACTGTCGGAACCGGATCAAAACTGGGAACCGGAACCGAACCGGACGAGGGTCATGAATACCTATTGATAGTTTTATGTGTAATTGACATTAACTTAATAACTTTGTTTTAATACACCTAAAAATATGACTCTAACAAAAAAATTAGTCCTATGCAAGAAAAGAGCGAGATCCATTAAATCTTGTGTTGTTTGTCAAGCCTTTAGTCTTTTTTTTTTAACCATGTTGTCGTTTAAGTTGAGTAAATGGCGTTTTGATCGGTTTAAGTTAAGTAAATTGATTATCTTTTGCTAAAACTTAATCGATGGTTGTGTGGCTTTGCTTTTGAGGTTTTAATGGTTGCCATTAAATTTTACATATATTGTTTTTCATGATGGAGTTTGATCACTGTTACATAAAGGTCACCGACTCTAGAACAATAGTGATTAAGATTCAAATTAATGCCGGTTTAGATCGATAAGTGCATCCTTTCATGGTAATGGTTTGTATTTTGTTTATACTCCTTTAGGAGGGTGTATTCAATTAGGATTTCAAAAGACTTTTAATGACTTTTTTAAGTGGATGACTTTTACAGATTTCATGGACTTTTATAGACTTTAGAGAATTATGAAAAACTTTCATAGACGTTCATTTCAAACAACTTTCAGAGACTTTCATTTTAAAAGACTTTCATAGACATTTATAAACATTTATTGATTTTTAAATATGATATATACTTTGTTTTAGCAAAATTATATAGAATTCTCATATCAATAAAAAAATATTTTTAAAAAAGAATAAAAAAATCATTGTTAATTAAACTTGATAAAAACATTCTTGCCTATATATGTGATTTTAAAATTTTTATTTGTAATTTTATTATATTTTGTATCATAAAGATATTATGCACCTAATTTTTTTTAATAATTAGTCAAAATATTATAAATTTTCTTTTAGAATAAATGTAGCGAATCGACAATAATATTAACGTTTATAAGTCTCTACGAAAGTATGGCAATGTGTATAAAAATCTGTTGAAGATAAAATATAAAAACTGCACATAGTTGTTGAACACGATTCACCCCTAAAAGTGGGTGATTTGATATTGATCATAATCTCATAGAATCACGTTCATATGCGACTTTGATTATGGCATATTAGTATGATTAAGTAGTGGTTTTTGTCTTTTATTATTTTTAATTTACATAAATGAAGACATAAATGAAGTTTGTTTGATTTGTTTTGGTGTTGTTTAGTTGCTTTGAAAACAAAGGTAAAAAAATAAAATCTCTCGTTCTTAATTGCATAGCCTATGGAGAGTTATTTTATATTATTTTTTTAGTTAATTTTTTTTTCGTTATAGATCGTTAATGTTTGTATTTTTTTTATAATGTCTATTCATTTTAGAAGTTATTTGTTTTATTTTATTTGTAAAATTTGTTAAGAATGTGTGTTCTTTTACTTGAAAATATAACATATGTTTGATGGTTAATGTTTGTCAAAGAGATTTATGTTTTTCTTCTAAAGTGAATTCTTTTTATTTAAAAAAAAAGTCATTCAAAGTCTTTGGTAGGAATGAAAAACAAATTGTGAGATTTGTTATAACTAAAAGTCATTAAAAGTCGTTGATATTTAAAAGTCATTAAGATTTTGAATATCTCCTGACTTTCATATACTATTAAAAAGTCTTGATTGAATATCACATGACTTTTAAAGACTTTTTTAAAGTCTATAAAAATATGTATTGAATACCCCATGACTTTTTATAGAGTCTTTAAAAGTATACATTTAATACACCCAAACTTTTTAATTCCATAAAAGTCATTAAAAGTCTATTGAAATCCTAATTAAATACTCCCCTCTTAGTCTTTGTTTTCAGAGATTTTGTTGTTTAAGTTAAGTAAATGACATTTTGGACGGTTTGAGTGAAGTAAATTGATTATTTTTTTTGTTAAAACTTAATCAATGATTGTGCGGCTTTTCTTTTGGGTTGTAATGGTTCCCTTAAATTGTACATATTATTTTTAGGATAGAGTTTGATCACTATTACTTAAAGGTCACTGGCTTAGAACAATAGTGATTAAGCTCCAAATCGATGCCGGTTTAGATCGAGAAGTACATTCTTTCATGGTAATAGTTTGTCTTTTGTCTATGCTTTTTTAGTCTCTCTTTTTTCAACAATATTGTCGTTTAAATTAAGTAAATGACATTTTTGTCGGTTTTAGTGAAGTAAATTAATTTTTTTTTTGTTGCTAAAACTTAATAAATGGATTTGTGGCTTTGCTTTTGGGGTTTTATCGGTTCCCCTCAAATTTTAAATATATATATATATATATATATTTCAGTATGGAGTTTAGGGATGTTAATGGTATGGGTTGGGGACGAGTTTTTCATTACCATCCCCAATCCCAATTTGTTTGAGAAATACCATCCCGGTGAATACCTACCTTATAATAAACGATACAAGTACAGGGATTCCCTATTAGGGAATCGGTTCCTTGCCCTATACAACCCTCACCAACATTAATGTATTTTTCTTTAATGATTTTAATAGAGATTATATCAAAATTATTGGATAATATAAAAATTATAATACAAAACCATTAGCAGTTAACAAACTCTAAATCAAGTATAGCATAACACAGCTCATTAACAAACTCTAAAAAGATATAGAAAATTACACAGAAAGTTGTAGTTTTGTATATATATTTTTTAATAATGGATGACGTTTTTCAACATAAATATAATTATATATATATATATATATATCGGGTGCGGGGATGGGTCGGACGGGGATTGAAAATCCAAAAACCATCCCAAAACTAAATCGGGGATCGAAAAAATTACCAAACTCATGCCACAACATAAATGGTAGATACTAAACCTGCTCCTAACGGGACGGGTCCACATGGGTCTCCAGACCAATTGGTAATTTTAACATCCCTAATTTGGAGTTTGATTACTATTACTTAATGGTCACCAGCTTTAGAACAATGGTGATTAAGCTCCAAATCGATATCGGTTTAGATCAAGAAGTATATTCGTTTAATAATTTGTATTTTGTCAATGTTCCTTCCACTCCCTCCCATTTTCATAATTTTTTATTTTTAATAATTTTCCACTTCTTTTCAATTGCAGGCTACCTTCTTTGAATAATCGTTATCATTTCTACTAAGTTTCTTGCCTTTTGTGTTGAAATTAATCACGATGAGCTGTCGACTTTTGAACTTGACATTTATTTCAAGAACAATGATACACATGATCGCACACTTGCATCTTATTTACATTGTTTGATTAATATTATATTTTAGGGAAAAGATCGTTTTACCCCCTGACCTTTACTCTATTAGAAATGTGAGGATAAAGTTTATCCATATTGGTCCGTCTCCCCCCCTGAAATCAAAATAATGTTAAAATAACCTCTTATGTTAGCTTTTTCAACAGCAAAGCCAACTCTGACAATGTGCAATGGGTAAAATGATGAGATTACCCTTCTATGCCTTAAAAAACATAAAATAAAATAAAAAAAATTTGAAAACAAAAAAATTTAAAAAACATAATTTAAAGAAAAGATGGATCTCCACCATCCATATTTGAGATGGATGGTGGAGATGTATGTTTTTATTTTTTATTTAATTTTAAAAACAGAAATTAAAAATAAAAAATAATTCAAAAACAATTTTTAAGAAAAAAATTGTTTATTTGGTGCCGAATCTCTTTATAAGAAAAACAAAAAAGAAAAAAAAAATTGTGGATTTGGTGGGGATCCAGATCGGAGCTTCGATCTCTGCCAAATCTCTTTATTAAAAAAATAACAAAAAAAAATGTCTTCCATGA
This sequence comes from Dipteronia sinensis, assembly GCA_033220585.1. Lineage (NCBI taxonomy): Eukaryota > Viridiplantae > Streptophyta > Magnoliopsida > Sapindales > Sapindaceae > Dipteronia > Dipteronia sinensis. The sequence continues at coordinate 8,910,910 of CM065643.1, read as the reverse complement.
ACTCAACAACATCAATCTCAAAGACCTTGATTCCAGGAACCAACATCATCAAAATCATCAACACCAAACCAAATCTCTATGATGGAGAGATTGATCCAAATCATCAAAATCATCACCAGCCACCAAATTGATCCAAACACCAAATCCCCACCAAACCGATCCAAGCACCAAATTAACCAAACACCAAATCTCTCTCGATCTCTCGATCTATCGAATCCCTCTCTATCTATCTATCTATCTATCTATCTATCTTGAATCCCTCCCTCTAGCGGCGACCGTGGGGTTTGAGTCGCTGATGGTGGTTGGCGACGATTGGGAAGATGAATGGTGGTCGGTGTGGGGTCGGTTTTTGGTTTTTGGGCTTGGTTGGTGGGTGGGTGCTGTATTGTTGGTGATTTGGTTAGTTGGTGCGATCTTGAGATGGTGATTTGGTGCTTGGATTGGAACCAAATCCAAACCCAAGATCAAGTGTCGATCTCTTCTTCTTCTTCTTCTTTCTCGGGTTAGGGTGATTGACAATGGGTGTGGGTGGTTTGGTTTGGAAGTGGTTTACAGTGGGGGTGATTGGTGGTGGCGGTGGTGGTGTGTTTGTGGGCACCTAGGTTTTGGTTTTTCATGGTTGGATGTGTGATGAAGGGCGGCTAGGGTTTGGTGATGAAGTTTGATTTTTTGTTTTTGTTTTTATTATTATTAATCTGATTTTTGTTTTATATTAATCTGATGTATCTGAGATAGAGTGAAAGAGTTGTACGTGAGAGATTTAGTTTTTTAGTTTTTAGTTAATTTATTAATTTTTATATGTAAATTATATTTTAATTTTTAATTTTTTTAGTTTTATTTTTTTATATATAAATTATCTTTTAATCTCCACCATCCATCTTATTTAGATGGACGATGGATATCGATTAAGAATACATTTACTATATTGCCTTTTTAAATTCAACGGTTAACTCAAAAATGGAAGGAAAAGGTAAAAGAAAGGGTCTTTTATACATTAGTTCCATTTCAGGGGGAAGACCGACCAATATCAGTGAACGTTGTCCTCACCTTTCTAATAGGGTAAAGGTCATGGGGTAAAGGTCAGGGGGTAAAATGATCTTTTCCCTATTTTTTATCTAGTTTCTTACTTACATTGTTCGATTAATATAATATTACATTTTATCTAATTTCAGAGCTTAACAACAATGTGGGGAAAAATCTACTCATTAATCGCCTCTCCACCAATCGATCGAGGATCTCCCCTTGTTTTGTCTCTCGTGTCGTGTGTAAACATGAACACCGAAATCACCCCCATTTTGTTCCCAAAAAGTAAGTGAGTCATTAATTGTAGGTATAAAATGTCTCATTATTTTTGTTATTGATGTCAGAGTTGTTGCTGCAAGTCTTGGAGGATTTTTGCTTTTAAGTTCTGGGTTGTGGTCTCTTTTGCGTATAATACTTATAATTCATTTTGGTGTTTTTAAAGGTCCATAGTCTAAAAGCTTGTATCTAGCTTTCTTAATTTGTCGGTAACGATTTATTTTTAACTTTTTTATCTTTTTATAAATGTTAATCTTAATTAAAAAAAGTTTATGTTTGTATTTTGGTTAATGTACCAATTGTCAGCAAGGTTGTATCGTATGCATGATTCCTAGAGATCTGAATAGTTGTGCAATAATCAGTAATAGATGTCTCGTGGTATATGACCCGATTTTTTTTTTTTTTTTGCAGAGCAGAATATTTGATTTTACATTTGTGTCTGACTTTTCTATATGAACATTTATTGGCCATTGCAAATAAAGAGTCATGGTATGCGGACATTGTCAACTTCTTGACAAACGATATCATACCCCCGGATTTATCCTACCAAGGAAATAAAAGGTTCAGATGGCACATGAGGAAGTATTTTTGAAATGACCCCTACTCATTCAAACACATGGTGGATCAGATTATTAGGCGGTGTATCCCGGAAGGAGAACAAAGGGATATTTTGAAGTTTTTCCACAAGTTGAGTTGTAGAGGCCATTTTAGTACAAGAACAACGACCATGATGGTTTAAATTCAAAACTTTCGTAGGTAATTCATTCCTCTTGGAAACGACCCTTACTTACACATGGTGCTATCGTTTACGATTGGTGCACTTGCAAGGTTTTTAGTATTTTTGTTTGTCTATTTTGAAACCAACAAGTTTTTGGCACCGCTGCCGTGGAATAAATTGCTTACATGGTTTTGAGTTTCTTTTTGTCTTTATTTTTCTTTTAGGTTTATTTGGTAATTTTTCATTTATTTTTCTTTTTATAGGTTCATGAACGGTCGTTGTTATGTGGATACTTATCCTATAGAACAAGATCCTGAGATCGAAAGAACTCTTCATTTGTTCATTTGTAGGTTTATTTTTCTTTTTGTTTTTCTTTTTAGGTTTATTTTTCTTTTCCAAACTCACTTTGTTTAAGTGGGTCTATTTGACCCTAAGCCCAACCACCAACCAAAAATTCTTTTCTCTTGGAAAAACCCAAGGTAATTGAAGATCATAAAGCACAAAACTCAAGAGATAAAGCAATTACCTATGAAAAGAGTGCAGCCACGAAATTTGTGTTGAATCAACAAAAAACTTGAGCAAAAGGCTTCAAACTTGCTTGAAGAAGATAGAGAACTCCAATACGAAGATTTTCCAACTTGAATACTCAAAACATATGAGAAATGGTAGAGTTATGGTGTTTGGAAGTTGGAAAAATCTAGAGAGAAAGTTTTGTACCTATTTTTCTTTTTTTTCTTTTTTTCTTCTTGAAAGAAAAATGGGAGGGAAAATGGTATTTAAATGAGGGAAATAAGAAGCAATTAAAACAACCAATGGAGGGCTGCCACATCTACTTCCCATGGAGGGCGCGTAGCTTCCATTGGAGCAGAAGGCCCCTCTTTTCGTGGAGGCCACGCACCTCCACTAGGAAGGGGTGCAAGTGGCAATTTTTCCACTTCTCTTCCCTCGTGCACCTCACGCGTTCTTCGACCGTATTTGGGCCTCCGAACTCCGATTTCGAATCCATTTTCGAATTATGAATCGAGACTCCCTTATACACATGGATGTCAACAAAACTTTCATGAAAACTATGGAAATCTACCAGATACACAAGGACTTCATCATGTAGATTGCTTGTTTGAGATTTGTATTCTCTTGGTAGACAGACTTTTAGAAATGATTTTGGGCTTGAATGTGTGTGTAACTACTAAAATAGCCTAAACACTTGTCCCTAGTTGTGTGCTTACATCGGAAAAGTTGAGGCCAAACACTAAACCTCCATACACCTACATAACCTAAACACTTCACATACCCTAGTTATTGATCATGTTGAGGTATATAGCTTAGAAGAAGTTATGTTGCTCTAAATTGTGTAAAGCGTGTACTTAGACAAATGTATGTAAATTGTGCAAAGGCAAAGGCTTTCAAAAGAAATAGTGTGAAATATAAACACTTTACTCACAATTGGGTACAAATGTAGCACAATAGTTCAATGTGAAGGTTTATAGCCTAGACGCTTGAATTGTAATGTAAAGTGTTAATAAGCTCAAATTGATGTAAATGTAATGTGTAAACACCTTGGCATAGTTAGTAGCTTTATCTTCCTATTCCTACCATATCCTCCATCCCATACACCACCAAACTCACCTTGGCCACAATACAAATTAGGGAAAGTCCATTTGATCTCTTAGGAAGTCTATTTTGGGAATTTGATTCGATGCATGCTCTTTCCATGTTCATGGCATTTCAATTCCTTCCATGAGATCCATTTTCAGAAATTGTGTGTTATTGGAAAATACTCATATGCGATTATATTTGATTCCCGTACATAAACTCATTCGCATATGTTTGCTAGAGAGTGCATCTAGGATTCTGAGTGCAAAATGAGAGAAATCTAGTAAGGATTAGAGTCGAGATGAATTTTATCTTGGGCATTCTAGTGTAATTGTTTTGTAAACCGAAAGCATCCTAAGAATTGACATACTTGCATTGTGTGATGCATTGTTATTAAATGGTATATTTGAGATAGTAGGATCGAGGCGAGAAGGAAGGATAGCAAGAGAGGCATGTTGAGACGAAGAATGATAGAGATTCCCAGAATGAGAAGATAAATCCTGAACCGGTAGAGGTACTGCAAAAACTATTAAGAGAAAAAATCGACAACAAAAAAGAAGGTTTGCAAAGCAGAAAGGAACAAGGAGATAGTGGAGAATGCTACATACCTAGGCAAGCAAGGGATATCTGAAGGTAGTAATCTACCATATCTGACTCAAAGGGCTCAGACGTGGGGAATTTGAGGTTCAAGTAGGAACATGCAATGATGTTCTTCAAAATACCCTATGACTCAGTGGAGATATTCCCTTTCTCCCACACAGTCTTCCCACTGAATTGAGTAATGACACGAAATTTTGACCCCCCTAATATGGAGCGAGCTGCCCTAATCGCCTCCTACAATGATCTATTCACTTCGCCACGAACCATCCTTCTTCCTGGCTCCAGGAACCATGAATTTCAGAGGATTGTTGGGCCTCGTTGTTAGGTTTTAGATTTGTGTTGTCTTGATTCCATAACAAAACTCTCTTTCTTTGTAATGTCTAGTTGCTTTGGTGGTTCGTGGTTTATACAAGCTTCAAATAAGAAAATCAACTTTTCATGCAAAAATCGTCTTCAAGAGGAAATGTGCTTACTTGGATGCTAAGGTATCGAGATTCTTCTTCCTCTTGCAAGGCATAAGTGCACACACACACACATTGCATAACATTTGTGTCCCTGCATCGTTGCGCTAAATTTGTGTAACACTTTCACACACTTGTTGAAGTATGCACATGCATTAGACTTAATTTGACAATTTATGTAAACTTGCATGTTCTAGGACTATATCTAAGAAACGGCATACTTATGTGTTCTTGTATTTATTTGTTTGTGTTTTTATGTGTTTGAACTTTAATTTGAGCTTATATCAGGTTCCATTGAGTTTCGGTTGTTTTGGTTATTCATTCATTAAATTTCGAGTTCAAACTAGGAAGTTAAGAAACTTTCCTTGATTTTATCGTACATGGTTTTCGTCATTGTTTTTCAAGTTGAATTCCATATATTTTGTGAAAGTTGTCTTGACATCTTTTGTACGTGAGGGAGTATCGGTTGGTAATGTGAAAACATATTTGAATTGGGAGTTTGGAGGCCAGAGAACGATCAAAAAAACATTTCAGTGTGTGATAGGGAGCAAAAGGGAAGTGGGATGGCAAAGCCAAAACCACCCTACCTCGTGGAGGTACGTGGCCCCCACGGGAAGGCCACCATTCTGCTCTAGTGGAGGCCATGAGCCTCCACAAGGTGCTGATGTGGCAAGTGTTGATTGGTGGTCTTACCTCTCTCTCTCTACATATCAATTTCCCTCCACATATATTCAAATTTCGTGCAGAAATGTTTCACAACTTGTCCAATTTTGAGGTGTTACCACGTAAAAATCATTTGTGTTGATTTTTGTTTTTATTAGCTTTACTTACTTTGAATTTGTATTGATTCGTCCATTACTTAATTGTATTCATATTGGTTTGTTGGATCAATATTCTTGTTAAAGCTTACTTGTGCAATTGTATATCTTGTGAAGAAAAAGAAGTGAAAGAATTTGAGACTATACCTATTCACCCCCCCCCCCCCCTCTAGGTATACTTGACACTATAATATCAAGGGAATTTCAATTGGTATCAAAACGGGTGTCTAGAGGTAATTAGATAGATCCTTATTATAGTGTTTGTGTTGTATTTTGTTTTGTAAAAAAATCATTTTTTTTTGCTGTGGGTGATTCGATGCAGGGAGTGCTTCTAGTGCTAGGTCTCCACTCTTGAAGAGTGGTAAATACTCATTTTGGAAAAGTATGATGAAAGCCTATATTAGATCCATGAGTGATGTAGAAGAGGAAAATGAGTCATAGGATGATCGTGAATATACTAGCAATTCCATTGCTCACTTGACCATATATGAAGGAAGATTTGAGGATAGTAGTGAGGAAGGTGAATACTCTTCAAGTAGTGAAGATAGTGAAGTCTCCTCCATTCATGAAGAGATCGAAGCTTCCTTAAATCATGATGAAATGAGCTTCAATGAAAAGATCATTCAACTAACTAGTGAAAATGTCAAGAAGATTGATGAGAACAACAAGTTGAAGTTGATAAATGCCAATTTAGTGGTTATAATCAAAGCTCTTGAAATTGAAAAGAATATGTCTTTGGAGAAGATAAGCAAGCAAAGTGAAGTCATCAAGGAGCATGAAAAGACCATTGAAAAATATTTTTCAAAAGTGGAGGAAAGTGCTCAAGAGCTATATGATTTAAAAGAAGACTTTACTATGAATTTGTTTACCATGGAGGGAGAGATTAAGCAAAAAGAGAACACTTTGACTATCTTGAAGACAAAGGAGTGTGAGCTTAAAGATGAAGTCAAAGCTCTCAAAAAGTCTATTAATGCCATGAAAATTGGAGCTATTAAGCTAGATGAAGGAATAAATCTTGGAAAGTGTCATGGAGATATATGAGTGTCTTAGGGTTTGTAGAAGTAGTTAAGAAGACTCATACAACCAAGAACAAGTTAAGAAAGTCCGAGAAGAAGAAAGACTCAACTACCATTCCTTCCAAAATCAAAGACAAAGACAAGAAGAGCTATGGAACTTCTCAATCAAAGCATGCACATCAAAAAGGTATTTTTTCTAAATTCATTCAGGTTTGTCATTATTGTAATATGGTTGGTCACATTAGGCCTAGATGTTATGAATATATTAGGCAATATAAATTAGGAAATGTGAAACATGACAAAGATGTGAAAAAGTTACCTAATCATTCTTCTAAGCATGAGTTTAAGTTTAGAGCTAGACATAACATCTCTAAGTTTATCCCGGTTTGTCATTTTTGCAATGTTGTTGGGCATATCAAACCTAAATGCTACAATTATATCAGACAATGCAAACTAGGGAATGAGATGCATGATAGTGAGATAAAAAGGCTTCCTTTGGTTGTTTCTAAACATGTTAGGGCATTAGAGACTATGCATGATGAACATGTTAATGAAAAGAAATCAACAAAGAAAGTTTGGGTTAAGAAGAATAATTTGCATGCTAGTGAGTTGAACAAATCTTCTTTGAAAGATTCTAAACATGACAATAGTTTTGATGTTTTGAAAAATGTGCATATTGATCATGATCATGTAAAGAAACTTACTGGGAAAGTGTGGATTAAAAAGCATGATGTGAAAAAGATTCCTAGTAATTCTTCTAAACATGTTGATATTGATAAATCTTTGAATGTTGTGCATAATAATGATAAACATGTGAAGAAGAATGTCAAGAAGATTTATGTGGATGAGAATGTGAAAAGGCATGATGGTCATATACCTTGTCTTGATGAAATATTTGTGCGTGGCAATAATGATTAGTTTAATATAAATGATATTTTCATGAAGAAGATAGTTGATGATTATCTTCTAGATTTCATATTGCCATATGTAATGATCATGATGTTATTTGTATTGGTTCACCTAAGACCAATATGGTCAAAGGTGAGTGCTCTCTTACTTGATTGAGTAGCACATATGAGAATATTTTTTTGTTCTTGTTTGAAAAGAGTTCTATGTTTTATGCTTGACTAAGCTATTTGCAATATGCTAGGTCTAGTATTCAAACTTGGAATCTCTAGTCAATACATGAACTTAATAATCTCATACTTTCAATATGATATTCAAAATTTGTTGATTAACTTTAGAGAAGTTGCATCTTGAAATCTATATGGTGATGGATTTTGTTAAGACTTTTGGAGAAAGTCGTTTTATATATTTGTTTGAGTTGAGATGTTCAGTCTTTATTCTCTTGGGAAGACACACCAACAACTTGTTGTCATGAGGACAAACAAGCCGAGAGAGCTCGTAAAAAGGGCACAGACTTTACATTGATGAAAAAGCATGCTAAGGTATATCTCTACTCTAAAGCTTGCTTTCTTGTTTCATCTTTTCAACTTTACGTGTGCATGACATCATGTGGCATTTTATTTTAGAGAACTTTGTTTAGGAAACATATGTTTCTCTTTAAATAATTGCCATCTAGAGATCATTTAATGAAATCGTTCACAAAGATTTTTTACATGATGCATGTGTTATATCTTATATTTGTTTGAATGATGAGTGGCATACTTTTGAAAAATATGAGCTTTATATTCAATGAAAGCTACTCTCTTGAGAAGTAAAGATCTTAAGTAAGTCTCTTTGTATTGTTTTTAGATCATGCGCTTTTAAGCCTTAAAACTTGGTTTTCAAAAAGTGCACACTTTGCTTCTCTCATATATTTAGTTTGAGTAAGTTGAGTTTGAAGATGTGTGAGTTATGGATACATCTTGAAGTCTTTTGACTAGTACATTAAAGATAACCTATGGTTAGTATCCATTTTTGCTTCGGCAACTACATAGAACTTAACGAGCACTTTCATGAAAAGAGCTACACATTTTGATTGTGCAGCCGCCCAATGTAGAAAATGGATACACCATTATGATGAGTGAAAGCCGTCATGAAGTGTATATGTTTATGTTAGAAAAATCAAAGCAGTGCTGAAAAGAATCAATAAAAAAAATTGTTAATTCTAAGCCTAAAAAAAGACTTAAAGGAGTATATTTGAAAATTATGATTGCTCGGGTTGAAAAACAGAAATGGGATGACGAGCCACATGCACACACACACTCATATGTTGAAATCTATTCTCTTAAAAGCAAAAAATTCCAGATGATAATCGGTTTGACCTTTTATGGAAAAGTTTAGGATGAATAGATGTTGATATGGTTTGCATGTTGATGATACAATTACTCCTTTATATATGTTTGAAGCAAATCCACACATACACACTTGTTTTGCTTTCAAGTGAATTTGATTTGGTAGCAATTTTAGATGAATTATGAGAGATTGAAAATCTTGGTGTATCTCTCATAGTTTGTGGAGCTTATTTTGTTAAATTTCTTTAAAACTGCTTGATTGTATGATTGTGTGGATATCATTGTGAACAGTATCCTATCTTGATCTTAGATAGAGCACTTATCATGGAGGAGCATTGTATGCTAGACTTTGTTCTCTTTTATGATATGTTCACTTGATTTTATTTTGATATAAACATGACATAATTGAATATTGAAAATGCATGTTACTTATCTCATATATTTACCTTGTTTCCCTTGATTATCCCTTGTTTATTTCTTTGACTATTCCTTGACAAAAATGAGGAGAAATGTGTACCTCACCATGTGTGGGAGAAATGTGACTCATATGAGAGAATGTACCTCTTTGTGGATTATCGACCTTCTTGTATTAAGGGGGAGAATTCTTTTCTTAAGGGAGAGTAAAGAATTCTTGTGTGTTAAGGTTAAGGAACTAATGGAGTGCTTTAAAGTGAACTTTTATATGAGATAGGGAGAGTCTTGTTTATTTTTGTGGATATATCTCACCAATTTTTCTTTGTAGAAGATTTCTTGTTTGTTTGGCTGTGAGCTTTTCACTGGTGCCTTGATGATTAAAGAGAAGAATCTTGAAGACACATGAAGACTTGAAGATATGTTAGCTTAGGGTTCTCTTTGTAATATGAGGATGTGAGAATGCAATCAATTATGAGTTTGTTTGAGTGATTATTGTATGGTGAGGTTGAGGTTTTGTCATGGAATAGCCAAATAAGGAGATTGTTAGGTTTTAGATTTGTGTTGGCTTGATTCCATAACAAAACTCTCTTTCTTTGTAATGTCTAGTTGTTTTGGTAGTTCGTGGTTTATACAAGCTTCAAAGAAGAAAAGCAACTTCTCATGCAAAGATCGTATTCAAGAGGAAATGTGCTTATTTGGATGCTAAGGTATCGAGATTCTTCTTCCTCTTGTAAGGCATAAGCGCACACACACACCATTACATAACATTTGTGTCCCTGCATCATTACGCAAAATTTGTATAACACTTTCACGCACTTGTTGAAGTATGCGCATGCATTAGACTTAATTTGACAATTTATGTAAACTTGCATGTTCTAGAACTATATCTAGGAAACAGTATACTTGTGTGTTTTTGTGTTTATTTGTTTGTGTTTTTATGTGTTTGAACTTGAATTTGAGCTTATATTATGTCTCATTGAGTTTCGGTTGTTTTGGTTACTCATTCATTAAATTTCAAGTTCAAATTAGGAAGTTAAGAAAATTTACATGATTTTATCGTATATGGTTTTTGTCCTTGTTTTTCAAGTTGAATTCCATATATTTTGTAAAAGTTGTCTTGACATCTTTTTTACGTGAGGGAGTATCAGTTAGTAATGTGAAAACATTTTTGAATTCAGAGTTTGGAGGCCAGAGAACGATCAAAAAACATTTAAGTGCATGATAGGAAGCAAATGGGAAGTGGGATGGCAAAGCCAAAACCACCCCACCCCGTGGAGGCGCGTGGCCCCCTTGGGATGGCCACCATTCTATTCATGTGGAGGCCACACACCTCCACGAGGAGCTGATGTGGCAAGGGTCTATTGGTGGTTTTACCTCTCTCTCTCTCTCTCTATTCATTAATTTTCTTCCATATATATTCAAATTTCGAGCAGAAATTTTTCACAACTTGTCCAATTTTGTTTTTGTGATATCTCTCTCAAATCAACTCCGATTTTAGATTTTCAGAAGCCGGAATTATTGGACTTGAAAAGAGGAACAAGTCTCAAGCATTTTTAGAGTCAAATTATATCCAGGTTTTTCACGGTGATCTGATCGCAGTTTGTGTGTTCATCATTTGTAAGTGAATCATCTTCTTTCCATTTTTCTTTTGTGATCAACTTGATGAATCTTCTTATTTAATTAAAGAAAAATGTTTAGAATGATTTTGATTCCAACTTTAGACTTGTTTGGATGAGTTTCAAAATTAGCTTTTTTATTTTTGATTGAATAGAATTTTAGCTAATTTTGAAGAATATGAACTTGAATCTAAACACTACAAAAAAAAATGCCTATTAGTGACGAACTATTTCCGACGGCACTAATTGCCGTCGGTAATGGTACCTTTTCCGACGGCCATATTAGTGCCGTCGGAAATGAGCAAAAATATAATATCACATTTCTGACGGCCCAATAACCGTCGGAAATAGTCCTTATGCCGTCGGAAATGAAGAAAAGTAATACAACATTTCTGACGGCATTCTTCATGCCGTCGGAAATAGGTTGTATTTCCGACGGCATTTTTTATGCCGTCGAAAATGGTAAAATTTAATTCGAATTAATTTTAAGGGCAATTACGCTATCGAAAATGCAGTACCATTTCCTACATTATTTGTTATGGCTTTGTCATGGAAAAAATAATTAATTAATTATTATAATAGTAATTAATAAATTATAATGGAATGTATGTGATAATTTACACACTAAAAAAAATGTGATTTGTTGGTCAATATTTTAAATGTATCACTATATGTGTTATTTTTGTATTTATCACTATTTTTTAGCGAAATCACTCTTTTAAATTTTTCGCCAAATATTTTGATTTAATTTTGAATATTTCAAATAATATGTCATAGGTAATGTAAAAAAAAAAATTATAGCGATCACTGTAAGAAAATTAGACAATATGGACCAGACTTTAGGGACAAAAACATGGTACTAATAAGAAGTCTACTTTATGTATACATCTGACTAAATTAAATAAATATAAAATATAGCAAAATTATTAGTAATTACTAAAATAAGTTTGAATTATTAATTAATAAAATTATTAATTTTTTATTAAAATGTTGGTTATAAAAAATAAAATCAACAAGGATATAATGGTTCAAATTAGTATAGAGCCTATGCTCTCTCCGTAAAGAACTTGCATTTCTTCAAATTAGTATAGAGCTTCTGCTCTCTCAAAATGTCAAAGAGCTGTCGTAAATGGTTCAAATGCTCTCCCTCATCTACGATCGGATCCTAGAGGTGAGTATCTCGATCAAGAGTTTGAAGACTACTTGGTTGAACATAGGATCTTATCCTAACTCACAGCTTCTGGAACACCACAACAGAATGGTGTTGCGGAAAGGAGAAACAAAACCCTGATGGAAATGGTGAGATATATGATTATTTTCTCATCATTACCAAATTCTTTTTAGGGATATGCACTACAAACGTCGGCTTACATTTTGAATGTAGTCCCATCCAAATTTGTTCCTAAGACTCCCTTAGAGTTGTGGAATGGTCGTAAAGCTAGTTTGGGACATTTCTACATATGGGGGTGTCTATTACATGTACTGAAGAACAGAACTGGAAAGTTAGACCCTAAGTCTATGGTCTGCTTGTTTGTAGGTTATTTCATGTTGGTATTTATGCCCTAAAGCTTGTAAATTGTAAATATGAATGAAACATTAATAAAACAAGTAGTTTATTCACTCTATAAATATGTCTCATACATTCTACAAATATGTCTCATACATTTATATCATGTGTACTAAACATCCAAGATTGTCAGATGTAATCTCTAACTGAGTATATGAGTGTCATATACAGAGGAATTCGGTTTGAGATGAGCAATCTAAAGAGTCCGTAGATAGCAAATAAAGCTAGGTACTTTATTTGTGGTTAATTTACAGCTGCGGTCCATTCCGTAATTTACGGTGGTCTTAAAGTAGACTATTCATATGTTGATATGAGAATGAAGGCAGCTAGTTGTCACTTTAGGGGTCTCACTTGCACGTCATGGGCTAGTCCTATCCTTTTTGTGCTTAAGTTGAAGGGACTCGGTGCTCATGCACCTTATTCTAATAGTGGAGACTACCCGAGAGTTCACAAATACAAGCATATTAAAAAGTGCATTAAGTGTTAAATTGTTCTATTCTTAAATACTTTTCTCGTCATGTGTCACATGCCATAGAACATAATTTCATACATATAGTGGATTGCTTGATAGGTGCATTTATTCCCTTGATAGACTTATCGTGGAAATGATCTTAGGCAATGTGTGCGCACTAACTACTTAAAATGCCTAAACACATTCCTAAATCCCTTATGTGTGCTCTATAACCAAATTTGAGGTCAAACATTTACCTTTTTGTTTTGAACCACAATAAACCATATAGCCATAAGCCAAACACAAACCAACCCTTTAATTGCCAATTATATGGGTTGTGTGTGTGTATGTAAAGTGGTTGAAAGGTGTAAGCTCTTATATGAAATAGCGTATAATTAAGCAATGATGTAAATGTGCAAACCTGAGCTCAAAAATGTAAAAGTGCCAAAAATTGCACTTAGAGCCAAGGTGTCAAATGTTATTGTGCAAAAAAGAAAAGAAAAAGAAGAAAAAGAAAAAAGGAAGAAAAAGAAGAAAAAGAAAAATATCAATACAGAAGGTGCCAATTCATTTACTAGCATTTAAAGGTTCAAACTCTAAAATTATTGTCAGTTTCCATTCTATTTTTTACTGATATTTTTTTAATATATATATATATTAAAAATAGACAAAAAGAAATAAGTTTGGTGTCGTATTATATATATATATATAGAGAGACACAGAAAAAAAAAAAGTTATCTCATGAAAATATTTAAAATTAAGAGAAAATTTGTTAACGACTGATTATACAAGAGATGATGAAAACATCCCTAATCTATCTTATTCAATCTTCACATAATTGTAATAATATTTGTCTTACAACAATAATATTTGTTTTACAGCATACTCTATCTAATTGGATTAACATTAATTAACTAGAAAAGACATCATTGTAATAATATTTGCCTTACAGCAATGATATTTGTTTTACAGTATACTATATCTAATTGGATTAACCTTAATTAACTAGAAAAGACCCATAAGCACACTGCCCCAAGTTTTTTTTATATCACACATCGAGTTCAAATCTTAATATTGCCCAAAAATCATATTGGGAATTGTTATAAATAATTATAGATTCCACTCACTCACCCCTTAAACCATGCAAATAGGAGATGTGGGCGCCTCTTGTAGTTTTTTTGTTTTTGTTTTTACAGCTCCCAAGAGCAGAAACAAATAAACAAGGAACCAAAAACAACTGGGAAATAACAAAGGTAATGTTAGTATTCAAATGCAAAATATGGTGCAATTGGTCCAACCAAGTCTTATCTGCATCATACCAACACAGCCTAAGCCCTAGCTATCCTCTTGAAGAAAATAGTGATTACAAGAACATGAAGCCGAGTGAAGTGATTGGAAGGCTCCTAGCCTATGAGTCTAGATGATGTCCTACCTCCACACCTCCCAAGAAGCAAAATGGGTTATCTTTGAAGACCTCCAAGATTGAGAAGGAGGATGATGAATCGGATGAAGACATGGCTTTAATGGTGAAGAGATTTAAGAAGTTTATGAAGCTTCAAAGAAATGACTTGAAGAAGAAGACCCACTTTAAGAAGATTGAGCCAAATCATGAGAAGTTTCAAGAAAAGGGGTTCAATGCTTTGAATGTGAATGATTCAGGTATATCTCCAAGGATTGTAGTAACTTGAAGGTCAACAACAAGGTATGTCTCTTCCTCCTTTCTTGATCGATTCCATGACTAATGCATTGTTTCTCTTATCCCCTCAATATCTTGACTTGGATGGAAGTGTTGGGTGTGGTTTTGAAACCTTCAAAATTGTAAGTCAATGTTGAGTTTATTTGGCTTAATTCATGATGGGTTTGTAGATGTATGATTGTTGTGATGGTTTGACTCTAATTGGATGGACAATTGAACTTATGTATGCCTTAATGAGATTCTAGGGGTTTCCTTGAATTAGTGCCTAGTAAGAGTGTTTGGTTCATGATTTCAGTTCATTTGAATGTGCCTAATGAATATATGAATATCCATTTATGCCATGTGTGAATTGTAAAGGATTGATGACCATATGCCTTTCTTGAATATCGTTAGTTTTTCTAGGCATATGCGCGGGTTAGACTGCATGGGTGACTTCACATGTGCACTACCCGCGCACTGGGCAGTATGTGTGAAAATCTGGACAGATGTGCAGGTGACATGCGCGGGTCTGTACCCGCGTATAACCTGCACATTGGGAGTTGCAGAACTAAAATTCATTTTTTCTAATTTCTATACCGATGTCCCTATACATGCTTATTATTGCATATAGTATGTTCCTAATTATTCTACTATCTTTTGCAGATGTCTTCCAGACCAAGAACCAAGAATGTGGGCTAAAGGAAAAGATCTAGACGACCCCAAATACCCTCGTGTACCATGAACAGAGATTTTAAGGATCGGTTGCAGAGTTTCCGACGCCGTGGGTTAGTGAAAAAAAGGGGAATTGCAATAAATGAGCTCGGAGACACCAACATCCTTGATATGGTCGAGCAAATGGGTTGGCAAACCTACATAAGGATCCCTCTAAGATTTTGTAGATGAGTAGTTGAAGAATTTTAAGCGGGTATGAACCTCATAGACTACCGAGCTGGCACACCAGTTATGATTCGAGGAAGGGAGGTCAGGTGAACGTGGATGATATCAATATATATTTTAGGACTGAACTCTCTGAGGACCAAGAGGAGAACATAAGAGAGGGTGTTACTTGGGATGATATATACAAAGGAAGAAACTTGGACCTAGCCAACGACCTTGTCATCGAGCCTATGATTTATTGGGTGGCCCCAGATTTCCACATCAAACACACCAATTTGAAAATGGAGTTAGGTGTGTGGCATATATTCATTTCACATTCTCTGAGGTCATGGACACATATTACCACGGTCTCACTAGAGACTGCCATCCTATTACACTGTATCCAGCATGGACAGTCGATTTATATGGGGTTTATAGTAAAGTCCTGCAAATTAACTGTTGGGGAGTGTTATAAGTAAAAATGTGACTCAGGTAGAAACAATGAACGATGGTCAGAATCAGACCTATTATATTGATCGGATACAGTTTATACAAGTTTTACAGACTGATGGAACAAGTCTCGATTTGTATCTCTTAATATCTCTTTTCCTACAAATTTGCCAAAAAGCCCATTTTGTGTACAAGTAGTGGAATATATATAGGCTTGGCTTCTGACATGGGCGACTTCGTGGCTACCTGCGATTGGCTGGAAGGTGACAGGTGTTTCTGGCGTGTCAGATGTACGTTGCAACAAGCATACCTTCCGATGCTTGGGTCGGATGGTAAGGTATCTGATACTTCGTTCAAGGGGCCTCAGCCATAGTCGGTGGACGATCATCTTCGGAAGACATGGTACGGTGACTCCTCTGTTTCGGTATCTGTAGGGTACTAGAGAGGCCTAACAGTTCCCCCTCAAGCCTGTCGGTCTGGATTAGTCGGTCTGGATTAGAAAGGATGGGAGCGATCCGGTGGCCGGATGTGGATCGCAGGCTTGATCACTGGGCCCTTTGGGCCCTTGTAATTGAGTTGAGGCCCACTTGTTTTTCCCTACGGGTAACCCCACGTGGCGAACAGTAGGCGGGGTTCGCTTAGCTGTCGTCTAGGGGAATGAACCGCCGGGTCGTTTCGTTTTTGCTTGAGGCTTATAAATAGGGGTCCGGAGGACCAGGCTCTTCATTAGCAATTTTTCAAGCGATCAGCGATACTTCGGGGGACGTTTTGAATACACATCTGTTGGGTAAGGTTATCCTCTGGAACTAACTTCCTTCCTTTTCACTTCTTTTGTTTGTTTTTGAGCTGTTTATCCTATTCGCCTTCCGTACTCGGTATCATGGTTCAGAAGACCGGCCCCTCAAGGATCGCTACCCCTTCGAGTTTATCAGAGTCATCCTCAGGGGATACATCGGAGGGTAGCAGCACCGCCAGTGCCTTCGAAGCGCCGCCTGTCGAAGTTTCGGTTGACCCGTCGATAGCGCGCATGGCGCCCGGGGCTTACGAAGCCGGTTACAACTCCGAAGAGTACTACCGGGACCGTATGGACCACACCCGGTTTGCCATAAACCAAGTCAAAAATAGGATAACTGAGGTGAAGATTAAACAGATCAAGAAGAACTTCTCGATACCGGAGTCGGTGGTCCTTAGGCTGCCTTCCGACGGTGAGCTGGCTAGCAACCCAGGAGGATGTTTGGTGGCATTTCATCCTGCTTTCTTAGAGATCGGCGTAAGATTACCCCTTCCTACTTACATTAGGAGGATGCTAAGGGAAGTCGGGGTCGCTCCTGCGCAGTTGAACCCGAACGGGTGGAGGATCATGATCTGGATGTTTGCTTTATGGAGAAGCAGGGGTTTCCCTGCTCCCACCTTTACGGATATTGGACACTGCTATAGCCTCTTCTCCCATAAATCAGAGGGCGATGGCTGGTGGGGCCTCGCTTGTTGTGACAAGCAAGAGGGTGAACCTCTGATCACCGGGCTACCGTCTTCCAATAAAGAATGGAAAAAGACCTGGTTTGTAGCGGACGGAGATTGGGGCAAAGACGTTGAGCTCGGTGGAAAGCGTCAGAGTGTTCGTTCGGTGTTCAATCTCCCAGGTGTTTGGGGGTTCCCTTGTACTTCAACGGTATTTTCGTTTTTTGTTTAGATTTCGGTGTTATTATCTGACTGTGTGGTTTTTGTTTGGCAGCTGCGTGGGAGCGGGTTCAACCGGAAGAACTTACGAGAGAGGAACGAATTCATATTAAGACGGCGTGGTCTGTTCCACCGGGAGGAAGGCATATTGGCGTCTTGCTCGATGACCGGAACTTACACGCATTAGGTTTCATCCCCACGTTATCGGAGGAGAGGAAGGAGGCTGCGAAGAGGACTTTGGCAAAGAAGAGTAAGTATACTTCAGTATTTACCGTTTTGAGGATTTGAGCATTCATGTTATCTTACCTTCTGTTGTCCTGTGCAGGGAAACTAACTGTCGGAGTAAGGAAAAGGATGGCTGATCGTGGGCAGGACATGGAGTCGCGGAGAAAAAAGTGACGGATCCCCGCGGGGCCGTCCTTGCTGAAGAAGACAGCATCATCCGACACGGAGCACATGCTGAAGAGATCCCGGGTCGATGGCGCTTCGGCGTCTGCCGTTACTATATCCGAGCCCGGGGCTTTCCCTCCGACTGGGATTCCTTTGGTGGCCACGGTCGAGGCGCCGGGGGGAGGGCACGCTTTTAGTGGACGTGGAGTCCTATAAGGACACACTTCCCGAGCTCTATATGCGTGATCCGAGGATCTCTCCGAACTATTACGTGGATCCTCCGGCTTGTACGTATGACCCACGGGAGAGTCCGATCACTCCCGACACCGGCGTGCAGTTTATGTGTTCGTACGTGAAGGATTTGTTGAGGAGTCGGGAGACCAGCTATTTCGGGAAGATGTCGAATGCTGATCGGATACGCCAGTCTCAGGGCACTCTTTGGTAGGTAAATATTTTGATTTGGGGTCCCGAGAGCGGGTCAATCATTTCGGGTACTGATTATCTATATTTCTTTATTTCGGTGGATAGGCCATTGGGAACCTCTTGGAGATGGAGAAAAGATATGAGGCCAAACGGGAGAAGTACGAGGAGCTGGTGGCGGCCAAGAACGAAGTCGACGATAAACTGCAGACGGCGCTAGGCATCAGCGAGTCTTTGAAAACTCAGGTGGGGAGGCTGTGTGCGGCATATCGGAGGGCGAAGGCAAGATACAGGGAGAATCATGCCAAACTCTGTGACTACCGCAACGGCGTAAGATCGGCCAACGAAACCATCAGAGGGTTGAAGGAGGGTCTCAGAGAAAACGCGGTCGAGGTGTTTCTGGCTTCCGATGAGTTCTATGCTTCACAGTCAGAGACCTTCGACCGCGCGGTAGAAGAGTTGAAAGAGATGTTGCTGCGATCCTACCCAGGCTTTGACTTTACCGAATTTGAAAGGGAGGTGCAGAAGGCTATCGAATCTCGAGAGAGACCGGAACAAGACCCTGTAGAAGATATTTCTGTAGCCTTTGCTGAGGTACATCTTTCGGATAGGGGTTGGTCGATACGGCTGAAGGTCCGTTGGACAAGGCCAAAGCGGTGGTCGAAGATTGAACTCTTTTTTTTTTAATTTATTTATGTTATCTGGTTTCAGCAGTGTAAACCTCGGATGCAAGGAATTTAGCAACGGATGTGTGAGGAATTTTTGGGCTTTATACCCTGCTCTGTTATTCGACTTCAAAATTTTCTTTTGGAATGAATGAATCTTCTTCGGACTTTGTGTGCCCCATTTTATTGTTTGGCTTTAATGTTTCTAATCACTTCAAGTATCCTATCTCGGAGTGCGGGATCTCTTATACTAATCAAGCCTCAGCTTAGGAGGTCTTTGTTGTACCTCCGTTTAGGAGGTCTTTATTGTTGTTGCACTCTTGGTGCTTATCTCGGGGTCTTGACCCTCGGAGATACATCGTGCCTCCGCTTAGGAGGTCTTTGTTGTTGCACTCTTGGTGCTTATCTCGGGGTGTTGACCCTCGGAGATACATCGTGCCTCCGCTTAGGAGGTCTTTGTCGTTGCACTCTTGGTGCTTATCTCGGGGTCTTGACCCTCGGAGATACATCGTGCCTCCGCTTAGGAGGTCTTTGTCGTTATCTCGGGGTCTTGACCCTCGGAGATACATCGTGCCTCCGCTTTGGAGGTCTTTGTCGTTGCACTCTTGGTGCTTATCTCGGGGACTTGACCCTCGTAGATACATCGTGCCTCCGTTTTGGAGGTCTTTGTTGTTGCACTCTTGGTGCTTATCTCGGGGTCTTGACCCTCGTAGATACATCGTGCCTCCGCTTTGGAGGTCTTTGTTGTTGCACTCTTGGTGCTTATCTCGGGGTCTTGACCCTCGGAGATACATCGTGCTTCCGCTTAGGAGGTCTTTATTGTTGCACTCTTGGTGCTTATCTCTGGGTCTTGACCCTCGGAGATACATCATGCCTCCGCTTAGGAGGTCTTTGTTGTTGCACTCTTGGTGCTTATCTCGGGGTCTTGACCCTCGGAGATACATCGTGCCTCCGCTTAGGAGGTCTTTGTTGTCATTGCACTAGGGATTACACCCGACATAAGCTCTGTTCATGTTACTAAGTGATACTAAGTGTTCAAAAACATTCTGATCTATATGCGTATATATAATTCGTACCTATTAATAGTACCTCTTCAGGTGGTCCGCGTTCCAAGGGTTCTTCAAGGGGGTTTCGTCTTCTGTCTTGAGTTTGTAGGCGTATGAGGTCTTTGTTGTTGCATTCTTGGTGCTTATTTTAGGGTGTTAACCCTCGGAGATACATCGTGCCTCCGCTTAGGAGATCTTTGTTGTTGCACTCTTGGTGCTTATCTCGGGGTGTTGACCCTCGGAGATACATCGTGCCTCCGCTTAGGAGGTCTTTGTCGTTGCACTCTTGGTGCTTATCTCGGGGTCTTGACCCTCGGAGATACATCGTGCCTCCGCTTAGGAGGTCTTTGTCGTTATCTCGGGGTCTTGACCCTCGGAGATACATCGTGCCTCCGCTTTGGAGGTCTTTGTCGTTGCACTCTTGGTGCTTATCTCGGGGACTTGACCCTCGTAGATACATCGTGCCTCCATTTTGGAGATCTTTGTTGTTGTACTCTTGGTGCTTATCTCGGGGTCTTGACCCTCGTAGATACATCGTGCCTCCGCTTTGGAGGTCTTTGTTGTTGCACTCTTGGTGCTTATCTCGGGGTCTTGACCCTCGGAGATACATCGTGCTTCCGCTTAGGAGGTCTTTATTGTTGCACTCTTGGTGCTTATCTCTGGGTCTTGACCCTCGGAGATACATCATGCCTCCGCTTAGGAGGTCTTTGTTGTTGCACTCTTGGTGCTTATCTCGGGGTCTTGACCCTCGGAGATACATCGTGCCTCCGCTTGGGAGGTCTTTGTTGTCATTGCACTAGGGATTACACCCGACATAAGCTCTGTTCATGTTACTAAGTGATACTAAGTGTTCAAAAACATTCTGATCTATATGCGTATATATAATTCGTACCTATTGATAGTACCTCTTCAGGTGGTCCGCGTTCCAAGGGTTCTTCAAGGGGGTTTCGTCTTCTGTCTTGAGTTTGTAGGCGTAGGAGGTCTTTGTTGTTGCATTCTTGGTGCTTATTTCGGGGTGTTAACCCTCGGAGATACATCGTGCCTCCGCTTAGGAGATCTTTGTTGTTGCACTCTTGGTGCTTATCTCGGGGTCTTGACCCTCGGAGATACATCGTGCCTCCGCTTAGGAGGTCTTTATTGTCGCACTCTTGGTGCTTATCTCAGGGTCTTGACCCTCGGAGATACATCGCGCCTCCGCTTTGGAGATCTTTGTTGTTGCACTCTTTGTGCTTATCTCGGGGTCTTGACCCTCAGAGATACATCGTGCCTCCGCTTTGGAGGTGTTTGTTGTTGCACTCTTGGTGCTTATCTCGCGGTCTTGACCCTCAGAGATACATCGTGCCCCTGCTTAGGAGGTCTTTATTGTTGCACTATTGGTGCTTATCTCGGGGTCTTGACCCTCGGAGATACATCGTGCCTCCGCTTAGGAGGTCTTTGTTGTTGCACTCTTGGTGCTTATCTCGAGGTCTTGACCCTCGGAGATACATCGTGCCTCCGCTTAGGAGGTCTTTGTTGTCATTGCACTAGGGATTACACCCGACATAAGCTCTGTTCCTGTTACTAAGTGATACTAAGTGTTCAAAAACATTCTGATCCATATGCGTATATATAATTCGTACCTATTGATAGTACCTCTTCAGGTGGTCCGCGTTCCAAGGGTTCTTCAAGGGGGTTTCGTCTTCTGTCTTGAGTTTGTAGGCTTAGGAGGTCTTTATTGTTGCACTCTTGGTGCTTATCTCGGGGTCTTGACCCTCGGAGATACATCGTGCCTATGCTTAGGAGGTCTTTATTGTTGCACTCTTGGTGCTTATCTCGGGGTCTTGACCCTCGGAGATACATCGTGCCTCCGCTTTGGAGGTCTTTGTTGTTGCACTCTTAGTGCTTATCTCGGGGTCTTGACCTCGGAGATACATCGTGCCTCCGCTTATGAGGTCTTTATTGTTGCACTCTTGGTGCTTATCTAGGGGTCTTGACCCTCGGAGATACATCGTGCCTTTGCTTAGGAGGTCTTTGTTGTTGCACTCTTGGTGCGGGTCTTGACCCTCGGAGATACATCGTGCCTCCGCTTAGGAGGTCTTTGTTGTCATTGCACTAGGGATTACACCCGACATAAGCTCTGTTCCTGTTACTAAGTGATACTAAGTGTTCAAAAACATTCTGATCCATATGCGTATATATAATTCGTACCTATTGATAGTACCTCTTCAGGTGGTCCGCGTTCCAAGGGTTCTTCAAGTGGGTTTCGTCTTCTGTCTTGAGTTTGTAGGCTTAGGAGGTCTTTGTTGTTGCACTCTTGGTGCTTATCTCGGGGTGTTAACCCCCGGAGATACATCGTGCCTCCGCTTCGGAGGTCTTTGTCATTGCACTCTTGGTGCTTATCTCGGGGTCTTGACCCTCGGAGATACATTGTGCCTCCGCTTTGGAGGTCTTTGTTGTTGCACTCTTAGTGCTTATCTCGGGGTCTTGACCCTCGGAGATACATCGTGCCTCCGCTTTGGAGGTCTTTGTTGTTGCACTCTTGATGCTTATCTCGGGGTCTTGACCCTTGAAGATACATCGTGCCTCCGCTTAGGAGGTCTTTGTTGTTGCACTCTTGATTCTTATCTCGGGGTCTTGACCCTCGGAGATACATCATGCCTCCGCTTAGGAGGTCTTTTTTGTTGCACTCTTGGTGCTTATCTCGGGGTCTTGACCCTCGGAGATACATCGTGCCTCCGCTTAGGAGGTCTTTGTTGTTGCACTCTTGGTGCTTATCTCGGGGTCTTGACCCTCGGAGATACATCGTGCCTCCGCTTTGGTGGTCTTTGTTGTTGCACTCTTGGTGCTTATCTCGGGGTCTTGACCCTCGGAGATACATCGTGCCTCCGCTTTGGAGGTCTTTGTTGTTGTACTCTTGGTGCTTATCTCGGGGTCTTGACCCTCGGAGATACATCGTGCCTCCGCTTATGAGGTCTTTATTGTTGCACTATTGGTGCTTATCTCGGGGTCTTGACCCTCGGAGATACATCGTGCCTCCGCTTTGGAGGTCTTTGTTGTTGCACTCTTGGTGCTTATCTCGGGGTCTTGACCCTCGGAGATACATCGTGCCTTCGCTTAGGAGGTCTTTGTTGTTGCACTCTTGGTGCGGGTCTTGACCCTCGGAGATACATCGTGCCTCCGCTTAGGAGGTCTTTGTTGTCATTGCACTAGGGATTACACCCGACATAAGCTCTGTTCCTGTTACTAAGTGATACTAAGTGTTCAAAAACATTCTGATCCATATGCGTATATATAATTCGTACCTATTGATAGTACCTCTTCAGGTGGTCCGCGTTCCAAGGGTTCTTCAAGTGGGTTTCGTCTTCTGTCTTGAGTTTGTAGGCTTAGGAGGTCTTTGTTGTTGCACTCTTGGTGCTTATCTCGGGGTGTTAACCCCCGGAGATACATCGTGCCTCCGCTTAGGAGGTCTTTGTCATTGCACTCTTGGTGCTTATCTCGGGGTCTTGACCCTCGGAGATACATCGTGCCTTCGCTTTGGAGGTCTTTGTTGTTGCACTCTTAGTGCTTATCTCGGGGTCTTGACCCTCGGAGATACATCGTGCCTCCGCTTTGGAGGTCTTTGTTGTTGCACTCTTGATGCTTATCTCGGGGTCTTGACCCTTGAAGATACATCGTGCCTCCGCTTAGGAGGTCTTTGTTGTTGCACTCTTGATTCTTATCTCGAGGTCTTGACCCTCGGAGATACATCATGCCTCCGCTTAGGAGGTCTTTTTGGTTGCACTCTTGGTGCTTATCTCGGGGTCTTGACCCTCGGAGATACATCGTGCCTCTGCTTAGGAGGTCTTTGTTGTTGCACTCTTGGTGCTTATCTCGGGGTCTTGACCCTCGGAGATACATCTTGACTCCGCTTTGGTGGTCTTTGTTGTTGCACTCTTGGTGCTTATCTCGGGGTCTTGACCCTCGGAGATACATCGTGCCTCCGCTTTGGAGGTCTTTGTTGTTTCACTCTTGGTGCTTATCTCGGGGTCTTGACCCTCGGAGATACATCGTGCCTCCCCTTATGAGGTCTTTATTGTTGCACTATTGGTGCTTATCTCGGGGTCTTGACCCTCGGAGATACATCGTGCCTTCGCTTAGGAGGTCTTTGTTGTTGCACTCTTGGTGCGGGTCTTGACCCTCGGAGATACATCGTGCCTCCGCTTAGGAGGTCTTTGTTGTCATTGCACTAGGGATTACACCCGACATAAGCTCTGTTCCTGTTACTAAGTGATACTAAGTGTTCAAAAACATTCTGATCCATATGCGTATATATAATTCGTACCTATTGATAGTACCTCTTCAGGTGGTCCGCGTTCCAAGGGTTCTTCAAGGGGGTTTCGTCTTCTGTCTTGAGTTTGTAGGCTTAGGAGGTCTTTATTGTTGCACTCTTGGTGCTTATCTCGGGGTCTTGACCCTCGGAGATACATCGTGCCTATGCTTAGGAGGTCTTTATTGTTGCACTCTTGGTGCTTATCTCGGGGTCTTGACCCTCGGAGATACATCGTGCCTCCGCTTTGGAGGTCTTTGTTGTTGCACTCTTAGTGCTTATCTCGGGGTCTTGACCTCGGAGATACATCGTGCCTCCGCTTATGAGGTCTTTATTGTTGCACTCTTGGTGCTTATCTAGGGGTCTTGACCCTCGGAGATACATCGTGCCTTTGCTTAGGAGGTCTTTGTTGTTGCACTCTTGGTGCGGGTCTTGACCCTCGGAGATACATCGTGCCTCCGCTTAGGAGGTCTTTGTTGTCATTGCACTAGGGATTACACCCGACATAAGCTCTGTTCCTGTTACTAAGTGATACTAAGTGTTCAAAAACATTCTGATCCATATGCGTATATATAATTCGTACCTATTGATAGTACCTCTTCAGGTGGTCCGCGTTCCAAGGGTTCTTCAAGTGGGTTTCGTCTTCTGTCTTGAGTTTGTAGGCTTAGGAGGTCTTTGTTGTTGCACTCTTGGTGCTTATCTCGGGGTGTTAACCCCCGGAGATACATCGTGCCTCCGCTTCGGAGGTCTTTGTCATTGCACTCTTGGTGCTTATCTCGGGGTCTTGACCCTCGGAGATACATTGTGCCTCCGCTTTGGAGGTCTTTGTTGTTGCACTCTTAGTGCTTATCTCGGGGTCTTGACCCTCGGAGATACATCGTGCCTCCGCTTTGGAGGTCTTTGTTGTTGCACTCTTGATGCTTATCTCGGGGTCTTGACCCTTGAAGATACATCGTGCCTCCGCTTAGGAGGTCTTTGTTGTTGCACTCTTGATTCTTATCTCGGGGTCTTGACCCTCGGAGATACATCATGCCTCCGCTTAGGAGGTCTTTTTTGTTGCACTCTTGGTGCTTATCTCGGGGTCTTGACCCTCGGAGATACATCGTGCCTCCGCTTAGGAGGTCTTTGTTGTTGCACTCTTGGTGCTTATCTCGGGGTCTTGACCCTCGGAGATACATCGTGCCTCCGCTTTGGTGGTCTTTGTTGTTGCACTCTTGGTGCTTATCTCGGGGTCTTGACCCTCGGAGATACATCGTGCCTCCGCTTTGGAGGTCTTTGTTGTTGTACTCTTGGTGCTTATCTCGGGGTCTTGACCCTCGGAGATACATCGTGCCTCCGCTTATGAGGTCTTTATTGTTGCACTATTGGTGCTTATCTCGGGGTCTTGACCCTCGGAGATACATCGTGCCTCCGCTTTGGAGGTCTTTGTTGTTGCACTCTTGGTGCTTATCTCGGGGTCTTGACCCTCGGAGATACATCGTGCCTTCGCTTAGGAGGTCTTTGTTGTTGCACTCTTGGTGCGGGTCTTGACCCTCGGAGATACATCGTGCCTCCGCTTAGGAGGTCTTTGTTGTCATTGCACTAGGGATTACACCCGACATAAGCTCTGTTCCTGTTACTAAGTGATACTAAGTGTTCAAAAACATTCTGATCCATATGCGTATATATAATTCGTACCTATTGATAGTACCTCTTCAGGTGGTCCGCGTTCCAAGGGTTCTTCAAGTGGGTTTCGTCTTCTGTCTTGAGTTTGTAGGCTTAGGAGGTCTTTGTTGTTGCACTCTTGGTGCTTATCTCGGGGTGTTAACCCCCGGAGATACATCGTGCCTCCGCTTAGGAGGTCTTTGTCATTGCACTCTTGGTGCTTATCTCGGGGTCTTGACCCTCGGAGATACATCGTGCCTTCGCTTTGGAGGTCTTTGTTGTTGCACTCTTAGTGCTTATCTCGGGGTCTTGACCCTCGGAGATACATCGTGCCTCCGCTTTGGAGGTCTTTGTTGTTGCACTCTTGATGCTTATCTCGGGGTCTTGACCCTTGAAGATACATCGTGCCTCCGCTTAGGAGGTCTTTGTTGTTGCACTCTTGATTCTTATCTCGAGGTCTTGACCCTCGGAGATACATCATGCCTCCGCTTAGGAGGTCTTTTTGGTTGCACTCTTGGTGCTTATCTCGGGGTCTTGACCCTCGGAGATACATCGTGCCTCTGCTTAGGAGGTCTTTGTTGTTGCACTCTTGGTGCTTATCTCGGGGTCTTGACCCTCGGAGATACATCTTGACTCCGCTTTGGTGGTCTTTGTTGTTGCACTCTTGGTGCTTATCTCGGGGTCTTGACCCTCGGAGATACATCGTGCCTCCGCTTTGGAGGTCTTTGTTGTTTCACTCTTGGTGCTTATCTCGGGGTCTTGACCCTCGGAGATACATCGTGCCTCCCCTTATGAGGTCTTTATTGTTGCACTATTGGTGCTTATCTCGGGGTCTTGACCCTCGGAGATACATCGTGCCTTCGCTTAGGAGGTCTTTGTTGTTGCACTCTTGGTGCGGGTCTTGACCCTCGGAGATACATCGTGCCTCCGCTTAGGAGGTCTTTGTTGTCATTGCACTAGGGATTACACCCGACATAAGCTCTGTTCCTGTTACTAAGTGATACTAAGTGTTCAAAAACATTCTGATTCATATGCGTATATATAATTCGAACCTATTGATAGTACCTCTTCAGGTGGTCCGCGTTCCAAGGGTTCTTCAATGGGGTTCCGTCTTCTGTCTTGAGTTTGTAGGTGCCTTTCAGGGAGACGGAGTCTATGATGTACGGTCATTCCCAGTTATCCCCCAAGCTGTCTGAGGCTGGTTTTCTAGTGTTGGGAATCACCTTTTTGAGGACCAGGTCCCCCGGGTTGAATCTTCTGATGCGGACCTTGGTATTGTAATATTTGGCGGCCTGTTGTTGACGGTAGGCAGCTCTTATTCTGGCTAAATCCCTTCGTTCTTCCAGCTCATCCAGGCATTGGCGGAGTTCTTCTTCGTTGTCGCCAGGATTGTAGCAGGAGACTCTGGGAGTCGGAACATTTGTTTCGGCCGGGATAACCGCTTCCGACCCGAACGAGAGGGAATATGGGGTTTCTCCGGTAGTTGAATGTGGGTTAGTGCGTATTGCCCATAGAACCTCGGGGAGCCTGTCGACCCATGCCCCTTTCCTGAGCTGTAGTTTCTTTATGAGTAGATTTTTGATAACCTTGTTAACTGCTTCGACCTGTCCGTTGCTCTGAGGATGTGATGGGGAGGCGAACCTTAGGTCGATATTATATTCCGAACATAGCCGCAAGAGGTTGGCGTTGTCAAACTGGGTTTCGTGATCGGCGACGATGGTATTTGGTACGCCGAACCGGAAGATGATGGAATGCTTGATGAAATTGGTGGTGTTTGCTTCGGTAATATGCTGCAGAGCCTCCGCCTCCACCCACTTGGTGAAATAGTCAATTGCTACTACGTCGAATCTTTTGTTCGAAGCTCCTCTCGGAAGCGGACCTATGATATCGACCCCAAATCGGGAGAATGGCCATGGAGATGTCATTGGTGTTAACGGCTCGGGATGGTAGTGTGAAATAGGGGCTGTCCTCTGGCAACGATCACAAGATTTGGCATGCTCTTTGGAATCTTTGAAGAGAGTAGGCCAGTAGTACCCCTGTCTCATTATTCGATGACCCAAGTTCTGTCCGGCCGAATGACTGCCGCAGGTTCCCCCGTGTACTTCTTCCATGACGCGGTGTGTCTGCGGGGGTGCTATGCATCGGAGGTATGGCAATGAGAACCCTCTGCGGTATAGGATACCGTTAATTATGAGGTAACGGGGAGCCTGTCTTCTAATCTTCTGCGACGCCGTCCTTTCTGAAGGGAGAGATCCGTCCCGGAGGTAACCTAGAAGGGGAGTCATCCAATTCTCTGTTACACTTTCCGTATCGGGAGTTAGGACGTTCGCATGATGCTCTTCGTTAATGCTGGACTGCTGTAGGCGGAAGATCGTGACCGTTCGGGGTAATTTCATGTCAGTGGTTGAAGCAAGTTTGGCCAGTGCTTCTGCTTGTCAGTTGTAGTCTCGGGATATGCGGAAGAGGTCGCATTTGGTGAATTTCGACATCAGGCTCTTCACTTGCCTTAAATAACTGATCATTTCGTTGTCTCTAGCCTGATAATCTTCGTTCACTTGATTGACCACCAACTGGGAGTCGCTATATACCGTGACGTGCTCAGCTCCCATGTTGAGAATAATCTTTAGTCCGGTGGCTAGAGCCTCATATTCCGCGACATTGTTGGTGGCATTGAAGTCAAAACGGAGGGCCATCTGGACGGTGCTCCCGTCTGGGGTTTTAATGATTATTCCGGCTCCACTTCCGTGCCTGTTGGAGGACCCGTCCACAAACATCTCCCACCTCGGAGTCATCTAGTTCTGGAGGCTTAACACCTCTGATCCGGCGTATTCAGCGATGAAATCGGCCACCGCCTGACCTTTTACTGAAGTCCTGGGCTTGAACTGAATGTCAAATTGGCTGAGCTCCATGGCCCATTTAATCAGTCTTCCCGCCGTTTCCGGCTTCTGAAGGACTTGCCTCATTGGCTGGTTAGTCAACATGACAATGGGGTGCGACTGGAAATATGGTCTGAGCTTCCTCGACGCGATGATGAGGCTGAAGGCCAGTTTCTCGATTTCCGGGTACCTTGTTTCAGCATCCGTCATGCTCTTGCTCGTGTAGTATACCGCTTTCTGAGTTGCTCCCTCTTGTTTGATCAGGACCGAGCTAACCGCGGCTCCAGACACTGCCAAGTAAAGGTATAGGGTTTCACCGGGTGCGGGCTTGGCGAGCATTGGAGGATTTTGAAATTAAGCTTTCAGCTCTTCAAAGGTAATCTGACATTCGGGAGTCCAGCAGAAGTCACCCTTTTTACGGAGGGCTTTGAAGAATGGGAGACACCGGTCCGTTAACTTCGATATAAAGCTGGAGAGGGCGACAACCATGTCGTTCAACCTCTGAATATCTTTGGTCTTTTTGGGGGGCTGGAGGTCTATCACTGCTCTGATCTTGTCGGGGTTCGCTTTGATTCCCCGTTGATGGACGACAAACCCGAGGAACTTTCTGGAGGACACTCTGAAGGCGCACTTCGAGGGGTTTAGTCTCATCTAATACGTCCTTAACAGCAGGAACGTCTGACGGAGGTTCTGAGTGTGTTCGGCTGAAGTAATGGATTTAGTGAGCATGTCATCCACGTACACTTCCATCGTCTTCCCGATGAGTTGGGCGAATACCCGATTCACGAGCCTTTGATATATGGCTCCCGCATTCTTCAGCCCGAATGGCATCATTCGGTAGCAATACACTCCGCGGTCGGTGATGAACACGGTCTTCCTTTCATCCTGTTAGTTCATTCGGATTTGATTGTATCCCGAGTACCCGTCCATGAAGTTTAGAAGTTCGTGTCCGGATGTTGCATCAACAAGCTGGTCAATCATTGGTAGGGGAAAGCTGTCCTTCAGGCACGCTTTGTTCAAATCCGTGAAGTCAACACACATCCTCCACCTTCCATCCTTCTTCTTCACTAGGACGACGTTCGACAGCCACTCGTTGTAATCGAGGGTCCTGATGAAGCCCGCGTTCAAGAGCTTCTCTACTTCGGAGGCTACCTCTTCATATCTTTCGATGTTGAGCGACCTCCTTTTCTGGGAGATCGGCTTGAAGGTGGGATCAACATTGAGGGAGTGCTTGATAACCGATGGATCAATGCCCGGCATATCCGTGTGACTCCATGCGAATATGTCAGAGAACTCTCGTAGGAGAAGTGTTATCTCTACCCTAAGTCAGGGGGAGAGATTGGCACCAATGAAAACTGTCTTGTCGGGCTCCTCAGCACTCATGATAACCTTTATCAGCTGTTCTGTCTGTTCTCCGGTTGGTCGGGATCCGATTTCTCATGGGTCCAGACTTATGATGTTCACTTCCTTTGTCGAGGAAGACTCCACCGCCTGGGCTTCTACTATATCTCTGAGCTGTTTCCTTTTCGGCCTCAGGACTTTCCTACCCAACCTGTTGATGCCTAGGCTTGCTATCTGATTGCCGACTGTGAGTACCGGGTTGGATCCGATCTGGATACACCTCTTGTATTCTTCTTGGTCTGCTCTGGCCTCTCCCGGCCCATTCTCGGTCAGGAACTTCATTCGTAGAGAGTAGACACTCGTGACTGCTCTGAGGGCATAGAGGGTTGGTCTTCCGATCAGAATGTTGAAAGGGAACGGTATGTCGATCACTTGGAAACTTACCCATATCGTCCAAATTTATGGACGACTTCCGAATCTGACCGGGAGGTCGACTTGCCCGATTGGTGTCGTATGGTGTCCTCCTATCCCCCTGATGCAATACCTGGAAGCTTGCAACTGCGTGTGAGTATATCTGAGTTTCTGCAGTGGATCCCAATGGATGATGTCTAGAGATGACCCGTGATCGATGAGGGTTCTTTTTACTGTACGACCCCCTATCTTCACGAAGATGACAAGAGCGTCGCAGTGCGGGTATCTGATTCCCTCTGAATCGGATGGTGCAAAGACGAGTGGGTCCCAATCCCTAGGGGGATCCTCCGGGGCTGATGTCAAGCATATTGTAGCCGGTGTGTCTCTGTTCGAAGTAGATCCTTCAGCCAACGGCTCGGTGATGATAAAATTAATTGGTTCATCATCATCCGAGTTAGGATCGGGATTTCGCAACCGGTTGCCTGGGGGAACGCCCCTTTTCGTTGACACAATGTGTGAGCTGCTGGAGTCGATGCAATCTTGGAGCTTTCCTTCTTGGATTAGTTCCTCTATTTGTTCCTTTAGGTCACGGCAGTTCTTGGTTTCATGCCCGTGATCCTTGTGGAACTTGCAGTAGACTTTCCGATTTCTATTCTCGGGGGTTGATTGCAGTGGTGCTGGCCACCTGAGTAGGTTTCCCCGAGATGCAATCTCGAACACTCTATCGACTATGAATTTCAAAGGGGTATACCGGTCGAACTTACTTCTCGGGAACCGGGTACCTCGGCCCGTAGAGCCTACGTTCACATGCCTCGGGGTTTGTGGCTCTTTACCTTTGTCCTTACTTGTTCTGGACCATCTCCTTGATGATCCACCCGGTTCGGAGGATGTCGACGATATTTTGGACTGATTTACGTCTTCGGCGGTGGCGTACTTCTCCTCTCGTTCCATGAGATCTCGGTACGAGGAGGGCCCTTTTTTAGAGAGTGACCAACTCAGTCGTCCGTGTTGGAGCCCTTGGGTGAAAGCCATAACTGCTCCAATTTCGTTGAAGTCTTGGACTTGCCTCGCCGCTTCATTAAATCTCTTCGTGTACTCCTTGATGGTTTCAGAGCCTGTTTGCTTGACGGAGTTCAAGTGGACCATGTGTCTACGTCTTCGCCGGCTTGCGGCGAACCCACTACGGAACTCTTGGGAGAGGTCATGGAAAGATGATATGCTATGTCTCTTCAGCCCACCGTACCACGTTCGCGCATCACCGAAGAGCGTCAAAGGGAAGACCCTACATTTGATGGCGTCGGTTGCCCCCTGCATGTTCATCTAGTCAAGGTAGGTGTCGAGGTGATCCTCGGGGTCCTCGGTGCCGGTAAAGCCGCACATGTCCTTTCTTGGCAATCTGAAGTTCGCTGGGACTGCTGTGGTGGTGATCTCGTCAGTGAATGGGCTCTCCCGGTGGCGGTTACG
Organism: Dipteronia sinensis; assembly: GCA_033220585.1. Classification (NCBI taxonomy): domain Eukaryota; kingdom Viridiplantae; phylum Streptophyta; class Magnoliopsida; order Sapindales; family Sapindaceae; genus Dipteronia; species Dipteronia sinensis. The sequence continues at coordinate 8,878,900 of CM065643.1, read as the reverse complement.
TCCACAGTTACCGAGGTTGATCTGATCTTGTATCTCCGCAAGCTGGTCTTGAAGGATACGGAAGGCTTCAGGGTCGGCCAAGGTGTTTCGTTCAGTGTCGAAGTTAAGCTGCTCCACTCTCTCACCCAGTTCCTGCCGGTGCCTTGTTCGTCGAGGCATTTCTTCCTAGACGTGGCCGTCGCGTTCCTCTCTGCTGCGGGTAGTCCCTGTCACCCTTTGTGGCTGTTGTAGATTCATGTGTTCCCCCGGGTTTGGTTGGAATTGCGTGGTGTGCTGGTGGTAGTTCCTCCTGGTTCCCCCCGGAAGGTTTCCGGTATTTCCTTCCTCCTCACGCGAGTTGACCTAGTCGGAGTCTCCTTGGTGTCCCCCACCGTCAACTACGTTGATCACCCTGGTAACATTCTGTGCCAGCGTATCTAGGCGGCTGGTAATCCCACGTATTACCGGATCGTCGGCCTGCGAGAAAAGTTGGTGAGTTTGCTGCGGGACGTACAACGGTGGAGGTCCTGCCGGGAAGTAGGAGTTATGGAACCCATGAGGATAATACGATGGGTGTCCGTGGAATCCGGGCTGGAACCCTGACTGGTATCCTGGCTGATACCCTGGTTGGTGGTACCCTGGCTGATACCCTGTAGGCACGTATTGCGTCTGATACGGATAGTACCCGTAGCCAGAGTTCTGGGGCGTTGGCGGGATAGCTGGCCCCGGGTGCGTAGGGGGTTGATAAAGGAGATGATGCGGTTCAGGCTGCTGTCCTTGCTGAGCCGCGTTCGGGTCTTGACCCCCTGGGGGTTGGAGTCCTAAGTAGAGGTTGGGGTCCTGACCCCCCTGGTTCGGATTCATTTATGATTTATGCTGCGAAGGTGCTGGATACACCCCCCTCCTTCTAGCGCCAACTGTTATAAGTAAAAATGTGACTTAGGTAGAAACAATGAACGATGGTCAGAATCAGACCTATTATATTGATCGGATACAGTTTATACAAGTTTTACAGACTGATGGAACAAGTCCCGATTTGTATCTTTTAATATCTCTTTTCCTACAAATTTGCCAAAAAGCCCCTTTTGTGTACAAGTAGTGGAATATATATAGGCTTGGCTGCTGACACGGGAGACTTCGTGGCTACATGCGATTGGCTGGAAGTTGACAGGTGTTTCTGGCGTGTCAGATGTACGTTGCAACAAGCATACCTTCCGATGCTTGGGTAGGATGGTAATGTATCCGATACTTCGTTCGATGGGCCTCAGCCATAGTCGGTGGACGATCATCTTCGGAAGACGTGGTACGGTGACTCCTCTGCTTCGGTATCTGTAGGGTACCAGAGAGGCCTAACAAGGAGAACATAAACAACAAGAAGCCACTAGTGTTTCCATGCCATATTACCGCGCTTTAAAACCTCTTTAGGGGGGAGATGCTACTGCGAGACGGGTTGACTTGTGTCTATACCTTGGCTATGTCATGACTACCCTCTTGCCTATCTATGATGGGTGCCAAGGCATAGACACTCGGTCGACGGGTTCGGTTGTCAATCCGGCGACCAATGTTGGTTTTCAAAAATTGTCCTTTCAAGGTTATTGCTCTTTTTAGATTGTGTGTTGGTTCAGAAAATTTGTCCATTACAAATGTTGATTTTGAATCCACATATGTCTTAAAACCAATTCACTGAGACATATGTGGGTCACCCAGCGAGTGGACCATATAGATACTTTATGGTTCAAACTCGGAGTAACAAAGTCAATAACAAAAAAGGAGTTTTCTAACTCAACTCTCATGTGTTATTTTTGTGCAAAGAAAGAGCATGTTAAGGCTGAATGTTATTAGGGTCATAGACCTACGAAAATGAGAGGTTCTAGGAATATGAAGAGTCCATCTAGAATTAAGAAAATTTGGTTGAAGAAGGACCAAGTGACCTAAATGAGGAACAAAAGCAAGAAAAAGGCTGAAAAGTTAACTAAATTTATTTGGTTTGTAAAGGGAAATGAATATCTGAACTTGGTCAAACCACCTTTAGAAGATCCTAGCCTCTCTAAGAGTGCATGACTTTGAATATCTCGTTGCACATTAGATTGCACAATCCATTTTCTGCATTAGACTAAGTTTTTGCCCATTTGATTTTGACTATCATTTGCATGTAAATGTTAGGTAAATCTAGGTTGGGGGGGGGGGGGGGGGGGGGGGGGGAGAGAAAATGTATTGTGGAATCTCTTTTAAGTTTTGTTATGCTTTTCAATGTTGTTATGTTTATGATCGAAAAATAAGGCAAGCAGAGTTGGTAATTTTGTGATTTTGTGCAGGACAAAGGAGGTGCAAAAATGCTCAAGAAGGGACTTCAACATGCAGTGTGCTGGTCCGCACTAGCACGGTACCCGCGCACTAATCGTGAACTGAGAAGAATGTTGTAAGTTTCTCATATTTTGATTGGCTTAAGTCATTGACAACCCACATTGTGGCTTTACTTGTAAGGGTAGATTATGCTTCATTGTCCGTGATCAAGCTTCGTTAGCATTCACAAGCTCAAGAAACACTTCAAAGGTATATCACTTGCTTAACTCTCATTTGAAGAGATTTAGTTGCATACATTTACTAGTTTGCATTAGATATTATATCTTGCATTGTATCTAAATTGATAACATTGTTAGGATTATGCTCAATAGCAAGAGTGTAATGATGTATTTGACAATCTTTTTCATATTAATAAAGTGATTTCTTGTTTAACAAATCTTATAGCATTTATAGTTTAATTATTATAATTGTCAAAAGTGAATAATCAGAAGGTCAAAAGACTATGAGAGATGAAGAATTGTTCGTACATCTGGATATGTATAAAGTAGACACAATTCTTTAGTTAGTCTTGAACAATGTTCACAACTTAAGATAAATTTTGGGCGCATTTACCTTGTTAAAGTTGTAGATTCTTTTGCTAACATTTAAGTGGGATCAAATGTGTTATGACGAGTCTTAAATCATCAAAGTGTAGTGTCTTTGGGCAAAAGAATCTAGTGCACTAGGTACATTGAATAGGATCACAGTGAAATACTTTATCAAGAACCGTCAATAGATAAAAGTTTTCACTTGAGGACAATCAGAGAATCTATCTCAATCCTGAGATAAATGATGGACTTATGGTTACAAGTGTTATCATTTGAGCTATTAATGAGTACGATTATATAGCATAGTCTATTCTCGATAGTTTGGTAGTATTCATTTGTTAATCAATAGAGGACTTCATTTATAGATATGGACATCGTGGCTCTATTTATTAAATGTCAATAGAATATCATCATATGAATATTTTGTGGTATTGGATATTAAATCTTAACGTTAAGTTTTCAATAGTGTCTATTGAAACATGGCTTCTGGACAAGTCAAAATATCCAAGTTCAAAATGTGGTTATATGAGTAAATATAGTAACTAGGAGAGCTATAGGCAGTCTATGAGCTCTTGGCGATTACTGATATTCTTCACGAGGATACATTATCTCCAATAAGATTGTCTAGGGTACGAATGAGAAATATTATCTTATTCTATCTTTATTTAAGAGTTCAATTTTAGCTCTTTAGTGGAATCAGCTAAAATTAATAGATCGGACTTAAGTGAATCATTTGTTGATTGTGATTAGGTTATGTCTATTGAAGCTTAAATTAGACAGCCCGCCAAGATCCCCAATCAGCACGAACTTCAGGGCCGTCTCCAGACATTTTGGGGCCCGAGCTATTTTATGATATTAATAAAAATCGGGGCCCTATATAAAATTATTATCATTAACATAAAAAAAATTAAATAAAGAATTCTTCATTTACCAAATACAATGTAATCCACATAAATTAAAACAAAAAAGATATATCATTCAAGTCATCTACGTTCTTATTCAAATCTTCTATATTATCATTTAAATCATCAATATTTTCGTACAACCCATCTACATGCTCGTTCTCATTCAAATCATATGCATTATCATTCTCATCCAAACTAGTATTCACATTCACATTCACATTCACATTCAAATCATATGCATTATCAGTATCATCCAACTAGTATTCACATTCATATTCACATTCTCATTATTAGATTGATTAGGTTTTCTTTTTACGTACCTATCCATAGAACCCGCAAAAGATTGTATCACCATATCTCTTCTTACTTTGGCCTTTCTTTTTTGGTTTCCGGAGTCATGTTTTCGTTGACCTGTCATACCTATTCAAGAATCAAGATTACCTAAAAAATATATTAGAAAACATGTTAGATAAAACTTAAATCTAAAAACCCAATAGCACATTAACACACACACACACACACACATATAACAAATGACACACATATATTATATATTGGTACAAATTTACTAAGAAATGAAATTATGTTTTACTGATTTTTTTTTGTTTCTCTGGGAAGTGGGAATTTATACCTATATAAATTTATTGATATGAAAATTAAAGAGATAAATTTTAAATGTTTAATAAGGTGTACCTGAAAATATAAAATAAAAGTTGTTGAATAAATAAGTTGAATTACTTTGTGAAAATTGTGTTACATTGCTTAATTACCTCAGTTTTTAATTTATATCAATTAAGTACTCTTGTTTCCAGTTGGGTTTCTGTATATTTTCTTTGTAAATTCATTAAATTGTAATTTTCTTTTTAATTACCACATACTACAAGAAATCAAGAATCGAAGATGAAGTATCATCTCCGAATCATAGGAAATTAGGAATCATGGGAAATTAGGAATCATAGACAAAACACACACTGACACAATCACACACATAAAGTTAACAGGTTTTAACTATCAAAGTCTTAATCAATTAGGATACTAAGTTAATTAAAGAAGAAAGCATGAAGAAGACTGAAGACAGTTGACAGTTAATAAAAATGAAAAAAAGTAAGAAAAAAATGGAACATGTGAAGCAAATCGAAGATGAAGTGTCGACGGAGAGTCGGAGAGAGAGGGGTAGAGGATGGCCATTAAGTGATTAAAGAAGAAGCCAATAAGGGATTCAACGAAGTAGAGAATGCTTTACAAATTCCAAGCACAGATGACAGATTCAACGAAGCAACTGTTGGAACCTAGGGTTACAGATTGCGCAGCGGAAGGTTTTAAAATTTTTTATGCAATCATTAAACTAACCCATTTATACAGTAATAATCAAATTAAATAATAAAGTGAAGATTCATACCTACGTAAGAGGCTCCTTCACTTTAATACGAACAGCTCCTGATTTGAACCACGTGATCTTCCTTGCTATCTCCCGGAACTGGTAACAGCGTGTGGGCGCGTCACGATATTCAGAACCTGTATGGAGGAAGAAGAGAAGAATACACACAAAAACAAACTCTAGAAGTGCAGTATTTTTGTGGTCTCACCACACCATAATATTTTTCTTCTTTTGTTTGCTTCTATTTACTGTGTACGATCACTATCTTTTTTCTCTTCTCTCAAGCAATCCAATTGCTTTTTATTCACTGTGTTGTTTTTTTTTTATATATATTCGGTTATCACATTTTAATTAAATATATCTCATATATATCAAATAAAATCAAACCAAAATCTTATTTGATTTTAAAAAACAAAGATATCTCATATCTTTTTTTTTTTAATTAAATATTTATTTTTGAATTCAAACATTTTAAATTCAAATTCAAATATTTAATTTAATAAAATAAAATAATCATATTATCTTATTTTATTCAAAATCAAATATCAACTAACACCCTCCATTTAGTGATTAACTACATAATTAAATAATCTTATTATTTAATTTATTTAATCACCATTATTCATTAATTAAATAATCCCATTATTCAATTAACTCCCGAATAAATACGTGTCACTTTCGTAACACAATTAATTGGACAATCCAATTAATTAACCGTGACCCTTGTTACCTAAATCGATCGGGCTAGCAAGGGGACCTAATGGACCCACAGTATTTTGAGCTCCAATAATCCTTAGAAATTATTAATTAAACTCTTTAATTAATATTTCATGATTATTAACTTCGGTGTTATTCCACTAAAAACCCGAAGCTGCACTCTCTCAACTGTAGACGTTTTTACACAAACCAATAACTCTCGGTGTCTATCGATATAGCTATTACATATGGTATAATCCTCCACAAGTAGTTCATAATTAGAGCTGGGTCATAATGTCCGTTATACCCCTCTAATCATATCTTTCCATTAAGTACCATTGATTCTCTAATGAACAATAAATCCTACATTCCTTACGGAATTAGGAGAGCGCTCATATTGTTCAAGCTCTGAATCAACCCTTAAGGGAACTACCATCTACTTCTCACAAGAAGGAGTGGATTCCACTATTGTGTACAAACCTTCCCAGCCACAAGCCAAACCGTGATCCCAACATACGGAGTATATTGATCGGGAATGCAACTCCGACCTCACCCATGGTATATCAAAGACCACGATCTAACCTGAAGGAGTCGATAAGACACTCAGGATTAAGATCACCCACATATAGCCATCATAAGTTGATATATATGAATCTCATCGTTAAACGGATCTTAGTGAGAGATTCATATAGATCATGGCCCAGTCCTATATGATCACATCATACAAGGTGCCTCCATTCTCATATCTACATATGAATGATCCAGGATAGGATCACCGTACACTACGAAATGGACCGCAGCTGTAGATTAACCACAAATAAAGTACCCAGCTTTATTTGCTATCTACGGACTCTTTAAATTGCTCGTTTCAAACTGAATCCATCTATATATGACACTCATATACTCAGTTCGAAATTACATCCGGCAATTTTGGATGTTAAGTGCACATGTTATATAAAGTATGACACAAAATGAATGAATATACTACTTCTTTTATTTATGTTCAAATTACATTTACATATTACAAGCTTTAGGGCAAAAACCCCAACAGCAACAAGTTAACCACAGCAATAAGTAAAGGTTAGCAAGTAATAGCAACTAGTCTGATATATGCTAAATTAACTTGTTGGGCCTGGTGTGAAGAACAAAATAAATGTTTGAGATTGGGCCTCTTTACACTTAAATATATTGAGTCCTGAGGCCCCAAATAGATTGGATGTGGAGGCCCAAAATTTTATAAAATATGAAGAAGTTGATCGGGCCAATCTGGGGCCCTAGCAAATGGCTGGGTTTGCTGGGCCGATGGGCCGGACCTGACGAACTTGCATGGATCACTTGATATATTCTACCGGACCAATCTCTGGGTCCATCTAGAATTGTTTTTGGATTTCGGAATCCAAAAATTTTGGAGAGGTGTGGTCATGTGTGACCAAGACACGCGGTAACTCTTCAAAAAGGCCTAGAATGGGCGACCAAGGATGTAGGAATCCTAGGGTGGCCCTAATGGGGTGCGTTTAGCATTCCATTAATACATTAAGAATATAATTTGCACATTTTAATTAAATGAGCTGCTAGATTATATTAATGTATTAAATTTAAGGCATGTGGACTTGTTTCTTTTATAGTAAGAATAGATCTAGTTCACATGTGGACTTTTTATTAAAGTCCAATGGATTTAATAAAATGGAAAAATAATATATTGCACAAGTATTTACTTGGGCGGCAAGGCTAAATTAATTAGTCTAATATATTGTTTTATTTTATTTTATTAATCAAATGGAAATTAATTAATTGTTTGATTAAAAGTAAAAATCTTTTTCTAACTATGAGAAGGATTCCTAGTGTCATACTATTGTTGGTAGTATGATAAGTATCAAAGACTATATTTGATAAGTAGAATACTAAAGTATTTTATTTATCTAGTCAAATTAGGAAGTTTTTGATATAGTCACAATATTATATTCAATAATTTATTATTAGATAATACACTCATGAATTGGAATATGGTTAAAACTCAAAGTTAATAGGAGACTTGGTGAAAAAGTAATTCTACTTGTGTGAGGATTTGACTACAAGGTATAAATCCTACTTGAGTGAGGATTATGCCATCACATATATATATATATTATTATTAAAATAGAAATTAATAATGGTAGTTTAAAAAAAAGTTTTTTTTTAGAAAATTTTTATTCTCTTGCTTTTGAATAAAAAAAAAAACTTCCAACTCAAGAAAGGGGTGTAGAATTCAGCTAAAGAGAAGAAGAATAATGAGCGTTTTATTTTCGATAGTGCACTAAAAGCTTTTACATTAAAAAGCTTTATGCACAAGATCGAATTAGGGTTCACACGAGTTCTTGATTAAAAAGATTAAGAATTCACAAGTGACCACACGTTCTTTATTTTCCCTAGGAGGATTATTGTGACTAACAAAAGAAAAATGTTTGTTTTTTCCATCATCAGGTTTACAATTCAAAGAAAAAGGGAGCACACACTCCTAGGTGATTCACGTTCGTGATTGGATTGACAGATCTTGCGGATTCAATTCGAAGCAAGCGGATTCAAATCGACGTAAAATCAATCGTCACGTGAAAAAGGTACAATACTTTTACTATATGTTAATTAATCAAGAGTTAAGGTTCTTTCTTTTAAAAGGAAAATTTTAAAATATACAAACCCAATTTTTCACTTCCGCCGCGTGTTTTTCCCTACAAACATGTCTTGTATGTTAATCATGCTTCTTTTGTGTGCATTTCACTCACTTCACACTTAGCGGCTGGAATCTTACCGATGACAAAAGCTTCAAAAAAATATATATGATCTAAATAAGTGGATAGATACACACCGTCAAATAATAATAATAATAATAATAATAATAATAATAATAATAAGGGACTTTACTAAGCTGTGAAAAGTATGTGTGGTAGATAACGATAATAATGTCAATAGAAAGGTAAAATACAGTTTTATTTTCAATTTAAAGTTGGATACAGTTTTGTTTTTCAATTTAAAGTTGGGTAAAATTGTATTTAAAAGAAACTTTGAAACCATTTATTTTTAAAAAGTCGATACGGACACTTGATAGGATCAGAGTTAGCGACTCTGAATACATCTCTTATCTATGTAGTTTATCAAGTTTTGACGTGAACCGACAAAACTAACACTTCATAGGGTTTGTTTAGTAGCTTGTATTGTCTAATATTTTGAGTTTAAAATATATTAGAATAATATAATACAATATTAGGCAATTTATACTATGCATTATATTGTATTAGTTAATACATTTTAATTGGTCTAATGTAAATGGATGGTGTATAAGCTAATACTAAGGATTGAGATTGTATTACCTAATACACTGGGGAGAGAAATAATAATAATAATAATGATATCCAAATAATAATAATAGTAAATATATCCAAATAATAATAACAACAATAATACATATATCAAATAATAATAATAATAATATCAAACAATAATAACAATAATAATAATAATAATAAAATGTAAGCATAATAATTATTATAAGGTTAATTGTCACAGATCCCCTCCAGACTATACCCGAATCCGTATGTTACCCCCTGAAATTTTTTTTAGGCACTAAATCCCCTGAACTATCGGAAATTGGCAAAAGTGGACGGAATGCCACGAAACCCTTGTTACGTCTCATTTCTCGTCATGTGCGCAACATATGTCTCCGTACGAAGGGCATTTGGGTCATTCCCCACTTGACTAATTGGCACTAATGCCCCCTAAACTCTTCCAAAATATACACTATGCCCCATATACTTTGAAGGGCGACTTGCAAATAGTTTTACCACTTTTAGGGGTTGTTTTACCCTTATTTCTGTTTTTTTTCTTTCGTAAAATTACTGGAATTCAAAAACAAACAAAAAAACGTAGTCCAAACAAAACAAAAATTGAAAATCAATAGAATAAAAAAACAAAAATAGAAAATCAATTGAAAAAAAAAACTAGAAATAGTTTTCTAGAAACCACCATCTTCTAAAAAAATCTCCCTAACTCTCTCATACACCAAACTAAACCAACATCTTTCTCTCTTGCTCTCACATACAGCTGGGTTCGACCCAGATCTAGGTTCAAACCAGAACCGAGATGGAAAGAAAGAAATAGAAGGATGAAGAGATGAAAGATAGAGAGAAGATGTTGCGGTGGTCATGTGGGTGCGGGTTTGATTTCTGATAGATGTTAATGGTGATGAACAGATGATGTGGGCGTTGATGATGATTTTAAATTTAATTATTTTTCAAATTCGAGTTTTGTTTCTAGAGAAGATATATATTTTTTCAATTTTTTTTAGATGATAGTGTGAGTTTTGATTCCTAGTGATGATTGTGTTGGTGTGGCTGTTGATTTCTGGTCTTGAGAATGGAGATGTTGGTGTGAATGTGGCTGTTGATTTTTGGGTGTTAAAAGAAGATGAAGATGAGATTAGTGTGGCTGTTGATTTCTGGGTGTTAAAGAAGATGAAGATGGGGTTAGGGTTCTTTGAGTTTAGATTAGTTTTTTTTTCTTAATTATTAAATCTGAAAATTTTATTGTAACAGTTATTAAATAGTTTTAAATTTAGTTTTTAGGCTAATTGGCATTGATACCCCCTGAACTATACCCAAATTTGCACCTTACCCCCTATATTTTTTTTCTCCATTAAAACCCCTGAACTTTCATAAATTTGCAATATGTGACGAAATTTAACCCCTCACAGGGAGCAAAAAACCCCAATTGTTTGCCAAAAAACGAGAGTTCAGGGGGTTTGATGGCGAAAAAAAAGTATAAGGGGCATAGTGCATATTTTGGAAGAGTTTAGGGGGCATTAGTGCTAATTAGCCAAGCGGGGAATGACCCAAATGCCCTTCGTATAGAGACATGTGCTGCGCACGTGACGAGAAATGAGACGGAACAAGGGTTCCGTAAGCATTCTGTCCACTTTTGCCAATTTCCGATAGTTCAGGGGGTTTAGTGCCTAAAAAATATTTATGGGGCAACATGCGAATTCAAGTATAATCTGGAGGACATCTATGACAATTAGCCTTATTTATAATTATAATGATGATGATAGTAATAATAATAAATTCTAATAATAATAAATTATAAAAATAATAATATATATCAATTATAATAATATTAATAATGATAATGGTAATAATAATATATAATATACAATAATAATAATAATAATAATAATAATAATAATAATAATAATAATAATAATAATAATAATACATAATAATACATAATGTACAATAATAATACATTCAATAATAATAATATTACTAATGATAGTGATATTATTAATAACATATAATATACAATAATAAAATACATTTTAATAATAATAATAATAATAATAATAATAATAATAATACATAATATACAATAATAATACATTCAATAATAATAAAATTAATAATAATATTACTAATGATAGTGATATTATTAATAAAATATAATATACAATAATAAAATACATTTTAATAATAATAATAATAATAATAATAATTTTTGGTAATATAATACACTAAATATATTTTTTATAATATATTTTTTATTCTAAAAATATATCAAATTTATTAGTAAATAAAATATTGAATAACAAAAATCACATCCAAACATTGTATAACTTAATACAGTCTAATACGAAATATCACCAAACATAGAATTGTATAAAAATAATACAGTCCAATACAATACAATCCAATCTAACATAATTTAATACTATCCAGTACAATACAATATAGTGTGCTAAACGAGCCCTTATTGTTTTATACTTCTTTTACTTTAGTTTTAAACCCTCCCTCTCTTTTCTTTCACCTTAATATTTTTCTCACAACAAAATCATATTCTTTCTCAATACTTTCACGTGACTTTCTTTCTCTCCCAAATTTCGTTTTTAGCTCTCGTCATTTCTATATATTATTATTCTCCTCTACAATATCCTCAAATTTCGTCATTTGTTTTTTTTATTTTTGGGTAAATTGTAATGAAAGTCCCTGACGTTTGCTCAAATTACATATAGATTGCATATTTACCTAAATTACATATAAGTACTCTTGACCTAACAGTTTACCGTTAGTGTTAACTGAGATCTTTATGTCATAAGGTATAAAAGTATTTTACCCTTAAAAGAATTTGATGCGATAAACATATTTTTTAAAAATAAAAAATTAATTAATTCAAGAACATCATCATTCATCGACCAATTCAATCCTAGCTAACAACAACACCAAAAATCTCAATCCACTCAAAATCCCAAAAAACCTTCATCATTAACATCATCGTCTTCTTCTCTACTACCATGGGAACCTTTTTTTAATAAAAAAAATTCAATAAAAAAGAAAGAAAAAAAATGGTAGGAGACCTGATCTCCACAAATGGAGATCTCCCAATAGACTCATTGTTTGCTGAGCGAGTTCACCAGGTTTCCGACCAACGTCGCGGCGGCCGTATCTATATCCAGTTTCTGCGACGACGATGACAATTTGATATGCTGCTTCGTCGGCATCGCCAATGGACCCTCGCTCCATTGTGCCTTCTTTTAAGACATCTTTTTGTTTTTTTGTTTGTTTTTTAACATACATCTCTCTCTATTTCCTTTCTCAATTTAATTTCTCAGTTTCTCTATTACATACATCTCTGTAATTTTGGAAGTGAAAATGGCTTCCTCTAATTTTGTTCAGTGGAGATTGCTGTAGAGATTTCACTAATTAATGGAAATCAGTTGTTTACTCGTATCCATTAAATGGAGATATTGTTGATTGCTATTTGGTTTTTTGCTTTTAAAATTTTCATTGGTTGGATTTTAATGTTTAATTAAAAACTAAAATTCTATTTAAAAATTAAAAATTAAAATTATTAATGGAGATTTCGTATATTGCTATTTTCGTTTTTTTCTTTTAATATTAAATTTGATTTTGGTGGCTTTTAATATTTAATTACTAGTTAATGTCAAACAATTAAAAATTAAAAATATTATCATAATTGATAAAATTTATTGCTGAGGGGTAATTTGGACATTTTGTAATATTTGACCATTACACTGTTAATACTAATGGTCAACCTTTAGGCTAAGGGTACTTATCTGTAATTTAAGCAAAAGTATGATCTAGCTGGAATTTGAGTTAACATCATGGTGCTCCAATGCAATTCTCCCTTAATTTTTTAGGGGGAGGTCTATTTTCATGGATGTTTTGTTCGAACTTTGAAATATACTTCCTAGGGAAGATGTCTAATCGAAACAGACCTACATTACATCCATAGAGGTCTATCTAACATAAGTCTGAATAATGATATCTCAAATACCCTAGAAAATATCGTGAACATTGAAATACCTAATAAACTTTTAATTTGATTTATAATAATAATTATTATATATAAAGTAGTTTCCTCCTAAAAGATCTCCTATTTTAAGAATAGTAAGTACCTAGATGAAATTCAATATATTTAATAATTTTTGATATGATTTGTTTTTCATGATAAAAATCAATTTGTGGAAAAATAATCAGTTTGAAAGAAGCTTTTATTTTTTTATTTTTTTTTTATAATATAATAAAATTGTGAAGTTGAGATATTAAAATAGAAATGGTGAGAAATATCACTATTTTTATGTTGAATTTTGAGTGTATCACTAGTTTGATAAGTTAAGTTTAAATGACACTAATGGACTAAAATACCATCTTTTTCTTTTATTACATTTGTACCATTTTTAGGGTTTTTTTTTTCTTTCAAAAACCTCAATTGAAGGAGGCCCACCATCAATGGAGATGAAAGACCTCTATTGGAGGTCAATTCGACCTCCATTGGAAGTCAAAATCGGCATCCATCGGAGATAGAACAGACCTCCAATTGAGGTCTCGATAGAGAAGATGACCAAATGTTTTTGGTGGAAAATTTTATTTTTGTCCAATAAATCTCAAAAATTGCAAATATGCTTAATAAGTCTCGCAAACTATCTAAAAAGTCGCAAAAACTACCAGAAAAATCTCAGAAATTAGAAAATAAGTAATGGAAATATAAAATAAGTCTCGGAAACACCAAAATAAATCTCGGAAACATAAAAATAAGTCTTGGAAACACAAAAATACTCTAGACTTATTTTTGTGAGTGTGTTTTAAATGTATTTTTTTGTTATAATTTCACTCAAGTCCTATCTTTTTTGCGATTTATCACATTTATAAACGTCTTTGCCATTTTCATCACTTTAGTCCCTCTTTTATTCAAAATCCATCACTTTGGTCCTTTGACCAAATATTTAACAGTCAATTATAACTAATTGTGTTAAAGTACAAATTTACCCTTTTTACTATTTACGTTAATTAAAAATGGCAATTTTACTATGATTTTTTTAATTTAAAACTTTAGCAATTGTATACCATCATTACACAACATTATTTATTATTTTACCAACACACTTTAAAATTTTACAACTTTACAACTAAATTAATTGCACAAATGCCATAATTACACAAAATTATTTACATTTTTACCATTAAATATATTTTTTTTATAAAAAAAATCATTACTCAAACTAAACTTTTATTTTTTACACCTTTATTCTTTTTAACATGTCATTGTATGTGTGTATAATATGACATAGGACTGAAAGACCCTTATAACCGTTATCTTTGACTAACCTTGGACTAATGGAAGGATCAAAGTGATGTGTTTTGAATAAAGAATGGACTAAAGTGATAAAAATGACAAAAAACATTTATAAGGGTGATAAATCCATCACTTTGATCCTTTGACCAAATATTTAACAGTCAATTATAACTGATTGTGTTAAAGTACAATTTTACCATTTTTACTATTTACGTTAATTAAAAATGGCAATTTTACTATGATTTTTTTTAAAATTTAAAACTTTAGCAATTATATACCATCATTACACAGCATTATTTATTATTTTACCGACACACTTTAAAATTTTACAACTTTACAACTAAATTAATTGCCCAAATGCCATCATTACACAAAATTATTTACATTTTTACCATTAAATATTTTTAAAAAAATCATTACTCAAACTAAATTTTTATTTTTTACACCTTTATTTTTTTTTAACATGTCATTTATGTGTGTATAATATGACATAGGACTGAAAGACCCTTATAACCGTTATCTTTGACTAACCATGGACTAACGGAAGGATCAAAGTGATGGGTTTTGAATAAAGAATGGACTAAGGTGATGAAAATGACAAAAACATTTATAACGGTGACAAATCGTAAAAAAGATGGGACTTGAGTGAAATTCTATCGTATTTTTTTTCTTCAGATCCACATATTTAGGGGTTGTTTATTTTTTTGTCTGAAGACTGAACAGTCCTGAATTTTTCTGAAGACTGAATAGGGACTGAAATCTGAACCTGAATGATAAGTTTTTTTTCTTTCTCATATCTGAATGTACTGTCAACATGTTTGTTTTTTAAAAATAAAATTGTTCGAAAATACGTAATTTTACATTTATACCTATACTAATTAAAAGAAGTAATTTAATATGCACCATTCTTTATAACATTTTTTTTTTGCAAATAAAGTTCAATTTAACAAAATAAAAAATTAATCGAAGAATATAATTTTGCATGTTCTGCAAACAAAGTTTAAGTTAAATTTATTGTCAAAAAAAAATTCAAGTTCAAGTTCAATTTTTATGTTGTCCACGTTTCGGGTGAATATAATTCATGAAACCATTTTTATTTTTTTGGTTTCCTGGATCATATGCACCGGAAACCAAATAAAAAAAAAAGGTTCTTGAATTTTTCATATATAATAATTCTATAACATCTTGAAGCCACGAAATCTACTCAATATGATAGACAAATATATTGAGCATTATACGAATAGTTAGATAAAAAAAAGTTCTTAACGGGATTTGACAAGAGAGAAATTAAATTGTTCAATCTTTGAAAAATTTCATTATGAGAAGTAATTAGAGTTTTTTTTTTTTTCTAAAAACTGTTTAAATAAGAAATATGTTAAAAGAAATTTTTTTATACCATATCAAATTAAGATAAATTTAAAAATATATCTTTTTTTAGAGGATAGACTTGGAAGAGAATATTTTAATTGTAATCCAGTGATTTAGAATTAAGTTAAAAGTCATGATTTCTTACTTTTTATTTTAAGTTGTTTTTTTTTGATATTTTTAAATTGTTTGACCACTTAACAAACAAACAAAACAACTTAATGAGTTCAATTCAGACCCATTAAGTTTTAAGCGAAAAAAACAAACGACCCCTTAAAGTGTTATTAAAACTTAAGTTATTAAGTTGGTGAAGATTTTAAAATTCACTCTTTAAAGAGTGATATTAAATTTTTGATTCCAGTATTAAATATCTAGTAATCACTTTCGGGCTACATTTAAAAAAAAAAAAAGGTTGTGTTTATTTTTATGTCCGAAGAATAAGCAGTTATTGAAAATTAAAAACTATTTTTATACTATTTCTGCCATAGTGCCATCGAAAGAATGTAATCAGGATTTGTGGAGATCAAGCGAGCACTACTAATGCAGTAATGCGGTCCAAAATGAAGACTATGAGTAGACAGTGAAAGTAAATTGATTTGATGAAAAGAATGTTTTGCCACTGAATTTAAAAAAACTTATTTTGCCATACCTACTTTATACATATTTACAAATTACTGTGATAAAATAGACTTAAATGCTCTTATAAACAATTGAGTTACAAAATTATCCATGCATCATTAATTTTTTATATAATAAAAAATGTGACATTAATATTGAGGCTATGTAATATGTTATGTACAATTTTAATATTTCAATTTTACCCTCATAATATTTTATTCCAAAAATACAAAAAAAAAAAAAATCAACTTTCAACTGTCATGTGTGTGTTATGAAAAGGTGGAAGTGCCATTTCAAGTTTTTGTTTTTCTTCACAAGATTTCTCATTCTTGATTTCCATGTTGAAAACGATTTATATAAATAAAAATCATGTTTTAAAAATTAATATTTTTGTTATAAGTAGTTTTTAAAAATATAAAATGAAGTAAATGTATTTAGTTTTGTTTTTTAAAATGAGTAAAATAATTATTTAACAGGAAAAATTAGACAGAATTTCACATAAGTCCTATTTTTTTGGTGATTTGTCACCTTTATAAATATCTTTTCATATTCATCACTTTAGTCTTTACTTTTTCCAAAACTCACTTTAATCCATTTGACCAAATATGTGAAAGTCAATTATTTTAAAACCTATGAAAGTACACTTTTGCCCTTATTACTATTTAATTTAGTTAAAATGATTATATTAGCTTTAAATTAAAATGAAAACTAATAAAATTCTTAATAATAAAATCTTAAATAAATATATTATAAAAAAATCTTAAATAAATAATAATAAAAAACCCAAAAAAAATTTCTTTATTTTTTTTTTGTATTTTTGTCATAATGGATATTTATTTAGCTAAAATGATTATCTTAGCTTTAAATGGTTTTTTTTGTAATTTTTTTTGTAATCCATTCATTTAAAATTTTATTATTGAGAATTTATTTATTTTTCATTTTAATTTAAAGCTAAGATAATCATTTTAGCTAAATAAAAATACATTATAAAAAAATACAAAAAAGAAAAAAAATAATGGATTATTTATTTAATTTTTTTTTTTGTAATATATTTATTTAAGATTTTATTATTGAGAATTTTATTGTTTTTCATTTTAATTTAAAGCTAAGATAATAATTTTAGCTAAATTAAATAGTAATAAGGGTAAAAGCGTACTTTCATAGGTTTTAAAATAGTTGATTTTCACATATTTGGTCAAATGGATTAAAGTGATGAGTTTTGGAAAAAGTAAGGACTAAAATGATGAATATGGAAAGACATTTATAAAAGTGACAAATCACCATAAAGGTAGTACTTATGTAAAATTCCGCCGAAAAATTGTGGTTTATTTTGAAAATGATGGAAAACACTAAAAACTTTTATTTTTAACTTTTTAGTTATAAATTTAAAAATGGGTAAATATTGTGGCTTTCCATACTTATCTCCCGTATCTCCCGCACGTGAATTTACTTATCGACCGGGTAATAAACATGTCAATTAGTTTGACCATCATCAATTTGTATACTGCCGAATGGCTAGTGTTGTTGTTGTAATATGATTGGTTAGTACTTCAATCGGAACATTTTGATCGGAACGTTTTGGTGAAGAAAATGAATAAAATCGGTGTGTAGCTCTCCGATACTCTTCATCTGATTTCTTTAATTTATATTCATTTTTCATTATTTTTACAACAGTAAACAAATTATAAATTTACAACCGTTTTTTATTTTCGAAAAAAAAAAGTTTTCAGAAATGATTCCAAATATCTCCTTATTTTTTTTTTCGTTAATCACAATTTTTTCCATTACCTGTATATATAATATTTTATAGTTTAGATTATTATTTTAACACACTCTCTCTTTCAATTAAAAAAAAAAAAGTCACTTTCTTCTTTAAAGATATCCGTGGGCTGCTGGAGCAGCGGATATTGCCATCTTCAACTGCGGACAAGTCCCAGATTTGGCAGCAGCTCAGCCTCCATCACTAACAGACATGTTTAATGAGGATGAATTAGGGCCCTAATTTCTCTAATTCTTTCTCGTTAAACATATCTGCCGGACCGTAATCGTCCGTCAACAATTTGGTATACGCTTTTCTCTCCTTTGGTTCTCAATGGACGTAGAAAATGAGTGTTTTTTAGGTAGTTATTTCTTTTCTCTATGGATGTTTAACAAATCAATGTTGTCACCTAATTCAATATCGCATTTGCAGAAGAATTACTTTTGCTTTTTTATTTATTTATTAAATTTTATGTCATAATTTATTGCAGGCTTTATATGCATATCCATGGATCAATGCCATCAGGATTGCGGAAAGTTGGTAATGCATTCAATTCGTTCTACTATGGTCTATGTATCAGAACTTTGTATATTGTAGGCACATAATTGTATCATCCCAAAACATGCTCAAATAGTCTCTTTACCTTTAATAATGTTGTTGTTATTTTTTTTTTTTTTTGGTTTTAGATTGTCTTTGACTGTGATTGTACATATATGATGTTATGTTGCTTGTCTTGCCGGGTACTTTGCATTAATGCATTTGATAATCATTAAGATGTGTATCTGTAATGAACTGGATATATGCTGAATCATATTCAAACATCATGGTCCTTAAGCAAAGTGGTGCTTTCAGTTATACCTGTAGTTTTCTTCTGCTTAATTGTTTGCCAGCCTTTGATGGTTTTATGATTTTGCTTGTTTGATGCTAAATTCTTCATAGGCTTGGCAGTGGCCTCATCTGGATGTGGTCTACCTCTGTGTTTAACATGTTTGTGCAGCATTCGTTCAGCTAATTGAGGTCCGTCCATCTTTCTTGGAGGTGGGTATCTTCCTCATTATTCAGTCTCACATATCCTCCATGATTATTTATGTTCTCCTAAGTATTAATTTTGGCTACATGTTTCTTGCTTTTATTTCGTTTTCAAATCTGGTTGAATGGTTCGAACGTTTCGTTTATATAATTTTTGTTATGTTTCTTCTTCAGTCTCATATTTTAATTGTTCTTCATGTGTATTGTATTTCTTTATCATCCTATCTTCCTTTCTGCTGTTGCTGATGATTTTTGCACTATTTCAGCCACATCTGAAGAATGTAAACAAGGACACTGATTATGAAGTGGCTCTGGTAGCATGTGAATTCTGGTAATGCTTGCCTATGTGAACAATAAATCTGAATGTCTTGACTCAAATTTTAGCATTCAGTATGTAGGTTTTTGTGAGATATTAAACATCAAGGAACAATAAAATATTATCCTCTTACCGATGTGGATTGTGGATGTATGTGAATTTCTAGGTTATGTTGTGCAGAATTGTTCAATGTCATTTTCTGAAGGTCTCTCTAATAACACGGTGTAAATAAATTAGGCGCTTGTTCCACTACTTGTGAATTTTTGTGAAAAGTTTGATATTAATTTGCCTTTTGCAGATTATTGATGACACATGATTTTTTTTTCCAAGCTATACTTTCTCTAGTGAAACTCTTCACTACACAAAGTGGTTAATGAAGTGATAATTTAGTAGTGAGGCAAGCCACCTTTGATAAATTAGGCCACTTTCAGATTCAGCACTCTTTTTCTTATTGCTAGATTTTTGCTTCTGCACACTAAGATAAAATACAATACTGGAAAAATTGTCAGCACTTATCTAGATCTTTAATGCTGTGGCGGCAGTGGCGCTCATACTGTCGTCATTCATGTATGAAACACATGATTTTCTTAGTTGTATTAAGTATTGAATACGAAGGTAGAAATTAATAACTTTGGGGTTTATATTGTCTGTTACTCTTTATCTTTTATTCTTGGCCTTTCAACAGTTACTTTTCATTGATGATTATATGACAGGTCTGCTTACTGTGATGTTCAGTTACCACCTGAGAACTTAAAAGAATTCTTGCCACGTCTGGTTCCGGTATTGTCAAGGCTTTGTGTTGTTTTTTTTTCCTTGCTATTATTTTCCAAAGCCATTTGCAATTTCTTTTCACATATTACAACTTCTGTATCTTGTTTAACATGGGTGTTCCCTTATTGCACCTCCTATTTATTATATTTTCCTTATTATTAGTGAAAAGTAGATGCTGCTGGTTCTTGGGGCTCATTAGAATTCTGCAATATAGATGTGTTGTGCTGTAGATGCTGCTGGTTCTTGGGGTTCATTAGAATTCTGCAATATAGATGTGTTGTGTTGGTTTCCAATGCTAGTGCATGCAAATGAAGTTCATCTGTTTATTTTTTTGGGAGTTTAGTTTAAGAAAACGCTTCTGCTTCCCCTCTCTTGCATTAGTTTTAACTAAAATTCAGAGCTGGCATGGGACTTTGTTGGTTCTGTGAGAAAAGCTGTTAGAACTGGGAAGATTTTCGCTACTGTTGTAAACTGTTGATGATTTGCGTGGGTTGTCCATAATACTTTAAAAGTTTATATGTGTGATGCGTGAATGACATTGAATGTACATGACCTACATTTATTGGCCTTACGCAAAAGCAGCAGACTTAGAATTATAGGTTGTTACATGGGCCCATAGATTGTACTGATCTAATTGGAGTTATGTAGCATCTCTGTCCTGTAACTCACAGGTGGTGTTTGTGTTGGAACTGTTCTTATTGTGTACAATTTTGCAGCAAGCCATTTGTTGTTGTTTAAATACTTGTTTTCAGTTCTCAAAAATTTTTGCAGGCTAAGTTGTCTGCTAGTGGTGATGAAGCCTGGAAAGACAGGGAAGCTGCTGCTTTGGCTCTTGGTGCCGTAGCCGAGGGTTGCATTAATGGCCTTTATCCTCGTTTGTCCGAAAATCCGTAATCCTTTGCCGTATACTCTTATGATCTTGATTAGCAAGTTTTTTATTATATTACAATTAGCTTGTTGAATACGGGGTGTCACCATATGAGTATGATGCTTAAGTCTTCCATTGAAATCAATTTAAGTTATATCCAGTTTGGTTTATTCATATTCCTCTTTTTGACATTGCTTCTATTCCTGGTTTTTTCTCCTCCCCTAATTAGTAGTGACTGGACCTTCATGCACAAATTGTGTCAAATTAATGGCGAATTTATATTCTTTGGATTTTCTCATGTTTTGCTGATTCAGAATGTTGAATTTATAAAAAATAGTGGTGCATATTGTGGCATTTCTCATTCCTCTTTTAGATGATAAAGTTCCTCTGACACAGAATTTCTTGTTGGATGCTTTCTCAATTCAGCAAATACAATGTTCAGGTATGTCAGCCGCATGTCCTCTCCAGGCCTGTTTGCTTCTGTTTGATGCCTTTTCATTGTTAATGCCTTATTTAGGATAGTCCGGATAAACATAAGTTGGAGTAGGGGAGATATGTTTGTATAGGTTCTCGGATATGCAAGAATACTTGGATATTAGTTTTCTGAAGTAGGAGTAAGAACGCGGATATGGTTAGTAATGATGGGTTAGAGAAACTCAATATGGATTTATTTTTGTATTTGTTACCTTGGATCAAATTATCAAGCAATATTGAAGGAAATTTTCCTTTTAGAACCGGAGCTATATGGATGAAGTGGAGAAGTTGTTCTGCAATGTTATATGGTCAATGGAATTCAATTAGATTGAAAATAATGGTTTATATTATGGCAGACTCCAACTAGGTTAATGGTAGACTACTTGGATGGATTTCTATAAAATGTGCTGCTGAAATAAGGATATCACAAAGTATTTGAGATATATAAAATGATTAAAATCTAGGGACATTTTAATGATCCTGAATTAGTGGGATGGCACTAAAGCTCAAAAATAATCTTGTACCATTTTCAAGATCCCATCCCATATGTGCTGTCTTTGGTGAAAAAATGCATTCCCTTGTTGGCAACTCTAGCTGCCTAGAAAGTGATGCGGGTTGGGTTGAGACATGGTTTTAAAAGGCTGCTGAGGCACACTAAGAAAAGCCTCAAGGCTTAAGCCTCAAGGTGATTATGTGAAACTTAAGCCTCGGTGACTTGAGGCGTAAGCCTTGAGGCTTGAGCCTCGTAACAAGAGGAGTTTTTGGACCTTCTACATAGGTGTTGGGGCTTTATTTATTTATTTCTTTATAAGTTTTTGGACCTTTTATATAGTTAAGACTCACTCCACAATTTGCATTATTATTATTATTATTATTATTATTATGTGCTTTTGATCATTTAATTTGAATCCAAATGCCAACCTAACTTTGTTGAAATAGTACAGGCAAAAGTGCATTTTCTTCCACTTCCACTTTTCCCAAATAAATATCAAGATCCATTTTCCACACTAGCTGACAAAGCACAACCAAACTCATCACCTTAAAAAGCAAAGATTCCAACAGACAATCCCATCAATTACTATTCTCCAACTCTCTCTTTCTTTAGTTCACAGCCACCAACCACAGTCACGAGTATCACACTCCCTGATGTAAATTCCACCATTTATATACATCTTTTTGAACAATCAATCCTTTTTGAAGATCAAAATTAGTTCACCATCAAACATGGATTCAAGCACAGACGAAATCGCCCATGAATTCCATCCATATTTTCGAGCCTACAAAAATGGAAGAGTGGAGAGATTCTTCGGCTCTGACAGAGTCCCCACTTCAGAATTTGGTTCATCAGACGGTGTCTCCTCCAAAGACGTCGTTATTTCCGCAGAAACTGCCATTTCAGCTCGCATTTTTCTCCCATCAGAGACAACAAAACAACCACCCCAGATAAAGAAACTCCCTGTCCTTGTCTACTTTCACGGCGGAGGTCTCTTCATGGGCTCACCGTTCTGTTCCACTTACCACAACTATGTCAGCTCTGTTGTCTCCAGAGCCAACGTTATTGCTATTTCTGTAAAGTACAGATTGGCCCCAGAAAACTATGTCCCTGCAGCTTATGAAGATTGTTGGTCTGCTCTCAAATGGGTCACTTCTCATTTTCAATTCGGTGTTGGGACCGATCCTTGGTTGAACAATTATACTGATTTTGACAGAGTTTTCTTAGCAGGAGACAGTGCTGGAGCCAATATTGTACACAACATGTCTGTTCAAGCAGATACTGATCATGAGGGTCTAAATGGAGTGAAATTGTCAGGAATTTGCTTGATCCATCCTTATTTTGGTAGAAAAAATGGTGGGGTTGACAAGTGTTGGGTGTTTGTGTGTCCGGACACAAGTGGATTCGATGATCCTTGGATCAACCCAGCTGTTGGTACGAGGTTGTCGAGATTGGGCTGCACCAGGGTGCTGGTTTGCTTGGCTGAGAAGGACAATTTGAGAGAGAGAGGGATGTTTTACTGTGAGAGTTTGAGAGAGAGTGTTTGGGATGGAGACTTGGAGATTGTGGAGACACAAGGTGAAGATCATGTTTTTCATTTGTTCAAGCCAAATTCTGACAAGGCTTTGGCTTTGATGGATCAATTAGTTTCATTTATAAATCAAGACAAGGTTTCTTCATTGTGATCAATTGTGATAGATTTTTGTTCTTCAGAAACTATATATGTACTGGGACTATTAATTTACCAAATAATAATGACATTTTTTTAGTTTTCTTTTTGATTTTGAAGTCTTGATTTACACTGCCATAGCTATTTATGCAGATCAATGAAAACAAAACTCAAATTTCATGTGGAAATATTAACAAGTGTCTGTTATGTTCTGTCAGCCACTTCAAACCAAGAGGACATTAAAGCTTATGAAATGCATAGTAAATTTGATGTAGGAGTCAATTGAAAAAGAGAGAGAGAGAGAGATTTTAGGAAGAAAGCTGGAAGCTTCGATTCCTAACTAATACGAAGCAAACTGGCAACTAATTAATCACACCTCTCGAAAGTTATGTAACCTCAGGTCATGAAATTTTCCAGGATGATCTAACCGGAGGACTCATTAATTAAGCTAAGCACTTTCTCTCTGTATCTCAGGGGAATTTCTTTCTTTTTAAGAAGAAAATGTTCAGTTGTAAGTTGTCTATAATGTGATTACCAGAAACAATAAATATGAAATTTATTTATAAACTCTAATGTCTTCACATGTATACACTGTTTCTTTACTTTCTTATACTAGTTGCTTCAGTCATTATTTCATTTACCAATCCACCATTTTGTTTCAAATATATTTTTTGTTATTAATTGCTGGATTTACTAGCTAGTAATTGGATTGACATTATATATGTTGTAAGATCATAATTATACGTTATAGTTAGTAAGGGCCATTTTCCACTTTATTTTGTAATAAAACATAATATCTTAATGTCATCTTTACACTGCTTCTTTAGAGAATTGTTTGTTCTTGATTGAGAAACTGACTACCAAACTGGACTACTTGTTTGGAATTGAAGATTTGGGGAATGTCTTTGTCCACATGTACTCGATCTATAATCTAATTTGTATCATTTCATTATTCTTCTTTCCATTCATTCTTTTTGTTTCAACTTTTAAGGATTTTGTTCACATACTGTACTTCTACATTGTTGGGTACTTAAATTTATTTTCTTCAATCCATCATTATGGTTTTTTTTAAGCAGACACCTATGTGGGTAAGAGGTCTGCCCGAGATTGGGTTCTACGAGAGTTGCCAGGAATGTTGCTTGGGTGGGATTAAATATACAATACCAATGGTTTGAACCTTAAGGTGATGTTTCATTTTAAAGTCTTTAATCACCTAGACAAAAGATCAACAATAGATTATATAGTAATTAGATTCATTGGAATGAAATATAAAGGTTATGGAAAATAATAGGTCTTTCCAAAAAAAGAAAAAAAGAAAAGGAAAGTTAATATTTAACAAACTTTTTTAGTTTACTTTGTGATTATATCAAAATGGGTGCGATTTTAAATTTGGTGTACAAATTTAAAATTCAAACGATGTTGTATCACTAATGCACAATGATTTTAATCATCCAATTCTAATATATTTGGGCACTGTTGCATTATTGTTTTTAAAAAAGTTTACTTTCATTTCATGGAACTGATATTTTTACTTTGTGATTGTACCAATCTGGGTGTGGTGGAGCTTTGCCTCCTCTGTTTCTCGACAAAAACTTGGGTGCAACGTGATGCACCCAAGAACTTCTCCTGTTCCTCATATTCTCCAAAAGTTCATTTTAAAAGGGCAAAAGGGTAATTTGGTAAAAATTACAAATATCAAAATAGAAAGTTAATTATAAATATTAAATATTAAGTAGATTAGGGCTTGGAAGACCATAGCAAATAAACAATGAAACGTCTCTGTATCGTTCTGGCGGCAAGCAAGTTGAGAAGCTGCGAAGAGCAAAGAACTTGAATCTCCAAACTTGTGTGCAATTCAATCTCCAACCAAGTAAGAAGTACGTAATTGTGTTACTAAATTTGTTTAATCTGGTTCTTTTAAGTTGGAAAGAAAGAAATGTCATCGATTCATTTCCCATTCGAAATTCTATATAACATTCTAGGCCGTTTACCCGTAAAGGAGATTATTAGATTCAGATGTGTTTGCAAAGCTTGGCGTGATTTAGTTGTCGACCCTAATTTCATCTCCACACACCTCAATCTCCAAACTGAAGATAGTGATAGGTGTTTATTACAATATAAGGCTGGTCGACATGGTGGCGGCAAAGATTTTTTCGTTGCGTTCAATGCCAGGAATTTCGCTGAGCATTCGAATCTTGAAGTCCCATTTAGTTGTGAGACTAATTATTTTAAAATGGTTGGTTCTGTTAATGGGTTGCTTTGTTTGAGCCTTTCGTTTTCACTATTTGGGAGAACTTTGTATTTGTGGAATCCCTCTATTTGGAAACTTAAGATCCTTAGAGGTTCTTGCTTTCGTCGCCAGATTGAGAAATGGCAAACTGATTTTGCTATTGGGTTTGGGTTTCACCACCGGACTAACGACTACAAGATAGTGAGGATAATGTATTTTACTGAGATTGGTGAGCCGTACGTTGAGAGAGAGCCACCGAGGGTTGAGGTTTTCTCACTGGCGAGGAATTCGTGGAGAAAAGTTGGAACTAATTCCGGAAGTTATGCAAGGGACAAGACTTCAACGGTGGTTGTCAATGGATGTGTTCATTGGTTTGCTTATAGGACTAAGGATGCCTCAGGTAAGTTTATTTTGGCATTTGATTTTGATTCTGAGGAATTTGGAGAAATAACTTTACCAAAATATCATCACAATGGAGATAGTCAGTTTCATGGACATCGGCCTGAAGCTTTTTTGGCGGTGTTAAGGGAATCACTTGCTCTGATTGCTAGCTTCTATAAAAATCGACTGATATGTTACAACATATGGGTGATGAGGGAGTATGGCATGGCCGAGTCTTGGAGTAAACAATATTCTGTTGTACCAAAGGACAGAATTTTTAGATGCTTAGGCATTGTTAACAACAGAGATTTAATGTTGGATGCAGGTGATGAGAAAGGGGTGATTTCTTATGAACTTGACAAACAGGAATATAATAAACCTCTTGTGTTTGATGAGGATCTGGATGGGTTGATTACTTTTCACGAGAGTTTAGTCTTATATGAGGAAGGATTTCGTTTAACTCCACGGAAAGATTTACTTGTCAAAGGAGGGATACATTTAGGGAAGAGGAAGAGGAGCGTATTCGAGCTGCTGCAGCAAAAGTGGCTTTGAGAGGTGAAAGGCAAAGAACAGATGGAGGTGGCAGAATATGTGGTCGTTTTTCCTATCTTACTTTACTTGCTTAAGAACTTATTTTTTGTTATCATCTTAATTAAATGTAAAACTAATCCTCCAAATTCTGATGCGGTTGTGAAAGTTGCTTAAAAACTAATTTCTGCTCATAGGTTGTTTAATATATATGCTAAAAATTGCTGTAACTGCCTATGTTTTATTAGTGCTTGTCTTAACCAATTTTTATGTTTAATTCCTTCAAGTAATGTCTGTTTATTGAATTTCCAGTTAAAAAATTAGAATTAGACTTTTGTCTAACAATGGCATTAGAATTTTTTTTTTATGGAAGCCATGCATTTTATTCCCTATAGTTTATAAATGCTTACCATTTCTTTTCATTATGTTTTTGTCATTAAATAAGGTTAGGCATTTTCTTTCTGTATAGTCAAGGAGATTTCTTTCTCGGCTAAGAAGAAGAAAATGTTAAGTTGTAGTTGTGTAACCTCTAATGATTCATGTCTTATGTTTACACTGTTTCTTATACTAGATGCTTCAATCATTTCATTTACCAATTTATCTTTTCAGACTCATTTTAGTTCATTGCTTTAATGATGAAATGGTCCTCCCGGGATCGTAGGCATATTGTATATAAGATTGATTCAATTTTTACGGTGTTTGCGTGAAAGCAACTATACTAGATTTGTGGGGAGAATGTCAGGAATCAAGTTTTGTTCCAAGTTTTAATTCAAATACATTGCAACACAGTTTCTCTAAGGTATAATAAATTATGCACTTATTGCTGCAGATTTCTCATTTTTGATAATGGTTTGGGAGTGGCATGGTAACAACCCTTTCAAAATGGTGCTAGTCCAGATTTTACAAGTTTCCTTTACCTTTTCTTTATATCTGATGGTCTGATGCATTACTGTGAGTTTCTGATATGGAATGATAAAGAAATAAGTGACTCAATACAAGGTCCACGTGTGCCAATTGTTGTTACATGATGAATTATGTGGGGAAGTCCAATGCAAATAGCTTCATCTCCTTTAAAAAAATAGCTTCATCTCCCTGCTACGTTTTTTTGTTAGTATCCGAAGGAAGACATACGTTAAGGAGGATTTGGACGTGTATACAATTTGTATTTCAAAAGTACAGCAAGTGATAGAATGGTAGGAACTAGGAAGGTTGTGGTAGTCAAAATTGAAGGATGTTTGGCATGAAAACAGGCTGCATTTGAGCCTGCTTCATAGCTCACTGCAACATTTTCTATTAGCTATTACCGGCCAGTTCCCCTGTTTATTTTGTAAGAAAACATAAGGTCTAATAATGCCATGTTTACACTGCTTTAGAGAATTGTCTGTTTTTGATTGAGAACTGACTACAAAATTACTTGTTTGGAGGTGAAGTCCAGCTTTACTCGATGAATAATTTAATTTGTATCATTATTCTTTATTGGCTTAATTGCACAAAGATCCCCTAAGTTTAGATGAAATTGCACTTACAAGCAACCTTTCCTTTTATTGCACAATCACCCCTGTAAAACGTTGACTAAATGTTGATCAAAAGGGAATGACGAAAATACCATAACACGAATTATGATTTGCCCTTTGAGCTTTGCCATATCCCCTTGAAAACCTTTGACCGTTAATAAAAAAATTTAATTGCCTTCTTCACGGATTGAAGATTGAACATTGAGTTTAAAAACCACAAGCCCCAGCCAACTAAACTACTCAAGCTCATTGTTAGAAGTTTGTTGATTTAAATTTATATATGTATATATATATATATATAGTTATGTAATTTGTTTAAAAAAATTTAAATTTGTTTATATAATTTAAAATGAACTCATATATATATATAATATATTTAAAATAAACTCACATTTAATAATAATATATAAAAACAGATTTCCGAAAAATAAGAAGAAAATAAGAAAGCAAAAGGAAAATAATTATTTTAAATCTGTTTAAATTATGGAAAGAAATAGATTTAAATTATTTTATGCAATTAAGCCTTAAAATAATTATATAACGATATATATATATATATATATATACACACACATTTAAATCAACAAATGTCTAGCAATGAGCTTGAGTAGCTCAGTTTGTTGGTGCATTTGGTTTCTAACTCTAATGTTCAAAGTTCAATCCCCGATGATTTCAAGAGGTTGACCTGCTATTATTAACTTTATCTAATAGGATGGCAAAACTCAGAGGGTAAATGATAATTTCATGTAAGGGTATTTTCGTTATTCCCTTTTGGTCAACGTTTTATAAGGGATGTTTGTGTAATAAACAGAAAGGTTGCCTATGAATGCAATTTTAACTAATTTCATGTAAGGGTATTTTTGTTATTCCCTTTGGGTCAACGTTTTATAGGGGATGTTTGTGTAATAAACAGAAAGGTTACCTATGAGTACAATTTTAACTAAAATTAGGGTGTTTGTGCAACTAAGCCTTATGTATTCCATTCTTCCTTTTTTGTTTCAGGGATTGTTTTCATTAGTACAAGCTCACTTATGATATTTCTAGCCACAAGAGAATTGTTCGGTTCATCAACAAGTACTTGAAAGGGTTCTAATGATCAATTTCAAAACTGAAGTTACTTAACGTTATGAAACCGATAAACGCCACAACGTTATTTAATCTCAATCATGAAATTTTTTAGGACGACCTAATTAGAGAAGGGTTCATTAAATAAAACTAAGCATTTACTTTATGTATTGTCAAAGAAATATTTTTTCCGGGCTAATAAAGAAATAGAAAATGTTCAATTGTAGTTGTGTATAATGTGATTACCCTATGAAGTATGAACAAGAAACAATAAATATGAACAAGTATGAGACTTGGATAAATGACTTCCAAATTTGCGTTCGTATTCTACCAATAGCAAAAATCTTAAAAAAAAATACCTATTTTAGATAGGTCGATAGATAGATACTTTTAAAAAAATATATATGAAATTTATTTGTAACCTCTTACTTCTATATATGTTTACACTGTTTCTTGTACTAGCTGCTTCAGTGATTTCATTTACCAATTCACCATTTTGTTTCAAATATGTTTTTTGTTATTAATTGCTGGAATTACTAGCTAGTAATTGGATTGACATTATATATATATATATATATATATATATATATATATATATATATATATATATATCTTGTTATCTCATAAGTCATAATTAGAGGCTTAGAGCTATGGATTCAACTCACCTATCAAAAAATGGTGTTTCAATTTGAGAGTGTCTCAATTTATATTGAACCAACCAATTGGGTCATGTGTACACAATCATTTATATTTAATTATTTTAAAAAAAAAAAACGTGTACACATATCCTAATTTGGTTGGTTAGACACAAATTAGGACACCATTTTTAATATGTGATTTGAATATGCCTATAGCTAATAAGGGTCATTTACCCGTTTATTTTGTAAGAAAACATAATCTTAATGCCATCTTTACACTGCTGCTTTATAGAATTGTTTGTTTTTGATACTTAGATTCTACAAAACTTAATTATGTTTGGAATTGAAGATTTGAGGAATGTATTTGTCCACATTTACTCAAATTATAATCTAATGACTAATGTTAGACATCCCAACTCATATCATAAGATGTCAATTGGTGAGCGGATACATGTGGTAAATGAGTTAAATCATTATTAATCTAATTTATATCATTTCATTTTCATTGTTCTTCTCTCCATTCTTTCTTTTTGTTTCAACTTTCAAGGATTTTGTTCATATACTACACTTCTACATTATTGGGTACTTTATTTATTTATTTTTTAATATAGGGTAATTAGGTTCATTGGAATGAAATATAAAGGTTAATATTTCTTTTCAAAAAAAAAGTTAATATTTAACAATTATTATTTTTAAAAAAAGTTTACCTTGTGATTATACCAAATTGAAATTTTAAATCCATTAAAAAATTACTTAATTGAATTTTTTTTTTAAAACAAACACCGGTCAGGGTCCTCAAGGATGTAATGGAAACCGACCAAATTGGGATGAGGCAAATATAAATTTTTTATTTACTTTGTGATTGTATTTGTACCAAAATGGGGAGAGCATTGCTTCCTCAAAAAATTCATTTTAATCCCAAAAAAGGGCAAAAGAATAATTTGGTAAAAATTAATTAAAATAATAAATAGATTAAGGGCTTTGAAGGAGTGAAGGACTAGCAACGAAACAATGAAACGTCTGTATTAAAAGCTGCGGAGAGCGAAGAGATTGAAGCTCCAAACTCGTGTACAATTCAATCTCAAAGCAAACAAGTAAGAACTTCAAAATTTCTTTGGTGTTTTTAAGTTAGAAAGAAATGTCATCAAATCACTTTCCAATCGAAATTCTATATAACATTCTAAGTCGTTCACAAGTAAAGGTGCTTATTAGATTCAGATGTGTTTGCAAAGCTTGGCGTGACTCAGGGGATGTTAGTTTTTTTCATTATAAGACTTTGTGTTTGGTATGACTTTTCAAGTAGAGCTTCTAGAGTATATCTTTTTGTAGTAGAGCTTCTAATGAGTAGAGCTTCTAACAAAAAATGCTTTTGGTTGCATAAATTACAAAGAGTGGTGCTATTGGCACACCCCCTACTGATCTATTCATGCCCACTTTTTTAATTATATAATATTTTTTTTTTCCTTTATCAAAATTACTTAAAGAGACATACAATTTAGGAAATAAATTTTCTATAAGATAAATCTATTAAAATCTCACATTCCTTTTATAAAAAAAAAACCCAGTAATCTGTTTCTTTAAAAAAAAAACCCTTAAACCCAAAAATCTGCTTATTACATACATATAAAATATTATAGAATAGTTTGAGAACGATATCAAGAATATGAAAGAATTGTCTAAGAACAATATCAAACATCTTGAAGAATTGTCTGAGAATGACATAAAGCAAGAATTGTCTGACAATGATAATAAGTATCTGGAAACAATTCATTCTCTGAATATAAGTTTGAAGTTTATTTTTTCTTTAGAATGATATCAAGCTGTTGTTGTGTTGAAGTACCCTGTTATTTTTTATTTTTTTTATTTTCCATCATGAAATAAGAAGAAAAAAAAACTAAGAAAAAAGAAATAAGAAGAAAAAAAATAAATCAATCATTGGAGGTGAGAGAGATGTATACAGATTATAGAGAGATCATATATAGTATGTATTAAGTTTGAAAAATAAGTAAAATGGGTAGTTTTGGAAATAAACCAAAAAATTTAATAAAAACATTTAATTTTATTTAATTAAATCAAAATTTTAAAAAATGGGACATGAATAGATCAGTAGGGGGTGTGCCAATAGCACCACTCATTACAAAAAAAGGTGTTCACAATGTATTTTTTTAAATGGCTTTTGGTTGTGTAAATTACAAAAAGGGTATTGACAATGAATTTATAATAAAAGAGTTGTATGTGCATTTGAGACAATCCATATGTATTAAAAAAAACTTAGAAAAAGCTTTTTATAAAAGCCCAAATTTTGGGCTTCTCCAAATAGACATAAAATGGCCTTTATAAAGGGTAGTTGAGACAATTCATACATTAAAAAAATTGTTTTGAATTTTGCCAAACAACTAAAAAAAACTTTAAAATAGCTTCTAGCATCAAAAAAGCGCTTTTGATCCCTACAAAAGCCATACCAAACACACATTTATTGCCTTTTATATCTTAAATTAAAATAAATCAGTTTGTTTTTTTTTTCTACTTATATCTTATTTTAAGATATATATGTCTTTTAGAAAAAAGTAAATTTTTTTAACTTTTATCTTAGTAAAGAAGTGCTACAGTAGAGTTTTTTAAGTAAATTTTCACAAATATCTTATATTAATTCATACATTTACAATTTTATCCGCATATAATAAAACCTTAAAAATCAATTTTCTAAAAATTTCCAATTTTGAAGAAACCCTAACACAACATAATAAATTTTACATTTGTAATAAATCATCTAAAATGAAAAAAAAACAAACATATCATAATATCTTAATTTATAAGACTTATTCATATATCTAATAAATTAAAATTTTATACGACTTTTAGGTAAAAAAGCAAACAACCCTTAATTATCGACCCTTATTTCATGTCCACACACCTCAATCTCCAAACTGATGATAGTGATAGGTGTTTATTACAATATAAAGCTGGTCGACATGGTAGTGGCAAAGAATTTTTCGTTGCGTTATGTAGAGATGGCAGTATTCCCCGTGGGGCTGGGGCCCCGCGGGGCTCCGCCCCAATTGGGGCGGGTATGGGGGATACTATTCGGGGACGGGGACGGGGATGGGGACAAAGTCTTGTCCCCGAAAGTGAAGCGGGGCGGGGACGGGGGAAGCACTCCCCGCCCCGACTCCGCCCCGATATATATATATATATTAATATTATATACATATATATATATATATTTATAATATAATATATAATATTTAGATTTTTAAAATTATTTAAACATAAATTGTTTTTTATTTAACTAAAAAAAAATTATTCATTTCCCGACTATGTTTACGTATGTTTAGATTCTAAATTTTAGAAATTGGTTGTTTTATGAAATCTTTAACGGGGAATGGGGCGGGTATGGGGAAGGCACCTCTAACGGGGAATCCCCGACCCCCGCCCCGCTTCTCTTAATGCGGGGATGGGGACGGGGATGGGGACGGTTTTGAGGGGCGAGGATGGGGATGGAAAAGCATTCCCCGACCCCGACCCGCCCCGTTGCCATCTCTAGCGTTATGCCAGGAATTTCGCTGAGCATTCGAATCTTGAAGTCCCAGTTAGTAGTGAGACTAGTTATTTTAAAATGGTTGGTTCTGTTAATGGGTTGCTTTGTTAGAGCCTTTCGTTTACACTATTTGGGCGAACTTTGTATTTGTAGAATCCATCTATTTGGAAACTCAAGATCCTTAGTGGTTCTTGCTTTCATCGCCAGATTGAGAAATGGAAAACTTTTTTCATTATTGGGTTTGGGTTTCACCATCGGACTAACGACTACAAGAGAGTGAGGATAATGTATTTTACTGAGATTGGTGAGAGAGAGCCACCGAGGGTTGAGGTTTTCACTGGCATGGAATTCGTGGAGAAAAGTTGGAACTAATTCTGGGTTCTATACGAGGGACAGGAGTTCAACTGTGGTTGTCAATGGATGTGTTCATTGGTTTTCTTTTAGGATTAATGATGTTTATAGTAAGTATATTTTGGCATTTGATTTTGATTCTGAGGAATTTGGAGAGATAACACTACCAAAATATCATCACAATAGAGAGTCAGTTTCATAGACATCGTCCTGCAGTTTCTGTGGCGGTGTTAAAGGAATCGCTTGCTCTGATTGTTAGCTGGTACAAAAAGCATCTGATGGGGTGTTGCAACATATGGGTGATGAAGGAGTATGGCATGGTCGTGTCTTGGAGTAAACAATATTCTATTGTACCAAACGAAAGAATTTTTAGATGCTTAGGCATTATCAACAACAGAGATTTAATGTTGTATGTAAGTGGTGAGAAAGGGGTGATTTCTTATGACATTGGCAAACAGGAATACAATAAACTTCTTGGGTTGGATGAGCATCTAGATGAGTTGGTTACTTTTCGCGAGAGTCTAGTCTTATATGAGGAAGGATTTCGTTTAACTCCACGGAAAGATTTACTTGTCGAAGGAGGGATACGTTTAGGGAAGAGGAAGAGGAGCGTATTTGAGCTGCTGCAGAAAAAAGTGGCTTTGAGAGGTGAAAGGCGAAGAACTGATGGAGAAGGCAGAATATGTGGTCGTTTTTCCTCTCTTACTTGCTTAAGAACTTGTTTTTTGTTATCAACTTAATTAAATGTAAAACTAATCCTCCCAATTCTGATGCAGTTCTAACTTAAAAACTAATTTCTGCTCATGGATTGTTTATTATATATATGCTTTAAATTGCTCTAGCTTCTTCTGTTTTATTAGTGCTTGTCTTTTTTCTTTTTAATTGTGATTAGATGGAAGTGTTTTAACCAACTTTTAAGTTTAACTCATTCATGTAATGTCTTTTTATTGAATTGCTAGTTAGAAGACTTTTGTCTACCAATTGCTTTAGACATTTTTTTTATTGAAGCGATACATTTTATTCCCTATTGTTTATGTTGGGGTCAAAAAATAAATAGCACTTTTTGGAGGTGGCATTTCAACACTATCACTGCTTTAATAACTTATGTTTAAAAGACACCTATCATGGTGAACAGACAAAAATACCCCCAATAGTTGTTCCACATCAGATTTCTTTCATTCAGTTTACAGTGAAGTAGAGAGAGAAAGTCCGGTTGAAACTCAGGTAATCACTCAAACGGTGACGGAGTGGCGCTACGCAGACGCATTCGGGGGTCGAGCTAGAGGTGGTCGAGCTGACCGGGGGGGGGGGGGGGGGGGGGGGGGGGGGGGGGGGGGGGGGCAGAGGGCAGCGCCCCTAGAGCTTTTTTTTTTTTTTTTTTTTTTACAATGTAAAGCTCGGGCAGTTCATAAAAAAGCTCGGAGCTTTTATGAAAAAGCTCGGAGCCTTCATGAAAAAGCTTGAGTAGTTCATGAAAAAGCTCAGAGCCTTATGTAAAAAGCTCGGAGCCTTCATGAAAAAGCTCGGAGCCTTCATAAAAAAGCTCGAGCAGTTCATGAAAAAGCTCGGAACTTTCATGAAAAAGCTCGAAGCCTTTATGAAAAAGTTTGGGCATGAAAAAGCTCTGAGCCTTATACAAAAAGCTCAGGGCAGTTCATAAAAAAACTCGGAGATTCAAAATTGACAAAACTAATATCTTTGAAAAAAGCTCGGACAACAATTTAAAAGGCTCGGATAGTTTTACAAAGGCTCGGACTCAGTGTTAAAAGTCTCGGAAACCCAGATCTTCATCGTCTTATACATAAATTTTTCATAAATTGAATATTGATTAGTGTTCGAGTTCAGTGTTCAAAGTGTGGAGATGGAAGTCAGTGTTCGAAGTGTGGAGATGGAAGTACAAACAGAATAAAAAATTGACTATTTAAAGGCAATTTTGGTAGTTTACCATAATATGTGCTTTTGAAACATAACTTATTAAAGCAGTGACGTGGTGATGTAGGACAAAGAAGAAGGAACCGGGGTCCAGACCGCGATCTGACACCAGCGGGTCACACTGGATTTGGACAATTTCTTTATTTTCTTATTTTTTCAATTTGGGTCTTTTCTTGTTTAGCAAGTTTATTTATTTTAGTTTGATTAGGAATTAAATTTAGGTTTTGGAAATAAATCAAACTTACCTTTTAGGTAAGATTTGATCTTTGTTTTCCAGTCAAGTTAGGAGTCATGAATTGTAACAGATTCTGATTAGTTTTGATATTTTCCTGTTTTAGTCTTTTTTTTTGGAATATCGTATTCAAGTCGTATTAGGATTAGTTTATTATAAATAGTATAATTAAT
The DNA here is from genome assembly GCA_033220585.1 of Dipteronia sinensis. Taxonomy (NCBI): domain Eukaryota; kingdom Viridiplantae; phylum Streptophyta; class Magnoliopsida; order Sapindales; family Sapindaceae; genus Dipteronia; species Dipteronia sinensis. The sequence goes on along the minus strand of CM065643.1, from coordinate 8,842,491 downwards.
TCAAATTATTGTAACTTTTTAAACCTTTTGATTGATTTTAATAAAATCGTTCCTTTGGAACATTTATCTGTCGTGGATTCGTCATGCTCTTTGAGGATTCGAGAGCACCATTTTCTAACGAAGATTAGGGAATGATGGCCCCTGCATGGCGGTCCATGCTTGGGTAACTACCGGTCGCTACGTTAAGGTTCATCTGAGTGTGCCTCAGGGTTCGACGAAGTGATCATTCTTGTTTTCGCCATACACTGCTGCGTCAATTGGTATCAGAGCGACCGAGTCTACCTCTGTGCTAGGCTCAGCGTCCACAGACCACAACCAACTACCTTCCTAAACGCCATATATTCACCCTCCATATCTCCCCATAAAAAAAAGAAAAAAAAAGAAAGAAACGAAATTGAAAAAGAAAAGACAGCAAAAATTGTGGATCAGCCTCAACAGTGCCAGAAATTTCAGATCAACCTCACGAGTTTCAGACGTACCCTAATCCTCATCACCATCAATCGCGTGCCGCCATTCATATCCACCACTTTCAATTTATTTTTCGTAACCAGTTCTCAGGATTCAATTGTTGGTACGTTTTTTTTTAGACTTTGATTTCGGTTCTCAATGGGTTTCAATGGTTCTCTTGGTTCCAATAATTATTTTTCGAGCTATAATGATTATCAACCAAGACTTCGATTTTTTTCTGGACATATGAAAACTGAAGAATTTATTAATTGGTTGGAAGAAGTTGAAGAATATTTTGAATATCAGAAAACTGAAGAAAGTTTGAAAGTTTTATTTGTAGAAATTTATTTGAAAAATGATGCATTAATTTGGTGGGAAGACTTTCAAAAGGACCGGAAAAGATTTGGAATGGATAGGATCCAATCATGGCCTGTTATGAAACAAGTAATGTGGGAGGAATATCTTCCAAATGATTATTTTGAAGATTTTTGTCATGCAGAAGATACAGTTGAAGATATTTCTTATGAAGTGGAAATTGTCGAAGGAATTGAAGACGAGCCTTGGATCTTAGAAGTTGAAGACTACGATCCAACCGTTGATATTGATTGCACTTTAGATGTGGCTCAAGAAAAACTGGAAGCTAAATCGATTTCCATTGATAAAGTTTCCAAGGGTGACAACTTGTGTGGGATATTCAACCAGATTGACTTACAATTTCTTCTTGACAGATTTGAAAATTCACACAAATTTTTTGGGGGTAATTTGAGGATTGTTTTTCTTCATTTGGATTTTGAAGATCCAACATTGTTGTTGCCATATGAAGTATATTCGTTCAAGCCAGTAATTGACAAGATGGTACATTTGAAGTATTATCCACCCATACAAAACCTTGCCAGACTAGAGGATGAGTTTTTTTTAAGAGGAGGAGAATACTATGTGGGATGGGAAGAGCTAGCAACGAGGAATGTCTACCATCCAAACCTCCACAGGTGTCCAGCGGTCCAAGCCGCAACATTTTCTGCATTCCGTTGGACGTTTGCTTTGGTGCCATTGTGGATCTGGGATGGACTACGGAGAGATTTTTCAGTTGGGGTTTACCACTCCCACAAGACGAATAAGGGTTCTTCTTTGTTTACTTGTCTTTCCGCATGTTTCAACCTAACTCGAGGACGAGTTCTTTTTAAGAAGGGGTGACTGATGTAGGACAAAGAAGAAGGAACCGCGGTCCAGACCGCGATCTGACACCAGCGGGTCACACTGGATTTGGGCAATTTCTTTATTTTCTTAGTTTTTCAATTTGGGTCTTTTTTTGTTTAGCAAGTTTATTTATTTTAGTTTGATTAAGAATTAAATTTAGGTTTTGGAAATAAATCAAACTTACCTTTTAGGTAAGATTTGATCTTTGTTTTCCGGTTAAGTTAGGAGTCATGAATTGTAACAGATTCTGATTAGTTTTGATATTTTCCTGTTTTAGTCTTTTTTTTAGAATATCGTATTCAAGTCGTATTAGGATTAGTTTATTATAAATAGTATTATTAATCCCAATTATTGTAACTTTTTAAACCTTTTGATTGATTTTAATAAAATCGTTCCTTTGGAACATTTATCTGTCATGGATTCGACATGCACTTTGAGGATTCGAGAGCACTATTTTCTAACGAAGATTAGGGAATGATGGCCCCTGCATGGCGGTCCATGCTTGGGTAACTACCGGTCGCTACGTTAAGGTTCATCTGAGTGTGCCTCAGGATTCGACGAAGTGATCATTCTTGTTTTCGCCATACACCGCTGCGTCACGTGGGTACAATACCTCTCCAAAAAGGTGACATTTCTCACCATTTCCACTTTTTATAAATGCCTGCTTTTTAATTTGTATTTTATTATTATTATGTTTTTGTCATTAAATAAGGCTAGGCATTTTCTTTCTATATTGTCAAGGAGAATTCTTGACAATATGGGAAAGTTTCCAAGCATTTACTTGTGCAAATAAGCAATTTGCTAAAAACTTTACAAAAATAAGGCAAAATTCCTCCTTTTGGTTTGAAATTGAATGCAGTATACAGAACTATCAGAGCATCTCCAATACAAGCGTGGCTTGTGAAAAAAAGAGATGTCACGTAGGATAAATAGACATTCTGTAAATAATTGTGTCTCCAATGCAATCGTACATATCGAACCTCAAGCTGACGTGACAAAAAAAATACTAGACATTGTCAACATGATCGTCCACTTTCAGACGGCCTGTTGCACAACCATTTTTTTAGGTTGACTCAGCAAACATTTAAAATTGACATTAATTTTTCATCTATTTTTGGTAAGGAAATAAAATAAAAAAGAAAATAGGAAATAAAATTGGACACGTCATTAAAACAAAATGTGTTTTAAACGGAAACATTGGAGACCAAATTTTAAGTTGATTATCTATCAAGTCTATATTTATACCACATAGGAAACAATTAGTTTGACAATGTTGTCACATCATCATTTTTTCAAATGCAAGCCACATTACCATTGGAGATGCTCTCAGATCCCAATAAGTTTTTTTTTATCCAAGAGAAATGTTTTTTGGACAAGATTGCCCTTATCTACCTTTTCACTTTATTCTCTGACACAATTTTTTCTTTCTCTTTCATAAGTTCTTCTTGTCATGTTTCTCTCTCTAAAACTTTTTCCTATCTTTTCTCATTAAAATATTGTTCTCCTCGACGAAACGATTCCAAAGATATATTACGGGTGAAAATCGGATATCATTTGCCCCCTCAAAAGTCCTTTGAAAGTATTTCGTTTCACGCTGAAATCTTTACACGCTGAAATCTTTATACGCTGAAATATCAACATGATTACACGATGAAAATCTTTACACGCTAAAATGTTAACATAATTACACGCTGAAAATCTTTACATGCTGAAATATCAACATCTTTACACGCTGAAATGCATTTTTACACTCTGAAATTATAAAAGGATTATACGCTGAAATTACATTTCAATGTGTAATGTTTCTGGAAACTTCAAATTTTATATTTTTCAATCTCTCTTCCAATTTTCAATTTTCTAAAAAAAAAAAACTTTTTTTCAAATCTCCACTGATGGAGATCGGATAGACCTCCATTAATGGAGGTCGAACAGATCTCCATCAATGGAGGTCGAACAAACCTCCACATATGGAGGCGAAGAAGATGATTAAAAAAAAGTTGTTATCCTTACGTGTGATATTTGAACTAAGGGTATTTTTGTCTAAAATCATTTCTCTTTGATAAAAAAAAGAAAAGTTATTGAGAAATGATATTTTTGTATACTCCCTTAATTTTAGGGCTATTTATGATTATGACCCAATAAATAAATCTACTGGTGCAGGCATACTGGCATAGTCCGGTAATAACCCTCCTTTCAATAGCAGTGCAAACATAATCCGGTAGTAACCACTTAAGTTAAGTCTCAAGTTCGAAACTCGCCTAACCTTTAAATGGTGGTGCGGGCTAGTCCGGTAGTAACCATGTAAATTAAGTTATCAAGTTTGAATCCCTTTGGATAAAGAAAATAGATTAGGGTTTCGAAGAAATAGCAAATAAACAATGAAACGTCTGTGTATTGTTCTGGTGGCAAGGAAGTTGAGAAGCTGCCAGGATTGAAGAACTTGAAGCTGCAAACTTGTGTGCAATTCAATCTCTAAGCAGATTAGCAGATAGATCCAACCAAGTAAGAAGTAACTGTGTTTCAAAATTTGTTTCATCTGGTTCTTTTGAGTTGGAAAGAAATGTCATCAAGTCATTTACCAGTCGAAATTCTTTATAACATTCTAGGGTGTTTACCAGTAAAGGACATTATTAGACTCAGATGTGTTTGCAAAGCTTGGTTTGACTTAGTGGTCGACCCTGATTTCATCTCCACACACCTCAATCTCCCAACTGATAGTGGTAGGTGTTTATTATAAGAGGTGTTTCTTGCAATATGAGACTGATGATCGAGATGGTCGTGACAAAGAATATTTCTTTGCATTCCATGACAGGAATTTTGCTGAGCATTCAAAATTTGAAGTCCCATTTAGATGTGACACCAAATTCTTTAGGATGGTTGGTTCTGTTAATGGGTTGCTTTGTTTGAGCCCCTTTTTTAGGCAATTCGGGCGAACCTTGTGTTTGTGGAATCCCTCTATCTGGTAACTCAAGATCCTTGATGATTCTTGCTTTCATCATCAGTTTGATAAAAGGAAAACTCGTTCCTCTGTTGGGTTTCACCACAAGACTAAGGACTGCAAGATTGTGAGGATAATGTATTTTCATGATATTTATATAGCGTATGTTGAGAAAGAACCACCAAGGGTTGAGGTTTTCTCGCTGGCGAGGAATTCATGGAGAGAGGTTGGGACTTATGCTGGATGCTGTGTAAGGGATGATTGTTCAGTGGTTGTTGTCAATGGACGTGTTCATTGGTTTGCAAAAAAGGACTAAGAATGCTTCTGGTAAGTTTATTTTGGCATTTGATTTTGGTTCTGAGAAATCTGGAGAGATAACGCCTCCAAATTATCATCACGTTGGACATAATCAGTCTCATGGATATGAGTTTGAAGTTTCTGTGACGGTGTTAAGGGAATCACTTGCTGTGATTGTTAGCTGCTACAAAACGCGTCTAATTGGATGTTGTGACATATGGGCGATGAGGGAGTATGGCATGGCCGAGTCTTGGAGTAAACTATATTCTATTGTGCCAAACAAAAGAATTCTTAGATGCTTAGGCATGGTCAACAACAGAGATTTAATGTTGGATACAATTGATAATAAGGGCTCAAAAAATAAATAGCACTTTTTGGAGGTGGTATTTCAACAATGTCACTGCTTTAATAACTTATGTTTAAAAGACACCTATTATGGTGAACGGACAAAAATACCCCAATAGTTGTTTCACATCAAATTTCTTTCATTCAGTTTACAGTGACAAAGTTGTGAAGTAGAGAGAGAAAATCCGATTGAAACTCAGGCAATCACTCGAGCGGTGATGGAGTGGTGCTACGCAGACGCATTCGGGGGTCGAGCTCCCCGCCGAGCTCGCGATGGTCGAGCTGCCCGGTCAGCTCGCGGGGGGGGGGGGGCAGGGGGCAGCGCCCCCAGAGCTTTTTTTTTTTCAATTCATGAAAAAGCTCGGGCCTTCATGAAAAAGCTCGGAGTCATGAAAAAGCTCGGAGCCATTCATGAAAAAGCTCGGAGCCATTCATAAAAAAGCTCGGGCCTTCATGAAAAAGCTCGGGGCCTTCATGAAAAAGCTCGAAGCCTTCATGAAAAAGCTCGGAGCCATTTTTAAAAAAGCTCGGAGCCATTTTTAAAAAGCTCGGAGCCATGAAAAAGCTCGGGGCCTTCATGAAAAAGCTCGGAGCCATTTTTAAAAAAGCTCGGAGCCATTTTTAAAAAAAGCTCGAAAACATTCTAAAAAGGCTCGGAGCCATTTTTTTAACTTTTTTTCGAGCTTTTTTAACTTTCTTTCGAGCTTTTTACTAAAGGCTCCGAGCTTTTTTAAAAAAGCTCGGAGCCTTTAGTAAAAAGCTCGGAGATTCAAAATTCCCAGATTCAAACTTCACAAAATGACTTTCATGTTTACAAAAGGAATGGTTAAAGTGTTACAAGACTCATACTCAGAAATGCAGGATAAAAAAGAAGTATTTCAGAAATATGTTATCTTGTTGTGCTGAAGAATGTCGAGAAGTTTATTTTCAAACAAGTTTATTGTAGAGAGAGAAACAGACAAGTTCAGTGTTCTAAGTATGTAGATGAAAGTACAAAGACAATAGAAAAATGATTATTTAATGGCAATTTTGGTAGTTCACCATAATAGGTGCATTTTAAACATAACTTATTAAAGCAGTGACGTCGGTGCAACTCATATTCAAAAATGTGATATTTCTCACCATTCCCACTTGATAATAAAGGGGTGTTTTCTTATGACCTTGAAAAACAGGAATATAAACCTCTTGGGTTTGTTGAGTATTTGGATGCTTTTGTTCCTTTTCACGAGAGTCTAGTTTTATATGTGGAAGGATCTCGTTTAACTCCATGAAAAATTGTTGAAGGTGGCATACATCAAGGGAAGGTGAAGAGGAGCGAATTCATGCTGCTGCAGCAAAAGCGGCTTTGAAAGGGAAAGGCACAAGTACAGATGGAGGAGGCAGAATATGTGGTACTTGCTTAAGAACTTATTTTTTGTTATAATCATAATTAAATGTAAACTAAATCCTCCAAATTCTGAAGTTCAATGGGATTTGGTCTCAAAAATAGTTTGCACAGGAAGATATGACTTTACCGGTTAAACTAGCTTAAAAACTAATTTTGCTCATGGATTGTTTAATATATATGCTTTAAATTGATTTAGCTACTTTTTTTTTCAGTTGTGACTGGATGGAAGTGTTTTAACCAACTTTTAAGTTTAACTCTTCCATGTAATGTCTGTTTATTGAATTACTGGTTCGAATTAGACTTTTGTCTACCAATTGCTTTAGAATTTTTTTTTTTATTGAAGCCATGCATTTGAATCCCTATAATTTAGAAATGCCCATGTTCTCTGTCTATTTTTCATTGTAAATTAATAATGTAAGTTTACTCAATGAATTTAGAGGATGTTTATATCATGAAACTTGGTATTACTTAGATTGCTTAACAACTGCTTAGGCTTCTCTTGTTGGTATAGGATTTTGTAAGTCTGTTATAAGAAAGTAGCTTTTTCAACCTGCATAGTTTCCAAAGATTATAAATTTGAATAAATATTTAGAAATTGCACCAGGTTGTGCAATTATTGATTACGGTGATTGATGTCCTGAAGATTGTATGAACTAAGAATTCTATTTTGCAAACTTATTATTATTATTTTTTTATAATATATGATTTATTCACATTCGTCTTAAATTATAATACCATAGTCTATAGCTATGTTTGAGAATGTTTTTACTTGAGAAATAATCACTTATTTCTCAATTTTTGAGCAAATGGGTGTTTGATAAACTTTCTAAAAACAACTTATCTTACAATTTGCTCCTTCAGTAAGTAGCTTTTGAGAAGTTGGTTGGAGGTTGCTTTTTGAAGCAGAAGCTAGCTTATTGGTTGTACAATGTCTAGAATACCCTTACTATTTTGTTAAAAGACAATATTACCCTTATATTTAATATTAATATAATAAAAAACTAAAAACTAAACAGTAAAAAATTAAAATTTATTTTTAAGAAAAAAATTAAAATTTAAAAAACAAAAAAAAGGGAATGGTGGTCACCGCCAGAATTCGATGCCGGAGGAGGACAACCATTCTTCAGCGGCGAAGTGGTCGGAGGAAACCAGCTCCTCCAGCAGCAGAGGAGGCACCAGAACAGAGGGAGGAGGATTTCGACGCGAATCCTATCGCGATTCCGTTGCTAATCCCTCTCAAAGGCCAGTTTTCTCCTACAACTTCGACGGAATCTCGAAAAGGCCGGAAGCTCTTCCACGATGCAACGAATCGGTGACGGAATCTCGAGATTTAAAATATTTTTCGTTGCCGGCGCGTGAAATGATATCGGTGGCACGTGATGGAGGCTGACGATGATCTCGGTGGATCTGGAGAGTCGAAGCTGCCACGTCGGAGTTTGTAGAGGTTGACTGTTGGTGAAGAAGGTGACTGAGTTGACTCGGAGGAGGAGACTGAGTTGACTCAGTCAGGTTCTTTTGTTGTGTTTTAAATATGAACTGAGTTGACTTAGTTTTTTTAGCAATTTGTTTTTGAAGTGACTGAGTTGACTCAGTCGTAATTTTTTTTCTTTATTTTTTTCTATTTAATTTTGTTTTTATTTCTTTGTATATGCTTCATATTTATAATGTTTATTGATGTCTATTTTAGTCATTTTGTTTAATACATTTTCCATTCTTTTAAAAGTTAAGCAATTTTAAAATTTAGTTTACCAAACACCGATCTATTTTTTTTTCTTAAGTTGATTATTTCTTAAGTTAAATTATAAGCAGATCATAACTTAAGCAAAACAATCTCAAACATAGCCTATGTTTAGATTATATTAGGTTGTTTGGGTTTTAGAGTCATTTCTTTCATGCTTTAGCAAGGGTCTTAGGTTTTGTTGTCACGCGAAGGTGTAATGTTATGGAAATAATCCGGTCTAGGTTGTAACTTTTGTTAATGAAAATTACAAAGTTTGCAATTGATATTGCCGGGACAGTTGCAAGCAGGGATCTAGCAGGCTGATTGTATTCATACAGGCTCGGAGCTTTTGTTGCATTTTCACATGCTTGCCTAACTACGATGTTATTTCTGTATGAACATGATGTTAAATGACTTATATATCCTCATTATTTAACTTTAGAAGACTTGGAAAGCCACTAAATGCACTTAGCAATATCCCAAAAATCAGAGTGATTATTTTGTTCTACTTATGTCTGCCTAAATTCAGTGTGAAAAGCATCATGTAGTGTGTCTCATTAGTTATTGGATAAATTGAGGTGTCATGCAGATAAGAAGATGTCTCTAATAATTCACTAATTTAAAATTTCAAAAGTGACAACTTCTATTTCCAATAACAGCTTTGAACTATGGATTTCCTTTTATTTTTTATTTCTTTTCAGAAGAATCGACTAAAGACTAAAGAGAGCATTGTCACCACATTTTCTACAAAACAGTGAAGACTCCTTTGAAGGTGGTCTCATTATCTACTTTCTAGACAACTTAGATATAATTATTATCATTGCAAGTTGTACAAATGTCAATTTAATTTGAAATTTCTCCACAAGCTCCGACGTGCGCTAATTTGGCAGCGTGGTGCAAAATGTGCTTGAACGGGAGCACTATTTTGTTGTTCACCTGAATTTTTGTGGTGTGGTGCTACAGTGTAGCATCCAATTTGGTGCTATGCTGTAGCTCCACACATTTTTTTTAATCGCAAACTATTTTTATTTACAACTAAGAGCCAGTTTGGTATTGTTGTAATTTTTATAATAATCAATTGTTGTAATTTTTATAATAATCACTGTTAGCTATACTGAAGAAATAATCAGCTGTGAAGTTAATTGGCAGATGTTTGGTTAATTGTATTTTTAAAACTACTGTATAACTCAAAAGCAATATACATATGTTTGATAATTTTATTACAAAAGTGCTGATATTAGTTACAATGACTAAAATATACATAAGTTTAGGACCCTATTTCATTTTTTTCATTAATTATATATATTAAATCAATATTTAAATGGGAAAAAAATTCCATAAGAACAATTAAAATATTTTTAAACGATTTTATAAATCAAATCAATATTTAAATAAAATATAAAATTTTGAGATAAAATATGGTATATAAATGATTTTAACTTGATTTCATAAGGATAATAATGATATTTTAAAAAACGCATTTAATGCGGAAATAAATTATTCAATAATCAGTTTCAACAAGTAACCTCATATATACTTCGTAAAATCACTATCAAAACTTACCAGATTATCAATTAATCATTTTTGAAAGTTTTACCAAACATCATTTTTATGACAAAATTATAAAATAATTTGATTTTAACTTTTCAAAAACAATATCAAACTGACCCTAACTGTTTTTATTAAAGAACCAAAACATTACAAACAAGAAGAACTATCATCCAGAAGTTGTTTTCAATTCAAATACTTCTAATTTTGAATTCTTCAAACCCCCATACTTAATTAAAACAATATTTATTTTAAAAAATAAACCAATAAAATGACACCATTATTAACTATGTCAAAAAAAAATTAATACTGTATAAATTAACTAATAGAAATTAATTAATATTATATAAATTTTTATTGAAAGAATATTCTTTAAAGATGCTCTTTAGAATATATTCTACAATAATGCTACTTTGTCTAAATTTGGTGTCCAAATGATGTGACAACACCGTAATCCGTTTATTTAAATTGTATTAGATTTGTATGATTTAAATGAATTGATTACGGTGTTGCCACATCATTTGAGCATATATTTGAAAATCAAATTTAGACAAAATAACATTACTCTGTTTTTTAAAGATGCTCTTTACACTAATTTGGTGTAGAAAAAAATTTAGTGTAAGCATATTCCCTAAATATGCTCTTGTCACTGCGTTGGATTTGCTCTATCACCACTACCATTTCTTAATCTCTCTATGATAAAATGAAGAATTTACAAAAGCTTTAGGCTACAATATTTTCTGCTCTAGCTCCTTCTTCTTCTCTCTGTTATGGATTCCCCAAATCGAGAACTAGCCCAAGACTTTTCTCCTCTCATTAAAATCTACAAAGGTGGCCGTGTAGAGAGGTTGATCAACAAAGAAATCATTCCTCCGTCCTTTGATCCCGAAACCAACGTTGAATGCAAAGACATTATGTATTCACCTGAACATAATCTCTCTGTCAGGCTTTACCTGCCCAAAAACACCCACCAAAACCAGAAACTTCCTCTCCTTGTTTACTTCCGTGGTGGAGGTTTTGTCTGCGGAACCGTTTTTGCTCCGATCGTCCACAATTTTCTTAACATCTTTGTATCAGAAGCCAACATAATTGCAGTCTCAGTTGATTACCGAAATGCTCCGGAACACCCTCTTCCTGCTGCTTTTGACGATTCATGGTCTGCTCTCAAATGGGTTGCTTCCCATTTCAATCAAAACGGTCCTGAAGATTGGCTCAACCGCTATGCCGATTTCCAGCGAGTGTTCTTCTGCGGCGTAAGCGCTGGCGGCACCGTTGCACACCAAATGGTCATCAAACATGGGCATGAAGAGAAGCTAGAGGGTTTTGATATTACAGGTTTAATTTTATGTCATCCATTTTTCTGGGGCGAGGAACCGATCCCAGGCGAGAGCAAGGAAGAGTGGCAGAGAAACTGGATGGAGGAGTTATGGAAAGTGGTTGATCCAAGTACAGGAGGGCTTGATGATCCATGGATCAATCCGGCGTATGATCCGAACTTGGATCGGCTCGGATGCAACAGGGTTCAGGTTTTTGTTTCTGAGGAGGACCCTTTAAGAGAAAGAGGATGGTACTATTGTTTGAAGCTGAGGGAAAGTGGGTGGAGAGGTGATATGGAAGTTATAGATTACAAAGGAGAAGAACATGTCTTCCATTTGGAAAATCTCACCTGTGAAAATTCTGTGTCCTTGCGCAAGAAATTTGTTCAGTTCATCAATCAGTAGACGCCAAAGATTGAATCTATGTAAGGGCTTCTTCTGACTTGTAATTTCTTCTTTTTGCTAGTAATCAAAGGAAGGCATTATCTTCTTGCTATTACAATAAATTCTCGCACCAAATGGTCGGTCAATCTATCGCAAAGTCTTAGGTCTGTCAGTAACTCTCAAATCATTTTGTGCTAGCTGTGCTCTCAAATCAAAGATTGGTTTCACTCAGTGCCGTCTACGGACATTTTGGAACCCGAGCTATTTTATGATATTAACAAAATTCGGGGTCCTATATAAAATTATTATCATTAACATAAAAAAAATTAAATAAATAATTTTTTATTTACCAAATACAATGTAATTCATGTAAATTAAAATAAAAAAGATTTATCGTTTCTAAAAACATAAAAACAAAACATCGTTTACAATTATATTCTTTTTTCTTTCTGAAATGCAAATTTACTAATTATACCACTACCATAAAGACTAACTAACACTTTTTGACTCAGATGACGTCAATTGTCAACTTAACAACTTAGTAACGGTGTCTGCTATATTAGAATTCTTGTTTTTTTTTATAGATGCTATGTTAGAATTGAGCCTTTATGTTTATTTTTATTAAATTGACTAATTAATTGAGCCTCAATGTGAAGAAGAAAATAAATAAATAAAAGATCTTAAAGATTTGAGATTGAGCTCTTTTTAGATTTAAATAGATTTGATCATAAGACCCCTAATTTTACAAAAGAAGTATGAGTACATTGGGTCAATTGAGAACTCTAAAAGAAGAAGAAGTACATTGGGCCAATTGAGGGCCCCAGCAAATGGCTGGGTTTGCTGCCCTCATAGGTCGGCTCTGGTTCCGTTTGGATTGGTTAAAATAAAATTCATGCAATTCAAACCAACCCCCCTCCCTCTCTCTCTCTCTCTCTCTATATATATATATATATATATTTATGATATATTCAATAGTTTATTTATTTTTAGTTTAATATGTTATGTTACCCTAGTCTTCTTTACCGTAACTCATATTCCAATAAATCACATATAAAAAGATAATACAAGTACAAACTTGATAAATTTATATCATTAAAATAAGTATTTTTTTCTTGAGTAATACTAGGTTTTTCAAAAATTTTCTCAAATTTCTTTCCAAATGGTGTTGGCACGTGACATGTCAACATCTTATAAATCATGAGATTTTATAATGAGTGATGTGATGTTGACACGTCACGTGCCAACACCATTTAGAAAAAAAATTGGGAAGCCTAACATTACTTTTTTTTTTTTACTAAGAATCCTCATTCTTATTCATTGCCATGATACTTGTTGTTATTATTTTGTTAATTATATAATATTTTTCTTAATTTTCAGAATAATTAAATAACACCTACGTTTAATATTTAAATTTTTTTTTGTAATACTATAAGAAATGATCTTTGGATTCAAACTTATACCGATAAATCTACCAAACCAGCCCGACCTTTTTTTTTTGGTTTGGTTTGTATTTTATTTTTAAAGTATAGTATTACACTATTATATAAACTGATGGTTTTTATTTTGGGAGCGAGAAGACTCGAACCTACAACATTTTGATGTATATATATGAGGGGTTGTACCACTAGACCAACTTCATTTCGTCGGTTTGGTTTGAATTGGTTTGGCAAATCACATTGGTTTAGTTTGGATTGAATATATAGCCAAACCAATACATATTGGTTTGGTTTGACACCAAAAATGCACTTGCTAATATAGCACATCGCATGGCCATGAAACATGGTCATCACGAAGAAGAAGAAGAAGAAATGAAGCTCAATGAGGAAATTAATGTTAGTGGTGTGATTTTGAGCCATCCATTTTTTGGGGGTGGGAATGGTGAGAAATGTCACCTTTTTGGACATGAGTTGCACCGACGTCACTGCTTTAATAAGTTATGTTTAAAAGACACATATTATGGTGAACTACCAAAATTGCCCTTAAATAATCATTTTTCTATTGTCTTTGTACTTTCATCTCCATACTTAGAACACTGAACTCGTCTATTTCTCTCTCTACAATAAATTTGTCTGAAAATAAACTTCTCGACATCCTTCAGCACAACAAGATAACATATTTCTGAAATACTTCTTTTTTATCCTGCATTTCTGAGTATGAGTCTTGTAACACTTTAACCGTTCATTTTGTAAACATGAAGGTCATTTTGTGAAGTTTGAATCTGAGAATTTTGAATCTCTGAGTTTTTTCTAAAGGCTCCAAACTTTTTTAAAAAAGCTCGGAGCCTTTAGTAAAAAGCTCGAAAGAAAGTAAAAAAAGCTCGAAGGCCTTTCTTTCTAGCTTTTTTTAAAATGTCTTCAAGCATTTTTAAAAAAAAGCTCGGAGCCTTTTTAAAAAAGCTCGAAAGAAAGGCCTTCGAGCTTTTTTTACTTTCTTTCGAGCTTTTTACTAAAGGCTCCGAGCTTTTTTTACTTTCTTTCGAGAGCTCGAAGGCTTTTTTAAAAAGGTTTTCGAGTTTTTTTTTTTAAATGGCTCCGTGCTTTTTTGGAAATGTTTTCGAGATTTTTTTAAAAATGGGTCTGAGCTTTTTTAGAATTGTTTTCGAGTTTTTTTTTTTTTTTTAAATGGCTCCGAGCTTTTTCATGAAGGCTTTGAGCTTTTTCATGAATGCTCCGAGCTTTTTCATGAATTGAAAAAAAAGGTCTGGGGGCGTTGCCCCCTGACCCCCCCGAGCTCGGTGGGGAGCTCGACCCTTGAATGCATCTGTGTAGCACCACTCCATCACCATTCGAGTGATTGCCTGAGTTTCAACCGGACTTTCTCTCTCTACTTCACAACTTTGTCACTGTAAACTAAATGAAAGAAATCTGATGTGAAACAACTATTGAGGGTATTTTTGTCCGTTCACCATAATATGTGCTTTTTAAACATAAGTTATTAAAGCAGTGACATTGCTGAAATACCACCTCCAAAAAGTGCTATTTATTTTTTGAGCCCTTTTTTGGGGAAGCCAACGTATACTTCCTTGTGAGACTGATGAAGAACAATAGATGGACAAGCTTGGAAAACAATGGGAACTGCTGCTGTCAATTCTTTAAACTTATTGGCTAGACCATTTAAGGTGTGAGCCATGATTTGTGCATAGTTCAAAGGATGGCCAATAAGAGCTACTTCATCAAGAAGGCTTTTCACCCTGCTTAGGGATGGCAAAAAAACCGAGTTCGGGCAGGGTATACTCGGACCCGGCTGAGTACCAAGGTTTTATGAGATCGGGTATCCACCTGAAAATAACCCGGATATTGCAATCCGGGTATCCGGGTATCCATACCCGGATTTTACCTGGGTTTTTAAAATTTAAAATTTTTTTTGAACTGGGTTTTGTATTTGATTGTCATTTTTATGAAAAAAAAATGAAATCCATTTTTGAATTTCCAAGTATATTATTTTCAAGTATACTGTTTTCATTTTTGTACTTCCAAGTATATTATTTTCAAGTAAAAAAAAAATGGATCCATTTTTATTTTAATACAGATCATACTCCCAAGTATATTATTTTCTGTAAGGGAGTTGATACTATCAAAAGGCATGGCTCAATTACATTTTTTATTTTTGAACTGGGTTAGTGTAGCATCCTGTTTGTGTACTTGTTAATGGTTGAAATCTATACACAAATCTGTTATGTTATATGATCGTATAACATGCATGATACATGGTAAAGTAATGAACATGATTTATAATAATGCCTTCTGTTTGTATAATTGTTCAAGAATATCCTTTTAATTAAATATGACAGGTCTTAGACTTGTATCTTCAAAAATAACAATCACAAACAAACAAAAAAAAAATCCCTATATTCAACAAAAAATCCCTTCTCAAAAAAACCCAACCAAAAGGCTAAAAATATCACTTGATAACCACTTTTATAGTTCGTGGCTATTCATCATCATCTTCATCCATCACTTCTCCTCTCAAAATTTCATCTTCAGGAACAAAACCTAACAAAAAAAAAAACAATCAGGATCGGCTCATATTACAATTTACAACAACATATAAGGATATGAATCTCCTAATTAATAGTGGAGATGTAAAAAATAGCATATATATTCAACCAAAAAGAGAATGAACAAGGCATATCCATCTTGGCCAACAGACTAAGGCAATCAGGAAAACAATATATATAGCTCCAAATAATAAAGCTGTTGCATATCTGGCTATTTGTTACAATTTCATGGCATAAACTATATACAAAGAGAATTATCAATTGGTAATAAGCAACATTGATTTTAAAACACACAAGAGAAGGCACAAACCAGACAGAGCAGACACATCCACATCAGTTAACTCTCTCTAATCTCTATCATAGTTCATAGGCTTACCAAACAAGATACGGTTTCACATATTAAGAGATAAATATAAGTTGAAGTGATTTTTTACCTTGTCTTTGAGCCCAAATCCAATTTTGGGTGCACATCAATGCCTCAATTGTATGTGGATGGAGTCTAATGCGACGTGAACTTAAAGTTCTACCACCATTATTGAATGCCGACTCAGAATCAACTGTGAATACCGGAATTGCCAAAACATCTCGAGCAATCTTTGACAATTTATGATATCTACCTTTTTGCATTTTCTACCATAAAAAATATCAAATTCTTCGGACCCTGATATTTCTTCTTGCTCCAAATAAGACTCTAGTTAGGATGTCACTTTTCGTTGACGACCATATTTCCTCTTATAAGATTCAAAGCCCTTCACATCCCACATAGAAGAAGAAGATGAGGTAGATGTAAAACTAGAACGTACACCGGACTCACCAATGCCTTCACCCAAACCTCCATTCTCCTTTGCTTGATACTCACTCACCAAATCATTACAAAGTTCAAATATCCTTTGAGTTTCAAGTTCACAATCAATCCCATATATCTTAGGAAAAAAGTAATCTATCAAATCCATTTTATATCTAGGATCTAACACAACCGCCACAGCTCTAACCCCATGAATTTATACCAATAATTTTCAAACTTAGGAGTCATATTTATTGCCATCAATCTAATTATCTCACCCTTTGAATCAAGGCAAGATTTCAATGACAATTTAATTTCAAAAATCATAGGAAAGAAAAGGTTAGTTGTTGGGTATTTAGTTCCAGAAAACAAATTGGTCAACTTATAAAAAGGCTTCAAATGCACACACATCACTTTTGCCAACTCCCACTCCGATTCACTAGGTAGATTCTTATATTGACTATCACGTTGCTATAAACGAATAAAAACATCTTTGTACATCAAAGCAACCTCAAACATCATATATGTTGGATTCCATCTAGTTTTACAATCAAGCACTAACTTCTTAGTATACTTCATTTTTAATTGACGTATATCGGTATCCTCTAAAAGCTCCAACCGCCTACTTGATTGGGACCAATAAGTTAATGTTTCTCTAACTTTTTCAATTCCATCACCAATCACGTCTAACCCATCCTTAACTATCAAATTTAAAATATGAGCGGAGCATCTCATATGAAACAATTTTCCACCCAACAACAGTGAACCAGCAGAAAAATTTGGTAACAAATAATTTTTAATCATAGAATCATTGGCGATACAATTATCTACCGTCAACGCAGACAACTTGCCATCCACATTCCAATCCAACAGACAATTCCACAATTCATCGGCAAGTGTAATCGCATTGTGTGGTGCAGACACATATATGAATCTAATTAATTCCAATGAAAATAAAAATAAATTAAAACATACAATCAAATAAAGCACACCAATATGACAATTTAAAAGTAAAATAAGTTCATAAATAGTACCTTAAGATCCGACTACGCAACTTCCACGTGCTGTCAATGAAATGTGCCGTGACAACCTTATAACCTTTCTTCCGGTTACTTGTCCATATATCAGTTGTAAGAGCAACCCGACTTGTATTTTCATCCAACATCATCATTGTTCTACTCTTCTCTACTTCATACAACTTCATAACTTCATAACTTCACTTTTAAGTGTATTTCTACTCTTACCATTGAAGTCCGGGGCTAAAAAGTCCAACACATCCCTAAACCCATCATAATCCACAAAACTCAAGGAGAGCTCATGCATGATTATCATTTTTGTGATTTTCTGTCGTAGAATAGTATTATCCACCGACCCAAAATTAGGTTTAGGGGAAGTTCCATCTTGTTTCTTACCTCCAATCTTTTTAAGACAGGAAGTTACGTGGTTGAACAAATGTGAAGTCCCCTGCCTGATGTCCGACTAGAGCTTTACCACAATGATGATCTATTGCCTTTATTTCCCCATTTATAATCTCTCTCTTAAAATGGTTCCAAGCTTCAGAGATTTGTTTTGGTCTTCCCAAACTACTTCTTTTAGTATTCCTATTTGCTTGATTAGTTTGCCTTCCACTTTCACACTCGATGTCATCTATATTAACAAGATTAATGTCACAACTTGGAGCTTGACTTTGAGTGTTCAATGGATTATTAATGTCATCCAGATTTGGTTGTGATGAAGACATTTCAACCTGTAAAATTTAATTAAAACGTTAGTATACAAAAACTACATCAAACACATGGTAGATGCAACAAAAAGGGTACTCAAATTCAGCCGTTAATTCATTGAATTGTTCATATAATAATTAGATGATCTGGTATATGTTCTCTCAAGTTTCTTATGCAAAGCATATCTAACTACCATGACAGGTAATGAACAAGATTATATATAGATGAGTAATTGGACTTTCTCTACTACTATTACTTGGTTACCTTCACTGCAGTTTCGACATGATTTACTAGATTAATGGGCAATATAAACAAAACTAAAATTATGATCAAAACTTTTAAAAGCAGCTGCCAAATCAATAACTAAAATCCAAATTCAAACATTTTGAAGATGATGAACCAAGCATGCATGCATGCATCCAAACAAATTCATCAACTAATCTTTTGTTTATTCACCTGTAACACATTAATTTAAGCTGCCTTTTTTTTGTTTGATTTGATAATTATATAATAGTTGATAAACAATCAAAGGATCAAGTTGGCCTCAAAATAAAGCATCGCTTTTCCAATCACCCATAGTTTGCTAACACCTGATTCTTCATTCTTCGTCACATTAGACAGTGTGTCTATATACTACAATTCTGATAAATAATTGAAATGTAACCCATATTTTCAAACGAAATGGAAATCTAAGTGTAAGTCATGGAATCTTCTTAGATTAATCTAAACGAGGAAACCTAACAAAGATGATTGAAATTTATAAACAAAACCATATTAATCTAAGATGAAGCTTGGGAGAGATCAGATTTCTGTTGGGGGGAACAATGTTACCTTGAGCCGTGAGGTTCGCAGGTGTAAAGACAATAGTCGGAGTTCTAGGGATAGTCACTGAGACCGTCGGAGATGCTGTAGGCATTCGAGTGGGGGACGGCGTCTGAGATTCATTGTTTGGTGTCTCCATTGCAGTGGTGATGATGGAAAAAAGAAGGTAGATACGGCTAGGGTAAGGTTTTGAGGGATGGATTTATTTATTTAATTTTTTTTCTTTCTGTTCAATGGACAGAGAGGGCTCTAATACCACAAATAGTTTTGATGAATATTGTGTTGATTTAGGAAATTACAATATATACAATTGGTGATAGTTTAGTTTCCACTGATTAGGGACATAAAATGGGAAACTAAATCAAGCTATTTAAGAAGAGATTACTGGAATATTACAATCATAAAAAGTAAACTCTACATAAATGTAATATAGCCTAATTTTGTGCTCTATCACAAACAAAATAATTTTTAGCTGCTTAGGCATTGTCAACAACATAGTTTTAATGTTGGATACAGCTGATGACAAAGGGATGTTTTCTTAGATTCTTGAAAAACAGGAATATAAGGCCCCGTCCTGTAGCTGTTTTTCAGTCCGTTTTCGTTTTTGTTTTCCAAAAATAATTTCGAATTCGTGTTCGTTAACCGTTTTCATTTTATTTTCAAAAAACAAAAAAAAATGAAAAACAAAACTAGTATTAACAGTGAAATATTTGAAAAACAAAAAAACTTGTTTTACGTTTTAGTTTTTGTTTTTCAAAAAAATTAACAATATTTTTTTTTCCAGAATTCATTATCAAACACAAAAATACATCCCCAATTCATCAATCCAAAACTAAACCCAATTCATTATCAAACACAATATTCCTACCAGAATCATCAATCCCACCAGAAATTAAACCCAAAACACCATCACAATTCACAAACCCAAAATCAAACCTAACTTTTTTTTTTGGTTTCATAACATCCTAATTCATCATTTTATCAACAAAATAGAGAACTACCATCAATCGATCGATCTCATCTCATCTCTCTCTAGATCGATTGATCGATCTCACCACCACTATCAACCACCCACTGTCATCGTCGTCAACAAAATAGAGAACCACCATCAATCGATCGATCTCATCTCATCTCTCTCTAGATCGATCGATCGATCTCACCACCACCATCAACCACCCACTGTCGTCGTCGCGCTTCCGGTTGTCATCATGGCTTCTGGTCATCGCCGCTGTCTTCGTCGTTGCTTCCGGTCGCCATCGTCTTTGCTTCCGGTCGCCGTCCTTGCTTGGGTGTTGGGAGGTTTAATGTTGATGATGGAGTGAGAGAGATTGGGTGTTGGGATGTTTAATGTTGATGATGGAGTGAGAGAGATAGAGAAAATTTTCTAATAGGGTTTGGTGATGATGAACGCATGAGAGAGAGAGATTATTATTATTATTATTATTATTATTATTATTATTTTTAATTAATTTTTTTTATATATTTTAATTTTAAATTTAATTTGTTTTGTTTTGTTTTTTTATCTGAAATATTTAATATCAGAATTTAAGTCGAAAGACAATATTACCCTTCTTGATATGGTCAAAGGTTAAATGTAACAGACGTTGACTGACAGGGGAGGTGAGTGCCAATTAATGGTAAAATTATTTCCGTGTGTAAAAGAGCAAACTTCATGGGAGTTTGGTGTAATTAGTTCTATATTTTTTAATAATGTTTTTCTTTTTTCTTTTTTGAAAGATTTTAATTAATATTTTAATATTTTGATATTTTTGGATTAATCTACCGGATACGTTTTTTGTGTTTTCATTTTCAGAATACGGTTCTTTGTAAATGCTACCAGATGCGTTTTCGGATTTCTAAACTGAAATAAAAAACATTGTTTTCATTTTTATTTTTATTTTCGAAAAACATCAACTGAAAAATGCTTACAGGACGGACCCCAAACCTCTGGGGTTTACTGAATATGCGGATGTTTTCTTTTGACCTTGAAGAATCTCGTTTAACTCCAAAAAAAAAATTTACTTGTCGAAGGATGGATACATTCAGGGTAGAGGAAGAGCAGTACGAATTCATGCTACTGCAGCAAAAGCTGCTTTGGGAGGAGAAAGGCCCAAGAACAGATGGAGGAGGCTGAATAAGTGGTCGTTTCTTGTCTTTCTTGCTTAGGAACTTAATTTTTGTTATCACTATGAGAGATAGTTTGCACAACAAGAGATGGTTTTCCCGGTTAAACTAGCTTAGGAACTAATTTCTGCTCATGGATTGTCAGGATTGTTTAATATATATGCTTTTAAATTGCTTTAGCTGCTGATGTTTTATTAGTGCTTGCCTTTTTTTCTTTTCAATTGTGACCGGATGGAAGAGTTTTAACCAACTTTTAAGTTTAACTCCTTCATGTAAAATCTGTTTAATGAATTAACAATTAGAATTTGACTTTTGTCTACCAATTGCTTTAGAATTGTTTTTTTTTTATATTGAAGCCATGCATTTGATTCCCTGTAATTTAGAAATGCCCATTTTTTTCTCTGGCTATTTTTATTGCAAATTAATAATGTAAGTTTACTCAATGAATTTGACGGATGTTTATATCATGAAACTTGGTATTACTTAGATTGCGTAACAACTGCTTAGGCTTCCCTTGTGGGTATAGGATTTTGCAAGTGTGTTATAAGAAAGTAGCTTTTTTCACCCTGTACAGTTTCCAAAGCTTATAAATTTGAATAAATATTTGGAAATTGCACCAGGTTGTGCAATTGTTGATTACGGTGATTGATGTCCTGTATGTTAGGTTTTTGCTCGTATTCTCAAGTGAACCCAATGTGAACCAAACGAGACTCAACTGATGTTGGAACTTCCTGGAGACGTGGGATACGTTTGGAAGTTAGAGTTGGTGTTTGAGGGAGCTTGAAGACCGAAGAAGAACTGAAGAAACGGATTCTGGAAGAAACCGCGGCGTGGACCGCGATGCGGACAAGCGCATGGATCGCGGCACAGGGAGTGGTCAATTCCAGTATGTATAGCGCGGTGTAGACCGCGGCGGAGGCAAAGGCACCAACCTCAGTATTCTGAGCGGTGGACTTCAGTGGCTTTTCCGCGGTGTAGGGAGCGGGGTGCACACCGCGACCTAGACCGCGGTAATAGCGGATTTTGCCCAGATCATGAATGTTGTACGAAAAAGGAAAGGTTTTCTTCTGGAAAGTTCTTGTACTTATTGGAAAAGGAAAAAGAGTTTGTCTTCATGAAGAATAGGAAAGTCTTATGCTTGAAGGAAAAGATTTCTACTTACAAGAAGACTTGTCATAAATAGGAAATAGTATTTATGTGGAACAAGTAATTCTTGTATGTTTAGGAGTATGATTTCCTTTTATCTTAAACTCCCTTTAGCTAGTATAAATAGACGTTGTAATTAGGTTATTTGGAATGGAGTCAAGAAACACCATGTAACATCAGAGAGTGGTGAGATCCGGGTGAGAGACCCAAGGGAATATCCGGGGAGGGATCTAAGGGAAAATCAGTGGATCAAGTTAGAGATCTGCGGGTGATATTCAGGGGAGACCTAGTGGATATTGGGGGGTTCTTGGTGAGGATCTTGTGAGTGTGGTTTGGGGTTAAGGTATGAGAGAGAATCCTGGAGTATATGGTTGTAACAATTTATCATATAGTGGAACTTTCTCTGTCGTCCTGACGGCTCGTGGTTTTTTACCCGATTTGGGTTTTCCACGTAGATCTTGTGTTGTGATTGGTTTATTTTCTCTCATCTTATTTTTTCTGCTATTGACGTTATTAATTGCTATGAGTTATGGGCGTATATTAGGCATGACGCTTCCGCGATCATCGGTTCAAATCCCTAACAATTGGTATCAAAGCCTCATGGTTTTGCGATGGCGTTTTGTCAAGTCTTTACGGGAGATCGTATGGAGGACTTAGTGGTATTGGGATGATGATGATGGTTGCCTAATTTTGGTTTAGCAATAAAGATACGTCTTGAAAGAGGTTTCGAACTCGGTAGGGTTTGATGAAAAAGAGAATATAGATGGAGGAGAATTTTGGCTTGCGGTGGCAGGTACAAGTCATGGAGGTCCAATCTGGATTACACAAGGCGATTAAAAAAAACTCCTGAATGCGATAATAAAAAAAAGGAAGGAGGAGGAACGCTCGAAGTCTCTGGTGTGGTGTGGGGCTTATCCGGCAAAGCACTCCCAGTTCTAGTAGCAAGTCTTTCACCAAGTATGTGATGCAAGGACAAAAGGTCTTTCACATGGTTGGGTGATGTAAGGACATGGTTATCCTTTTGGCAGTTTTCCCCACTGGCCATGGAAGAGGATATGTTGCTGCTAGTGGTCCATAATTGTGCACAAGGCATTGGTCAGAAAGTGATGCAAGGTGTATGGTGGACAAAGATGTCGATGGATGACGAACTCCCTGGTAATCTGACGTGAGGAGTTGCACCACAATTTCAGCAGGTTATTTTCGACATGGTGCCGGAACAACGAACACAGAAAATAGAAAGAAAAAAAATCTTAGGATGGTTCGTTTCTAAGTGGTTATACCTTGTGGTGGGGTATGGTGATTCTCGGTATGGAGAATTGTGGTTGTGGACAAAGGTCTTGAGAATTCAAGCCAAAGGGGAGAATTGTTAGGTTTTGGCTCGTATTCTCAAGTGAACCCAATGTGAACCAAACGAGATTCAACTGATGTTGGAACTTCCTGGAGACGTGGGATACGTTTGGAAGTTAGAGTTGGTGTTTGAGGGAGCTTGAAGACCGAAGAAGAACTGAAGAAACGGATTCAGGAAGAAACCTCGGCGTGGTCCGCGATGCGGACAAGCGCATGGATCGCGGCACAGGGAGTGGTCAATTCCAGTATGTATAGCGCGGTGTAGACCGCGGCGGAGGCAAAGGCACCAACCGCAGTATTCTGAGCGGAGGACTTCAGTGGCTTTTCCGCGGTGTAGGGAGCAGGGTGCACACCGCGACCTAGACCGCGGTAATAGCGGATTTTGCCCAGATCATGAATGTTGCGCGAAAAAGGAAAGGTTTTCTTCTGGAAAGTTTCTGTACTTATTGGAAAAGGAAAAGGAAAAAGAGTTTGTCTTCATGAAGAATAGGAAAGTCTTATGCTTGAAGGAAAAAATTTCTACTTACAAGAAGACTTGTCATAAATAGGAAATAGTATTTATGTGGAACAAGTAATTCTTGTACGTTTAGGAGTATGATTTCCTTTTATCTTAAACTCCCTATAGCTAGTATAAATAGACGTTGTAATTAGGTTATTTGGAATGGAGTCAAGAAACACCATGTAACATCAGAGAGTGGTGAGATCCGGGTGAGAGAACCCAAGGGAATATCCGGGGAGGGATCTAAGGGAATATCAGTGGATCAAGTTAGAGATCCGTGGGTGATATTCAGAGGAGACCTAGGGGATATTAGGGGGTTCTTGGTGAGGATCTTGTGAGCGTGGTTTGGGGTTAAGGTGTGAGAGAGAATCCTGGAGTATATGGTTGTAACAATTTATCATATAGTGGAACTTTTTCTGTCGTCCTGATGGCCCGTGGTTTGTTACCCGATTTGGGTTTTCCACGTATATCTTGTGTTGTGATTGGTTTATTTTCTCTCATCTTATTTTTCTGCTATTGACGTTATTAATTGCTATGAGTTATGGGCGTATATTAGGCATGACCTTTCCACGATCATCGGTTTAAATCCCTAACAATGTAGATTGTATGAACTTGAGAATTCTTTTTTGCAAACTTATTATCATTATTTTTATATCCCTTGTTAAATACATGATTTATTCACATTTTTCTTAAATTATAATATTATAGTCTATGTTTGGATTACATCAGGTTGTTTGGGTTTTAGAGTCATTTCTTTTATGCTTTAGCAAGGGCCTTAGGTTTTGTTGTCATGCGAAGGTGTAATTTTATGGAAAAATCTGGTCCAGTTTGTAACTTTTGTTAACAAAAATTACAAAGTTTGCAATTGATATTGCCGTGTCAGTTGCAAGCAGAGATCTAGATCCCAATCTTTGCCAACCCGCCCCCCTGCAATGGAGCCTTGAACCTGATCTGTTAAGGATAGGATTCATATAGGCCAGGGGCTATTGTTGTATTTTCACATGCTTGCAGGATCGAATTATTTTAGGCTTTTTCTCGTACCTAAATACGATGTTATGTCTGTACGAATGTGGATGTTAAATGACATATATCCTCGTTATTTTACTTTAGAAGACTTGGAAAGCCACTAAATGCACATAGCAATATCCCAAAAATCAGATAGTGATTGTTTTGTTCTACTTATGTCTGCTTTAAATTCAGTGTGAAAAGCATCATGAAGTGTGTACTCATTACTTATTTGATGGTGTCATGGGGATAAGATGTCTACTAATTCACTAACTTAAACTTTCAAAGAAGACCCCAGTTCTTTAATAATGTTCCAAACAACGAAGGCCCCATCACAATTTCTAATTACAATAACTGCTTTGAAATGTGTATTTTATTTTATTTTTCTCAGAAGAATTGACTAAAGAGGTAAAGAGAGAATTGTCACCACATATTCTTCAAAACAGTGATGACTCCTTTCAAGGTGGGCTCAGTTTGTACTTTCTAGAGACTACTGAGAAATTATATTATTATTATTATCATTGTGTATCCTTGTCTCTTTGCAGCTTGTTCAGACCTGTGGAACTTGTCATGAATTAGATAGAAAAAATGGTTGTACAAATGTCAATTTAACTTCAATTATTTGGTCATTGAATCTCTCCTCTCATAGCTTCTCTCACCCATCTCTAAATTTATGTCTCCAAGACAGTTTAGAGTATGAGTTAGAGCATCTTCCACCCATCTCTATATTCATGTCTTCAAGACCATTTAGAGTATGAGTTACTCTCACCCATCTCTAAATTGTTGTTTCCAACATAATTTTTTAGAGTTTCTAATGTTCATACTCTAAATTTAGAGAAGCACTATTCCATCTCTAAATTCACTTTTCAACATTTTTTATTCCATTTATATCATTTTACATTTTCCATTAAATTCAATTAATGTATAATAAATTTTAATTTATACATTTTATTAACATAAAAATTATACCATTAGAAAAGTCCCATCTAGATCTTTAAAATGAGTCCAATATTGAATATTAATGAATAATTTTTATTTACCATACTTTATCATTTGTTCTTCATATTATTATTTTGTTATTATTTTCTCTAAAAAAATTATTTTATGTTATAAAAATAAATATATTATTACATATTGATAATTATAAGTTAGTAATACAATAAAAACCGAAACATAGTATTGAAATAATAAATATTAATATTAAAAATTACAATAACATAAAAATATTAAAATAAGGATTAAAAAAAACTTAAATAATAACAACATAATATATGATAATGTCCAAAGACATTAATATTTTGGAAAGCCATCCAAATGACCTTCATATCAACCCGAATTGTGATTGTTTTTTTTTTCCATATGCACTAAATTTTTATAAAAGGTGAAACAGACGGTCAAGTGGATGGTGAAGTAACTAGAGTAGATATTTATAAAAAAAATAAATTGATGGAGTGATGTATTTAATTGGTTGAGATAGTTTGATACAACAACAAATTAGTAACAAATGCTCCAAATAAATTGATGGGTGATGTATTTATTTATTAGTAAGATATT
This sequence comes from Dipteronia sinensis, assembly GCA_033220585.1. Classification (NCBI taxonomy): domain Eukaryota; kingdom Viridiplantae; phylum Streptophyta; class Magnoliopsida; order Sapindales; family Sapindaceae; genus Dipteronia; species Dipteronia sinensis. The sequence goes on along the minus strand of CM065643.1, from coordinate 8,815,910 downwards.
TATAAATTCATACACTAATAAAACATTATATTTTAAAAAAGTAAAAATAAAATAAAAATGTTATTATAAATAATATTTGTTAAAATTTAATTGAACAATAATTTATTAAAGAAACTAAAAAATAATAATGAAAATATAAGTTATTTGAGGATATAAATAGAAATAGAGATAGAGATTGAGATAAAAGTAGATAGTTTGGTGGGAGTGAAATTTTTTTAGAGATGGAATCTGGGAGGAATATTCAATTTTCAAATTCTATTTTAGAGATAGAGATAGAGATAGAGATGGGTGGGACATGCTCTTACTTCCATCCATCTCTAAATTTATATCTTCAAGATAATTTTTTAGAGTTTCTAAAGTTCATATTCTAAATTTAGAGAACCACTCTTCATTTTCTAAATTCACTTTTCAATATTTTTTATTCCATTTATATCCTTTTACATTTTCCATTAAATTCAATTAATGTATAATAAATTTTAATTTATACATTTTATTAACATAAAAATTATACCATTAGAAATGTCTCATCTAGATCTTTAAAATGAGTCCAATATTGAATATTAATGAATAAATTTTTATTTACCATACTTTATCATTTGTTCTTCATGTTTTTATTTTGTTATAATTTTCTCTTAAAAAAATTATTTTATGTTATAAAAAATCTTTTATTACATATTGATAATTATAAGTTAGTAAAACAATAAAAACTAAAACATAGTATTGAAACAATAAATATTAATATTAAAAATTACAATAACATAAAAATATTAACATAAGGATAGAAAAAAAAAAACAAAAACTTAAATAATAACAACATAATATAGGATAATCTAGATACATTAATATTTTGGAAAGACATCTAAATGACTTTTATATCCAACCGAAAATGATCCACCTTGTATTTGGGAATTGTATTTGATACTATAACAAATTAGTAAGGTATTTATTTTATATCACTTATGTATTTATACACCAATAAAGTTTAGGTTGGGAAAATTAGTTGACAAATGTTAGAAAACAAATAAGTAGGTTGAGAAAATTAGTTGAAAAATGTTTTACAACCTAAAAATTAGTTATTATAAATTATGCACTAATAAAACATTATATTTAAAAAAAGTAAAAAAATTAAAAATGTTATTATAAATAATATTTGTTAAAAGTTACCCAGGTATGTCGAAGACAACTGGATCCGGTCGGGGAAGCAGGCCAAGTTCTAAGGATTCTTCTGTAATTAACTTGAAGACCCCTTCCCAACTGTTGAAAATGAGGGACGTTCCTAGGAAGCGACAAGCTTTTCTTCTGAAGTTCTCAACAGAGCATCCTAACACCTTTCACTCGGAAGTAAATGTGGTAGACGGGCCAGAATTAGTGAAGTACAGTGAAAGGTTCGACCTCCCCCGATGAGCCGAACTGTTCTTGAATGGCCCACGTGCAATCTAGAACCCCCTTCGAGGTGTAGTGGCCATCTATGGGACAATGCTCACATCTGGGGTTACGCTGCCCCTTCAACCTTTCATTGCTCGGTTCCTTGCCGAAGCAGGGATTGCACATGCTCAACTATCACCGAACTCTTATAGGGTTCTGATAAGCCTGTGGCACCTATGGAAACAGATTGGTGCCAAGTACCCCCCGACCCTATAGGAAATCTGAAACTTTTACACTCTGGGTTGGTTAGACAAATGGGGTACCTTCTATCTTCAGTTTAGTTCGATCAGTCATTGGATTCCCTAAGGATATAACCAACGACCCACACCCCTATCTAATAAAAATCACAAGGGCTTCATTTGAGGCTTCCCTTCCTCTAATAAATATTGGAATTACAGTTGGTTCTTCATTCGGGGGGAATGGGGTGACACCGTGGTCACCGATCCTCGACATGAGTTGATTAGAAAAAGTGTTCCCAGGCACTTCTGTAGTCACGAACTATGGAACAAGTCCCCTGCAATGTTAACAGAAGATCAAGCAAAAAATGTTGTCAAAGTCGCTCAAACAACGTGGGAGGCTAGGGACTGGCGTACACTATGCGCCGAGAAAGCCCTTCAAGATCTTGGACTGTTTCCTCCAATTTTTAATGTAAGTTCCTTTACTTTCTCGCCTTAATCTCTTCTGAATAAAATTTTATTCTTTCTGATATTCTTCCTACGATTCAGTGTACGAGGTGGATATCGTGGCGGGTGAACATGCCAAAATAATCAAAAATCTTGACAAGGTTAGCCGTGCAGAAGTTGCTTCCTAGCTGGCGCAAGGGACTGCTCCTCCCCAGCAAACCATGGTTGAGCATACTTATGAACCTAACCCTAACACATCTTTAGACGGTCCTGATCGGGAAAAGGGAAAAGAAGTCCTCCAATTGGGGTGGTGAATAGAAAAGGTCTCCTAGAGGTTCTAATGTTGGGGTTTTTGCCCTAAAGCTTGTAATATGTAAATGTAATTTGAACATAAATAAAAGAAGTAGTATAGTCATTCATTTTGTGTCATACTTTATATAACATGTGCACTTAACATCCAAAATTGCCGGATGTAATTTCGAACTGAGTATATGAGTGTCATATATAGATGGATTCAGTTTGAAACGAGCAATCTAAAGAGTCCGTAGATAGCAAATAAAGCTGGGTACTTTATTTGTGATTAATCTACAGCTGCGGTCCATTTCGTAGTGTACGGTGATCCTATCCTGGATCATTCATATGTAGATATGAGAATGGAGGCACCTTGTATGATGTGATCATATAAGACTGGGCCATGATCTATATGAATCTCTCACTAAGATCCGTTTAACGATGAGATTCATATATATCAACTAATGATGGCTATATGTGGGTGATCTTAATCCTGAGTGTCTTATCGACTCCTTTAGGTTAGATCGTGGTCTTTGATATACCATGGGTGAGGTCGGAGTTGCATTCCCGATCAATATACTCCGTATGTTGGGATCGCGGTTTGGCTTGTGACTGGGAAGGTTTGTACACAATAGTGGAATCCACTCCTTCTTGTGAGAAGTAGATGGTAGTTCCCTTAAGGGTTGATTCGGGGCTTGAACAATATGAGCGCTCTCCTAATTCCGTAAGGAATGTAGGATTTATTGTTCATTAGAGAATCAATGGTACTTAATGGAAAGATATGATTAGAGGGGTATAACGGACATTATGACCCAGCTCTAATTATGAACTACTTGTGGAGGATTATACCATATGTAATAGCTATATCGATGGACACCGAGAGTTATTGGTTTGTGTAAAAACGTCTACAGTTGAGAGAGTGCAGCTTCAGATTTTTAGTGGAATAACACCGAAGTTAATAATCATGAAATATTAATTAAAGAGTTTAATTAATAATTTCTAAGAATTATTGGAGCTCAAAATACTGTGGGTCCATTAGGTCCCCTTGCTAGCCCGATCGATTTAGGTAACAAGGGTCACGGTTAATTAATTGGATTGTCCAATTAATTGTGTTACGAAAGTGATACATATTTATTTGGGAGTTAATTGAATAATGTGATTATTTAATTAATGAATAATGGTGATTAAATAAATTAAATAATAAGATTATTTAATTATGTTGTTAATCATTAAATGGAGGGTGTTAGTTGATATTTGATTTTGAATAAAATAAGATAATATGATTATTTTATTTTATTAAATTAAATATTTGAATTTGAATTTGAATTTAAAATGTTTGAATTCAAAAATAAATATTTAATTAATTTTAAAAGGATATGAGATATTCATTTGAAAAGTTTTAAAAATCAAATAAGATTTTGGTTTGTTTTTATTTGTGATATATGAGATATATATTTAATTAAAAAAAATAAAAAACCGAATGACATCGATATCAAAGTAATTAGATTACTTGAATATTGTATGAGACAACATAACACATCAATTGAAAAGAGAAGAGAAAAGTAATCGTAAACAAAAAAAAAGCAAAAGCAAACAAAAGAGAGAAAAGGTTAGGGTGTGGTGAGACCACAAGGGCTGCACCTCTAGAGTTTGTTTTTTGTATGTGTGTTCTTTCTCTTCTTCCTTCATACAGGTCCTGAATATCGTGACGCGCCCACACCCTGTTACCAGTTCCGGGAGATAGCGAGGAAGATCACGTGGTTCAAATCAGGAGCAGTTCGTATCAAAGTGAAGGAGCCTCCTACGTAGGTATGAACAAATTCCTTCACTTTATTATTGTATTTGATTATTACTGTACAAATGGGTTAGTTTAATGATTGCATTAAAAAAAAATTAAAACCTTCCGCTGCGCAATCTGTAACCCTAGGTTCCAACATCTAAGAGGAAGCTTACAAAGGAAACGGCTGGTCGCCACCTATCCGGACCTTCTGAGAGATCACCGCTCATCAAAGTGACCAAAACTGTTGTAGGCTCATCTACTTCTGATGCTGCTTGAGGAAAGAAGAAATTCGAGCAGCTCATCAGACTGGAGTCAGTCCAGTCATTCTTAAAGAAGATGATGAAGACCAAGATATGCTGAATGACCTGATCTGTAGGAAGCATCGATCGAAGAAGGGAAATGATCGTTCTTCAGCTTCATCTGCCATTCGGCCGTCTGATTAACCCGGAATGCATGATCAGGCTACTACGGTGGTCGGCCCCCAACAGGCTTAACCCCCCATCTTTGGCTGAGCCAGTCTCTCTACAAATCATCCATCCAACTGACCAAGGCCATTCTAGCTCTCCAGTTCATGGCGCTGGCAAGGTCCCAATGTAATTTTTTGTTAAACGTCAGATAGTCTTCACCGACTCGGATTCTGACGAAGGGCAAGCCAGTCCTGAAAAAATATCAGCCAACCTGTCTGCTCCTGAAAACAACCTATCTGATTATGAGGCAGATCATGTTGATAAAGTCTCTTTACGGCTCAATCGTCCTTCTGGGACTTCACCCAATGTTGTCCTGGCTCCCGTCGTAAGTGGTGCCGAGGCTGGCCCTTTAGTAGCCATTAATCAAGAACGAACTCAAGAGCAAATAGGAGCAATCCCCCGATGGCTGCTTCTGAAACCATTCTTGTTTTACGTTCAAGTCCCGACTGATCAACCACCTCATGGTCCAGGAATGTCAGTATTTCCTACTGTGGTCGGCACTCTCAGCTCGAAGGGGACATTACCTGACCCCCTTGACATGCTAAAATCCATGTCCGCTGGAAGAGGCTATGTCGACGAAGGCTACTGGTATGAATTTCAGAATGCTAGTGATGCGGAACGAGTCCATGCTATCTTTAATAACGGTGTTTATGTATGTACCTTTCACCTTCTTGCCGATTCTTTTCTCTTATGGTTTATGCTATCATGACCTGTTTCCTTTTTTATTTTAGGCTGTAGAGGAGATGACTAAAGCTATGATGGCTAAAAAGAAACAGGCTGCTGAAATTTCTCAATTGAAGAAAGAGCTAGAGAAGAGGAAGAAAACGGCCAGTTCTGCTTCAACAAGCGAATTTAACTTAAGAGCATCTTTTGAAGAAAATTTAAATTAGCGTGACGCGACTGAGGCAGTTCTGAGGAAGGTTATGTCCACCGCTGAGACCCGAGCCGATAATGCCACAACCAGCCTAATAGAGCTAGCCATGAAGAACACCCAGTTTGAGGGAAAATTGGCTAAGGCAGAGCAGCAGTGCGCGGAGTTTGAACATAAGCTATCCCTAGCCGAACAGGCTGTTGCTAGTCATGAGGTGGAAGTTTGAGTTGCCAAGGAAACTCTGGCTGCAACTCAACAGTCTATGCTTGAGGCCCAACAGGGTTTCGAAGAGGCCCGGCTCCACTATGAGAGGCTGATCGAAGACTTGAAACAGCAGAAGGTTAGCACAGAGGTTCTTTCTCAGGAGGCCAAGTTAGCCCTTAAAGTTCAGAACGTTGATCGCTACAAAAAATCCCCAGCATTTGAAGCAGTTATGCTGAGGGAATTGGAACGAGGGCTTGCTATAGCTCGAATGTTCTTCGGGGGTAAGAAGAGGTCTACTGGAGAGGCTAGCCGTAAATGGGACCGAACGATCGAAAAACATAAGGCTGAGTCTCTCATTGCGATAAAGAACTAGAGGATGAGATGGATGGCTTACTGCAAGTATATTGGGAAGGAGCCCCATAAAATGCATCTTGAGCTCCCCTCCAAATCTTCTCTAGTGACCTTTCATGTGGTCGAGGAAGGTGGTGCAATATCCAAGAGTATTAATATTGGACCTTTACCATAGACCGATTACTCTCCCTTCATGATGAAATATCCTGAAGATAACATCTGATGACCAGATTTTAGGGATCTGACTAAGGGTTATGAAGAAAAAATTAATCCCCCTGAAACCTCCAGACCCGGTGGTCCTTCAAGTGCTTCTAGAGTCTGATCGCTCCTTTATCTTTACGCCAAATATTTTTCGTTGTTCTACATATCTTTGTAAATTTTCCTTGTAACACCGAATATGACTTATTCATTTCTAAATGATACAAGCCTTTAATTTACTTACGTAGTCTTTTGTTTTAATCAACCGTCTTTGTTGATTTTCATTTCTGATTTGATCAATTACCATGTTGATTGATCATGACTAATCTGATTGATTATGTTTTCGAAAGAAGAATTTTGATTGATTACTAACCCGATTAGCTATGCTACTTATCTGATCGAACTTGGCTAAACTAGTTATCAAAATTGTTATTGGGGTAATTTGAAAAGATGGCACGTCGGCATAAACGTCGTATTACATGGGGACAATAAGTGACGTGTTAACAAATGTCGACTAAATTTAACCAACCTAAAGTGATCAGAAAATAACCCCACAGTACTGATCAAAGTTACTTAGATAATCGGGTTTGGAAAGACCCGACCAAGGCAATCAGATTGATCGGATTAGTAGGAATAAGATCCGGGGAAACCTGAGTGACCGGGAATAGCTACTTGATCGGGTGAAGATCCCTGGTCAGGGGTGAAAAAGATCTGATTGGGTTTGGAAGACGGTCGGTTAAGTGACACGTGGACAATGTCTAGATACGTTCAGATGCTTGGCATGTTGATAGCGTTATTACGACTCAAGTACGTAAAGAACAATCCTCCTCAAATAAGACTTCAAGAAGCATACTTTGATAAGGAAACAAATTTCCTTAAAGTTATCAGAATCCAGAAAGAGACCTGATATGACTTGAACGCGCTGATACAAAACAGGAAAGAAGATCAGTACGACTTATACAAGTCAGAGTTTTACAATAAAACCATCTTTTTCTAAAATTGGTTTTGAATCCCCATCATTTTTACAAAGAATTCAAGGGGATATATGTGGACCAATTCATCCACCAAGTGGACCATTTCGTTATTTTATGGTTCTAGTTGACGCATCTGTAAGATGGTCACATGTATGCTTATTATCAACACGTAATGTTACTTTTGCAAGATTGCTTGCATAGATTATCAGGCTTCGGGCACATTTTCCCGATCACTCAATTAAATCCATACGCCTTGATAATGCTGGTGAATTTACTTCAAAAGCATTTGATGAATATTGCAAAGTGGTTGGGATTGTTGTTGAACATCCAGTTCCACATGTTTATACTCAGAATGGATTAGTAGAATCACTTATTAAACGAATCCAGACAATTGCAAGGACTTTATTGTTACGAACGCAATTACCGATTTCTGTATGGGGGCATGCTGTTTTACATGCTGCTGCATTAATCCGGCTTCGGCCCACTGCTTATCATCAGTATTCACCAGTACAACTTGTACTTGGTCATCAACTAGATATATCTCATTTACGTACTTTTGGTTGTGCAGTATATGTCCCAGTTGTGCCAACAAAAAGAACTAAAATGGGACCCCAAAGGCGTTTGAGAATATATGTTGGTCTTGATTCACCATCTATCATTAGATATCTGGAACCTTTGACTGGTGATCTTTTCACAGCACGGTTTGCAGATTGTCATTTTGATGAAACAAATTTCCCATCATTAGGGGAAAGAAAAACTTCTTCTGAAGAGAAGCATGAACTTTCCTGTAAAGTTCATAATCTAATTCATTTAGACCCATACACATCTCAATGTGAGAATGAAGTACGAAAGATAGTACCTCTTCAATTAATAGCGAATCAGTTACTAGATGTATTTACAGATGCTACTAGGGTAACAAAATCATACATCCCAACTGTTAATGTACCAGCACGGGTGATTGTTCCAGAAAAACAATCTAAACAAATGATAGCAAACGAATCTTCCACTGCACGTCAGAAGCGTGGTAGACCTGCCGGCTCAAAAGATATTGTTCCTCAAAAAAGAAAAATAAATAAATTCACTTTCTCTAAATTAACTCCAGAAGAGTTAAATGTCCCTGAAGGGACACAAGTTACTAAAGTGACAAAATCCCCTGTGGGGGAAGGAATCTCTGAAGAGATACAAGAATGTAGAAATGAGGAAATTTCTATAAATTATACAAGAGAATTGTGGAATCGTGAAGAGACAATCATCGATGATGTGTTTTCATACACAGTGGCAACTGAAATTATAAATGATGATTATGAACCTCACAATCTCGATGATTGTAGACAAAGGTCTGATTTGCCTAAATGGAAAGAAGCAATCCAAGCAGAATTGACTTCATTAGCCAAACGTGAAGTATTTGGATCAATAATCCAGAAGCCTGATGACGTCAAACCTGTTGGGTACAAATGGGTTTTTATAAGGAAACGTAATGAGAAAAACGAGGTCGTGAGATATAAGACATGACTCGTAGCACATGGTTTCTCGCAGAGACCTGGCATCGATTTTGATGAAACATACTCACTAGTGATGGATACAATTACATTTCGATTTCTGATAAGCATGGCTGTCTTGGAAAGACTGGAAATGAGTCTGATGGACGTAGTAGCCGCTTATCTATATGGTTCACTGGATTCAGATATTTACATGAAAATCCCTGAAGGGTTTAAAATGCCAGAATCATGTAACTCAAGACCTCGTAATTTGTATTCGATAAAATTACAAAGGTCTTTATATGGATTAAAACAATCTGGACGGATGTGGTACAACCGTCTCAGTGAATAACTGATAAAAGAAGGATATGTTAATAATCCTATATGTCCATGTGTTTTCATTGAGAAATCAAAATCTGGATTTGCTATCATAGCAGTTTATGTTGATGATATGAACTTAATTGGAACTCCTGAGGAACTCCTGAGGAACTCTTGAAAATTGCAGAATACTTGAAAACGGAATTCGAAATGAAAGATCTGGGAAAGATAAAATATTGTCTCGGCCTCGAGATCAAGCATAGATCAAATGGAGTACTTATTCATCAATCAGCATATATTGAAAAGATTTTAAAGAGATTCCATATGGATAAAGCTCATCCATTAAGTACTCTTATGGTTGTTAGATCTCTTGATCCTAAAAATGATCCATTCTGTCCAAAAGAAAATGATGAAAAGATACTTGGTCCTGAGGTACCGTATCTTAATGTAATTGGTGTCTTATTATATCTGGCTCAGTGTACTAGACCAGATATTGCATTCTCTGTGAATGTACTGGCTAGATTCAGTTCAGCACCAACTCGAAGATATTGGAATGAGATTAAACATCTTTTCCGTTACCTTTGTGGAACGAAAGATTTAGGATTATTTTATACAAAATCTAACAATCTTTCAGGTTTACTTGGTTATACTGATGCCGGGTATCTGTCTGATCCCCACAAATCTCGTTCACAAACGGGATATGTTTTTACATATAATGGCACAGCAATATCATGGCGCTCAACAAAACAGACTTTGGTTGCTACATCCTCTAATCATTCTGAAATCATCGCACTTCACGAAGCAAGTCGAGAATGTGTTTGGCTAAGGTCAGTTATTCATCATATTCAAAATACTTGTGGATTTTCATTATCTACAGAAATGCCAACATAAATATTTGAAGATAATGCGGCTTGCATTGCTCAAATTAGATGGGGATATATCAAAGGAGATAGAACCAAACATATTTCTCCTAAATTCTTCTATACTCATAAGCTCCAACAGAGTCGACAAATTGATGTTAAGCAAATACGGTCTACAGATAATCTTGCAGATCTGTTTACCAAAGCATTGCCTACATCAACTTTTGAGAAGATGGTATATGGAATAGGCATGCGTCAACTCTTTAAAATACAAGATTAATGCTGAAGTTTTTATGAGGGGGAGCATTCAATCAGGGGGAGCAAAATTCTGAATGGACATGGGTACACTATACTCTTTTTTCCTTCGATCAGGTTTTGTCCCACTAGATTTTCCTGACAAGGTTTTTAATGAGATAGTTTTTAATGTCCAACCACATTAGATCCAGAGAGATCATTGTATACATTTTTCTCAGGTTTTTGTCCCATTAGTCTTTTCCTAAAAATTAATACATGTGATATAAATCCAAGGGGGAGTATTATAATATGTGGCTTTTACCACATGTCTATATTACACAAAATATCTCCTCTCTTTAATCCTAATCCAACTGCCTCCTGTTGCGCGTGTATATATATATATATATATATATATATATATATATATTTATATATTTATATATATATATATGTTTCCATTTCTTTGTATTGCTGCTAATCACAAAATATCAAAAACAAAGATTACAAAAAGTCAAATAAACAAGAAGGTTGGTTGAGTTGTTTCTATGATCTCTCGTTTCTCTCTCTATCCCTCACCTACTATTTTCTCTTTCTTCTTCATCTGATCTTCAATTTCTTCACATGTTCTTTATTTGTTCTTCACATATATATATATATATATATATATATATATATTATAATTAATTATTATTTATAACAGTTCTACTTATTTCTGCTTTAAATTCAGAGTGTGAAAAGCATCATGTATTGTAGTGTACTCACAGGATGCAGAAGAAGACCACTGACTCTGACTCCTCACAACTTCTGTTTCCAACAGTAGCTTTGAATTGTGCTTTGTGGATTTGGTTTTTGTGTTAAAAAAAAAAAAAAAATAGAATTGACTAAAGAGAGAATTGTCACCACATTTTCTACAAAACAGTGAATTATTTCATTTTAATTTAGAGTGTTATCTTCACGTGCTTTTGATCATGAAAGTACATAGATCAGCACAAGAGGATCTATATTCGTGTATTCCTGTCTCTTTGCATTTTGTTCATATCTGTGAAACTTGTCATGAATTAGATAGAAAAAATGGTTGTTCAAATGTCAATTTATCTTCAATTATTTGGTCCTTGAATCTCTCCTCTGATAAAATTCATTTTGTTATATATCATCAATTACAAAAGCTTTAGGCCACACCATATTTTCTGCTCGAGCTTCTTTTTCTTCTCTGTTATGAATTCCTCCAACCCAGAACCAGCCCAAGACTTTTCTCCTCTCTTTAAAATCTACAAAGATGGCCGTGTAGAGAGGTTGATCAGCACAGAAATCGTTCCTCCATCCTTCGATCCCGAAACCAACGTTGAATGCAAAGACACTCTGTATTCACTTGAACATAATCTCTCTGTCAGGCTTTACCTCCCCAAAAACACCCACCAAAACCAGAAACTTCCTCTTCTTGTTTACTTCCGTGGTGGTGGTTTCTGTGTCGGGACCGTTTTTGCTCCGATCAACCATAATTACCTAAACATCCTTGTATCAGAAGCCAACATAATTGCAGTCTCGGTTGATTACAGAAATGCTCCTGAACACCCTCTTCCTGCTGCTTTTAACGATTCATGGTCTGCTCTCAAATGGGTTGCTTCCCATTTTAATCAAAAAGGCCCTGAAGATTGGCTCAACCACTACGCTGATTTCAACCGAGTGTTCTTCTCCGGCGACAGTGCCGGTGGCAATATTGCACACCAAATGGCAATCAAACATGGACATGACGAGAAGCTTGAGGGTTTGAATATTACAGGTTTAATTTTATGTCATCCTTTTTTCTGGGGAGAGAAGCCGATTCCAGGTGAGAGCAAGGAAGAGTGGCAGAGAAACTGGATTGAAGGGTTATGGAAAGTGGTAAATCCAACTACAGGAGGGCTTGATGATGATCCATGGATCAATCCGGCATATAATCCGAACCTGGATCGGCTTGGATGCGAAAGGGTTCAGATTTTTGTTTCTGAGAAGGACCCTTTAAGAGAAAGGGGATGGTACTATTGTTTGAAGCTGAGGGAGAGTGGGTGGAGAGGTGACATGGAAGTTATAGATTACAAAGGAGAAGAACATGTCTTCCATTTGGAAAATCTCACCTGTGAAAATTCTGTGTCCTTACGCAAGAAAATTGTTCAATTCATCAATCAGTAAGAAGCATATGATTGCATCTATATATGAGTTTATTCTTACTTGTAGATACTTCTTGCTAGTAATCAAAGGGAAGGCATTATTATCATTATTTTTTATTTTTTTTATTTTCTGATTACCTATTCTCAGAACATTGATAGCTTGAAAAATAGTTATGATAAGGATGCTTTTTGGTTCAATAGTTATGATAAGGATGCTTTTTGGAACTCTAAAGAGTCACTTGTATATAATTCTCTAAATTAAATCACTAAAGACTAAACTATGTTTGGATTGGTGGAATATGAGAGAAATGAAATGAAAGGTAATTGAAGAAAAGAAAGGAAAGGGAAGGAAAAGAAAATGTTTTTAATGATTGTTGTTTGGATGGTTATAAATATAAAAGAAATGAAAGGAAATCAATCTTGTTTGAAGGGGAGAAATAAATGAATTAATTTTATTTTATTTACGAAAATAATATTTTTTTAACGATTTGGATACCCAACATTAGTAGGGTTAGTTTTAGGATATTGAAAAAATCATTAATTATAGATTCCTTTCCCTCATTTTCCTTCCAAATTTGGGTGGAAAAGAAATTGAGTAAAACAAGAAGAAATTATTCCCTTCCATTTCCTTCTTCTCCCTCATTTAACAATCCAAATAAGATATTATAAATCCATCAAAATCCTTTCCTTTCCTTTCTCTCATATTCCATCGAACCAAATATAGTAAAGACAACATAGCCTTCAACATAAACAGCTGGGCGTGTAGGCACGCCAAAATATAATAAGAGCACGGCCACATGAAAATCAAATTAAAAGATATCGAGAGTGGTCACTGGTCATGGATCACATTCACATTCTCTCTTCAATTATTTTGTCTTCTCTTCTCACTTTCTCACTTACCATCCACCCTGTTATCTCCACCAGCAAGTCCAATTTAGAAGAACAACAACCAGTAGCCATTGACGTATCTCCTTTCATCCGAATCTACAAAAACGGCAGCGTTGAGAGGTTACTAGACACAAAAGTAGTTCCTCCATCTTTTGATCCAAAAACCAACGTTGAATCTAAAGACATTGTCTATTCACTTGAACACCATCTCTCTGTCAGACTTTACCTTCCCAAAAACACCAACCAAAACCGGAAACTTCCCCTTCTTGTTTACTTCCACGGTGGAGCTTTCATCGTCGGAAACGCCTCTAATCCGGCTATCCACCATTTTCTCAACTCTTTAGTCTCTGAAGCTGAACTCATTGCAGTCTCAGTTGATTACAGGCTAGCTCCGGAACACCCTGTCCCTGCAGCTTACGATGATTCCTGGACCGCCCTCAAATGGGTTGCTTCTCATGTCAATCAAAACGGCCCTGAAGATTGGCTCAACTTCCATGCCGATTACAAGCGAGTGTTTCTCTCCGGCGACAGCGCCGGTGCTAATATAGCACACCAAATGGCCTTGAAACATGGCCAAAAAGAAAAGCTTGAAGGTTTGATGATCAATACTACTTTCAAAGGTATGATTTTATGTCATCCATTTTTCTGGGGAAATCACTCTGTTCCTGGAGAGACAGAAACAGAGTATGAAAACAACAGAGCATGGGGTGAGTTACTGTGGAAAGTTGCTTGTCCGAACTCAAGTAGTGGGGTTGATGACCCGTGGATGAATCCGGGCAAGGATCCGAATCTGGGTCGGGTCGGGTGCAGCAGGGTTCAGGTTTTTGTTTCGGAGAAGGATTATCTGAGAGAGAGAGGGTGGTACTATGCACAGAAGCTGAGAGAGAGTGGGTGGAGTGGTGATATGGAAGTTGTGGAATACAAAGATGAAGGACATGATTTTCATTTGGCTAATCTCACTTCCAAGAATTCTGTGGATCTTCGTCGTCGGATCGTTTCTTTCATCAATCACTACTAGTAGCCATGCCCATGCCAGAATATGCTGCTTGTTGCCTGCAATCTGCATCATCAATTAGTTACTCTGTTGCAATAATCAATTTTTTTTCATTGTCAAGGAATTTCTGTTGTTGGTTCAGAATTCTTGATGCATCGTATAGGTGTTCAAGCCCTATTGATTCAGAAAATGCCAAAGATAATGAATAAAATGTAAACTCGCTAATTGAATACTGAGAAACAAAAAACAATCAAACTTTTTTTATTCCATTCCAAAAACTCCCATCAAATGGCTATAAAACTACTTTAAATAGGATTAGAACAATACAAAATAAAGGAAATAATTCAAAATTAAAATAAATTATAATCATCCAACAATTAGACTATAAATCATCTCCAAATTGAGCTTCCAAAATTAACCAACAAAGATACTAGAAATACCATTTCTCCATAAAACATAGTCATATTATCCACACAATCTTCATCCATTCTCAAGTAATACTTGACTAGATAGTCCACAATTTTTAATTTTTGTATCAAATGACGACGTATTATAACTCACTATAACTCACTAGTCATGTTATTAGGTCATGAATTTTGATAAATAAATAAAAAACAGATTGTGATATATTTCAGCCATTCAGAGTGAGCTAGGCCAAGCAAGATTCTTTGGATTTTGCATTTTTTTTTTAAATTTCCATGTAGTTAGTATACAAAATAACTTTTGATTTATAATAGGAAAAAAAAAGAAAAAAGTCCCTCTAGTTTGACCTATTATGCGTTCTGGTCCTCCTAGTTTCAATATTGGCCAGTTGGTCATTCTGTTACGGATTCCATTAAAAACAAGCATTCTGACATGATCAGAGGACAAAATGACATTAATGCCCCTTAAAGTGTGACATTTGGTGAAAATACTAGTTTGACCTATTATGCGTTCTGGTCCCCCTAGTTTCAATATTGGCCAGTTTGATGATTCTGTTACGGATTCCGTTAAAAGCAAGCATTCTGACTTGATCAGAGGACAAAATGACATTAATGCCCCTTAAAGTGTGACTTTTGGTGAAAATACTATTTTACCCTTCTTATAATATTTAAATTATTAAAAAAATAACAAATTTAAAAATTCTAAAATGGATTTGGTGGATCTCCACCGTCCATCTCTCCATCTCATAAGATTGACGGTCTAGATCTCTACCAAATCAAAAAGAAAAAAGTTTGAGTAAAAAAAAAATTAAAAATTGGATTTGTTAGAGATCCAAATTGGATCTCAAACAAATCCAATTAACAGAAGAAAAATTAAACTTTGAACACCAAACCCAGATCATCAAATCAACATCATGAACCTAAATCTCACCAAAAACCCCTAACCCAGATCTTCAAGCAACACAGATTCAAACAACCCAAATTCAAACAACACCTAACCTAGATTCTAACAAGACCCAACCCAAATTCAAACAACAACAAAATAAGTGAATTAGTATAAAATATTCAATCATTTCATAAATGTTACTATTAACCGAAAATTCACTCGAAGTGAGGAATTTCAATTAGCAACCTCAGACCGCTACCAGGTAGGTCGCGGTCGAGGAGATATCTCTCCCATACAATGATATGGATGGAACGAATAAACAGAGAAAAAGGGAGATAACAGTATGTGTATATAATAAAAGGTGATGAAGAAGTTATTTTATTAATCACTGGGAAATCTCAGATTACAGAACTGTTGTTCCTATCTCTCTATTTTGGAGAACTCGTTCGTGTCGATAAGTGGATATTTTCCCTCAATAGTCAGAAACCAAAAGAAAGCCTATGGAATCCCCCCTCTATTTGTCCTTCATTGCCGTATTTATGGACTCCTTTATTCCTGAGAATTCGGTCATTTTATGGAGAATCATTGGAATCCTTACTTAGGCGTTGAAAGACGATGATTGGGGCTAAAGGCGCGGGATTTGATCCCTCCAATTACTATTTCATTTAAACTGTGGTTCGGTTGACCATTTGGTCTCATTTATGGCGCTTTAAATGGCGAAGGGGTCAACCCTTTTCTTCCACGTTTGCTTGGAGTAAAATTCTAACTCTGTACTTTAATGGCACGATACACTGATGTATTGGCTTGCTCTTGCTGACGTGACGCTTGTTCTGGTACGCTAGTATCTTCATGGCGACATTCTTTTTGCTTGGCGGTTAGGATACCTATCTTGGTTGGATTCTGGGCTGATATCGCGGTACTTTGGTACCGAGTAGATGCTATGGTACCTAGGTACTGGGTAGAAGTCGCGATATCCAGGTACCAGGTGGGAGGTACCGCGGTGCAGGCCTTGCGGGGTACCTGGTAGTTAGTGCGATGTGGTACTGATTTCTTCCCGGTTCATGGTGTCGAGCATTCCCGGTATCTGGGTACCGGTCCTGGTCCTGATCCCGATCTAGGTTCTACCAGGCTCTAAGCAGATGAAAAATTCTTCTTTGGTCTTTTGTCAAAAAAGGCTATTAATAAACGCCCCCCTGATTTGAACAGTGGTAATTGCTTGGGGTTGGAGTCAGGTTCTAGAGATGTTCAGAGAATTTTCCTTTCTTGACCGGTAACTAGAATCTGGGAGGAAATCCTTCATTAAATGCATGGTCTACGTGTCGAACTGGGAAAGGTCAACTGTTTTGAAAAAAACGAAAGGATTTCGGCATCGCTTGTTTATCAAAATATCTTACCTCCCGGGTTACTCTTTCGTTACCGGTAACCACCTTTCTCCTTATTTAAACCCGATAACTCTCCACATTCTCTGCGTTTCCTCACTTCCTTCTTCAAAAAGAAAAGTGCTAACAGCCTTTTTTGACAGGGGTCCAAAGGAGAATTTTCCATTACGTTGATACCTAGAAGAACCTTAAGGGGGATCGTTCCCGGCCTCTAGGTACCCAGCAGTCTCGGTACCACGATCTGGGAAGGATCTATATCTGGTGGAGGCAGAACCGTGACTGCCTTGTCTACCTTTCTACCTAGATGAAGCACTAGAACTACGGCCCAATAAGAACAGGTACCACGTTATGTCATTACTCATGATACCAAGTGAAGCCGATACTGCGATACCACGTACCCAGTACCTTGCATATACTCGGTACCCCCTACCTGGCACCTAGGTACTGCGACATCTACCCGGTATCCAAGTACCTCGACATCAGCTAGAATCTAGCCAAGATAGACATCCTGCCCACCAAGTAAGAGAAGATAGGTACAATAGTGTACCACGCCATCGAGATGCAGAGTAGAACAAGCGTCACGCCAGCAAGGTACAGACCAAACGCCACTCCAGTGAGAACAGACTGGTATACTAATGTACCGTGCCATCAGGATACAGAATCGGTATCCTTCTCCAAACAATGTAAGGGAGAAAAGTTGACTTCTTCGCCATTTAAAGTGCCATAAATGAGATCAAACGGTTAACTAAATCAGAGTTTAAATGCTATAGTAATTGGAGGGATATAATCACGTGCCTTTGGCCTCACTCAACGTCTTTCAACGCCTAAAAAAAGACTCTAAATATTTCTCAATTAAAGACCAGATTCTCAAGAATAATAGAGGTCCATAAATACAGTCATGAAGGACTGAGAGAGGGAGAGGGGGGGGGGGGGGGGGGGGGGGGGGTCCGAAGAAGCTTTCTTTTGAGTTTTTGAAAGCAGTGAGAGGTTTCGTACCACTCACTGAGAGCAAATATCCACTTATCGACACGAAAGATTTTGCCATCTCCATTCTTTGTGAAATAGAGGAGTATGAGCAATTTTATTGTAACCGTAAAGCTTACCACAATTATTACAAGTCTATTGATCAATAGAATATCGCACTCTTTATTCATATATATATACATACTATTATTCTCCTATCTTTTCAATTACATCCACCCGATCCACGTTACCACACGGGAGAGATATCTCCCAGATCGCGACCTACCAGGTAGCGGTCTGAGGGTGTTGATTGAAATTCCTCACCCAGAGCGAATTTTTGATCAATAAAAAGAAACCCTAGCTTTCTTGAATCTCTGCCTTCTTCATCTTCTTCAATCTTCAACCTCTCATATCTTCAGAAAACCTTCAATCCTGCTACCATGTCTTCTCCTAATAGCGATAGCATCGAGCGATTATTCACTGGTGATGTTACTGCCAACGGAAGCCTCGCTCATTGGAAGAGGACTTGTAAAGATGACTACGGCGGAGACGACTTTCCTACTTCTCAACGTTGCAGCTCAAACAAGAATGTAGCTATTGGGATATGTTTCTCGAATGATCCCAAATCCCAGGTCTATGTTGATAGGGAGTCGAACGAGGGTTCGGGCGTTGTCAAGGTATGTAGAGACATGGCTGGTGATGTTACGACCTCAGTAGGAGGGGTGCTCTCCCTTCCTTACGAGTACCAGTGCATTCCTGACTCTACATGTATCGCAGATGCAATTTGGGGCTTGAGGAGGAAGTTCACGATCTTTTCTGACATTACCATCACCATACCACATCGGGGGTTTGACGTGTACACCCCTCTTCTAGGTGAGCTTCCGATTCACACGGTGGCCTTCGATTGTGGAGTCAAGTTACCTCTCCACCTTTCTCTGCGCAGGGCGCTACATGCCTTGCAGCTTGCCCCCCTCCAACTGATACCAGGGTTCTGGAGGCACATGGTCGGGTTTCTTGTGCAATGAAAGGAACATTGCAAGAAGGACAAGATCGATCGAGAACCGAGGTCAGAAGAGCTGAGATTCATCTTCTAAATCGTTGTCAACTCTCAGGTCCAAGAGGGCAATTCTATGCTTGGACAAAGAACAGTCTGAAACTTGTGATACTGGGGGCCACGAAGAAATATGCCTTTTGGAATGAGGAATGAGTCATCGTTGGAGGCGACTGGGGTAGGTCGGTCCATATTGGAGGGTCGGAGTTCGAGATTCCCACCTGGTTCAGCGATAAGCCTGCATGGGAGAAAAGCAATCTCTTCGCTGAATCAGAGAAGATTTTGAAGGCCATCATGGCTTGATCATACATCAACACGAGGTTTCCTACCTCGGATGCCTTTGAGGCAGGGAGGTAAATTACGTTTCTGACTTTGCTTCCATTGTATTCCTTTATTGATTTTGTAGACTCTAACTTAGCTTTCTTGGTAGTTTCAGCAGTCCCCTTACCAATGCCAGAAGAATCTGAACTGTTTGAGGATTGATCTTCATCTCTTCAGACCCCTCATCCTAGGCCTCTTTCTATCAAGACTCCTCCTACCTCGTTCGGGCAAGACGAGTGCATATCGGTCCCGACTGTAATACCTGGTGTACTTTCCTCTAATCTTTCGGCACCCAGATTTCATCTGGCAAAGTTGGCAGCCAGGTTGGCCAAGGTCAGGGGCCATTCCGGCCAGGTGCAGGACTAAGCTCCTGCTACTCCTACTATTGCTGCTGCTGTTGCTGTCGCTACTCCTGCTGCTCTACCAGTTCTCTCTTCTCCTCCCGTTGTGATATCATAGCAATCTACCGAGGTTGAGAGGGGTCTTGACCCTGTAGCTACTGATAGCTGATTGCTCCACAAGAATGGTCTCTATCATGGTCTAGTAGTAGTGAGTAAGATGAAGTCCTGGCGAGGTTTGAGGCTTCCTATCTAGGTAGGGGGTTGCAAGCTATGGCCTCCATGCCCGTTGGTGCCTTGATCTCTATGGGCTCTACTCTCCTAGCTGAGGTAAAAACTGCTTCATCTTTCTCTCTTCTTGTTTTTCGTATCTACTAGGTACCTAAGAGATTACTAACTTGTGTTTTATAGTTGGAAGGCCTTCAAATTCAATGTGGCAATGAGCCACCAAGTCTCCTTCCTCTAAGAACTAGCTGAAGCTGCTAAAACTGAGCTCGCCAAGGGGAGCTCTCCAAGGTACCAAGGGACATGCAAGTGTTGAACCAGGACATGAACAAGGCAGAGAGAACTGTTGAGGAGGCCTAGGTTGACTGGCAGTGGATGAAGCATGCCTATGACCGGGAGGTATTCAAGTCCCTGTGATGTGCCACATAAAGGGATGAGATGAAAAAGATAGCAAAGTAGCTGGAAGAAGAGAATTTGGCTCTGTGCACCAGTATAGCTAGTCTGGAGGCCAATGTGGATGCCTCATTTGGGGAAGGTTACTTCTTCCTAGCCTACCGGGTGGATCAGGCTTTACCTCCCTCATTTGACTTAAGTGTCATTGATGGATGGAAAAATGAGGAGATAAAAAAGGAAGCTGCGGAGATGACATCGCCTACTTTAACTAAGGCTGGCCCTTCTCTGGATGCTACGGCAGTTGATGAAGAAGATTTGGAGGACTTAATGCCTATCTCCTCTCTCATACCAGGTCGTGTAAGGGCAGATCCTGGTTCGAAGTCCCATGTTGCAGCAGAGGATCAATCCAAAAAGGGAGTTTTAGACCATCCTACCTCTCCACCTGGTCATGCTAAGGAAGTAATGGAACAGACTGGAACCACTTGTTGATAGAAAATTTGCTCTAGGTGAGGAATTTCAATGAACACCCTCAGACCGCTACCAGGGAGGTCGAGGTCGGGGAAATATCTCTCCCGTAAAGTGATGTGAGTGAAACAAATGTAATAGAGAAGAAAAGGGGGGAAATAGTATATAGCTTATAATAAAGCTGATTGTAAGTTCCTTGTTTTTTGATTGGCTCATTTCGTTGACAAACCACATTGGGTTTTTCTTGTAAGGGTAGATTAGGCCTTCTTATTCGTGATCAAGTGTCGATGGCATTTCCTAGCTCAAAAGCACTTCAAAGGTATATCTCTTGTTTAACTCTTTTTGAAGAGATTTAGTTGCACACACACACATCTCATACATTCTCATATTTATCATGTGTTGTGTGGCTCTCTTAGGTGCGTACTTATGTTTTATTTCCTTTCTTGCATGCCCATTTTCATTGCATCCTAGTTGGATAGGCATAAGATAGAAAATCCTACAAAAGGCATGATGACCGCTGTGAATTATCACAGCGGTAGACACAGCGGTCCTTCATCAGTAAGGCACCGCTGTCTCACCACTCTTTTTGCGCTGTGAATTACTCACAGCGGTGAGCCCTCCAATTGGTCACCGCTGTGTGATCGTTGTGATACCGCTGTGATAATTCACAGCTGTGGGCAACACACTGTGTGACCGCTGTGACTACCCACATCAGTACTCGCAGTGGTCGAGCCCTGTTTTGCCCAAAACGATGCTGTTTTGCTTTGACCTGCTATATATATTTTGTTATCTCTCCCATTTCGTGGTGTGAGTTCAAGAAGTCATTTTTATGTGTCCAAGCTCTCTTCAAGAGAGAGAAACTCCCAAGAACTCATCTTTACTCAACCAAACACAAATCCATGTGCATCTAACATCTCACAAGCATCATCTCATCATGGATTCTTCTTGCTTTCATTGACTAGGTAACTTGAACATGCCCTAAATCTCTTTGTATTTATTTATGTTCTTGTTTGCCTAGGGTTAGCTCTTTTATGTGAATTTATTGCATATCTTTATGTTAATGGCATTTATAACATGTTTGCGTTGTTGTTTGTTGGTTGAGAGCTTTGTTCATTGATAGCTATCATTTAGGACATATTTGCCCTCTAGCTAATTAGGACTCATTGATTGCATTTGTTAATTGCATTTATTGTCATTTCCATTTTATGTGACAACATGTGTTGATATGGCTTTAGTTGATGACTAGATTTTAGACTTGCATATCTATATCTAGTTAGGTCTTTATGAGCATTCATATAGACATTGATATCTAGGATTTGTACTTAGTGTCATCTTTAATCCCTAGATAAGCATTTAGTGTTGCCTAGCATTATTTGCATTTTGAATATTCATATATTCGCTTAGGTTGTTAATCTCTTCTTGAGAGTTAAGTTTTGTGACTATAAGGTGTAGTGCACAAGCAAGTGAAATCTTGCAACCAAGGTGTGGTTGGCAAGTAAAGTGATCAAGGATTCACTATAAAGGCCTGTTGGGTAGTAGTGGTGGGTTAGTGACCGAGAATGGTGTGACTAGAGGTCAACCTAGGTTGTAAACATCATTACAATAGTGGATTTGAGGATTGTGTGTGGCTAGAAGGATAGCCCGTGGTTTTTCCCTTGTTGAAGGGTTTCCATGTAAAAATCAAGTGTTATTTATATTTCCACACTTTACACTTGATTTTGTATGTTTGTTTATAAGGTGAATTTTTAATATTGATTAATCAAGAAAAATTGGTAATTAACTTGATTAAAACCTATTCACCCCCCTCTAGGTTATTAGACACACGCTTAGAGTGTATTTTCACTGATACTGTTTTATTAATCACTGGATTCAATGTCTGATTACAAAGCTATTGTTCCTCTCTCTCTCTCTCTCTATTTATACAAACTGGCGATGGAGAACTCATGCGTGTCGATAAGTAGACATTCTTTCTTAGTGGTGGTTTGAAACCTCTCACTGTTTTCAGAACTCAGAAACATTCTTTTCTTTCCCCCCTCTCTTCCTCCCTCATTGCCGTATTTATGGATCTCTTTATTCCCGAGAATCCGGTCCTTTTATTGAGAATTATTTGGAGTCCTTTTTTAGGCGTTGAAAGACATTGAGTGAGGCTAAAGGCTCGGGATTTGATCCCTCAAATTACCGTAGCATTTAAATCGTGATTCGGTTGACCATTTGGTCGTATTTATGGTGCTTTAAACGGTGAAGAAGTCAACTCTTCCCTCATACGTTGCTTGGAGGAGAATACTGACTCTGTATCTTGATGGAGTGGTACACTGATGTACCGGTCTTCCCTTACTGGCATGGCGCTTGTTCTATTCTGTATCTCGATGGCGTGGTACACTGATGTATCGGTATTCTCTTGCTGGCATGGCACTTGTTCTAGCATGCAGGTATCTTCGTGGCGACGTTCTTCTTGCTTGGCAGACAGAATACCTATCTCGGTTGAATTATGGACCGATACAGCGGTACTAGCGTACCGGGTAGGTGGATGTGGTATCTAGGTTGATGTCTTGATACCTAGGTACCAGGTGGGAGGTATCGAGGTGTTAGTTCTGCTTGATACCAGGTGTAGAGGCGTAATGTGGTACATGTCTTTCTCGGGCTATGGTTCGGTGCTTCATTCGGTACCTGGTAGGTAAGGTAGTCGTGGCTCTACCCGGTATCGGTCATTCTTAGATCGAGTATCGATGCTTTCGGGTACCTGGGAGCTGGGAATGGTTCTCTTTAGGGTCATACTAGGTATTGGTTTAATGGAAAATTCTCCTTTGGACCCCTGCCAAAAAAGGTTGTTAACACCACTAAAGAGGGGGAGGTTCAGACTGGCTTGGTTGAAGTGAGAGATACCCAGGTTGATCCAGCCCTGATTGAGGTGGTGGCCCAAGCTAGCAAAGCCTAGGTGGGAGACAATCTTGCTGACCCAACTCAAACAGAGGCCACAGCTGAAGTGGTTGCGAATGTGGCAAGTGCGCCCCCAGCTGATCTATGAGTTGGTGCTTTGGATGGGGGAGCTGCTCTCACAGGGGAGGTTGAACCATGAGCTGGTGGTGGTGGTGCAGAGGGAGTCAACCAAGAGAACGAGGTAGCATGAGCCAAAGCTTGATCATTTCAGTTCGTTTTTCATTCATTTTTTTTGGTGTAGCCCAGAATTGGGGGATGGGCTCCCTGATTTGATCAGTAAAGCATTCCCTTTATTTTTTTTCTTTGCTGTGTATGTCTGGTCATCCTCATTTTTGATTCCCTGGTTGAATTTCGTTGCACGTCCCTAACTCTGATGTAGCATAGATTTGAGAAGCAGTCCCTAGTTTGAACCTGACTTAACATTTTCCTAGCAACCCAAGGAAACTTTAAAATTTGTTAAGGTTAGATACACAACACAACTTGTAGCTGGTACAAGGATCTCCCGGTACTTAGGCCATGAATCCTTGTCTAATTGTTTGTTCCATTGCGGAGAACAAAGGTACCAAGCATTACTACTCTAGGAATCCTTGTACATATGCGGTAGCCCACTTAAGGAGTCTGGGTACTGGGAATTCATATTTTCTGGAGTCTCGGTGCCTAGGCGATAGATATACTTACACACACACACACACACACACACACACACACACACACACACACACACACACACACACACACACACACATATATATATATATATATATATGTGTGTGTGTGTGTGTGTGTGTATGTGTTGATCGAAAATTTGCTCTAGGTGAGGAATTTCAATTAACACCTTCAGACTGCTACCAGAGAGGTCGCGGTCGGGGAGATATCTCTCCTGAGATGTGATGTGTATATAATGGATCTAGTAGAAAAGAAATGATAATAATGACATCTGTATATAAATAAAAGGGACAATATTTTATTGATCACTGGACTTGTAACAATGGTGGCAAACTTTAGGATAGCACTACAATTGCTTCTACTTATCTATTTTAGACAGAATGGTGATGGCGAAATCATTTGTGTTGATAAGTGGATATTCACTCTCAGTGGTGGTCCAAAACCTCTCACTGTTTTTAGAAAAATTAAAGAAAAGATTCTCCGGAGCCCCATTTCTTCGACCTTCCTTGCCATATTTATAGACTCCTCCATCGTATTTCTCAGAAGGGAAATTATGCTTAAATCAAAGAATAGAACAAAACTCAAAGCATTTAAGAACAATCAATACATTTATTATACAAGTGTAGGTTCACAATATCCCCAAATTCGTGATACACATCAAAGAAAACAAGAAATACAAGAAATGAGTAAAAATGAGACAACCTTTGAAGACAAACCCTCCAAAGAAGCTCCTAGCTTTCTTAGCTCGGACTTGGTCCAAGATCCACTCCTATTTCCTTGTAATCTACTCTAAGATGGATGGAGAAGGTGTAAAATGGTGTGGTGGAGGTGTAACCTCCATGGGAGCTTGAATCACTCCTCATTTGGTGAAGAAGATGAAAGAGATGAAGAAGATGAAGAGAGAGGTATTTTGGGTTTGAGAAAGGTGTAGAAGATGATGGTTTCAGACCAAAATGGGGATATATATATATATATATAGTGTAGGGAGGTTAGGGCATGAGTTGGGAGTAAAATGACGAAAGTGCCCCACCAAATTCGCCAAAAAAGCAACTTGGTGCATGGGGCGCGGTACAGATGCGTTGTACGTACATCCCACGTACATCGTCATGCTACTAGAATGATTTTTGGGGCTTGGGCACTGTACGGGTGTTGTACGTACAATGCATCTCTTCTTCAGTGTTTCCAACAGCACGCACAGTTATGGAAAAGGCATAACTCTCTCTAGAAAACCCAGAACTGTAATCCGTAAAAACTTCTAGAAAGAAGGCATCCGGGGCTCTCCGAATATATTTGGATCTCAATGTGGTTCGTTTTAAGTAGGGAGATATAGCCTTCCGAAGTTGGGTGGTCTGCACAAGCCTTTACAAATTCAGCCCAAAAAACCTCCAAAACACTTCAATTAAGCTCAAATACCTTCCGTAGGGAACATGTACCTACACAAGGCTCTTAAACACATTATATACCAAAATATGCTAAAAAACGAGAACAAATGATAGGAAATGGGGACCTCAAATAGGTATATAAATCGATCCGATCAATACCCTCAAACCTATCTTTTGCTAGTCTTCGAGCAAAAAAAAAAAAATGAAAAACAATCACATAAAAAAAAAACTAAGCTACGCTAGTCCACTTCCGTAGGAAACACGATGGCATTTAGCACGTGCCACAAGCCTTTCAACTACCATGCAATCCTTAGATGGAGAAGTTTTGTCTTCTAAGGGTTTACAGCTACAACACCCACAAACGTATACTCTGCAATATGAGTTGAGAGGCCATCCAAACATATCAAATAAAGATTACATGCATGCTAGTATCTTTAAAATACCAATTAATAAAAATGCATCACACAATGCAAGTATACCAATACTTAGGATGTTTTCTGTTTACAAAACAACTACGCTCGAATGCCCAAGATAAAATTCGCCTCGACTCTAATCCTCCCTAGATTTCAGTCTGATTTTTCCACTCAGAACCTAGGCGATCACTCTCTATCAAACATATGCGAATGAGTTTATGTACTGGAATCTAATATATCACATATGAATATTATCAATAAAAGTACATTTTAAAGTGATAGATCTCATGTAAAGAATTGAAATGCCACGAACGTGAAAAGACATGCATTGACTCGCATTCCCATTATAGACTTCCTAAGAAATCAGAAAGACTTTCCCTCACTTGTAATGTGGCCAAGGTGATTTAGGGTGGTGTATGGGATGGAAGATATGGTAGGAGTGAGAAGGATAAAGTTACTAACCATGTCAAGGTGTTTATACATTACAACACTTTGATTAGCTCTAAAACACATTACATTTCAAGTGCCTAGGCTATGAACTTTACATCGTACGTTTGTGCTACAATTGTACTCACATCTGAGTAACTTCACATTTGAAGAGTTTAAAGCTTAAATGTTTATAATTCACACTTGTTTTTTTTATAAGACGTTGCCTTTGCACCTTTACACATATTTGCCTAAATACACATTTCTACAAAGTTTAGAGCCACATGACTTCTCCTCAGCTATGCACCTCAACATGATCCATAACTAGGGTATGGCTTGTGTTTAGGTTATGTAGGTGTATAGAAGTTTAGTGTTTTGCCTCAAATTTTGCAATGTAAGCACACATAGGGATAAAGGAGTGTTTGGTCTATATTTGTAGTTTAAGAACACACTGAAGCCCAAAATCATTTCTAAAAGTCCATCTAACAAGGGAATACAAATCTCAACAAGCATTCCACATGATGAATTTCTATGGTAATTAATACAAAGTTGATGTAAAATGAGATCATAATTAAGAACGAAATCGGAAAGTGTTTAAGAGTAGAAACAAAACCCATATATTTCGTTTTTTAGGCATAGTGTAGCTCACAGGTAGTCTCAACTATTTTCTTAGGCTAAACAAGCATAGAGGTCTCATCCACCTCAACATCAAAAGATTGGTACTGTACAAACAAATTTAAGTGATGCACGAAGCTAAAAGCATACAATGCACTTCTCTACCGACATGCACAAGAAAAGCAACTCAACATGGAGGCTAAAGATTTCCGACATTAAAACTCGTCCAATGTCTGCTCTCTAGTGCATATCTTTAAAAGCACTCAAAATAATTTGACAAATTTTTACACCATAAAGTAGACATATAAATACACACTTTTCAATTAGAAAATATTTTTCAAAATTTGAATTGGAAAAGTGTGAAAATGGACGATGAAAACAATGTACGCACAATTTCGAAAAACAGGGCATCACCCTTGACCTTCAGTCGAAGAAATGATCATAACTTTTGAACTGCTGCCCAGAATTTTACGTTCTTTATATCTTCAGAATCGCAACGAAAAATTGAAGAATGCAACGTGGGAAAAAAAATCAATTTCCTCACCAATTAGTACAGTTTTAATGAAACATTTGCCACAAAATATTCAAAACAGGGCAGTTTTGGCAGAGATTTGAAAATTGTCTAAAACCAACACCCTAAGATCTAAGTACAACACATATCCACTCTTAGATCTAAACAAGAAAATAAAATGAAATGTAACAAAAACACAATGAAAGTGTCCACACCTTCAAACCTAAACTCAACATTGTCCTCAATATAAAATATTGTACAATTTGTAATTCAACCTCGTTAGTGCACGAGTCAAGAGACTAGTATAGCAACAAGCAAGGGTATCGTTCTGCAGGGAGGTGTTATCCGTTAACCGTATCGAGTTTTAGTGTTTATTGAAAGCATGTAAATAGAATGCAGATGTGGTGAGAATGGTGTGTGTGGGTGTAAGCATAATGCGGTGTGGTGTGTGCAAAGTCAATGTAAATAAAAAGAATACAAATAAAAACAAAAGAATATGGAGGAGTGAGAATGGTGTGTAAAATGACAAATAATAAAAGGAGAGATGCATGAGAATGGTCACACAAGGTATTTATGCTCACCATACATAAGTGCACAAATAATGGTTGTTAGACATTAAGGACAACCAATTAGTTAGGGGCTCGTTCTCAAGATTAAGGGATTTCGAAACCAAATCATCTATTATTACGAATCATTCGTTGATTAAGGAATACCGAAATCAAATCATCACTCCATTAAAGTCATGGATAGAGCAATGGTGTCTTAAGGTCAAAGACACATTAAACACTGGAACATAGAGCCAACCTAAGGCATTAAGCACTTCTAATTCAAGTTAAGGGCTTGCTCTCTCTATTAAGAGATTCACAAACACAAACCACTCCCCAAAATTCATGGCTAGAGCAATTATGCTTGTAGTCTCAACAAAGGGATTTGAGACCCAAATCACTCCCCAAAGGTCATGGCTAAAGCAATTGTGCCTCTAATCCCTACCATTAAGCATATGAACATATAGCCAAAATCTATTCTATCACAATCATGCATAAAACAAGTTTCATCCATTCTTAAGAGCTAAGTGATTACGGTTATACCCGGATTGGTCATCTATGGAGGTACAACCGAAACCCACAAACACTCAAACCTTTCCATACAAGTTAATTTTGACCTTCCAAAGACATACACACACAAATGAGATATTTGATTACAAATACTCCTACAATTAAGTTAATCTACTTCTAATCCCATCCATGAACATACATCAATTTTCAATCTCCACACACAAGCATATCAAGATAAGAGATTATTCAATAATAGCAAGAACAAATTAAAACCCAAATGAATATAACAAAAAACTTCACATATATTGAGCACATATAGGTTTACACATATTCCCAAGTGGGGATTACACAATCAAGAAAACAAGAAATACAAAGAGATGAGTTAATAGAAATACAACCCTTGAAGAATCCCTATAAGAGCTCATTTCCTTTGCCTAGCTCGAATTTGGTCCAAGACCACTCCTATCTCTATGTAATGTACTCTAAAATGTGGTGGATGATGGTTAGAAATGGTGGTGAGACATCCATGGAGGAAAACCTCTATGGATGCTCTTGGAAACTTCTCTCTCTCTCTCTCTTGATTGATGAAGAAGATGTTGAAGAGCTGCTGCTGTGTTGTCTGAAGAAAAGAGAAGAAAAGAGTGTATTTATAGTTAGAAAAAGTTTGGGAAAGCATTGGGGTGCGAAATGACCATTTTGGCCTTTTCAGGCTCCAAGGTGAGTGCTAAGGAGAGTAGAATGGTCTCCTCGCAAGTCGCCTTGCACACTGGTAAGAAATTTCAACTCTATGCACCGATACAAAAATGCGAATATCACCCACTAGAAAACTCGGAATTGTGATCCTTAAGAACAGTTGGAAAGTAGACTTCTGGAGCTTTCCAAATATATAAAGAACTCATCGTGGTTCGATCTGAGGAGAGAGATATGCCCCCCTAAAGTTGAGTGTTCTGCACGAAGCTCTCTGCCGCTGTCTGGTTTCCAGCCTCGCACACCGTTACGGAAACGATCATAAATCCCTCTAGAAAATCCGGAATTGCAATCCATAAAAACAGCTAGAAAGTATACTTCTGGGGATTTCTAAAAATAGGTGGTACAAAACCCAGTGCAATCTGAGGAGGGAGTTATGGACCCCCGGTATTTAGGTGTTCTGCATGTGCACTTTACAATTTCAGCCCACTAACCTCTGGAAAACAGAGTTGATCTGTGCCGCGGTCCCAATTTTTAAAATATTTGGTTTGTAAATAAACTCTATTTAATACCAAAAATACTCTTTCTTCAATTTTATTATATTATATTTTTGTAAATATACACCCACTGTTTTGTTATTTAATCACTTTTATTATTATTTAATATAATTTTTTTGAAAGTTTATTTTATATCATTTTATTCAATAAATAATTTTTCGTTAAAAAAAAAATTCCAACTCCTGCAAAAATATTTGGGATCACTTAACAATTTTTTGAACAAAATTTCTTTTCATTGCATTAATTTTTTTTAAGGTCAAAAGTCTCTCAATTTTATAGATATGTATGGAAATTTTCTAATATTTAAAAGAGCTTTTAATGAGTTTTGAAGACATCTATTTTTTATATATTGAACTTCAGAAGTCAGAACACAAAATCAATTGTGTTAAACATAGAATCCAGGTACCTGACTGAAACATCTCTCCTTTTTGGACTCATTGTTGGAATATTCATCCCAATTTTATATTGTTTAACTGATCTGAACTCAATTATTTTTATAATTATATTAATTCTGTCGAACTATATCATAAGTTGTATATTTCTAAAAGTGAAGCTTTCAGACTGTAACAACATGAAACATAAAACAATTTTTACTGGACGGAACTCCGCAAGTCACACAATTGTGATCAGAGTAATAAAAATTAATTTAAACTTACTATTTGACAACTAACCTCATCGGCTGATTTTGATTCGTATTTCTTAGAAGAAAATGAAACTAGTATTTAAAATAGAAGTTAGGGTTTGAGAAATTAGAATGGTTTTTATTATACTGTAAATATGAAATAAGAAACTTCCTTTTTCTTTATCCTTTTTACAAAGAATATAATTAATATAAAACCAATTAATAATTATTGGTGGGTGTACTTACAAATCATTTAGTCATTTAAGTAATTTTGCTTAAGGGTAATATTGAATTTAAATATATATATATATATATATATACACACACACTTTGTGTTGTACATACAGTTTTTGAGGGGTGCAAATATCGCTATTCTAATCAATAATCACATGTATTATCCATATGTCCAAAAATAAAAATGATTGGTGGGCTAGTCCATAACATATATGAAAAATACCACATGCTTCACTTCAAAATAAATGTTGAAAATTATGGTAACAATATCAATTCATGTGTAAGTTATAAAACACAAAATGATCATGGTTGCATTCAAAATGTTGCCAATTTTATATTGTTTAATTGATCCGAACTCAATTATTTCTATAATTATATTAATTTTGTCGAACTGTATTATGAGTTATATTTCTAAAAGTGAAGCTTTCAGGCAGCAACAACATGAAACAATAAAACAATTTTTACTGGACTGAACTCCGCAAGTCACACAATTGTGATCGGAGTAATAAAAATTAATTTAAAACTTACTATTTCACAGCTAACCTCGTCGGATGATTTTGATTCGTATTTCTTAGAAGAAAATGAAACTAATATTTAAAATAGAAGTTAGGGTTTGAGAAAATATAATGGTTTTTATTATACTGTAAATATGAAATAAGAAACTTCCTTTTTCTTTATCCTTTTTACAAAGAATATAATTAATATAAAACCAATTAATAATTATTGGTGGGTGTACTTACAAATCATTTAGTCATTTAAGTAATTTTGCTTAAGGGTAATATTGAATTTAAATATATATATATATATATATATATATATATATATATACACACACACTTTGTGTTGTACATACAGTTTTTGAGGGGTGCAAATATCGCTATTCTAATCAATAATCACATGTATTATCCAGATGTCCAAAAATAAAAATGATTGGTGGGCTAGCCCATAACATATATGAAAAATACCACATGCTTCACTTCAAAATAAATGTTGAAAATTATGGTAACAATATCAAACGAAATAGTCATATCACAAATTGCATCCCTAACAATACTCTAAAATAATTAACCATTGGATCCCTTACTTATAAAACACAAAATGATCCTGGTTGCTTTCAAAATGTTGTGGGCATAATTAATGAAAAACTTTTGTCTTAGAGCGGCTGTTGTCAACTAATAATTAGAAATTACAACGTGAGTCAATTAATAATTAGAAATTACAACGTGAGTCGTGACACCCCCACCCCCACCCCCACCCCCACCCCCCAATTTTATATTGTCTAACCGATCTTAACTCAATTATTTCTATAATTATATTAATTCTATCTAGCTGTATTATGAGTTGTATATTTTTGAAAGTGAAGCTTTTAGGCTGCAACAACATGAAACAATAAAACAATTTTTATTGGACGGAACTCTGCAAGTCACATAATTGTGATCAGAGTAATAAAAATTAATTTAAAACTTACTATTTAACAACTAACCTCGTCGGATGATTTTGATTCGTATTTTTAAAAGAAAATAAAATTAGTATTTAAAATAGAAGTTAGAGTTTGAGAAAATATAATAATTTTTATTATACTGTAAATATGAAATAAGAAACTTCCTTTTTCTTTATCCTTTTTACAAAGAATTAATATAAAACCAATTAATAATTATTGGTGGATGTACTTACAAATCATTTAGTCATTTAAGTAATTTTGTTTAAGGGTAATATTGAATTTAAATATATATATATATATATATATATATATATATATACACACACACTTTGTGTTGTACATACAGTTTTTGAGAGGTCAAATATCGCTACTCTAATCATTAATCATATGTATTATCCAGATGTCCAGAAATAAAAATGATTGGTGGGCTAGTCCATAACATATATGAAAGATACCACATGCTTCACTTCAAAATAAATGTTGAAAATTATGGTAACAATAACAATTCATGTGTAAGTTAAACGAAATAGTCATATCACAAATTGCATCCCTGACAATACTCTAAAATAATTAACCATTGGATCCCATACTTATAATACACAAAATGATCATGGTTGCTTTCATAATGTTGAAAATGTATTCTTGGGCATAATTAATGAAAATCTTTTGTCTTCGAGCGGCTGTTGACAATTAATAATTATAAATTACAACGTGAGTCGTGACATGCAGCTCTCTCTCTCTCTCTCTCTCTCTCTCTCTCTCTCTCTCTCTCTCTCTATATATATATATATATATATAAATACCCATTTTTCTCCTCTGTTTTCTTCGTTAGGGCCATACTTCTCAAGACTCATTTGCGAAATCCTGACTTCTTCTCCCTTCTCTCTTGTTTGTTCAGCAACTTCGTCTTCCTCTCGCTCTCCTCATGCAGCCAGGTCTCTATTTCTCAATTTTCGGGGTCTGAATCTCAAGTTCGTCTTTCTCTGATCTTTTCCCTTCACGGTTAATTCCAGATGAAGATCTAAGGTATTTATAGCTATAAAATTTCAATCTTTTTGTAATGCTTTTCTGATTGTGGCTGGCTGACCGCTGACCTCTCCAAATTTTCAATTTGTAATATTATTACACGATCACCTACATTTCAACTAGAAAAGTAGATTCTCTGTGACTCTTAGGTACCTTTTATTATTGTCGATATATTCAACCTTCTCTCTCTTTTAAACAATCAAAACCCTTCTCAAAATCAATAAAGTTCTCCTTTTCACTTGCCCAAAATTTGTTGCAACTTGCAATGGACTCAAATAGCACTAATGAAATAATTCACGATTTTCCACCCTTCTTCAAAGTTTACAAAGATGGCCGTGTAGAGCGGTACATGGTGTTTGAGACTGTTGATGCAGGCCATGATCCATGCACTGGGGTGCAA
Organism: Dipteronia sinensis; assembly: GCA_033220585.1. Classification (NCBI taxonomy): domain Eukaryota; kingdom Viridiplantae; phylum Streptophyta; class Magnoliopsida; order Sapindales; family Sapindaceae; genus Dipteronia; species Dipteronia sinensis. The sequence continues at coordinate 8,782,392 of CM065643.1, read as the reverse complement.
TCCAAAGATGTTGTGATCTCGCTGGAAACAGGCGTTAAGGCCCGTATTTTCATCCCGAAGATCAACGGCCTAGATCGAAAGCTCCCGGTTTTCATTCACTACCATGGTGGAGGTTTTTGTGCTGGATCAGCCTTGGGCATGAGAGCTAAGAATGTCCTCACTTCATTAGTCTCAAAAGCCAACATCATGGCCATTTCTATTGAATATAGATTAGCTCCTGAGCACCCTCTACCAATTGCATATGAAGACTCATGGGCCGGGCTACAATGGGTTGCTACCCACTCCAATGGGCTAGGGCCCGAACCGTGGCTTAACGATCATGCGGATGTTGGGCGGGTTTTTTTAGGTGGTGAGAGTGCCGGAGCCAATATTGCCCATTTCGTGGCTGTCCGAACTGGCACTATTGGATTGGCAGCAGGTTTAAAAATTCAGGGTTTGCTTGTAGTGCATCCATTTTTTGGGGGTAAGGAGCCTGCTAAAATGTACAAGTTTTTGTACCCAGGTAGTACCGGATGCGATGATGACCCGAAACTGAACCCAGAAGTGGATCCGAACTTGAAGAGCATGGTGGGTGATAGATTGCTGGTTTGTGTGGCAGAGAAAGATTGGTTGAGAAATAGAGGTTTGGCTTACTATGAGACTTTGAATAAGAGTGGATGGAACGGTGATGTTGAACTTTACGAGACTATTGGAGAAGATCATTGCTTCCACATGTTTAATTTCAAGAGTGAAAATGTTGGATCATTGATCGATAAAATTGTCCACTTCATTAATCAAGATTAGCCTATTTTGGGTGTTGAGGGTTGTACCTGTGAACTACTTTCATCTCATTAGTAACATATACGTTAACTATTTTTTTTAATAAAAAAAAAACCATATTTGTTAACATGTTTGCACTATGAGATCTGGATTGTGAAATAATAATGAGTCATTTACATATTTTACAAAAATCTAAAAACTACAGCTAAATGCGGTAAAGAACGTTAGTTCAGTGCAATAAAAAACAAAATTTTTAAAAGCTCAAATAATGTTGGATAATCAGAGCAGTCTCCGGACATTTTGGTACCCGAGCAATTTAATGATATTAACAAAAATTGGCGCCCCATATAAAAATTAGAAAAATGTTTGGGCATTGACCAATAAGTATCCAAACTACTGACCCCACCAATGAGAGTGTAGTACGTGACTTTTTTTCTTTTGTTTTTTACATTTATCTTACAAATTGGGCCATGTACTGCACTCTCATTGATAGGGTCAGTATTTTGGGTACTGACTGGTCAGTATTTGAGTATTGTTCAAAAAATTATTATCATTAAAGAGATGTTAGCAAATAAAGGTTAGCAATTCAATTAGACTAGGTTAGCAAAGAAAGGTTAGCAAATAAAGTGGATTCCGACGGAGTCACGGAGAGAGTGGGTGGCAATTTTGACTAGGTTAGCAAAGAAATGTTAGCAATTCAATTGGACTCTTTTCTTTAAAAAAAAAGAGAATTCAATTGGACTCTCAAATGATGTAAAACTAAGTCTGATTTGTTAGAATCAATTGGGTTTTGATGTTTATTTCTATTAAATTGAACTAGATATGGATAATTGGGCCTTATTAAAAAAAAATAATGTTTGAAATTGGATCCTTCTTATACTAAAATAAATTGAACATAAGGCCCAAAAAGAAAAAGAAGCAGATTGGACCATTTAGGGGGCCCAACAAAATGCTGGGTTTGCTACCCCATGGACTGGCCCACAAGATAATAATATCCGTTTGACCTGTAATTTCTATTGCAGCTCAATATTAAGAACAAATATCACAATCACGACACTGAAAGATAAAATTGAGAGAGGAAGAGAATAGCCAATGCAAAAAAAAAAAGATGAAGAATGTTGGGGTTGAAGGGAATATAATTTGTATTCCTGTGATACAAGTGAAACTAAAATTTAAACTCCTACATGAGTAAATTGTGTGACGCAGAACAGAAGTTCTAGGATCACCAGCGTAATCCCAACAGTAACATAAGCTGGAATCCACCAGAAAGAATTGAAACCAAATTGCAAATGTTATTAAATGCCTTGAAACTGATAACAAAAAGCCTTAAATAGGCTTAGAAAACCCTAAAATAGCAAAAGACTAAAATATCCTTATCTAAATTAAAAACGGAAAACAAAAAAAAATACGAAAATCTTCGGTTGCCCGATAACCTAACTTAAAGGGAGTAAATGACGTCAACCTGGCTAGCCTCGATTCCCCGTTATAGAGCTCTGAAAACCCTTTTCCGAAAACATATTATAATAGAAAATCTGACAACCGAGCTAAAGGTTATGCCCTTTTCTTTGGGGCACCTCTTTTAGAAAATTTCATATCCATCTCTTCTTCAAAGTCCAACGCCAACTGTCCTACATCAGTCCCTCCCACCTGTGAAGAACTCGAACTCGAGTTATAATCTGGATAGAGCGAAACATCATTACAAAACTCATAAAGGTCAGCTATGTTGAAAGTTCAGAAAATGTTCATATCAGCAGGCAAGTCGATCGCATAGACATTGTTGTTGATCTTCTTGATCACCTTGTACGGTCCATACTTCCTTGGCTTCAACTTGTTATAGGTACCAACTGGGAACCTCTTCTTACGCAAAAACACTATAACCTGGTCTCCCTCAGCAAACAATTTCTCACGCCTTTTAACATCTGCTGCAGCCTTATACTTTGCATTCTTCTCCTCTAGCCGCGCCTTCACTTCAGCCTGAACATCACGAACCTGCTCAGCCATAGTCTCAGCAGCAACACTCATACCAGTGACCTTGGGAAGCCTTGCCAGGTCCAACGCGTGCTTAGGAGGTTGTCGATACACTAAAGCGAAGGGAGAGTTACCCGTAGCAGTATTAACAGCATTGTTATACGCAAACTCAGCTTGTGCCAGAGCCACGTCCCACTGTTTTGGCTTGTCCCCACAGATGCTTCGAATTAAATTTCCCAGTGTTTGGTTTAGGTTCTCCGTCTGTCCATCTGTCTATGGATACACAGTGCTACTGAACTTCAGAGTAGTATCCATCCGCCTCCACAATGTCACCCAAAAATAGGTAAGAAACTTCGAGTCCCTATCAGATGTGATTGACTAGGGTACACCATGTAAACGAACCACCTCCCGAAAGAACAACTGACCCACATGTGATGCATCAGATGTCTTCCGACAAGGTATAAAATGCCCCATTTTTGAGAACCTGTCAACCACAACAAACATACAGTCTACCCCATGCTGAGTTCGTGGAAGACCCAAAACGAAGTCCATTGCTAAATCCTCCCATATGGCATTCAGAACATGTAGTGGCATGTATAGGCCCGTATTTTGAGCCTGTCCCTTAGAAGTTTGACAGACATAACACTTGCGAACAAAGTTACCGACATCGTGTTTCAACTACGGCCAGTAATACCGTTCGGACACCCCACTAATAGTTTTTTCACGCCCCAAGTGACCACCCAAACCGCCACCGTGCAACTCTCGAATTAGTTTCTCTCTCAGAGAGCTCTGCGGGATGTATAGCTGATTGCCACAGAACAAATAGCCTTCGGTCATATGAAACTCCCCGTCAGTTTGTTTCAGACCACAATTTCCCCCATATCTCTCCGAAGTCCTCATCATCAGAATACTGTTCTTTTAGAAACTCAAACCCAATAATCTCTTGCTGGATAGTCACTAATAAGCTTGCACGCCCACTCAACGCGTCTGCCACCTTATTTAAAGCCCCAGACTTGTGCTTCAGAACAAACGGAAACATCTGCAAGTAGGTTGCCCACCGAGCATGCATATTACTTAAGCTTCTCTGGCTGTTCAGGTACTTCAGAGCTAGATGATGAGTGTAAAGGATAAACTCGCGCTGAATTAGATAATGCTCCCAATTCTTTAGAGCACGAATAATTGCATAGAATTTCTGATCATATGTACTCCATTTTCGCCGCGCATCACTCATCTTTTCACTAAAAAATGCCAGTGGTTTCTTCTCTTGTGACAACACTGCTCCAATCCCAACCCCACTAGCATCACATTCCACTTCGAATAACTTTTCAAAACTAAGTAGAGTAAGAACATGATTGTTGCACAGTTTTTCTTTGATGACTGCGAAGGCTGTTTCGGCTGCCTCACTCCACTAAAACTTTCCCTTTTTCAAACACTCTGTAATAAGAGCCACAATACTACTAAAATCCCTCACAAATCGACGATAAAACGTCGCCAACCCATGGAAACTCCTCACCTCTCCAACTGTCTTCGGTGTAGGCCAATCACGAATGGCTCTAACCTTTTCTTCATCCACCAAAAGCCCTTCCGAACTGACCACATACCCAAGGAATAGTAACTGCCCTTTCTTTCAACTGCATTTTTTAAAGTTGATAAACAATTTGTTTTTTAACAATACCGCTAACATAGCTCGCAGATGCTCCATGTGGTCTTCCTCATTTCGGTTATAAATCAATATATCGTCGAAGTAAATGACTACATATTTTCCAATGAAAGGCCGCAATACCTGGTTCATAAGCCGCATGAAAGTGCTCGGCGCGTTGGACAGTCCGAAAGGCATCACCAACCACTCATACAGTCCATTCTTAGTTTTGAAGGCTGTCTTCCATTCATCCCCAGGTTTGACCCGAATCTGATGATACCCGCTCCTCAGGTCGATTTTGGAGAATAATTTCGACCCCTCCAACATATCTACTATATCACCCAATCTCGGAATGGGAAAGCTGTACCTGTCAGTTATCTTGTTAATCGCGCGACTATCCACGCATATCCTCCAACTGCCATCTTTCTTCGGAACTAGTAATATGGGAATGGCTCATGGACTCATGCTCTCTCAAATGAACCTCTTCTTCATTAACTCCTCCACTTTTCCCTGTAAAATCTGATTCTCCTTGGGACTCATCTGATAGTGTGGTAAATTCGGTAAGCTTGCTCCCGGAACTAAATCATTCTGGTGCTGAATGTCTCTCAATGGCGGAAGGTCATCCGGTAAGTCTTCTGTCACCAAATCACCAAATTCAGTAAACAGGGTCTGCACTTTCTCAGGTACTACAACTCTTTGCTCTTTCTTGCCTTCTGTCACCAAAGCTCGCACCACTACAACATGTACCTCCCGTGCCTCCTTAATCTCAGCTTCTAAATCAGTTACAGACGTGGTTAAAGTGACAAAAGACTGCTCATTTACCATGGCTTTAGTTGAACTCCCGACTGAACGACGTTTCAAAACCATTGCAATCTTCCTGCTACCCCAATTGAAAACACAAACATTGTCACGCCCTCTGTAGGTTATATCCACATCAAATTGCCAATGATGTCCCAGTAATACGTGACCAGCATCCATGTCGACTACATCACATGCCACCTCTTCCCGGTAGTATTGCCCAATCGAAATTGCAACTTTGCACAACTCTGTCACATTCACCTTGGGCCCCTTTTGAATCCACCCAATCGCATAAGGCTTGGGATGCTTCTCTGCACCCATGTTCAGATGTTCTACCAATTTTCGGGACACAAAATTCTCACAACTCCCGCTATCGACAATCACGTCACAAACCTTTTCTTGCACACTGCGACAAGTCTTGAAAATACTGTTTCGTTGCGATAAACCCTCTAATTTCGTTGCACACATGACTCGCTGAATCATACAGTTCTCCGGCTCCCCTTGCTCCTCCGTAATTTCTGCATATTCCAAGAACTCGTCCATGTTCCCCTCATCTTCAAAATTTTATTCTTCTTCTTCTTCTTCAACATCTATGAAGTTCACCGATTTTCAGGCTGGGCATTCATTCGAATGGTGGCTCGGTTGGCCGCACCTGTAACACTTTATACCGCCTGGTCTACCGTATAAGTTTGGTGCCCCTCGTGGGGTTTCTTTTGTAGCCGCCGCCGCTGCTGCTGTTGGACGTGACCCACCAAAATTGTTACTTGGACTCGAACCCCTTTGAGCCTGATCTGCAGTAGTTTTTGCCTGCCCTGTCCATCACTTGGTGAAAATCTACTCTTGTTCGCGGCTGTGTTGGACGACTACCCCATGTCCTTCTTCTAGTGAGAAAAACGATTAGATGATTTTACTATTAACTCCGCTTTCAAGGCCATGTTGTGCGCCTCATCTACTGTCCACAGCCCAATTTTGTCTCGAATGGTCAACTTTAAACCCCCTAAATATCTCAAAACATGCTGTCCCTCAGTCTCATTGAGGTTGTTACGAACTGAAAGCCTGGACCACTCCTTAATATAATCCGCAACGGTTTTGTTACCCTGTACACAATTCTGATAACTCTGAAAAATAAATTGTTCATAATCAGGAGGTAAAAACCTGCTTATCATAAGTTGTTTCATTCGCCTCCAAGATCGTATAGGAACCTTGCCTTGTCGCCGTCTATCCATCTATAATTTCACCCACTAAACAGCAGCCCTGCTTCTCAACTTGTACGCTACCAGTTTGACTTGACGTTCTTCCGCTACCTTAGTAAACTCGAAGAATCTCTCAACCTCCAAAATCAGTCCAAAAACTCTTCAATCTGCAGCTTTCCATGGAACAGTGGTATGTCTGCGCAGATCCGATAATCAGGTTGATTTAGATTCAGTTGACGATCTCCTTGGTAACCCACGAAATCCTCTTCAGAATCCTCATCACTGAAATCTTCATACTGCACATGTCTCGGGGCTCTAGGCGGACGACTACCTTTAGGGCGGTTAATGGCCAATCCCTCGACTCCTTCTCTGTTGGCAGAGGCAGGAACAGGAATAGGAGCATGAGCTTGGCCAGTAGGGATGTTGGGGTAGGTAGCCGCTCCATCAGATGTTGAACCATAGCCTCCAGCCTCTCCATCGACTGTTGGTGCTCATTGATCGGACTATTTTATACCTATTTTAGGTCCCCAATTTCCTATCGTTTGTTCTCATTTTTGAGCGTATTTTGTATATAATGTGTTTGTTGTGCCATGTGTAGGTACATATTCCCTAAATTTTGGTTTTGATCTTAAAGAACAGTTTGGGAGGCAAAAACGTGTTATAAGGAGAATAAAGGGGAAGATTCAGAGTGCCGCGCCTCACCGTTGACACAGAACGCAGCGTGATCTAAGCCCAGCCCTGTTCCACGGTTGATCTGTTGCCAAGCAAGAACGCGACACTGAACCCATGGCAGAACCCCATTTGATTTTCAGCAGCTTACTGAACGAGTGCAGAAAAGAAGACATTCGGCGGTCCGTTCGGAGGTCACTACAACCGCTGTTTCGACCGCCGTTTTATGGTAGTATGTTCCAGAAGTTCGGCGCCCAGTTCGGCGGTCACACCATGACCGCCGTTTCAACCGCCATTTTACTCTAGAAGAACACCTGTAATTTTACGGTCAGAAAGGCGGTCACCCTAACCGTCGATCCAACCGTTGATCGACCAGCGAGAGGCCAATTCTGGCAAATTTTCAGGGGCAGTTTCATCCTTTCACCATCATTTCCAGTCCTAACCTCTTAACACTATAAATTCACCTCTTCTCCTCTTCTCTTCAGATATACACAGCCCACACTTCTTCTTCCCTTCTTCATTTTGTTCATTTCTTAAGAGATAAATGAGCTTTCAAGAGCATCCATGAAGGTTTTCCTCCATGGATGTCTCTCCCACACCATTTCTACCCATCACCCACCACATTTGAGACTTGATTGCAAAGAGATAGGAGTGGTCTATGACCAATTTCGAGCTAGGGATTTATGGAGCACTTGGAGAGATTTCTTCAAGGGTTGTCTCCTTTAAACTCATTCTCTTTGTATTTCATGTTTTCTTAATTGTGTAAACCCCTACTTGGGAATATTTGTAAACCTAATTTGTGCTCAATATAATGTGTGGTTAGTTTTATATCTAATTTGTGTTTTGATTCATTCTTGCTTTTTATTGAATATATCTTTATCTTGAAATGTTTGTGTATGGAGATTGGAAATTAATATATGTTCATGAATGAGATTAGGAGTAGATTAATTTAATTATAGGAGTAATTGTAATCAAATGTCCCATTTGTGTGTGTATGTTGATGGAAAGTCGAATTTGCATGTGTATGGATGGATTATAGTGAATTAGAGTTAGGATTGTGCCATTGGAAAGGCCATTCCGGGCATAGACTTGACTAATTAGCTAGGAAGAATGAATGAATTTGTTAATTGCCATATTTAAAGAGGTTTGGTTCATTGTTTTTGTTATATATTGGACTTTGGCTACTTCTCACGCTAGGGGCTCTAGGTGAGTTGTGGTTGGAGTTACAATAATTGGGAATGCTGCTATTTCTTGAGCTAGGGGCTCTAGGTAAGTTATTGTTGGAGGAACAATTACTCTTTCCACATTCATTACACCTAAAGTTGCCATTTTACAATTACCATGTTAGTATTGGGGCTCAATCTAGCATTGGTTTGTAGAATTGGTTCACAAATGTCGTTTGCGGTTTCGTGTTTAAGAGGCTCTCAACACACTCTTCAACCATTAGCTCTATGGATGGGTATAAATCGGATTGAGGCAAGAACGAACCCTTAACTTAAATTGGATGTGCTTAATGTCTAACAACCCACTTGTGTGCACTTATGTATGGTCAACTTGTAAACTCTTGTGTGACCATTTTCATGCATCTCTCCAATCCACCATTTTATTATTTCTCACTTAATCATCATTCTCACCCCTCCATGTTCTCTTGTTTATTTTTATATTTTCATTTTCATTTTCATTTTCTTTGCACACACACACACACACACCATTCTCACCCCATCCGTATTCTATTTACATGCTTTCCCTAAACTCTAAAACTTGAAACAGTTAACAACACATCCTTGCAGAACGATACCCTTGCTTGCACGCTGTACTAGTTTTATTTCTATATATGTCTTTTGACTCGTGCCTTATAGCAAGGTTGATTTTATTATAAATGTTTGACGATGCTTTCAACGACACAAAAATCCACTCGTCACTCATCAATCGCCGCCCACACATCGGCATCCCTAGGACCAGCGTCACTAGGGTTAGCTCTTCTGGCTTCGTTGTTGACCATCGTATAAGGCAAGTCCTTATGCTCTGATACCACTTGACGCAGAACAGAACTTCTAGGATCACCAGCGTAATCGCCACAGTAACATAAATTGGAATCCACCAGAAAGAATTGAAACCAAATTACAAATATTATTGAATGCCTTGAAACTGATAACAAAAAGCCTTAAATAGGCTCAAAAAAGCCTAAAATAGCAAAAGACTAAAATGTCTTCATCTAAATAAAAAACGGAAAACAAAAAAAAACACGAAAATCTTCTGTTTCCTGACAACCCAACTTAAACAGCTCCATTGAGGGAGTAAATGACATCAACCGGGCTAGTCCCGGTTCCCGGCCATAGAGCTTTGAAAACCCTTTCCGAAAACATATTAAAATAGGAAATCTGAAAACCGAGCTAAAAGTTATGCCCGTTTCTTTAGAGCACCTCTTTTGGACAATTTCCTATCCATCTCTTCTTCAAAGTCAAACGCCAACTGTCCTACATCATTACGAGATTAATTTGTTAATTCATGTACATTAATATTCTAATTTTTACCCACATTTATGGGATTGAAAATTATGTACTTCTTCAAATATTATAAATTTTCTGCCTACAATAATGAAAGACAACCAGTGATTCAGAGAAGCCGTTCCATTAGATAAACGTAATAATTTTACTAGATGCACATAAAGGCGTGCAAGTGCAAACATGATATTCCACACCTGTTATTTGGTAGTGTTACAAAATTAGAAGCAATTATGAGTGAACACTCAAGGAACTTAAAATCGATATATCCACAGATACAGTCTTTCTACTGTCAGTTCGTCCTGATATAAAATATATCAGGACGAAGAATGTTGACCACAGATTATAGAGAAGTTTTGATAAGACACTTTGAGTCAAAATATGTAAATCTAATGGTCTACCTTCTTCGTCCTGATATATTTTATATCAGGACGAACTGACAATAGAAAAATTGTCCACCGATATATCCATATTTTGGAGGGACCGATATCGAAACAGGGGTAATATCCAATGTCTAGCAAACATCCGGTCGATTTCGAAATATCCATAAAGCCACCTGATATTCTCGAAATATTGTGAATTTCATCCCGAAATCCAGGGATATTTTACAAATTATTTTTTGTTAACAGAAAAATCACTCAGGGAGCGAAATCTCGGTTAGCACCCTCACCCACTATCGGTAGCCAGTAGCGGGATAGGTACCTTCGGTACCACGATCCTTCCTCGTAATGTAAATAAGAAGCAGTCTAGGAAAGATCGAGGAGATATGAAATAACACTGTTTTATTCAAGAATACTGTAACGAAGTTACACGATATACACTCTTCTCTTGTTTCTCACTCTCTTACACAAGGTGTTAGTGGAGAAAACGTATATGTCGACAAGTGGATATTTTCTCCCAACGATCGTCAGTGGACTCTCACTGGCTTCGGAGAATTTCACAAGGGAATTCAACCGGAAGAATTCTCTCTCTGTCTTTGGCGATCCTCATATTTAAAAAAGCCTCCTCTGTCTACCTTTCAATGCCGTATATATAGTTCTTCAAAGAATCCCCACGAAATCCAGTTCTCTTAATGAGGATTATCGAGTGTCCTATTTTAGGGGTTGAAAGGCATTGTGTGGGGCTGAAGGCGCGGGATTTGATCCCGTTAATTACTGTCGAATTCAAAATCTCATTAATGGCGCTTTATCTTGGCGATGGAGTTAACTTTCCTTCTTCCTAGAGCTTGGAGGGAAACTCTGATTCTGGATATTTTGATAGGACGAGGTACTGGTATACCAGTAGGATCTTACCGGTATGGAGCTTGTTCTGTCTCTTGACGGAGTGGTGCTTGTGTCTTCGCGATCATCTTCGTATTGCTTGGTAGGTTAGGTACCTGTCTTGGGGGGGAGGGGCTCTGAATATATATATATATATATATAAATATCGAGGTACTAGGTACCAGGTGGAAGTCGAGGTAATACCAAGACGGGCATCGGGGTACCGGGTACCTTGACAGATGTCGAGGCACTTGAGGGTGCTAGGTGTGCGATCTACCATTGTACTGGTCTTGAGTTGATATCGAGAGCTTCAGTAGGGCGAGGTACGCGCCTTCGTTAGCTCGCGGAGCTGATGTCCTATCTAGATAGATAGGTAATCGAGGTCCTGGGCTTACCAAGTATCGGCTTTATCTAGGTAGGGGCATCGATCTCGATGGTCACCTGGAAGCTAGGACTGGCCCATATCGGGTTGATACTAATTGGAAAATTCTCCTTTGGTCCCTTGCAAAAAAACCCTGTTAACATTTTTAAAATTAATCTTAAACACTTAAATTATTGTTCAAATAATCTATATTGAAAATTATTTTAAAATAAGCATTAACAAATTTAAAAAAGACGCAGTTAATGCGTGTGATGCAGTTAATCGAGATTGGTTGATACCGAAGTTGTACCCACTATGCCTATCTTATATGAGTTAATGCGTGTGATGAAAGATGCAGTAAAACAGCAAAGCGAGAATACTAAATGGATTCTAAACATTATACAAAACCGGTAGGATAAAATGCTTAATCACCCACTACATGCTGCATGTAAATTTTATTTCGGATTGTTTGTCATTCATAATTAATATTTAGTATAGTATTTAATTATTTATACTAAAATTATTATTTTTTATTCTTCTAGTTTACTATTTGAACCCAAAGTACCAATATAGTAACAATATTGGGGATAATTTAGATCTTTTGAAAGCCGTACATATTATCTATACGCAATTAGACTTCGAAGTTGCTGGGATTGCTAATTTTGGAAATGAGGTAAAATGTTACAACTTACAATCAATTTTATAATTCCAATATTATAACTTCTTTGCATGGTAGTATTGTGTCATATACTCATATATATATATATATATATATTTACATACTGATCTCATGAGTCATGAATGTAGCTCATATACTTTAGGGATGGAAAGAAAAGTTCTGATGAATGAGCAGCCATGGCAGCTAGAAGCAAAATGCAACCGGGTATATAAGTTTTATCACAAAAATCTATATAATAATAATAAATAATAATATCATTGAAATGGTATTCATACTTACAATACTTAATCATTGTTATTGCAGTTGATTGGTGGGTAATATATAGAAATTGTGGTCCATCATTGCGTGCAATAGTAGTTCGTATACTGTCACATCAGCATCATCTTCTGTCTGTGAAAAAAATTGGTCCACATTTGCTTTAATCCACACAAAACAAAGAAACTGGCTAGCCTATTCTAAGCTTGAGCAACTTGTTTATTGTTATTATAATATTAAGTTGAAACTTATGGATATGGCAACTGAAAAAGATAAAGTAGATGAAACTCGTTTTATGGATCTACTTCAAGTAGTTGTTGAAGCAGGGGACGATAATGAGAATCATTTTTTTGACTGGGTTAGACCTGCCTATTTGGATGATGATGAGGGAAACCCTGATCCATAAATTGCTTCTCATGCTCGAGACAAGTGAATAAATGTTGAACAAGTGATTAGAGAAGAAGTTGGTGTAGATCGTGGAGTTACTGTTAGCAGCTCTTTCGATGAACAACATACCTCTGATGGAAATAGTGGAGGAAAAGATGATGGAGATGAGGGAGAAGGTTGGGATTCTGGTGCAAGAGGTTGGGATGCTGGTGCAACAAGTTGGGATGTTCGTGCTAGAGGTTGGGATGTTGGTGCAACATGTTAGAATGCTAGTGCGGCAGGTTGGGATGCTCATGCATGTAATTTTGATCAAAATCGTGGTAGACAACATGGAGGAACAAGTCAAATTGATGAAGATTATTTGAATATGACTCTCTCCTCCATCAGTATGGACATATAATATGGCAACTGAAAAAGATAAAGTAGATGAAACTCATTTTATGGATCTACTTCAAGTAGTTGTTGAAGCAGGGGACGATAATGAGAATCATTTTTTTGACTGGGTTAGACCTGCCTATTTGGATGATGATTAGGGAAACCCTGATCCATAAATTGCTTCTCATGCTCGAGACAAGTGAATAAATGTTGAACAAGTGATTAGAGAAGAAGTTGGTGTAGATCGTGGAGTTACTGTTAGCAGCTCTTTCGATGAACAACATACCTCTGATGGAAATAGTGGAGGAAAAGATGATGGAGATGAGGGAGGAGGTTGGGATTCTGGTGCAAGAGGTTGGGATGCTGGTGCAACAAGTTGGGATGTTCGTGCTAGAGGTTGGGATGTTGGTGCAACATGTTAGAATGCTAGTGCGGCAGGTTGGGATGCTCATGCATGTAATTTTGATCAAAATCGTGGTAGACAACATGGAGGAACAAGTCAAATTGATGAAGATTATTTGAATATGACTCTCTCCTCCATCAGTATGGACATATAATTATTTGGGTGATTCGTAGACAATGTCAGGTTCTCATGTACCATATTATGGTAGTTATGGTGGCTGTAGTATATTTGATTATCCTTCTCCACAAATGTCATATGCAATACCTATGCATGCAGATCAACATTATCCACCAAGTTGGGTAAATCCAAACTACCAAATTCATGGATCAGTTGGAAGAGATCAAGTAACATACGTGTGGCATATTAATAACTACCTTGAAAACTATGCTAGCACATTTTCCTAGGAAAATTAGTGTTCGAATCAAGATAGAAATGTATCTTATGAATATGAACCAGTAAGGAATTCATTTTGGTTTTAAATTTCAGACATACAATGTATTATTATGTATGAATTATGATTTATGATAGAATCTTGGAAGTATGAAACTATATATATATTTTAATGATAATTTTGTTTATTAAATATTTAATCTCTTTATATTGTATATAATATTGTAAAAGTGAAACAAAATATTATTCTATTAAATACTCAATTTTTAAAATTATATACAGACTCTATCTATGTTATAATTTATAATAAACTCATAACTATGCTAATTTATTGTTGAAATATGATTCATTTGATGTATAATTGCTTGTTTAAGATTGTCCTAAAGTTTCACAAAAAAATTCTAACTTCAGATGTAAATATCCATCATTTTTTTAATTTTTTACGGAATATCCACCGATATCGATAATATCTCCTATATATCCATAAATTTAGAAGCCCGATATCGATACCGATATTTTATTCCTTGCGAATACTCACTTAGTTGAATGGAAGTCTTTTGGTGTAAAAGGCTAGAGTTTAAGATTGGTTCTTCGAAATCGTATTCATGGTGGAGTTTTGAGAGCGAGAGTTATTGATTTTCAATCGAAATTTTGGTTGATTTTTCTGCAGACCTTAAGCAAAGAAAGAATTTGATAAATCAAGATAGGCTTCATCTAATACGAGATCTTAGTTTATTGCATCCAATAAATTTTTTGTTGATGTACAAAATTGTTTACGATTTATGATAAATCAAGATCTTCAAAAAAACGTACGAAATCTTCCACAATATAAGTTATGTGGAAAAAAAAGGGTTTTAGTACTTTTTTGAGTTGGTGTTGCACGTGAGGCACCACTTTAATAACTTAAGTTTAAAAGACACCAAAGTAAGTGACTTCCAAAAATGGCCTTACTGTACACATTTTTTAATTATTTGTTTGACTTTAACTTTTGGAAGACACTTTGAAGTTGTCTGAGATCTACTTATTTCTCTAACTATCTTAAAGTGAAAAGCTCTGTAAACTAAAATCCAAGTTTATCTTCTTCTCCAACGAGTTCGACGTTCATATAGTTACATAAGATCAATGAAAATACACAAAGTGTGTCTAATACAACCTAGAGGGGGGGGGGGGGGGGGGGGGGGGGGTGTGGATAGGTTTTAGTTGATTTGTTAACAACTTTTCGACTTAATCAATTTTAATAATCCTGCCCCATATTAGCAATCAATCAATCCAATATAAATATGCGGAAAACAAAAAAAAACACAAGGATTGATTTACGTGAGAAACCCTCTAACTGGGCAAAAACTCACGGGCTATCCTTCTAGCCACATACGGTCCTCAAATCCACTATTTGAATGAAAGTTTACAACCTAGGTTGACCTCAAGTCACACCTACTTGGTCACTAACCCTTTCACTCTACCCAACGGGCCTTTAATAGTGATTCTTGACCACAAGCTTGTGCACTAACTCACTTAGTCACAAAGCTTAACAATCAATGAAGAGGTTAAACAACCTATGTGAATATGTAAAAGATATTCAACATGCAATTAATGCTAGGCAACAATAAATGCTTATCTAAGGATTTAAAGATGTCAATAAATGCAAATCCAAGATATCAATATCTAAATGCAAATGCATGAAGATTTAGCTAGAAGGGTAAAATCGTCCTAAATGCTAGCTATTAATGAACAAAGCTCTCAACCAACAAACATCAACTCAACCATGTTATAAATGCCAATAAACATAAAGATATGCAATAAAATCATGTAAAAGAGCTAACCCTAGGCAAACAAGAACATAAAAAAATACATAGAGATTTAGGGCATGTTCAAGTTACCTAGTCAATGAAAGCAAGAAGAATCCATGATGAGATGATGCTTGAAGATGTTAGATGCACATGGATTTGTGTTTGGTTGAGTAAAGATGAGTTTTTAGGAGTTTCTCTCTCTAAGGGAAGCTTGGCCTATCAAAAATGGCTTCTTGAACTCATGAAAAACGAGCAAGGAAGAAGATAGAGTATATATAAGGGAGCCCTAGTTAAAATAGCGTCGTTTTGAACTTAGGGCAAGAAATCCCGTCAATACCGCTAGATGAACCTCATCGTAGGCACGTGTCCAGACCGTGGTACACACAGCAGTGCACCGTCTGGACAACAACGCGGTGCAGGGCGCTGTGCATGCAAGGTGCACAGGCCGCGGTATGGGCAACAGAGGCCTACTGGACAACACCGCGACTTAGGTCGCTTTGCGTGCAAGTGTACAGGAAGCGATACAGGAAGCATGACCCTGCTGAGGTATACCACTCTGTATGCCGCGGTGCAAGCATGTCTTGCCAAGCGGTATGGGCCGCGCTAAGAGAAGAATTTCTCTTTTCGAGGCAAACTCAACACACTAAGAGATGTGCAATCAGTGCAAGTGTGGAGTGTGAAAAGTGGCATACAATACATCATTCAATTACATGAAGATAGGAACAATAATGCATGCAAGTGAGTGTGTGCAACTATATCTCTTCAAAGAAAGTTAAACTAGTGAGATACTTTTGAGGTGCTCTTTGAGAGAGATGATGTCCTTGAAGCTTGATCACACTCAAGAGGCCTAAATTACCCTTACAAAGAATAATCCCTAATGTGGTTTGTCAACGAAATAAGCCAATCAAAATATGAGGAACTTACAATCACTCATCTTATCAGTTTCCTATCTCAATTTCCACTTTGCCTTTCATTGTTTGAATATCAAAAGTCACACAATGGGAGGCAAAGTGGAAACAGAGATAGGAAACCAACGAAGAGTGCTAATGCAACTTCGAAGATAGTTAGAGTCTTTTGTAAACCTTAAGCTGGTTGTGTGAATTTTGAATCTTCGAGCCTTTCTAAGCTCTATCCGAGCCTTTCTAAGCACCGTCCGAGCCTTTTGCATAGCCGTTAGGTTTGTCAATGGAGAAGTGTCCGAGCCTTTTAAAGTAGTGTCTGAGCCTTTTACATCCGTGTCCGAGCCTTTTAAATATCCTTTAAGTTTGTCAATGTAGTAGCTTCCGAGCCTTTGTAATTACATTTGGAGCCTTTTGTAAGTGTTTCACAAAAAATACAAAAGGCTCGGAAATTACATACAAAGGCTCGAAAACTATTTACAAAGGCCCGATCAGTTCACAAAGGCTCGAACATTACTCACAAAGGCTCGGAGATACAAGTTTCACAAAAATACAAAAGGCTCGGGCAGTTCATGAAAAGGCTCGAAAATTACATACAAAGGCTCGGGCAGTTCACAAAGGCTCGACCATTACTCTCAAAAGCTTGGAGATACAAATATCACAAAATTACGAAAGGCTCAGGCGGTTCATGGAAAGGCTCAGAAATTACGTACAAAGGCTTGAAACCTAGTTACAAAGGCTCGGAGATAAAAATTTCACAAAAAATACAAAAGGCTCGAAAATTACATACAAAGGCTCGGAAATTATTTACAAAGGCTCGGTGTTAATAGCCGAAATTGGCTAAGGACCAAAAGGAAATTTTCCACCCTCCATGCCCGAGATCATCCACCAGGAGACCATGTTACCTAAAGCCGAGCTATGTCACCGCCCCGCAGGAACACGGACAGGCTCCAGAAACATCAGGGAATAGAGCCAGAAATGATCAGATCAAGCCCGCATTACCGAACCTGAAAACAAGAAATCCCCCCTGAAGTCGGGATTACCTCGTAACTTCTCTAGAAGCTCGCTAGTACCTCGCTGACATAGTAAGGTGTCCGCAGGAGGCCTCACCTAGCTTCAAAAATTCTAGAAGGATAGACCTAGCTTCTGATTAGACGAAATTCCTTTATATCGGGGCTAGAACACTGATCGACCTCACTACCTGATGTACCCCGCCACATTACATGCCATATTCGATGATCCCTATAGGACAACATGCTAGACCTGAAGACATACATGATCATATCTTAAGACATTACATGCGTACTGAACAAATAATAGAGTCCAAGTAGGAAACAAATTGATCTCCGCCAGGATATCCACGATTCAGCAATTAACTCAAAGTCAATAACATTTAAAATGAAAATCCCATCCGATAAGGAGGGGAGAGATGGAGAAACTCATGGGAAGGATCAATTAGTTTAACCTCAATTAGTTTAACCTACGAAGACATTGTATAAAGAAGGGACTTCCTCTTTCTGAAAAAAGGAGACTACTATTCGACAGGCACACAACAAGTACCCAATTGCACCCTAGAGAAAAGTGAGATCAATTAGATAGAGAGAGAGAGAGATGTATATCACATATTATCAATAGAGGAAGCTTTTTTTTTTTATTCTTTTGAGTAGCTTATAATATCGTTGTTTCCTTGTTATTTCATTAGGCATTGCTATATATATATGTTCTACCTTGGTCATCACCTACGTGGTAATGATCTCGAGGGTGCTAACTGAGATTTATTGCCCCGAGCTAAATTTCCGTTAACACTTTCTGACGTCGTCTGTGGGAAAATAAAACCTACACCCAGCTAATCAGATCAACTATTTGCATTTACATTTTCGTTGTTTTACAGGAACTATGAGGCTCCGCTCTTCCCAAGGTCAACATGGAGTTTCAGAGCAACCCCCGGCGAGGCTTACGCGAAAGGCCCCTAGAAAGGGGAGAAAATCAGGATATGGTAGTCAAGTTCCGGTCCAAACAACTAATGCGCGAGCTTCTGGCCACCCTATAGTGAGCCAGGCCGCTCTCGACCAACAAGCGGCAGCCTTCGTGGAAACCGTCCGTATCCGCCTGCTCGCTGAAGGAATCACGGTCTAGCCAACCAACCTGAATGATTAGGGAGAGCCGAGCAGGTTCGGAGCTAGGCAGCTTGCCTTCGATCGCCTGGGACCTCCTCTTCCATATCCAGCTCGAGACAGGTCTGGGCCCCAACTTTCGATCAGGGATTGGCTGGGACCCATGCCCCCAGTTCCGAAAAGACCTTCACAATATCAACCCAGGCGAGTTACGTCCCCCGCAGATGCTTTGACCCGGGAGCAACGAGAGCTATCCCACCCATTTACATCAAGGAGGAACGCCCGGGCCCAAGAGGAGGAGAGTAGACAAACTTCCTAAATGGATCCTGTCCATGAAGGGGACCGGATAGAGGTTGCCAGTTCATCAGAGAGACTCCATAGTGAAGAATCCGAGGTCAATTCAAAGAAACCTGGGAACAAGTGACCGAGGGATCAACTGGCAAAGCTACAGAAAAAGGTCCAGCAGATAAGAAAAAGAAAGAATAAGGAGGATAAAAAAGATCCCTTGAGTGAGATGAACTCTCCCTTCACTAGGAGGATTCGAGAAGCGGAGCTCCCACCAAAATTTAAAATGCCAGCAGATAAGTTCTCCGGAACGGAAGATCCTCTAAGCCACCTGGAGAGATTTGTTCACAGATGGAGGTCCAGAACACTACCAGAGCGGCTATGTGTAGGATGTTTCCAACGACCCTAACCGACTACGCTGAAACTTGGTTCAGGAAGCTGCCCGCTGGTAGCGTGGACTCTTTCATGAAGTTATCAACAGATTTTTTCTCCCAGTTCCAAGGGGTCAAACTTCATCCGAAAGATCCCATACACCTCCAATATGTGATTCAGGAACAAAGTGAGACACTTCGATCATACGTGGAACATTTTCATAAAGAGGTCATACAAATGGGAGTTTTCACCGAGAAAGAAACTCTCGCCAACTTCAGACGAAACCTATGGGCGGGAAAGCTTTTCCACTCCTTCACCAAGAGACCTCCCGAGACTTACCAGGAGGCCTACGATTGGGCTCTTGAGCAGGTTGAGATCGACGAGCAACTCAAAGTCAAGATGGAACATGACGACATGAGAACGGCGAAGCATCTGAAAAAAGAAGCCCCCAAATTTGAGCCAGCTCTGAAAGTTCAGAATAAACCTCCCAATAGGTCAACCTATCTCATTCCCGCTCCTCAGCACAGACAAGAAAAATATTCAGCAAGACGAACCCCTCCTCGGGCTTTGCCACCTCTCAGGACCGTGGCCACCGTAATGCGAGGGGAGAAAAGGTATGACTACTACACTCCTTTGAACGCTTCCAGGGAAACAGTCTACCTTGCTATACGAGACAATAGGCTACTCCAAAAGCCTGCTCCCATGAAAGCCCCAGCTGACAGGAGGAACCGGTACAAGTACTGCGACTTCTATGAAGACGTGGGCCATAACACTTCAGAGTGTTATAATTTGCGTAACCAGATTGAAGCCCTGATAAAGGGGGGATGCTTGATTGAGTTTCTACAATAGACCAGAGATAATATTCAGACTGGAAGGGAGGTACAAGTCGAGATCCATGAGGATGCGAATAAGAGAAAGGGGGAACAGACTGACTTAATACAACAAATCCAGGTGATACATACCATCAGCGGAGGGCCCACACTGGCTGGCACTTCAAATAATTCCTGAAAAAACCATGCAAGGAAGATTTCTCGTATAGAAGAAAGCCAATGGGTCTTCAAGGTCAGCCAAAGCTCGATATAGTCCTCCCAATCGGTATATATCGTTTTCACTGAAGCAGATGTCTTTAACACCGTGCAACCTCATGATGATCCCATGGTAATCACAATACAGATTGCCAACTGTCTGGTCCATCGCGTGCTCATAGATACATGTAGCAGTGTAGATATCCTCTTCAAGGATACTTTGGAAAAATTAAACCTGAAGCAATGTTGTTACAATAGTTGTACAACTCCACTTTATGGGTTCACTGGAGATTCGATCATACCAGTGGGGTATGATCCTCCCAGTGATTATCGGAATCACCCCTCTCCAACAGAATGTTATGACCGACTTTGTTATGGTTGACACCCCATCGGCCTACAACGCCATCCTAGGGAGACCATTCCTGTCCTCCTTGAAGGGAGTGTTGTCCATATACCACAATGTCCTGACGTTCCTGGTTGGAACCAATGTAGGAGAAGTACGCGGAGACCAGCAGGCAGCTAGGAGATGCTACACATTGTCTACCAATCCTACAGCTCTAGCAAAACAATGCGTACATGTGGCATTAGTCCAGGAAGACATGGAAACATCCCGGATAATCTAGGAAGAGATGGAGCCCGTAGAGCATCCTGGGCATCTAGAAAGCGAACCTATTATGCCTTATGAGGAGGAACGAAGCAAGGAGTGGGCCAGCGGACAGCCCGTAGATAGACTAGAAGAGATACCCATCAGAGATGACGATCCCTCCAAGGTTGTCAAGGTCGGGGCCACCCTTGAACCAGAAGTGAAAGAAGGTTTAATTAATCTTCTCAGAGAATTCAGCGACATCTTCGCTTGGAGCCATGATGAAATACCTGGAATCCCGGCATCATTGGCAGCCCATCGACTAGAGGTAGATCAAACAGTCAAGCCCGTCAAACAGAAGAGGCGTCACTTCAACGCTGAGAGGAACACTGCGGTACATGAAGAGGTAGATAAATTGATCAAGGCAGGGTTTATCAGAGAAGTACGCTATCCCGAATGGATCGCCAACGTGGTCATGGTTACGAAGGCGAATGGGAAGTAGCGTATGTGTGTTGATTACACCGACCTCAACCGGGCCTGTCCAAAAAACAGTTTTCCTTTACCAAAGATCGACCAGCTGGTTGACTCCACGTCCGTAAATAAACTCTTGAGTTTTATAGACTCGTTCTCAGGATACAGCCAAATTAAAATGCACCCGGCTGACCAAGATAAAACCAGTTTCATTACTGGGCAGGGTTTGTATTGTTACAAGGTGATACCGTTTGGTTTGAAGAACGCAGGGGCTATATACCGGCGGCTGGTTAACAAACTGTTCAATCCCGAGATAGGAAGGACGATGGAAGTATACATCAACGACATGATCACAAAATCACCAACCGCAGAAGGACATCGGGAAGACCTTCACAAGACTTTTCTCATACTGAGAGAAAACTAGATGCGGTTGAACCCCTCCAAGTATGCCTTCTGGGTAACAGCGGGGAAGTTTCTAGGCTTCATGGTTAATGAGAGAGGCATAGAGGCCAACCCAGAAAAAATCAAAGCTATCTTGGACTTGGAATCCCCAACATCACTCAAACAGGTACAGATTCTGACTGGACGTGTAGCAGCGCTTAACAGGTTTATCTCTCGCTCCACTGATAAATGTCTCCCTTTCTTCAAAGCCATCAAACAAGGGAAAAACATGAAGTGGAGCCAGGAGTGCGAGCAAGCCTTCCAAGCCTTGAAAGAATACCTAACAAGCCCACCGTTATTAGTCAAGCCAGTTCTCGGAGAAGAGCTATAGATCTACCTAGCCGTCTCAGAAACTGCAGTAAGCGGAGCTTTGGCCAAGGAGTGTGGCGATGGTTTTCAAAGACCCATATACTATTTGAGTCATGCTTTAACCAAGTCAGAGAGGAATTACATTCTCCAGGAAAAGCTCGCTTATGCTCTGGTGATCTCATCGAGGAAGCTCCGTCTCTATTTCAAGCTCACACAATAGCAGTGGTGACGGACCAACCTCTCCGCCAATTCTTACAAAGACCAGACATGTCCGGAAGGCTAGTCTTATGGGCCCTAGAGCTCACTCAGTTCGATTTAAAGTATAAGCCCCTGACCACGATTAAGGCACAGGCTTTGGCTGACTTCGTGGCAGAATTTTCAGCGCTTCCAGATCAAGAGAATCCCTCAGCACCAAATGAGACTCCTGGAAAGACATTCGGGATCGACAATTGGCTGGAAGGCTGCAAGTTATGGACCTTTTTTACAGATGGAGCATCCGGGCAAGCTGGGGGAGGGGCTGGCATAGTTTTAATAGACCCGGTGGGGACTGAATTCTGCCACTGTTTCAGATTCGAGTTTAAAGCCACTAATAATGAAGCAAAGTACGAAGCCCTCCTAGCCGGGATGACGGTAGCCATCAAACTAGAGGCGGATTACCTGCAAATCAAGAGCGACTCATTGCTTGTTGTCAATCAGGTGACTAGAGTGTACCAGGCAAAGAGAGATAACTTGGCTGCCTACCTAAAGCTAGCTCAATTGCTAAAAAATAAGTTTAAGGGGTTTAAGATCGATCAGGTGCCTCGACACCAAAACCACCGCGCATATGTTCTGGCTAAGATAGCTGCAAATGGAGGCCAATCCATACCCTGGGGAATTCCCCTCCAAGTGATCTCCCAACCAAGCATAGCCATATATAAAGAAATCTGCTCCCTAGATCGCCAGCGTTGCTGGATGGACCCGATCGCTGCCTATCTCCTTGAGGGAGAGCTCCCTGAAGAGCCCGACCAAGCCCGAACAATTAAAAGACTCTCGGTCCGATATTGTTTGGTAGACGGGTACCTCTACGCAGATCCCTCCCCTTACTTAGATGCTTGCATCCTGATGATGCTAAATGGGCACTAAGAGAGGTCCACTTTGGGGACTGTGGGAACCGCATAGGTGGGGAAGCTCTAGCATATCAGGTGCTTCGTATGGGGTACTATTGGCCGACCATCCACCAAGACGTAAGGAGTTTTGTTCAATCTTGCGAGCCATGTCAAAGAACTTCAAACTTGAACCACCAGCCACCTGAGCGTCTGTCGTCCCTCAGTTCACCTTACCCCTTTGCCATGTGGGGAATCAACCTAATTGGACCACTCCATACCACTCCCGAACAAATGAAACATGCTATCGTGGCTATCGACTACTTCACAAGATGGGTCGAGGCATGGCCTCTTTCTCGGATATCAGAAAAGAATATGACCAAGTTCATCAAAACCAACGTTGTATGTAGATTCGAGACCCCTCTCATCATTATAGCTGACCTGGGGAAGCAGTTCGACAACTCCCGATTCAAAGATTTCTGCAACGGATTGGGGATCGACCTCAGGCTTGTTTCAGTAGCCCATCCACAGACTAACGGGCTGGTGGAATCCACTAACAAGACTATCAAGAAACTTCTAAAGAAGAAGCTACAGCAGAAAAAAGGCAAATGGGCTGAAGAACTGCTAGAAGTCCTCTAGGCATACTAGACTATAAAGAGAACAACTACCGGGGAGACACCTTACTCCCTGGCTTTCGGAGTTGAAGCGGTCCTCCTCATTGAGCATAAATTAACCTCGTTTAGGGTACAACACTTTGAGCCCAAAAGTAACGAGGTCAGGCTCCGGGCTAATCTGGACCTCCTAGAAGAGAAACAAGACCGGGTAGCGGAGAAAGTGGCAATCTACCAAAGCAAGATCGCTAGATATTTCAACCGAAAGGTCAGAGCCCAGAATTTCAGAGAAGGGGATTTGGCGCTTAGGAAAGTGACCCTGAATACTCGAAAAAGGTCGGATGGAGTCTTAAGCCTCAATTGGGAAGGGCCATATTTGATAAAGCTAGTTGCCCCCAATGGAGCCTACAAACTCGAAGACATGGACGGACGACCCATCAACCACACTTGGAATATAGATCACTTGAGGAAATTCTACCCTTGAGCAGAGAGTTTTTCAAGAAGACTACCCTCATTTAGGCTTCATTAGAATCCCTAATAAAGATGTACTACATCTCGATCATCAATAAAGTCATTTTTTTTCATCTTTATCTCCAACTATGTTCAACATTAGTGTCTACATACTTGAGTGGGAATTCAACATGGACACTTCAAGACCAGTGATTAGCCAGGGAAGCCTCCTCGCTACCTCCTAATGCCTTGGTCGGGATACCACCCCCAAGAAAGGTCTGAGTGTAAGAGCATAGTTGCCGTCCAGATCTCGAGACTAGGAAATAGCTAAATAGCTCTCATGATGCCTTGGTCGGGATACCACCCCCAAGAAGGGTCTGAGTGTAAGAGCATAGTTGCCATCTAGATCTCGAGACCAGGAAATAGCTAAATAGCCCTCCTGATGCCTTGGTCGGGCTACCACCCCCAAGAAGGGTCTGAGTGTAAGAGCATAGTTGCCATCCAGATCTCGAGACCAGGAAATAGCTGAATAGCCCTCCTGATGCCTTGGTCGGGCTACCACCCCCAAGAAGGGTATGAGTGTAAGAGCATAGTTGCCATTCAGATCTCGAGACCAGGAAATAGCTGAATAGCCCTCCTGATGCCTTGGTCGGGCTACCACCTCCAAGAAGAGTCTGAGTGTAAGAGCATAGTTGCCATCTAGATCTAGAGACCAGGAAATAGATAAATAGCCCTCCTGATGCCTTGGTCGGGCTACCACCCCCAAGAAGGGTCTGAGTGTAAGATCATAGTTGCCATCCAGATCTCGAGACCAGGAAATAGCTGAACAGCCTTTCTGATGCCTCAATCAGGCTACCTCTCCTAAGACGGATTTAAAAACAAATATTTGTTTTCGTGTGCAGGATCAAGATTATCATAATAAGAATTCCCTACCAAAGTTTTAATGAAGTATGAAAAAATTGTCGTTGCGGATGCAATTCTGGTTCCTATTCAAGACCAGGAATGAAAAAAAAGTTCTCAAAGCGAGTTGATTTCTCATTAAAGATAAGAGGAGCCTATCCCCCAGTAAGGCTACATCTATCCAACGGGGAGCCCAACCCCCGAGCTTGGGCTATATAAAAAAAAAAGAAGCTAAACGAAATAAGAGCAAAATGAGGTGCCCACCCCCTTTTCCGGGCAATCAAGACAAGTCATGAACGAACTGCTTGAAGCTTTGGAACTCTCTTGGTTTTCCTCTGCCGATCCTCCTCCACGCAGATCCTCGCCATCGACCCCCCTTCAGGTAGTTGTCCATCTTGGTTATCCTCGCCAACCATCCCTCCGTTTAGAGGCTCCTCCTGTTGGTCAGCAGTATCTTCCTCCAGGACTTCATTAATCACTTCCATAACCTTAGGCGGGATAGCCGTATCAAAAAGGGCAGCCATGGAACCCGTCTGGCTCCTGTCGACCTCCATCTCCATTATAGGGGTTCCTCAGACGGGCTCCTAGCCCCTTCCCCAGCTCCTGACTGGTCCCCCTCGGATTGAGAAGACAGAACCTTACTGGAAGACTCCTCGGGACTTGAGGTAGTAAAGGTAGGAGGAGAAAATGGAGGATCTATCTGGATGGGCTATTTTTCAGCTCCTTCTTAGCTCGAAAGAACCGCCTCGTCGCCATCAGGGTGAGATAGCTCAGCAGCCTTAATCATTATTTCCTGTCTATCCCGGCCGTCAATATATGACAGGTCAAAGGGAAGAGGGAGAGCTTCTGCGGCCCGAAAGGAAGCGTAGAAGTATCCATCGCTGAACGAGGTCTCCGCATCAGCTTGCAGCTTGGTCACCTGAGCAATCAAAGCCTGATTCTCGAGGTCTAACTTTTTAGCCTCAGCTTTCCAAGAATCCCTCTGTCTGGCCCGCTAGGTAGATTGAAGACGCTCTTGATCATAAGATTGCTTCGTCCTCTCATGGTCACAACGAAGCTCAGCCATCTCGATCTCAACCTTTCCCTGGTTGGAGGTCATCTCTTCCACTAAAGACTGAGCCTGCTTGAGCAATCCCATGGCTTTCTTAGCTTCGGCTTCGGCTTTTACCACCCGGTCGCGAAGGAGAGCTACTTGCTGGCCCATCACTACATTAAACTTGAAGGCCTACAAAAGACAAAGCCAGAGTTAGAGATTGAACAAATTAGTAGAAGCAGTATGAGGGAAATGCAATTACCTCAGCTAAGATAGCAGACCCCTTGGTGATCAGGACATCCACGGGCATGGAGGCCATCCTGGAGATCCCACCGCCCGGACAAGAATCAATGAATTGTTCCAGGACTTCATCTTGACTCGTTGAGTTCGACTGAGGGCGGGAACGGCTGGAAGGAATCCTTGCGACACCCCTTCCAAAATCCTCCGAAGCTTGAGGGGTTGGAAACGCAACGGAATCAGAAAGGTGAATCGATGGGGTAGCAACTTTAGCGACTACAACAGAAGGGACAGAAACAGTCAGACCAACAGCCTGGGGAGCTTTACCCAAATCCCGAAAAGCCCGCGACACAAGGTTAGCCATCTTGAACCCAGCTGGGGAGGTAGATGGAGCAAGAGCTGGTGCGACCCCAGCAAAGAGAAGAGGAATTCTAGCTTGAGGAAAACGTTGGACGTCGCGGGAAGCTAGTTCAACGACAAAAACTTTGAGTAAACAAATCAAAAAGGAAAATGTCAGAACCAAGCTTATCAACAAGACAAGGCAAGGCAATTCAATGACACTTACGAGGAGTAGCGTCTGAGATCCGCATGTATTGGTTCACCCTACGAGGATCGAAGGCTTCAGCGGTTGGGAACTTCAGGTTCAAGTAGTTCCTGGCTAAAATAACCTTCAAAATAGCTTCAGATTCAGAGGGCAAGGAGTCTCGGTCCCACGAGGGTTTGTCACTGAAAGCTGTGGGAACCTCGAACTTATGCCCTCCAATGAAAATTGAGCTCCCCCAATCATCCCTCGCAAGGATCCATTCTTCCTTCCAGGCGGGGTCCTTCTTTGAAGCGCTGGGAATAACAAAGTTAAGCTTGTTCTTGGCTTTAGCATAAAACTGACCTCGAGGAGCGCCAGATAGACTCCCGATTTGGAAAAGATAGGCTAACTCCTCTGCTCTAGGCTCTCTCGTCACCTTGTTTAGCTGGCATTGTTCCCTCTATAGCACGAGGAAACCGATTAAATGCCTCCAGAAGTCGGGCTTCAACTAGAGGGGAGCAAGCTGGATGGCGTTGAGGGCTCACCGAAGAGTAGGATGAAGGGGGAGCCTAACCCCATTCTCGAGAGCCGCGACATGAATTGGAAGGACGCCCTTAGGGGGGTCGAAGAACTTATAACCCTTGGGAGGTACAGAGATGGAAACGCTGTCGGGAATACCATACTTCGACCTCAAGCAGTCAATCACGACCGGATCAACGATGGAATCAGGGATAACCCTAAAATCATAGGGAGAAGCCTCTTCAAGGGGGGGCCAGAAGCTGGGACTCGATGCTCCCCCGCTGTGTCGATGCCCACCTCTCTATCGGAGTCATCATCGGCTATATCCAAAGGGTGGTCAGAATGGTTAGAAAACCCGGTCCCAATGGACACATTCCTGTTCGACCGCCGACGCTGCGGGTTGGGCGGGGAATCGTCGCTGTCTAAGCTCCTCTTTGCCCATTTCCCTGGGGCAAGGCTAAAGACCTCCTCGCTGTCAACTATGGAGTCAACTGAATCATGACTGGTTTTCGACATGATGAACTCAGTAAGGATGAAGAATGAAGAAAAAGATAAGCTTGAGAGAAAGGCTATGAGAGAAAGTATATCTTGGGAAAAATTTGAGTTTGAGAGATGTGAGGAAGACGTTGAGATAAACAATTATATATAGGCAAGAGGGCAGCAGCACGAGCTGTCGAGATCTTCGGTTGAGATCACAAAGAATCTCGGGGACTGCCGTAACGTAACCGGATTAACTCGGAAACAAGTTAGTCAGCTCACGCCACGTCACATGCGCAATTAATGAGGAGATCTCCCCAAGATTCTGGTAACGGTAAAGAATCTCGGGGACTGCCGTAACGCAACCGGATTAATTTGGAAATAAATTAGTCAGTTCACACCACGTCACTTACGCAGTTAATGAGTAGATTTCCCCAATATTCTGGTAACAGTAAAGAAGGAAAGATTTCCCATATAAAATAAAAAATCTGACCCCAACCCTAAGCTCGATAACCGGTGTTCAAGTCAGAGGGGACTTCTGTTAATAGCCAAAATTAGCTAAGGACCAAAAGGAAATTTTTCACCCTCCAGGCCTGGCTCCATGCCCGAGATCATCCACCAGGAGATCATGTTACCCAAAGCCGAGCTACGGCACCGCCCCGTAAGAACAAGGACGGGCTCCAGAATCATCCGAAATAGAGCCAGAAATGATCAGATCAAGCACGCATCACCGAACCTGAAAACAGGAAATCTCCCTCGAAGTCGGGATTACCTCATAACTTCTCCAAAAGCTTGCCAGTACCTCGCTGACATAGTAAGGTGTCTGCAGGAGGCCGTATCTAGCTTCAAAAGGTCAAGGGAGGATAGACCTAGCTTCTGATTAGACGAAATTCCTTTATATCAGGGCTAGAACATTGATCGACCTCACTACCTGATGTACCCCGCCACATTACATGCCATATTCGACGATCCCTACAGGAGAACATGCTAGACCTGAAGACATACAAGATCATATCTTAAGACATTACATGCGTACAGAACAAATAATAGAGTCCAAGTAGGAAACAAATTGATCTCCGCCAGGATATCCACGATTCAGCAATTAACTCAAAGTTAATAACATTAAAATGAAAATCCCGTCCAATAATGAGGGGAGAGATGGAGAAACTCAAGGTAAGGATCAATTAGTTTAACCTCAATTAGTTTAACCTACGAAGACATTGTATAAAGGAGGGACTTCCTCCTTCTGAAAAAGGAGACTACTATTCGACAGGCACACGACAAGTACCCAATTGCACCTTAGAGAAAAGTGAGATTGATTAGAGAGAGAGAGAGAGAGATGTATATCACATATTATCAATAGAGGAAGTTTTTTTTTATTCTTTTGAGTAGCTAATAATATCGTTGTTTCCTTGTCATTTCATTAGGCATTGTTATATATATACGTTCTACCTTGGTCATCACCTACGTGGTAATGATCTCGAGGGTGCTAACTGAGATTTATTGCCCCGAGCTAAATTTCCGTTAACAAAGGCTCGAACATTACTCACAAAGGCTCGGAGATACAAGTTTCACAAAAATACAAAAGGCTCGGGCAGTTCATGAAAAGGCTCGGGCAGTTCACAAAGGCTCGACCATTACTCACAAAAGCTCGGAGATACAAATTTCACAAAATTATGAAAGGCTGTTAATGGAAAGGCTTGAAAATTACATACAAAGGCTTGAAACCTATTTACAAAGGCTCGGAGATACAAATTTCACAAAAATACAAAAGGCTCGAAAATTATATACAAAGGCTCGGAAATTATTTACAAAGGCTCGGAGATACAAATTTCACAAAACTACAAAAGGCTTAAAAATTACATACAAAGGCTCGGAGTAAGACCCCCTAGTGCGTTAGCGTAGCGCCACTCCGTCACCGTTCGAGTGATTGCCTAGGTTTCAATGGGGCTTTCTCTCTTTACTTTACAACTCTGTCACTATAAATTGAATGAAAGAAATTTGATGTGGAACAACTATTGGGGGAATTTTTGTCCGTTCACCATAATATGTGCATTTTAAACATAAGTTATTAAAACAATGACAGTGTTGAAAAGCCACCTCCAAAAAGTGTCATTTAATTTTTGAACCCTATAAGTTATAAGTGTGAGATTCCATATGTTTTTACATGCGAGATCCCGACTATATAATGTTATAGAATCACTTTTTAATGTTACATAATCGGGATCCGTTCTGATACTCTCACACAATTTTTAATAATTTAATTTTTGTTACTAACACTTCGTGGGTCAGCTCCTCCCAATTCCCAATGCTGAGACAAATAATAATCTACGGTGCCTTTATTTCCAGACTTGTTGAAAGTTAAATACAACTTTGAAATAACGAAAGTGAGAAAAAAATAGGAAAAACAACGTTAACACGAATCACGTTCATTATCCTCATGGATATTGAACTTAAAATGTGGACAACTAAATAATGAAATCAAAGACTCAAACTCAACTAGACTCCTAGTGAAACTAGACTCAAAACATGCATCAGACTTGGTCACTACTGTTGTGCCAGTTGTAGCATGAGATGACTCAGTCAACAGGCATTCACCAAGTGAGTTCGTAAAAGCTCTCCTTCTTTTAAAAACCACTCTTGTCCGCAAGGGTAAATTTGGATATTGTTCTTTGAAAATATCCAATGCCTCCAAAGTGTCTCTACTGGTGACAGTCCCTTCCAGTGCACTAAAATCTCTTCATGCCCCCTTATTATTCTTCGAACCAAAATTTCTTGTGGAGTTAGAATGGGTAAATATTCCTGGTTCAATTGTGGCAGCGTCTCTTGAATCAATTTCCCTTCACCAACTTTTTTCTTAAGAACTGAAACATGAAAAACTGGATGCAGTTTTGAGGATGAAGGCATCTTGAACTTGGAAGTTGATCGCACTTTAAATGTTCACATTTTCTTTCCCTTTTCCAATCGTTTCTTCTCGTTTGTGAGCATTTTTATGTATATAATTTATGTTTTGGTTGAGTGCAGGCGTTAGACCCTAAAGGAAGGTGTTTGTGCTAAATATGGAGAAAAGAGACCCAAAAGGGGCAGAATTGTGAAGAGAAGGACTACCGCGGGCATAAAGCCTAGGCATGAAGCAGTGGGGAAGTAGTTGTAAGTCGTGCAACTTTCCTTCGCGTGCATAAAGCCATGGTAAAGAAGTCACAGAGAGAAGCAGAGTAATGCTAGTAAGTCACGCGACATCACTACACGACAAAGAAGCCACACCAAGTTCTCAGGAACCCACTACGGGATGTCACCGAGAAAATAAACCCACAGAAGGAACCCGGGCCGATCTTACCGAGGATAAAATCATGATTTCCCTTTTCTGTTTCTAACCTAAACAATAAATACACATCTTCCTCTTGTAATTTCGAGCAGACTGAGTTATGCAGCCACACTCTTCATCCTTAGAATACATCTTCACTCTTTTTAGTTAAAAGTTCCATCTTTAGTATAGAATCAACAACAGATTAGTTACTTAGTAGTTAATCACCATCTTGGAAGCTACTCTTGATCTTCTTTGGAGATAGAGCATTGAAGGAAGGCTTGTTCATTGATTAGAACCCAAGAAGACCATCATGGGTTTACTCTTTTCCTTTCTCTTTTCTTATTTTTCATTAGATATCATGTGTAACTAACCCACTTATGTCGGGGGTATCTATGATAGTAAACATGTAATCTACCTTTGACCACTCTTATTTGTAAATAAATCACTTTGAGCTTTATTGTGCTTTGATATCCAAATCCTAATATTTGTTTCTCATTGACCATTGATAAGCTTTTGTTAGTAGATTTATGTTTGAGTAGGCGAAATGCTTATAATATGACCATTGATATGTGTATTGTCATCATATAGCTCCATTAAGAGAGTGTGGGAAATAATTGAAATATCTTTGTAAAACTCCACACTCTTTGTTGAGTTCAATGAATATGACTAATAAAACTTGCATTAGTGATTTTTGAGCTAAATATTGATTGAGTGATTACTTGGTAGTGTCTCATGGTTACTTCATATTTCCCCTAGCATCTAAATCTCAAAGTTTTAATCTCATTTCCTTACCTTAGTTGAAACTTAGTCTAGAAGCATATTTAATTGTTATCTTTCTAGCACTTTCACTAATCTAGATAGTCTTTATTAACGTATCTTTCCTCGTGCGAACGATAACCTGTACTTGTGCACCCTATACGAGTTGAACAACTCATGCACTTGCGCACGCCCCTTTAGATAGCCGTTGTGGTTTAGCCTTATAGCGTACCATCCGTAGAGTAGTCTCGTTTTAGTAGAACTGGTAAGGGCGTGTCAAAATCATGGCGTCGCTGCCAGGGAAGGGAATCGTTTATTTTAACTTTTAGTGACATTGCTTTTTAGTCTAAATTTAGTTAATTACCTTTTCTAATTTGATCCACGCTATTTTTCATTGAGTTCTTGCAAATAACAGGTACACAATGGAAGAAGACATATGTTGCATGAAATATTTCTCACTGCCTACTGTGTAGGCACAACCTTCGGCCATATCATTGAATACTGCTCAACAAAACTATGAGCTGAAGAATATGCACTACAACATCCTCCCGTCATACTATGGGCAACCAAGCGAAGACTCCCTTCAGTTTATGAAGGAGTACTATAATGTCATCACCACGATACCGCTTGGCCAACTATCAGAGGATTTGTTAAGGATGTGGTGTTTCCCTTACTGTATAAAGGACAAAGCCAATCAATGGTTGATGGCATTGCCCGTTGGGTCTATCACTACCTGGGTCGAGGTTGAGCAGAAGTTCTTCTCAAAATTTTTCCTTTCTTGGAAGACAAAGAAAATCAAAGGAAAGATTGCAAACTTCTAAGAGGAAGAAGAAGAAGCATTCCATGAGTCATGAGAGAAATTCAAGCTTCTCCTAGCTTAATGCCCACACCACGACTTCACACTCCAATCTCAAGTGTAGTCCTTCTATGACAGGCTTACCGGACTCCCACAAGGGATAGGTGACAATGCTTGTGGTGTAGCGATGAGAAAGCGGACCACCGACTTTGTTTTCGATAAGTATGAGATGTTAGGGCAGAATTACAAACAGAGAAACACGAAGGGGAGCAAGGGCGATGCTCATAATGTTGAGTTGGCAATGCAAATGTCTTCCTTGTCTAGTGAGATGAAAGCCATGATGATAAGTGTGGAAGGCACTAAGGGCAACAAGTAAATATGTGCCAAACATGTGGTATAAGCGGCCATGGAGCTGAAATGTGCCCTTCTCAAAGGGAAGTTTAATCATAGCCGGAAGCCCAAGCCATGTACCAATTCAACTAGGGGAGACAGGGAAATAATGCCTACCAAGCGCCGGGGAATCACAAAAAAACAATCTTGGGATGGATATAATCAAGGAAATTGCCACCAAGGGCCACCTTAGACTTTGGGTAATCAAGATGCAAACCAGTCTGGAAACTCTAACTAGTGGAACAACAATAACCCCTCACAATCTTACTAGTAGCGGGTTGATCAAAGGATGATGAGCTTGGAAGCATCAATCAAGAAGTTATCCACACAACTTGGGCAAGTGATTGAGAACACTGGACACTAGGAAAGGGGGAAAGCCCCAATGCATGAGCATGCCCATGTTATCACTAGTTCGAGAAGCAATTTTTCCACTAAGGCTCAAGATCCCAGGAGTTTTGTGCTTGACATAACCGTGGGGACTTCCAAGAAGGAAAAATCAATACGTGACTTTGGAGCTAGCATCAATATGATGCCTTTCTCCGTTTATGAGAGACTCAGGTTGAGTGGTCTCAAGCCAACCTCCAAGTCCCTATGCTTGGTAGACCAATTATCAAGAAATCCTCAAGGAGTGATAGAGGATGTTATCCTCAAAGTTGACCGATTGCTTATCCCCTACCGACTTTGTAATGTTGGATATGGAGGACAGGGATGAGCGTGGAAATTCCCAACCTGTGTTGCTAGAAAGGCCATTCATGGAAACCTCTAGGGCAATTGTTGATAAGTACGAAGGGAAACTCACTTTGAGTGTCTTGGATGATGTGGTTGAATTCAAAATGGTTGGCTCGGCACACCTATCCAAGGAACTCCTCAATTTTAAGGAGTCACAAACTAGCCAAGCCTTACCTAGTAAAACCGATGAAATAGATGAGTTTTTAAAGAGCTTGGAGGCGGATGTCAAGAGCTCTTATGATAGTGAGGCAAAAGAGAAAGAAGCATTGTTGGACTTCAACAATTAAAAAGCTTGAGAAGGAAAATGAGGAACAAGCTAGCAAGATGGAATATCTTTGCAAGCTTGTTAAGGACCTAGAAGAAGAATTTGCAATATCTACCCGGAAATTGCAAATGGTGTTAACCTAAAATTCGCTCTGGGTGAGGAATTTTAATTAACACCCTCAAACTGCTACCTGATAGGTTGCAGCGGGGTAGGTACCTCGAGGTACCGTGATTTTAATGAAAATGAAAATGAGATTTCAATGAGAGAGAAAACTATGGAGGAATAATGTGAGTTAGGTAGGTACTATTTTATTGAATATTGAACACGTGAATACAATATGTTATTCCTCACTTCTCTCTGTTTCTCACCCCACAAATGGCGATGGTGATCTCGTACTAGTCGATAAGTGGATTATTCCCCTATGGCGATGGCCTAAACTCTCTGTAACAATGACAATCCCTCTCTCCCCCTTTTCATCCTTTTTCATCCCCCTTTTTAGCAAGTCGGGCGTTGTATTTAACTCCCCTCATCCTTTCAATCAAACCCCCCTTACTTCGGCCAATTGATTGGCCGTTTAACGGAATTGATTGGCATTGATGGATGCTGTCAATTAACGTAGGAACTGCTCCCTTTAATTACGTCATGTTTCTGTTTGTATTTGAATTACAAATCAATTAACCTGTTTCGTCTCATTTATGACCCCTTTAAATGGCGAAGGGGTCAACCCTTTCCTCCTACATTGCTTGGAGGAAAAAGTTGGCTCTGCATCTTAGTGGCGCAGTACATTGATGTATCGGTCTACCTTTGCTGGCGTGGTGCTTGTTCTAGCATGCCGATATCTTCATGGTGACATTCTTCTTATTTGACAGGTAGGATACTTATTTCGATTGAAACCTGGACTGATATCGTGGTACTTGGGTACCGGGTAGGTGCCGTGGCACCTAGGTACCTAGGTGCAAGGTACCGTGGTACCGGCTCTGCTCGATATCTGGTAATAAGTACGATATGGTACAGACCTCCTCACAGATATGGTATCGAGCTTCCCTGGTATCTGGGAACCGGTCCCGTTCTAGATCCTACTAGGTGCCAGAAAGGTGGAAATTTCTTTTATGGTCTCCCGTAAAAAAAAAGGTCGTTAATAGAAGTCCCCAATGACTTGAACACCAGTGACTGTTTAGGGTTGGAGTCAGGTTTCCTAAGATGCTTGAAGAATTTCCCTTTCTAACCAGTTACCAGAATCTGGGAGGAAATCCTGCATTAATTGTATGTTTCACGTGTCAAGGTAGGGTAGTTCGTTTATTTGAAAAAGGAAAAGATTTTCGGCGTCTCACATTTATCAAAATCTCATTTCCCGCTGCCCGAATATCTCGCCTTCCAGATTACGTTTCTGTTGCTGGTAACCGCTTTTTTCTCCTATTCATACCCTAAGCTCTCTAGTGCTCCTCACACCTCCTTTATTTTTCAAAAAAGAAAAGACCCTAATCTTCTTGAAAACCACTCTCTTTCATCTTCTTCGATCTTCAACTTCACAACTTGCTACCATGTCTTTTCCACATAGCTTGGATCGGATTTTTGACAACGATACCAAGGCTAGTGAGAACCTCGTCCACAGAAAGAGGACTGGTAAAGCAGGTGATGATGGAAAAGGTGCTCTTACCCCCCAGCGTAGTCCATCAAACCGAAACGTCGCCAACGGGTCGGGTTTCACTAATAACCCTGATACCCCAATCGATGTAGACGGGGAATTGAGTCAGGAGTCCAGCTGTGCTAGGGAAGGTGGAGACCTGGCTGGAGACATGGTGACCTTGATTAGAGGGATGCTCTCCCTATCTATTGATATCAGGTGTATACCTGATTCAATCTGCACAAACGAGACGATTTAGCGCTTGGGGAGTGATTTCATGATCCCGTTTGATATTACACTCACAATACCGTACAAGGGGTACGATATGTATTCCCCTCCACCTGGCCAGCTCCCCATCTACACGATGGCCTTCGAATGTGGTGTCAGGCTACCTTTCCACCAAACTCTCTGCCGAGCGCTTGACGCTTTGCAGCTCGCCCCCCTACAACTAACACCAGGGTTCTGGAGGCACCTGGTAGGATTCCTCGTGCTGTGGAGGAAACAATGCTAGATGGACAGAGTCACTAGGGAACCGGGGATAGATGATCTGAGGTACCTTTTCCAAATCGCTGCCAACTCTCTTGGTCCAAAGGGCCAATTCTACACACGGGCCAAGAATCCCCTGAAATTCACGGTACTTGGTGCCAGAAAGAAAAACACCTCATAGAAGGAAGAATGGATCGTTGTAGGAAGTGAGTGGGGGAGATCGATCCACATCGGAGGGTCTGAGTTTGAGGTCCCTACTCGGTTCAGTGGTAGGACCGAGTGGGAGAAGGGTAGCATCTCCGCTAAGTCGGAGAAAATTTTGAAGAACATCATGGCTCGGTCCTACATCAACATGCGGTATCCCATCTCGGATGCCTTTAAGCTAGGGAGGGTAGACTTTCTACCTCCGCATCTCCAACGCTTCGCCAGGTAGCTTAATTTCTTATCTCTGGTATTTGGAATTTGCTGTGAATTGTGGGTATTAACTCATTTATCCTGATAGTTTCTACAGTGCCTCTACCGGCTCCAGAGGTACCCATCCTATCTGAGGATCAGTCCTCTTCTCAACAAGCTTCTCCTTCCACGCTTTCACCTCACCTTGAATCCACTGTATGGGCTAGTAACTCGACGATATCTGTTAGAATTGCGGTGGTCTAGGTTCCGGTTATGAGAAGATCACCTCTACCTCCTCATCCTTCAGCTAGATCCAACCAGACAGAGATGGAAGCTAGGCTTGCAAGGATCAGGGGATCTTCAGGCCAAGTGTGAAGCCAAGTCCCTGCCGCTTCTGCTGCTGTTCCTACACCACCAGTCCCTTCTCCCCCTCCTGCTGTGGTGACCGATCAATCTATCAGGGTTGACAGAGGCCCTGATCCTACCTCTGCTTCTCTGATTATTCCCAAGGATCGGCCTCGCTCGCGGTCAAGGGATAGCAGCCAAGACGAGGTTGTGGCCTGGTTTGCAGTTTCCTGCCCATGGGGGTTACAAGCCATGACCTCGATGCACGTCAACGTCTTGATCACCATGGGGTCTACTTTCCTGGCTGAGGCATGTTACTTCACTGAGTCTTCTATCTTGATTAGTTATCGGTAAACTTCTAACATATGTTTTGTATCTGGTAGGCCTTCAAGTTCAATGTGGCGATGAGCCAGTAGGTAGTGGCCCTCTATGGACAGGCTGGTATCGCCAATGCCAAGCTTGGAAAGGCCAAGAAAGAGCTGGCCAAGGCAATGAGAGGCGTGATTTTTCTAAATCAGGCCTTCAATTAAGCTGAGGCAGCTGTTGATAAGGTGAAAGTTGATATGACACAAAATGGTTGAGGTCCGTTCACCGAGCCACGGAAAGGAATGATTTGAAGAAGGAAGTGAAGCTGCTAATGAAGGATTACCAAGGTGTTAATAGCCAAATTTGGCTTGGGACCAAAGGGAAATTCTTCACCTTCCTAGCCTAAAGTCCAGGCCCAGTATTACCTACCATGGAACCGCGGGTCCCAAAGTCGAGCTGCGGAGCCACCTTGCAGAAGCGAGGAAAGGACATCAAGCTCTAGAAACACCCGAGATGAAGCCCGACACGGTCAGGTCGAGCCCGTAACACCAAAGCAAGAATTTAGAGAGAGCCAGATGCATGACGATCCAAGATAGCCGAAGCCAAGATTACCTCGTAGCTTCCCCAAAGGCCCGCCATTCTCTCCAAGCTCAGGGAGGAACCTATTAAGCATCAAGCCCATACTGTAATATTTCTCCATCTCACCGAGGGAAGGTTCGGGCTTATTTGGATAAGTAGAAGGAAACTCGTCGAAGCCCGTTGCCACGGAAGAACGCCCACATGGGGCATTTAAAGCTCCAAGGAACCTGGGAAAGTAGGACCAAGCTCCTAGTACACAGACCAGGGCATGAATCTACCTCGCTCCACGAAATAGTAAACACCATACTCGACGCCATGGAGGTACATGGGATCACATCTGCAACATTGAAACACTACATGTAGAACAAGTGATTGAATCCAGAAAGGAAACAAACTCATCTCCATCTAAGATATTCTCGAATCCATTATTAATCCAAAGTCAATGACTTTTAAATGAAAGATCCCGCCCGATAAGGAGGGAGAGGATTGAGAGAATCAAGGCGGGAGAATCGTGAATTTCACCTATCAAGACTGTGCATAAATAGAGGATTTATGTCTTCAAAGAAAAAAAAATGACTTTTCGACAGGCATAAGATTGCCACCTTATTGTACCCTAGAGAGATTGAGAGCATTTGAGAGATGTTTATACGTTATACACGATTGATAATACAAGCTGCTATATTCTCTTTCACCTCATGTTAGCATTAGTTTCAACATCCATCACCATTCGAAAAAACTAAGTACCATAGGTACCTACCCCCGACCATCACCTACGTGGTAGTGGTCTCGAGGGTGTTAACTGAGATTTCTCACCCCGAGTGAATTTTCTGTTAACACTTTCTGGTGCTGTCTGTGGGAATAATCCACACCCAGTTAATCAAATTAACAGTTTATATTTTTGCTGTTTTACAGGAATCATGAGGCTCCACTCCTCCCAAGGCCAGCCAGTGGCTTCGGAACGACCCTCAGCCACGTCAAAGCGAAAGGCCCCAAGAATAGGAAAAAAATCTTGGCACCGCAGCCAAGTTCCGATCCAGACAACCACTGTGCGAGCCATTGACACTCCTATGATAAGCCAGTCCGCGTTCGACCAACAAGAGGCGGCCTTCGTGGAAAACGTCCACCTCCGCTTGATCGCCTAGGGCATCACAGTCCCACCAGCAAATCCTAACACTCAGGGAGAGCCAAGCAGGCCCGGAGCCAGACAATCTGCTTTTGACCGCCTAGGACCTCCTCCTCCAAAGCCAGCCTGTGATAGGACCGGACCTCAATTTTCAATCCTGGATAGGCTAGGGCCCATGCCCCCAGTCCCTAGACGACCATCACTGTACCAGCCAAGGTGAGTTAAATCCGCAGCAGACGCTCTTACCCGAGAACAACGAAAGGCTCCTCGCCCGGCGGCTTCAAGGATGGAAGCCTGGGCTCGAGAAGAGGGTAGCCATCAAACTCCCCGGGCAGATCTCGCTCATAAAGGAGACCGTGTTGAGGTAGCCAGTTCATCGGAGGGATCTGACAGTGAAGAATCCGAGGTCGACTCAAAGAAACCATAGAACAAACCACTGAGGGACCTGCTGGAAAAGCTACAGAAAGAGGTCCAGCAGATAAGAAGGGGAAAGAATAAGAAGGACCCATTGAGCGAGATGAACGTTCTCTTCGCCAAAAGGATCCGGGAAGAAGAGCTCCCACCAAAATTTAAAATACCGACAGATAAGTTCTCTGGAACGGAAGACCCCTTGAGCCACCTGGAGAGCTTTGACCAGCAAACGGAAATCCAGACTACCACTAGAGTTGCCATGTACAGGATGTTCCCGACCACCCTGACCGACTACGTAAAAATTTGGTTCAGGAAGTTACCCGCTGGTAGCGTGGATTCTTTCACAATGTTATCGACATATTTTTGTTCACAATTCCAAGGTGTCAAACCACGTTCAAAGGATCCCATACACCTTCAGTACGTAGTTCAGGAGCGAGATGAAACACTCCGGTCATACGTGGAATGCTTTCACAAGGAAGTCATCCAGATGAGAGATTTCACCTAGAAAGAAACTTTCGCCAACTTTAGACGGAACCTGCGGGCAGGAAAGCTTTTCCGTTCCTTTGTTAAGAGACCTCTGGAAACATACCATGAGGCTTATGACCGGGCTCTTGAGCAGGTCAAAATTGACGAACAACTCAAGGTCAAAATGGAGCATGACGATATGAGAATGGCAAAGCGCCAGAAAAAATAAGCTCCCAAACTAGAGCCAACTCAGAAAAATCAAAACAAACCTCCTAATAGATCGACATACCGCTTCCCCGTTTCTCAGCTCAGGCAAGAAAGGTATCCAACAAGGTGAACCCCTCCGCGAGTTTCGCCTCCCCCCATGATTGTAGACCCCATTTTGCGAGATGAAAAAGGGTACGATTACTATACTCCCCTAAATGCTTCCCAGGAAACAATCTACCTCGCTATACGAGACAATGGGCTACTCTAGAAGCCTACACCCATGAAAGCCCAGTCGATAGGAGGAACCGGTACAAGTACTGCGACTTCCATGAGGACGTGGGCCACAACACTTCAGAGTGTTATAATCTGTGAAATCAGATCGAGGCTCTGATAAGGGGAGGATGTCTGATAGAAGTCTTGCAACAGGTCATGGACAATATTCAGACTGGAAAGGAGGTACAAGCCGAGATCTGTGAGCATGCTGAGAAGAGAAAGGAGGAACAGGCTGATTTAATGCAATAGATCTAGGTAATACATACTATCAGCGGAGGGCCCACACTGACTGGCACCTCCAATAATTCCAGAAAAAATCATGCAAGGAAGATTTCCCGTGTAGATAAAGGTCGAGGTATCTTCAAGGTCTGCCAAAGCCCGGCTAGACCCTCACAGTTAGCTCAGATTATTTTCACCGAGGCAGATGTTTTCAACACTGTGCAGCCGCATGATGATCCCATGGTGATCACGGTACAAATTGCCAACTGCGTGGTCCACCGTATGCTAGTTGACATGGGCAGCAGTGTAGATATCCTCTTCAAGGACACCCTGAAAAGGCTGAATTTGAAGCAATGGTGTTACAATAGTTGCACAACCCCGTTCTATGGATTCATTGGGGATTGAATCATACCAGTGGGATCAAAGATCCTCCCAGTGATCGCTGGAACCGCACCTCTCCAATAAAATGTTATGACGGACTTCGTTGTGGTCGACGTCCCTTCGCTCTATAACGCCATACTAGGGAGACCATTCTTATCCTCCTTGAAGGGGGTCCTGTCTATCTACCATAATGTCCTAAAATTCCCGGTGTGGACCCAGGTATGAGAGGTACGTGGGGACCAGCAGTCAGCCAGGAAGTGCTACGCACTGTCGGCCAATCCGACAGTTTTAGCAAAACAATTTATGCAAGTGGCAACGATCCAGGATACAGAAGCACCAGGGATGACCAACGAAGATGTGGTGCCCACAGATCATCCAGAGGATGAACCCATAATGCCCGATAAGGAAGAACAAAGCAAAGAATGGACCAGCGGGCAACCCGTAGATAAACTGGAGGAGATACCCATCAGGGATGATGATCCCTCCATGGTTGTCAAGGTCAGAGCTGCCCTCGACCAGGAAGTGAAAGAAGGTTTGATTGAGCTTTTTAGAAAATTCAGCGACATCTTCGCTTGGAGTCATGATGAGATGCCCTGGATCCCAATATCGTTGGCCACTCACCAATTAGCAGTGAATCAAACCTTCAAACCCGTCAAACAGAAAAAGTGTCACTTAACACAGAAAGAAACGCTGTTGTTCATGAGGAAGTGGATAAATTAATCAGAGCAGGTTTTATCAGAGAAGTGCGCTACCCCGAATGGATCGCCAACGTGGTCATGGTTACGAAGGCAAATAGGAAATGGCGTATGTGTGTCGGCTATATCGACCTCAACCGGGCATGTCCAAAAAATAGTTTTCCTCTGCCAAAGATCAATCAGTTGGTCGACTCCACATCCGAAAACAAGCTTCTGAGCTTTATGGACGTATTCTCAGGGTATAACCAGATCAAGATGCATCCAACTGACCAAGATAAGACCAGCTTCATTACCTGACATGGTCTGTATTGTATCAAGGTGATGCCGTTTGGCCTTAAGAATGCGGGGGCTACATACCAATGGCTAGTTAACAAACTGTTCAGGTCCGAAATTGGAAGGACGATGGAGGTATACATCGATGATGAAAATACTATATAGTGTGTGTCTACTAACCTAGAGGGGGGGGGGGGGGGGGGGGGGGGGGGGGGTGAATAGGTTTAGTTGATTTATTACCAACTTTTCGACTTAATCAATTTTAATAGTCCTACCCCATATTAGCAATCAACCAATCCAACATAAACATGCGGAAAACAATAAAAACACAAGGATTGATTTACGTGAGAAACCCTCCAACTGGGCAAAACTCATGGGCTATCCTTCTAGCCACATACGGTCCTCAAATCCACTATTTGAATGAAAGTTTACAGCCTAGGTTGACCTCAAGTCACACCTACTTGGTCACTAACCCTTTCACTCTACCCAACGGGCTTTTAATAGTGATCCTAGACCACAAGCTTGTGCACTAATCCACTTAGTCACAAGACTTAACAATCAATGAAGAGATTAAGCAACCTATGTGAATATGTGAAAATATTCTATCATGCAATTAATGCTAGGCTACACTAAATGTTTATCTAGGGATTTAAATAAGTCAATAAGTACAAATCCTAGATATCAATATCTAAATGCAAATGCATGAAGATTTAGCTAGAAGAGTAAAATGGTCATAAATGCTAGCTATCAATGAACATGCAATCTCAACCAACAAACACAATCACAAACATACTCAAATTATGCTAAGCCAAATAAACATGCAATTAATTAACAAATAATTGCTAACCCTAGGTAAACAAGAACATAAAGATGAAAAAGGAAGTTCTAAGACATGTTTGACTACCTAGTCAAGAAGAGCATGAAGACCCATGAAGAATAGATGCAAGAATGGAGCTTAGATACACATGGGTATGAGTTTGGTTGAGTAAAAATGATTTCTTGGAGCTCTCTCTCTCTCCTGAATTTTCTTTCTCTCACTTAAGGATATGATTTTCAAAGCTCTAGATCTAAATGGGGAAGAAGATGATGTATTTATAGGGTCCAAATGAAGCTACGTCATTTTTTACATGGGAAAAATTGTTTCTGGCGACAAAAAGCAACCTTAGAGCGACCTGGAGGTCAGGTCGCTTCAAGGTCGCTTTGCTCTCGGGTTTCGGTGCCAAAAAACGCTTGAAAAAGCGACCTGAAGGTCAGGTCGCCCCAAGGTCGCCACAAGGTTGCTATTCTCTCAGGTAAA
The DNA here is from genome assembly GCA_033220585.1 of Dipteronia sinensis. Lineage (NCBI taxonomy): Eukaryota > Viridiplantae > Streptophyta > Magnoliopsida > Sapindales > Sapindaceae > Dipteronia > Dipteronia sinensis. Next base: position 8,739,315 of record CM065643.1, on the reverse strand, counting down.
AACCTAACAACACAACAGTTCCAGTTTCGAGCGACCCAAAACGTGACCAAACGACATCAAAACCTTTCGTATAATATACCGTTGGAAAGGTATGGAAGTCTACTTTCTACTCCAATTGACAAAAAAAATATTTGGATGTATGTAGAAATATTTATGGTCAAATGAGTGACCAAAGGTCAGATTTTGACAACAACAATATTGCGCAACTTATGGTATAAGCCCATTTTACCCAAATGCAAACAAAGAGACACAAATGCAAGATAATACACATGCATGAGAGTGTGTGTGTGCTACTAATCTCTTCAAGGAGTCAAGTCAAGTTAAGTGATATACCTTTGAAGCGCACTTGAGCTTGATCATGAACAAAGACGGCCTAAACTACCCTTACACATTTAAGCCCCAATGTGGTTTGTCAACGAAATAAACCAATCAAAATATGAGGAACTTACAGGTCACAAAATCACCAATCGCTGAAGGACATCAGGAAGACCTTCGCAGGACCTTTCTAATCCTAAGGGAAATCTATATGCGATTGAACCCCTCCAAATGTGCTTTCGGGGTAACTGCGGGGAAGTTTCTAGGCTTTATGGTTCATGAGAGAGGCATAGAGGCCATCCCAGAAAAGATCAAGGCTATCTTGGACCTAGAATCACCTACATCACTTGAACAGGTACAAGTCTTGACCAGGTGTGTAGCCGCACTCAACAGGTTCATTTCCCGCTCAACCGATAAATGCCTCCTTTTCTTCAAAGCTATCAAGCAAGGGAGAAACATGAAATGGAGCCAGGAGAGCGAGAAAGCCTTTCAAACCTTGAAGAAGTACCTCACAAGCCCTCTGTTGCTAGTTAAGCCAAGTCCCGAAGAGGAACTGTAAATCTACTTGGCTGTCTCAGAGACTGCGGTAAGTGGAGCTTTGATCAAGGAGTGTAGATACAGGGTTCAACGGCCCGTATACTACGTGAGTCATGCTTTAACCAAGCTGGAGAAAAATTATACTCTCTTGGAGAAGCTCGCCTATGCTCTGGTGACCTCAGCAAGAAAGCTTCGTCCCTATTTTTAAGCTCACTCCATAGCAGTGGTGACAGACCAGCCTCTGCGTCAATTTTTACAAAGGCCAGACATATCCGAAAGGCTAGTTTTATGGGCCCTGGAGCTCACACAGTTTGATTTGAAGTATAAACCCATAACCACAATCAAAGCCCAGGCTCTGGTGAACTTCGTGGCAGAATTCTCTGCACTCCTAGGCCAAGTGATCTCCGCAGCGAGGAATACAGCTCCTGAAAAAATTTCAGAAATCGACAATTGGCCGGAAGAATGCGAATCTTGGATCCTCTACACAGATGGAGCATCCGGGCAAACAGGGGGAGGAGCTAGCATAGTTTTAATCGACCCAGAAGGGACTGAATTTTGTCACTGCTTCAGGTTCGAGTTTAAGGCCACGAACAATGAGGCAGAGTATGAAGCCCTCATAGCGGGGATGAAGGCGGCCATCGAACTTAGGGCCGATTACATGCAGATTAAGAGTGACTCATTGCTTGTAGTCAATCAGGTTTCCGGGATTTGTCAGGCAAAATGGGACAACATGGTCGCCTACCTAAAGTTAGTTCAATTGCTCAAGAATAAATTTAAGTGATTCAAGATCGAGCAGGTGCCCCGACACCAGAACCATCGCGCAGATGCCCTAGATAAGGCAACTGCGAATAGAGGTCAAGCTTTACCACGGGGAGTTCCCCTCCAAGTGATCCCCTAATCAAGCATAACAGTTGGCAAGAAATTTTGCCTCCTGGATCGACAGCCTTGCTGGATGGATCCAATTTTTACTTATCTCCAAGAAGGAAAACCTCCCGAGAAGCCAGATCAAGCTCGAAGAATTAAAAGGCTATCTGTCCGATATTGCCTGATAGATGGATACCTCTACAAGATGGGTAGGTCCCTCCCCTTGCTTCGATGTTTACATCCTGATGATACCCAATGGGCGTTGAGAGAGGTTCTTTCTGGGGACTGCGGGAATCACGTCGGTGGTGAAGCTTTAGCATATCAAGTGCTCCGTATGGGATATTACTGGCCAACCATTCATCGAGACGTGAGGAGCTTTGTACAATCTTATGAACCATGCCAAAAGACCTTGAACTTAAGTCACCTCCCACAGGAGCGGCTGTCATCTCTTAGTTCACCCTACCCCTTTGCCATGTGGGGGGTCGACCTAATCGGACCAATTCCCACCGCTCCTGGGCAAGCTAAGTATGCTATCGTGGCAATCGATTACTTTACAAGGTGGGTCGAGGCAGGACCTATTTCCCAAATATCAGAAAAGAACACGACGAGGTTCATCAAAACCAACGTGGCTTGAGATTCGGGACCCCTCTCACCATTATAACCGACCTAGGTAAGCAATTCGACAATGCCCGATTCAAAGACTTCTGTGAAGGTTTGGGAATCGACCTCAGGTTCGCTACAGTAGCCCATCCTCAAACTAACGGGCTTGTGGAATTCACCAACAAGACTATCAAGAAGGTGTTGAAGAGGAAATTACAGCAGAAGAAAGGCAAATGGGCCGAGGAATTGCCCAAGGTTCTTTGGGCATACCAAACTACAAAGAGGACAACTACCAGAGAGACACCTTGCTCTCTAGCTTTCGGGGTTGAAGCTGTCCTTCCTATCGAACACAAATTGACCTACTTCAGGGTACATCACTTTGAGCTTGAAAGCAACAAGGTAAAGCTCCGAGCTAGCCTAGATCTCCTGGAAGAGAAACAAGACCGGGTAGTTGAGAAAGTGGTGATTTACCAGAGCAAGATCGCTAGATATTTCAACAGAAAGGTCAGAGCCCGAAACTTCAAGGAAGGGGATTTGGTGCATAGGAAAGTGACTTTAAATACTCAGAAAAGATCGGATGGAGTCCTAGGTCCCAACTGGGAAGGGCCATACTTGGTAAAGGTACTGGCTCGCAATGGGGCATACAAGCTAGAAGATATGGATGGTCGACCCATCGACCACACCTGGAATGCAGATCACTTAAGGAAGTTTTACCCCTAAGCAGGGGACTCTTGAGCAGATTACCCCCATTTAGGTTTCAATAAAATCCCTAATAACAATGTACTACATTTCGATCATCAATAAAGTCTGCTATTTCTCTATCTCCGACTATGTTCTACATTTATTTCTCCGTATATGACTAGGTTCTCCATTAGTTAGTTCGCCATAATCCCATTTAGACCAGAGATTAGCTGGGGAAGCCCCTTCGCTGCCCATAATGCCTTATCCGGGCACCACCCCACGCCAAGAAGGGTCTGAGTGTAAGAGCATAGTTGCCATACATATCTCGAGACCAGGAAATAGCTAGACAGCCCTCCTGATGCCTTGGTCGGGCTACCACCCCCAAGAAGGGTCTGAGTGTAAGAGCATAGTTGCCATCTAGATCTCGAAACCAAGAAATAGCTAGACAGCCCTCCAGATGCCTTAGTCGGGCTGCTATCCCCAAGAAGGGTCTAAGTGTAAGAGCATAGTTGCCATCCAGATCTCGAGACCAGGAAATAGCTAGACAGCCCTCCTGATGCCTTGGTCGGGCTACCACCGCCAAGAAGGGTTTGAGTGTAAGAGCGTAGTTACCATCCAGATCTGGAGACCAGGAAATAGCTAGACATCCCCTGATGCCTCGATCGAGCTATCTCCCCAGAAAGGATTCAAATATGAATAATTGTTTCGTTTACGGGGTTGAAGTCACCCTGATAAAGGTTTCCTACATTGTCGATTTAAAATTAGGTCAATTAGGTAAAGGGGTCGCATCATGTTCGAGATCAGGAATGAAGTAAGGAGTTCTCAGTTAAGTCGAAAGCTCATAATCAAGATTAGTCGAGGCAAGTATGAAGGAAGCCATAGCAGATTTTCATTAACGATGAGGGAGCCTATTTCCTAATAAGGCTACATTCATTAAGCAATGAGCCCAACCCCTGATTTCTGGCTACAAAAAAAAATGAAGATCGACTAAACTGATCGTGAGTAAAACGGGGTGCCCACCCCCTTTTTCTGGGCACTCAAAGTAAAGTCATGAATGGATCACATTAAGCTCCGACACCCTCCTGATTCCCCCCTGCTGCTCCTCCTTCATGATGATCCTCTCCCCCAGATCCTCCTACCATTGGTTACCCGTTTTGGTCGCCCTCGCCAGTTACCTCTTGCTCTAGAGGTTCCTCGATGGCCTGCTGCCCAGCTGGGTCCTCGTTTTAAGCAATTTTCCATACAGAGGTACTAATGCCAAACTGGAAGGGCCTCTACTTGGTTAAAATGGTAAATCATAGCGGGGCTTACAAGCTGGAAGATATAGAGGGAAGCCCTATCGACCATACCTGGAATGCAGATCACCTTAAGAGATTCTACCCATAGAAGAACTGGGAATTCGAGTGGTAACCGACTGGTGTCACCTTGGATAGGTACTGTTAATAGCCAAATATGGCTAGGGACCAAAGGGAAATTTTTTACCCTCCTAGTCTGACTCCAAGCACGAGGTCATCCACCAGGAGACCACGCTTCCCAAAGTAGAGCTACGGTACCACCCGTCAGAAATAAAGGCGAGCTCCAGAAACACTCGTAGTAGAGCTCGACGAGATCAGATCGAGCCCGAGTCACCAAGCCTGAAATCAGGAAGGTCCCCCGAGGTCGAGATTACCTCGCAACCTCTCCAGAAGCTCTCCTAAACCCTGCTGTCATAGAGGAGTATCCACAGGGGGTTGCATCAAGCTCCAAGAAATCAAGGGAGGTCAGATCGAGCTCCTAGCTAGACTAAGCACCTGAATATCGGAACCAAGACACTAATCTACCTCGCCATACATACCATATTCAATGACCTCTATGAAAGATCATGCTATGAAGATACAAAGATACACTGGATCATATCTGGAAACATTACGTACGTGCATAACAAGTATTGTAGTCCAAAGAGGAAACAAACTGATCTCCCCCAAGATATTCTCCATTCAGCTATTAACTCAAAGTCAATGACATTTAAACGAGTAATCCCGCCCTGTAAAGAAGAGAGAGACTGAGAAAATCAAGGGGAGAATCAATTGATTTAACCTACAAAAACTATGTATAAAAGAAAGAGACTGCTTTTGGAAAGGCATATGATAACAACCCTACTACACCCTAGAGAGATTGAGAGAGATTTAGAGATATTTGTAAACGATACACCATTGATAAGAATAAAGAAAATATTTTCGTTCTCTTTTGTTCATTCTCTTTTGATGGTACTGATAATAGTATTTTTTTGTCATTTTTAACTAGCACTGACTAGAATACATTCTACCTTGACCACCACCTCCGTGGTAGTGGGTGTTAATTGAGATTTATCACCCTGAGTAAAATTTCCGTTAACACTTTCTGACGCTGTCTGTGGGAAGCCCACACCCTGTTAATCAAATCAACCGTGTGCATTTTCATTGTTTTACAGGAACCATGAGGCTCCGCTCATCCCAAGGACAGCACAGAGCTTTGGAACAGCCTTCGGCGATGCCAACACGAAAGGCCCCATGGAAGGGGAAGAAGTCTGGACATCACAATCAAGCTCTGGTCCAGACGACCAATGCGCGAGCTTCTGACCACCCTATGATAAGCCAGGCCGCGCTCGACCAACAAGCGGCAGCCTTCGTGGAAACCGTTCACCTCCGCCTGCTCGCCGAAGGCATCACAATCCAACCAACAAACCCAAATGATTAGAGACAGCCTGTTTTCGACTCCCTGGGACCTCCCCCTCTAGAGCCAGCTCGCTATAGGATTGGGCCCCAACCTTCGATCAGGGATAGGCTAGGACCCGTGCCCCTAGTTCCAAGAAGACCTTTATCATATCAGCCCAGGCTAGTTAAGTCTGCAGCAGATGCATTAACCCGAGAGTAACCAGAGGCACCTCGCCCGACGGCCTCAAGAAGAGAAGCCCTGGCCCAAGAGGAAGGAAGCTGACAAACCTCCGGACTGGATCCCACCCGTGAAGAGGATCGGGTAGAGGTCGGCAGTTCAGCGGAAGGATCCGACAGCGAAGGATCAGAGGTCAATTCAAAGAAACCCGGGAACAAGCGACTGAGGGATCAGCTGGTAAAGCTATAGAAAGAGGTTCATCAGATAAGAAAGGGAAAGAACAAGGAGGATAAGAAGGATCAATTAAGTGAGATGAACGCTCTCTTCATAAGGAGGATCCAGGAAGCGGAGCTCCCACCAAAATTGAAAATGCCAACAGATAAGTTCTCTGGAACGGAATACCCTTTAAGCCACCTGGAGAGCTTCGTCCAACAGATGGAGGTCCAGAATACAACTAGAGCAGCTATGTGTAGGATGTTCCCAATGACCCTAACCGACTACGTGAAAACTTGGTTCAGGAAACTGCCTGCTGGTAGTGTGGATTCTTTCACAAAGCTACCAACAGACTTTTGCTCGAAATTCCAAGGAGTCAACCTCGTCCAAAAGACCTCATACACCTCCAATATGTGATTCAGGAGCGAGGTGAAACACTTCGATCATACGTGGAGCGTTTTCACAAAGAAGTCATACAAATATGAGTCTTTACCGAAAAAGAGACTCTCGCCAATTTCAGGCGAAACTTGTGGGCAGAAAAGCTTTTCCGTTCCTTCGCCAAGAGACCTCCAGAGACTTACCAAGAGGCCTATGACTGGGCTCTTGAGTAGGTCGAGGTCGAGGAACAACTCAAAGTCAAGATGGAACACGATGATATGAGAACGGTAAAGTGCCAGAAGAAAGAAGCTCCCAAATTTGAGCCAGCTCAGAAAAACCAGAACAAACCACCCCCAATAGATCAACGTACCATTTCCCCGCTGCTCAACTCATACAAGAAAGATATCCAGCAAGACGAACCCCTCTGCAAGCTTCACCTCCTCCTAGGACTGTAGCCCCCATAATGCGAAACGAGAAAGGGTATGATTACTACACTCCCTTGAACGCCTCCTGTGAAACAGTCTACCTTGCAATACTGGACAAGGGGCTACTTCAAAAGCCCGCGCCCATGAAAGCTCTCATTAATAGGAGGAACCGGTACAAATACTGTGACTTCCATGAAGAAATGGGCCATAACACATCAGAATGTTATAATTTGCGCAACCAAATCAAAGCCCTGATAAGGGGAGGATGTTTGATTGAGTTTTTGCAGCAGGTCAGAGACAATATTCAGACCGGAAGAGAGGTACAAGCCGAGATCCATGAACACGCGGAGAAGAGAAAGGAGGAAAAAACTGATTTAATGCAACAGATACAGCTGATACACACCATCAGCGGAGGTCCCACAATGGCCGGTACCTCAAATAATTCCAGGAAAAACAATGCAAGAAAGATTCCCCGTGTAGAAGAAGGGCGGGTAATCTTCAAGGTCAGCCAAAGCCCGGCGGAGCCCTCCTAGTCAGCACAGATCGTTTTCACTGAAGCAGAAGTCTTCAACACCGTGTAGCCTCATGATGATCCCATGGTGATCACGATACAGATTGCCAACTGTATGGTCCATCGCGTGCTTGTAGATACGGGAAGCAGTGTAGATATCCTCTTCAAAGATACCTTGGAAAAACTAAACTTGAAGCAATGGTGTTACAATAGCTGTACAACTCCACTTTATGGATTTACCGGAGATTCGATTATCCTGGTGGGATCGAAGATCCTCCCAGTGATCATCGAAACCACACCTCTCCAACAAAATGTTATGACTGACTTTATTGTGGTTGACACCACATCGGCCTACAACGCCATCTTAGGAAGATCATTCCTCTCTTCCTTGAAGGGAGTCTTGTCTATATACCACAATGTCCTGAAGTTCTCAGTAGGAACCAAGGTAGGAGAGGTACGCAGAGATCAACAAGCAGCTAGGAAGTGCTACGCAGTGTCCGCCAATCCTACAGCTTTAGCAAAACACTTTGTACAGGTTGCAACAATCCAGGAAATTGAGGCGTCCGGGATAATCTAGGAAGATAGGGAGGCATCCCGGTTAATCCAGGATGATATAGAGCCCGCAGAGCATCCAGAGAGCGAACCCATTATGCATTATGAGGAAGAACAGAGCAAGGAATGGGCCAGCGGGCAGCCCGTAGATAGACTAGATGGGATACCCATCAGAAGTGACGATCCCTCCAAGGTCGTTAAGGTTGGAGCTACCCTCAAATTTGAAGTGAAAGAAGGCTAGATTGGACTTCTCAGAGAATTCAGGGACATCTTTACTTGGAGCCACGATGAAATGTCAGGGATCCCGGTATCATTGGCCGCCCATCTATTAGCTGTAGATCCAACAGTCAAGCCCGTCAAACAGAAGAGGCAGCACTTTAACGCTGAGAGGAACGCTGCGGTGTAGGAAGAAGTAGACAAATTGATCAAGGCAGGGTTTATTAGAGAAGTGCGCTACCCCGAATGGATCACCAACGTGGTCATGGTTACGAAGGCGAATGGGAAATGACGTATGTGTGTCGATTACAACGACCTCAGCCGGGCATGTCCAAAAGACAGCTTTCCTTTACCAAAGGTCGATCAGCTAGTCGACTCCACGTCCGGAAATAAATTTTCTAGTTTCATGGACGCGTTCTCGGGGTATAACCAGATTAAGATGCACCCAGCTGACCAAGATAAGACCAGCTTCATTACTAGGCAGGGCTTGTATTGCTACAAGGTAATGCCATTTGGCTTGAAGAATGCGGGGGCTACATACCAGCGGCTGGTTAACAAGTTGTTCAAGCCTGAGATCGGAAGGACGATGGAGATCTACATCAACGACATGATCACAAAATCACCAAATGAAGAAGGACATCGGGAAGACCTTCGCAAGACCTTTCTAATCCTAAGAGAAAACCAGATGTGGTTGAACCCCTCCAAGTGCGCTTTCGGAGTAACAGCGGGGAAGTTTCTAGGTTTCATGGTTCATGAAAGAGGCATAGAGGCCAACCCAGAAAAAATCAAAGCTATCTTGGACTTGGAATCCCCCAAATCACTCAAACAGACTGGGTGTGTAGCAGCACTCAACAAGTTCATCTCTCGCTCCACCGATAAGTGCCTCTCGTTCTTCAAAGCCATCAAGCAAGGGAGAAACACGAAATGGAGCCCGGAAAGCGAGTAAGCTTTCCAAGCCTTAAAGAAACACCTAACAAGCCCACCACTGTTAGTCAAGCGGGATCCCAGAGAGGAACTGTAAATCTACCTGGCCGTCTTAGAAATTGCAGTAAGTGGTGCTTTGGCCAAGGAGTGTGGTAACAGGATTCAAATGCCCATATACTTTATGAGTCATGCTTTAACCAAGTCAGAAAAAAATTATATTCTCCTGGAAAAGCTCGCCTATGCTCTGGTGACTTCGGCGAGGAAGCTCCGTCCCTATTCTCAAGCTCATTCAATAGCAGTGGTGACGGACCAACCTCTCCGCCAATTCCTACAAAGACTGGATGTATCTGGGAGGCTAGTCTTATAGGCCCTAGAGCTCACTCAGTTTGACTTAAAGTATAAGCTTATGACCACGATTAAAGTGCAGGCTTTGGCAGACTTCGTTGCCGAATTTTCAGCGCTCCCTGGCCAAGTGAACCCCGCAGCATCGAATATGGTCCTTGAGAAGATTTCTGAGATCAAAAATTGGCCAGAAGATTGCAAGCCTTGGACCCTCTATACAGATGGAGCATCTGGGCAAGCGGGGGGAGGAGCTGGTGTGGTCTTAATAGACCCAAAGGGGACTGAATTCTGTCACTGATTCAGATTCGAATTCAAAGCCACCAATAATGAAGCAGAATACGAAGCCCTCCTAGCTGGAATGAAATCCGCCATCGAACCGGAGGCCGACTACCTGAAAATCAAAAGTGATTCATTACTTGTAGTCAACCAGGTGTTTGGGGTATACTAGGCAAAAGGAGATAACATGGCCGCTTACCTAAAGCTAGCTCAATCACTTAAAAATAAATTCCAGGGATTCAAGATCGATCAGGTTCCTCGACACCAAAACCACCGTGCGGATGTTCTAGCCAAGATAGCTGCAAATGGAGGTCAATCCTTACCACGAGGAGTTCCCCTCCAAGTGATCTCCCAACCAAGCATAACAGTAAGTAAGGAAATCTATTCCCTGGATCGTCAGCCTTGCTGGATGGACCTGATCGTTGCCTACCTTCAAGAGGGAAAGCTTCCCGAGGAGCCCGATCAAGCCCGAAGAATTACAAGGCTCTCTGTCCGATATTGCCTTGTAGATAAGTACCTCTACAGAAGGGGTAGATCCCTCCCCTTACTTCGGCGTTTACATCCTGATGACGCTAAATGAGCGCTAAGAGAGGTTCATTCTGGGGATTACAGCAACCACATCGGAGGATAAGCTTTAGTGTATCAAGTGCTCTGTATGGGGTACTACTGGCCGACCGTCCACCAAGACGCAAGAAGCTTTGTACGATCTTGCGAGCCATGTCAAAGGACTTCGAACTTGAACCACTTGCCACCAGAGCGACTGTCCTCTCTCAATTCACCCTACCCCTTTGTCATGTGGGGGATCGACCTAATTGGACCACTTCCCACCGCTCATGGACAAGTTAAATATGCTATCGTGGCTATCGATTATGTTAACAGAAATTTTTCTCGGGATGAGAAATCTTAGTTAACGCCCTCGAGACCACTACCACGTAGGTTGTGGCCAAGATTTATTGTATGTGTAGCAATGATTTATAAAATGACAGGGAATGATGATACCATTCATCCAAAAGAAAGCAAGAATATTTTTATTGAACGTGCATGGTATACAAATACAGAAATTCTTTCATCTTTGCTCCCAACTCTCTCTATGGAATGGTCGATTGTTTGTCGTATGCCTGTCGAATAGTAGTCTCCTTCTTTTCATTTCCTTTCTTTTCTATTTATACATAGTTTGTAGGTCAAACAGACTGATTCTCCCCTTTATTTTCTCAGTCTCTCCCCTCCTTATCGGGCGAGATTTCTCGCTTTAATGTCATTGACTTTGAGTTAACGTCCGAATTGAGAGTATCGTGGTGGAGATCAGTTTGTTTCCTTTTTGGATTCTATTACTTGTTCTGCATTTAGGTAATGTTTCCAGATATGATTCAGTGTATCCCTCGTATCCTTTCAGCATGATCCTTTATAGAGGTCGTTGAATAGGGCATGGTGTGGTGCATCAACCAGTGAGGTTGATTAGTGTTCTGACCTTGATATCTGAGGAGTTTCATCTAGCTTGGAGCCAGATCTAGCTTCCCTTGACCTTTTCAAAGCTAGGTGTGGCTTCCCCTGATATTTTCAAAGCTAGATGTGGCTTCGGCTGACCTTTTGAAGCTAGGTGTGGCTTCCTCTGACCTTTCGAAGCTAGGTGTGGCTTCGACTGACCTTTTGAAGCTAGGTGTGGCTTCGACTGACCTTTTGAAGCTAGGCGCGGCCTTCTAGGGACATTCTTCTATGTCAATCGAGGTACAGGCGAGTCTCTGGAGCATTTGCGAGGTGACCTCGACTTCAGGGAGCTTCTAGTTTTGGTGATGCGGGCTAGATCTGATCGTTCCGGGCTCTATCCCGGATGTTTCCAGAGCCCGTCCTTGTTCTTGGGGTGGTACCGTAGTTCGGCTCTAGATAGAGAGGTCTCCTGGTGGAAACTCTCGGGTATAGAACCAGGTCTGGGAGGTGGAAAAGTTTCCTTTGGTCCTTAGCCAATTTTGGCTATTAACAGAAGTCCCCTCTGACTTGAACACCAGACGTCGAGCTCGGGGTTGAGGTCAAATTTTCACTTTATTTGGGAGATCTTCCTCTTTTTACCGTTACCGAAATATTGGGGAAATTTCTTCATTTGAGTGACGTGATGCGAACAGACTAATTTATCTTCGAATTAATCTGATTGCGTTACGGCAGTCCCAGAGATTTTTTACCGTTACCAGAATCTTGGGGAGATCTTCCTCTTAACTGCGTAAGTGATGTGGCGTGAGATGATTAGCCCATTTTTGAGTTTAATCCTGTTACATTACTGTAGTCGATTTTTTACCGTTACCAAACGAGTATCTCGGTAGCTCGTGCTGTTGCCTCCTGCCTATATATATGTCTATTTTCCTCCTCATCTTCCTCACATCTCTTCGAGCTAAAAAAATTTTGCTGAGAAATATTTCCATAGCTTTTCCTCCAAGCTTGCTTCTTTCTTCGTTCTTCGTCCTTTTTGGCTTCTACAATGTCGAAAAATAGTCACGACTCAGCTGATTCCATACTCGACGGTGAGAAGGTCGTTAGTCTTACTCTGGGGAAACGGGCTAGGAGGAGTTCTGACGGTGATGATTCCCCGCCCACCTCGCAACGTCGGCGGTCAAGTAGGAATGTATCCATCGGGACTGGGTTCTCCAACCATCCCGACCACCCTTTGGATATCGTCGACGATGATTCCGACAAAGAAGCGGACGGTGGCGCCGCGGGGGAGCGTCGGGTCTTGGCTCTTGGTCCCCTTGTAGACAGGCTCCCTCCTTACGATTTCCGGGTTGTCCCAGATTCCACCGTTGACCCGGTGTCGATTGATCGCTTGAGGTCAAAGTGTGGCATCCCCGACAGCGTATCTATCTCGGTGCCTTTCAAAAATTACAAGTTCTTCAATCCCCCTAAATGCGTGCTTCCAATTCATGTGGCCGCTCTTGAGAACGGGGTCAGGCTGTTTTAGCTCAGGTAATTGTATTTCCTCTATGCTACTCTTGTTAATTCGTTCAGTTTCTAACTCGAGTTCTGTATTTTGTAGGCCTTCAAGCTTAATGTCGCGATGGGCCAGTAGGTAGCCCTCCTCCGTGATCGGGCTGCAAAAGCCAAAGCTGAAGCTGAGAAAGCTGGGGAATTGCTCAAGCAGGCTTGGTCTTTAGTGGAAGAGGTGACTTCCAGCCAGGGAAAAATTGAGGTCGAGATGGCTGAGCTTCACTGCGATCATGAGAGGATGAAGCAATCTTATGATCAGGAGCGTCTTCAATCTTTTCGACCAGCTAGGCAGCACGATTCCTGGAGATCTGAGGCTAAGAAGTTGGACCTCGAGAACTAGTCTCTGATTACTCAAGTGACCAAGCTGCAAGCTGATGCGGAGACCTCCTTCATCGACGGGTATTTCTATGCTTCCTTTCACGCCGTGGAAGCTCTTCCTCCTCCCTTTGATTTATCATCTATTGCTGGCTGGGATAGACAGGAAATAATGCTCAAGGCTGCCGAGTTATCTCGCCCTGAAGGCGACAAGGTGGTCCCTTCGAGCCCAGCAGGAGTTGGGAAGCAGCCCGCTCAGACAGATCCTTCATTCCCTTTTCCTACCTTTACCATCTTAGGTCCTGGGGAGTCTTCCAGTAAAGTGATGTCCTCTCGATCCGAGAAGGACCAGTCGGGAGCTGGTGAAGAGGTTAGGAGCCCATCTGAGGATCCCCCTTTAACAGAGATGGAGGTCGACAGGAGCCAGCCGGGGTCCATGGCTGCCCTTCTTGACACGGCTATCCCACCTGAGGTTATGGACGTAATTAATATGGTTTTGGAGGAAGATCCAGCTGATCATCCGATGGAGCCTCTAAATGAAGGAGCGGTAGGTGAGGATAACCAAGATGGACAGCAACGTGTAGAGGGGGTTGATGTAGGGAAAAATCGATATAAAACGCAGCGGAAGAAACGAAAAATAGATTTCGTATGGTTTTAAAATTTTTCTCAAAGTTGAACCCTAACCTTTTAATTAATTAAACTCAAATATATACGGTGAGAGTTAAATACCTCTTGACGCGTGATCCGATTGACTTACGTCGATTGGTAATCCGTAAAATCTTTTCCGATGCCCGTGAACAGTACCTGCGTGAACAGTGATCGTGAACAGTACCCCCACCGTGAACAGTGATCGTGAACAGGTACCCCCCCCCCCCCCCCCCCCCCCCCCCGTGAACAGTACCGCGAGATCTTCCAATCCGAACACGTACGTGAATCACCTAGGAACGTGGTCTCCCTTTTTCTTTAAATTTCAAACCTGAGAATGGATGAACAAAGTTTTCTTTTTCTTTTGTTAGTCACAGAACAATCAAAAGAAGACAAAAATTATTCCGGTCACTTTTGAGTTCTCAATCTAATGATCGAAACTCGCGTGAACCTAATTCGATGTTGTACACACTAGCTTATTGAATAACAAGCAATCAGTGTACTATCAAAGAATAATCTCTTCTCTCTTTTATGTTTAGTAAAATAAAAATTATCCTTTTCTATGAATTGAGAAGAAGAAGAAAAATTGAATCATTCAATCAACTATAGTGGCCGAATTCTATATGTGGAATTATATAGGTGGACGAAATTTTGCTTCCTCTACTATTTAGGATTGCCGAAATCTTCCTCTAAATGAACTAGGGTTGCCGCAAATCACATACCAAAAAGAGTTTGTGTTGCACCCTAATTTCTATCAACCTTTAGACTTCAAAACCTAATCCAACTCATAGATATTTTTATTCTTTTATTGACTAAATAAAAAGACTTCTTATTTGATTAAATAAATAAAATTAATTAATTATTTTCTTATCAAACAAGTCTTTTACTTTTAATATACTACTACCAATAGTATAACTTTAGGAAATATATTTCCTGATCAGAAAAAGATTTGTTTCTTAATTAAACAATAAATTAATAAATTAACTAATTCTTATTTAATTAAAACAATAAAACAAAATAATATATTAGGTTAATATATACACCTTGCCGCCCCACTTATATAAATGGACCATATATTATTTTCTTATTTCATTTAATCCATTGGACTTTAAATAAAAGCCCACATGTGAACCAGACCCATTCTTACTAAAAGAAACAAGCCCACATGTCTCCTTTTAATATATTAATATAATAGTGCGGCCCATTAATTAAATAATAGACATATTATATTCTTGATATATTAAAAACAATTCTAGATGGACCCTTAAATCAGCCCAGTAGAATATATCAAGTGATCCATGCAAATACGTGTGGATTGGGGATCTTGGCGGGCTATCTAAATTTAAGCTTCAATAGACACAACCTAATCACAATCAACAAATGATTCACTTAGGTCCAATCTATTAATTTTAACTCATTCCACTAAATAGCTAAAATTGAACTCTTAAATAAAGATAGAATAAGGAGATGTTTCTCATTCATACCCTATACAATCTTATAGGAGACGGTGTATCCTCGTGAATAATATCAGTAATCGCCAAGAGCTCATAGACCGCCTATAGCTCTCCAAGTTACCATATTTCCTCATATGACCACATTTCGAACTTGGATACTTTGACTTGTCCAGAAGCCATGTTTTCAATAATAATTATTGAAAACTCAACGTTGAGATTTAATATCCAATACCTTAAAACATCCATATGATGATATTATACTCTCATTTAATAAATGGAGCCACGATGTCCATATCTATAAATGAAGTCCTCTATCGATTAACAAATGTATACCACCAAACTATCGAGGATAGACTATGCTATATAATCGTACTCATTGATAGCTCTAATGATAACAGTTGCAACCATAAGTCCATCATTTATCTCAGGATTAAGATAGACTCTCCGATTGTCCTCTTTAATGAAAAGACTTATATCTAGTGATGGTTCTAGATAAAGTATTTCATTGTGATCCAGTTCAATGCACCTAGTGCACTAGATTCTTTTACTCGAAAACCTTTCGATGATTTTAGACTCATCATATTCATTTGATCCCACTCAAATGCTAGTAAAAGATATCTACAACTTTAACAAGATAGAGGTGCCCAACCTTTAACTTAAGTTGTGAACGTTATTCAAGACTAACTAAAGAATTGTGTCTACCTCATACATATCCGGATGTATGAACAATTCTTCATGTCTCATAGTCTTTTGACCTTATGATTATTTACCCTGACAATTATAATAATAAATGCTATAAGTAATTGTAAGAATCAAAATTCACTTTATTAATATGAGAAGATTGTCAATTACAATATTACACTCTTGCCATTGAGCATAATCCTAGCAATCTCCCACTTGCTCTATAGCAAGTGTGTCATATCTCTCATTCCCATGTTCTCTAGATGTCCATCAAAGCTCTTCTGAGGTAGAGCCTTTGTGAAAGGATCCGCTAGATTTTCTGCTGACGCGATTTTGGTGATCGTCACGTCTCCCCTATGAATAATTTCCCTCAAAAGGTGATATTTCCTTTCAATGTGTTTACCTCTCTTATGACTTCTTGGTTCTTTCGAATTAGCCACTGTACCACTGTTGTCACAGTGTATAGTGATCTGCTTATTCGCACTAGAAACCACTTCTAAGTCAATCAAGAATTAGCGGAGCCAAACAGCCTCTTTGGCAGCTTCGCATGCAGCAACATACTCAGCTTCCATGGTGGAATCAGCAATACCAGATTGCTTGATACTCCTCCATATGACTGCTCCTCCTCTAATGGTAAACACAGATCCTGATGTGGATTTTCTAGAGTCAGAATCTGACTGGAAATCAGAATCTGTATACCCAACGAGAATTAAATCCCCTCCAGAGTATACAAGCATATAATCTCTAGTTCTCTTGAGATACTCGAAAATATGCTTGACTGCCGTCCAATGATCAGGACCAGGTTTCGATTGAAACCTGCTAACTATGTCAACAGCAAAACAAATATCTGGTCTAGTACAGAGCATTGCATACATGAGACTTCCAACTACCGAGGCATATGGAACTCTACTCATGAAGTGCTCTTCATGCACATTCTTAGGTGCTTGACCCTTAGAAAGTTTGATTCCATGTCTAAAAGGTAACATACCTTTCTTGGAATCTTGCATGGTGAATCTAGACAAGATTTTATCAATGTATGAAGCTTGGGATAATGCAATCGTTCTATTCTTTCTATCCCTTATTACTTGGATACCAAGAATATAAATTGCTTCTCCTAAGTCCTTCATATCAAATTGTTTTGCTAACCATTCTTTCACTGATGTCAATACACCTACATCGTTTCCAATGAGTAGTATATCATCAACATAAAGAATGAGGAAAACCAACTCGTCGCCTTTGATCCTCTTGTATACACAAGGTTCGTCAGGGTTTTGAATAAATCCAAAACCCTTTACAGCTTGATCGAACCTTATGTTCCAGGATCTGGATGCTTGCTTTAGTCCATATATGGACTTTTGCAACTTGCATACTCTTTCTTCTTTGCCTTTTTCAATGAATCCCTCTGGTTGCATCATGTAGATGCTCTCGTCAAGACTTCCATTAAGGAAAGCTGTCTTGACGTCCATTTGCCAAATCTCTAGGTCTAGAGATGCTGCAATGGATAAGAGTATCCTAATGGATTTAAGCATGGCCACAGGTGAGAAGGTTTCCTCGTAATCGATACCTTCTTTCTGTGTATAACCTTTAGCTACTAGTCTAGCTTTAAAGGTTTCCACCTTACCATCCATACCTTTTTTCCTCTTATATACCCACTTGCACCCAATGGGTTTTATCCCTTTAGGCAAGTCTACAAAGGACCAGACTTTGTTATTGAACATCGATTCAATCTCGGATTGCATTGCCTTTTGCCAATGACGACAATCAACATCCTCCATAGCTTTCTTGTACGTGTAGGGATCATCATCGTCCGGGAGATTCTCAACAGATTCTCCTAGACCGATATATCTTTCGGGTTGTGTTCTAACCCTCCCACTACGACGAGGAATGGTAGGTTGTTGATCTTGTGTTGGAGTGGAACTTACAATTGGGCTGGGTTGTGAAACCTCTTGTGGAATTGTATCTCCTGACATCTCATTCAGGACAATTCTACTTTTGGGCACAAAATTATTCATATAGTCCTTTTCTAGAAATGATGCATTTGTTGAAACAAATACTTTTAGATCAGAAGGACTATAGAAATAATATCCTTTAGTTCCTTTTGGATACCCCACAAATATACATGTTTCCGAACGGGACTCCATCTTTTCTGTCTTTCCTTTCAACACATGTGCAGGACAACCAAATATCCTCATGTGTTGTAAACTAGGCTTTCGCCCAGTCCACAATTCATGTGGGGTTTTAGGGACAGATTTAGATGGTACATCGTTTAGAATATATATTGCTCTTTGTAGAGCATATCCCAAAAAAGAAATAGGAAGTGTTGAATAACTCAACATTGATCTAACCATCTCTAAAAGAGTCCTATTTCTCCTTTCTGCTACCCCATTTTGTTGAGGTGTACCTGGTGCAGAAAGCTGAGAAACTATCCCATTATCAATAAGATATTGCTGAAACTCTCCAGATAGATATTCTCTACCACGATCAGATCTCAAGATTTTTATATGTTTCTCAAGCTGATTTTCTACTTCAGCTTTGAATGCTTTGAACATATCAAATGCATCCAACTTATGTCTCATGAGATACACGTAACCAAATCTTGAGTAATCATCTGTAAAGGTGATAAAGTACTCATATCCACCTCTAGCTTGAATGCTCATAGGACCACATACATCAGTGTGTACTAGTCCTAAACATTCAGTGGCTCTTGCACCTTTGGTATTGAACGGCCTTTTGGTCATTTTACCTTCCAAACAAGATTCACAAGTTGGTAGATCATCAACCTTTAAGTCACTTAAAGGTCCGTCACATACCAATCTTTTAATCCTATTAAGGTTAATGTGACCTAGGCGTAAATGCCAAAGATAGGTTTCATCTTTTGATAATTTTACTCTTTTATGATTAGGTTCCGTTATTTCTGTGTCTAACGAGTGAGAGATATTTCTATGCAAAAAGAATAAACCGTTTTCCACTGTACCTTTGCAAACAACTTTGTCATTCTTACTAATAATAAAAGTTTTATTAAAAGTAATCGAATATCCAAACTTATTTAAACAAGAAACTGAAATTAAATTCCTCTTAAATTGAGGTACATAATAAACGTCTATTAAATCTAAATGCCTACTAGAATCTAAAATAACTCTAATATCTCCCACTGCACTTGCAGACACTAACGTTCCATTGCCCAAGCGCAAATTGACTTCATCTTCATTCAACCTTCTCTTTTCCTGAAACCCCTGCAAGGAATAACAAACATGATTAGTGGCTCTAGAGTCTATGATCCAAGAATCAGTAGAATCTGCCAGAAAACATGTTTCTAGATAATTAACATTACCTTCTTCCTTCTTTTTCTGGGACTTTGGGCAATCTCTTTTCCAATGTCCCTTTTCACCACAAAGGAAGCATTTCCCTTTGATCTTGGTTACTTTCTTGGTTTCCTTCTTGGTAGGCCCAAGTTGCTTTTTCTTCTGTTGTTTCTTGACCTTCTTACGGGTCTTAACAGTAGCAACTTTACCAACCAAATGAATCTCTTGACCTTTGTTTTTCACAAGGATCTTTTCAGCGCTTTGAACATCTTGCATCAGGCCCTACAAGGTGTATTCCTTTTTGTTCAAGGTGTAGTCCAACTTGAACTAATCAAAGGAATCTGACAGTTAGTTAACTACCATATCAATTTTGGTCTCACCATCAATCTCAGCACCATTTAGTTCAGCAATATTGAGATGTGCTATGACTTTCATCATGTGATCTTTCACAGATTGTCCAGGATTCATCCTAAGATTCATAAAAGCAGTCACTGCCTCTCTCTTAGTCGTCCTAGACCTTATAGCAAACATTTCCTCTAGAGACATCATTATATCAGCAGCGGACTCCATTCCTTCATGTTGCTGTTGCAACACGTTGGAGATAGTGGCCATAATGTAACATTTTGCCATATCATCAGAAGTCTTCCACTGCTCATACTCATCTCTTTGCATCACATTAGATTCATTATTAGGAAGGGGTGGTTTAGGAGTGGTCAGAACAAACTTATGTTTTTCACTTTGCAGCAACAACCCAATTTTCCTTTTCCATGTTACGTAGTTATCTCCAGTTAAGGTGTTATCTTTCAGGATGTTCATAAGTGATGGGGTCATGATTTCTGATTAAAACAAAAACATATATAAGTAAATAATCATGATAATAGCACTTTTAAAAATTTATCTTGAATTAAAATAAATAATTCAATCTTAAAAATTCAACGGTGATCCAACACCCATAAATATTACGCCTCCTTTGGGAGTTCGCACTATTTACTAGTTAGACTAGGTCTCACCTAATTGTTAACATAACAACCAGCGTTTTTAATTTTAGCCTTGTAATTTTTATTAACAAGAACTCTTGGGAGGATATTAATAAAATTACATTGAGTGTGTTACCAAGATATCGACCCTCAATTTTCTCTCACGAAAATCCCTCCTTGGGGAGTAGATTTCGTTTAAGTCAATTGACTAGTCTATCCTTGTAAGGAAGTATATTGTTAAATTCCATTTATGGACGCCCCTTGGGGGGATTACCAAAAATAATAAAACTCAACTAATCTTGGAGGCCATAGGCGTTCTTGCACACCTTCTCCCACTCAATTATTTAAGGCGTGTGATTAAATCCCAAAGAATGATTTTTACCAAGTTATCTAGATGCCAATTAGATACCTAAATCATTCAATGCATGTTCATACCAAAAGAGATATATGAGTGGCACTCCTATTCTAAAATGTCATGTTATCATACAACAACAAATATTGTAATATTTAAGCAAAAATTAAATAGCAACAAGTTTGGCCCATCCTAGAAAAGCAAGTAAATTACAATTGTTAGAAATACAAGATCTTCAGGTGGCCATCAACCATATTCTCATCCCTCGGCCTCCTCCCATGGACGTGCACAGCCCACAACCCCACAAAGGGGCTGCCTTGCGCAGCCCATAAGGCCACACAAGGCTGCCGTGCGCAGCCCACCAAGGATTGGGCTTGCCATGCGCAGCCCAATCCAGTCCTAGGGTGCGCACGGTGCTCGTTCTCTATTCCGATTGCTTCGTTTTTCTTCGTGTCTTCGAATTTTCAATACCTGAATACATTACATCATATTACGAATAAATTACTGCGGCAAAATTTTTTTATTTTTATTTTACTGCAGTAAGATTTACAAAAAAACTACTGCACTTGATTACAAAAAAAAAATACTGCACTTATTTTACATACAAAACAAAAAAAAAACCCTAGCAACTACCAAGAAGGAATTATGGCGATAATAGACCACCCTTCTTGTTACAAATCCGAAACAAAA
The DNA here is from genome assembly GCA_033220585.1 of Dipteronia sinensis. NCBI lineage: Eukaryota > Viridiplantae > Streptophyta > Magnoliopsida > Sapindales > Sapindaceae > Dipteronia > Dipteronia sinensis. The sequence goes on along the minus strand of CM065643.1, from coordinate 8,718,245 downwards.
ATTACATTGAAATTCTAGGACCAAAATCGAGCAATAACAATTCACTTTATAAAACATATATAAATCCATACATTCAACATGTAATTATATATGCGAATACCTAGAGTGCCATCTCTTTCTAAAACATGTATAATCACAATAAAAAATAAATAGATTCACGTATATATACGTTAATTAATTAAAAGGTACAACCAAGGCTTTGATACCAATTGTAGGGAAAAATCGATATAAAACGCAGCGGAAGAAACGAAAAATAGATTTCGTATGGTTTTAAAATTTTTCTCAAAGTTGAACCTTAACCTTTTAATTAATTAAACTCAAATATATACGGTTAGAGTTAAATACCTCTTGACGCGTGATCCGATTGACTTACATCGATTGGTAATCCGTAAAATCTTTTCCGATGCCCGTGAACAGTGATTGTGAACAGTACCCGTGTGAACCGTGATCGTGAACAGTACCACCCCCCCCCCCCCCCCCCCCCCCCCCCCCCGTGAACAGTGATTGTGAACAGTACCGCGAGATCTTCCAATCCGAACACGTACGTGAATCACCTAGGAGCGTGGTCTCCCTTTTTCTTTGAATTGCAAACCTGAGAATGGATGAACAAAGTTTTCTTTTCTTTTGTTTGTCACAAAACAATTAAAAGAAGACAAAAATTATTCCGGTCACTTTTGAGTTCTCAATCTAATGATCGAAACTCGCGTGAACCTAATTCGATGTTGTACACACAAGCTTATTGATGAACAAGCAATCAGTGTACTATCAAAGAATAATCTCTTCTCTCTTTTATGTTTAGTAGAATAAAAATTATCATTTTCTATGAATTGAGAAAAAGAAGAAAAATTGAATCATTCAATCAACTATAGTGGCCGAATTCTATATGTGGAATTATATAGGTGGCCGAAATTTTGCTTCCTCTTCTATTTAGGATTGCCGAAATCTTCCTCTAAATGGACTAGGGTTGCCGCAAATCACATACCAAAAAGAGTTTGTGTTGCACCCTAATTTCCATCAACCTTTAGACTTCAAAACCTAATCCAACTCATAGATATTTTTATTCTTTTATTGACTAAATAAAAAGACTTCTTATTTGATTAAATAAATAAAATTAATTAATTATTTTTTTATCAAACAAGTCTTTTACTTTTAATATACTACTACCAATAGTATAACTTTAGGAAATATATTTCCTGATCAGAAAAAGATTTGTTTCTTAATTAAACAATAAATTAATAAATTAACTAATTCTTATTTAATTAAAACAATGAAACAAAATAATATATTAGGTTAATATATACACCTTGCCGCCCCACTTATATAAATGGGCCATATATTATTTTCTTATTTCATTTAATCCATTGGACTTTAAATAAAAGCCCACATGTGAACCAGACCCATTCTTACTAAAAGAAACAAGCCCACATGTCTCCTTTTAATATATTAATTTAATAGTGCAGCCCATTAATTAAATAATAGACATATTATATTCTTGATATATTAAAAACAATTCTAGATGGACCCTTAAATCGGCCCGGTAGAATATATCAAGTGATCCATGCAAATACGTGTGGATTGGGGATCTTGGCGGGCTATCTAAATTTAAGCTTCAATAGATAACCTAATCACAATCAACAAATGAATCACTTAGGTCCAATCTATTAATTTTAACTCATTCCACTAAATAGCTAAAATTGAACTCTTAAATAAAGATAGAATAAGGAGATGTTTCTCATTCATACCCTAGACAATCTTATAGGAGATGGTGTATCCTCGTGAATAATATCAGTAATCGCCAAGAGCTCATAGACCGCCTATAGCTCTCCAAGTTACCATATTTCCTCATATGACCACATTTCGAACTTGGATACTTTGACTTGTCCAGAAGCCATGTTTTCAATAATCATTATTGAAAACTCAACGTTGAGATTTAATATCAAATACCTCAAAACATCCATATGATGATATTATACTCTCATTTAATAAATGGAGCCACGATGTCCAAATCTATAAATGAAGTCCTCTATCGATTAACAAATGTATACCACCAAACTATCGAGGATAGACTATGCTATATAATCGTACTCATTGATAGCTCTAATGATAACACTTGCAACCATAAGTCCATCATTTATCTCAGGATTAAGATAGACTCTCTGATTGTCCTCTTTAATGAAAAGACTTATATCTAGTGACGGTTCTAGATAAAGTATTTCATTGTGATCTAGTTCAATGCACCTAGTGCACTAGATTCATTTACTCGAAAACCTTTCGATGATTTTAGACTCATCATATTCATTTGATCCCACTCAAATGCTAGTAAAAGAATTCTACAACTTTAACAAGATAGAGGTGCCCAATCTTTAACTTAAGTTGTGAACGTTATTCAAGACTAACTAAAGAATTGTGTCTACCTCATACATATCCGGATGTATGAACAATTCTTCATGTCTCATAGTCTTTTGACCTTATGATTATTTACCCTGACAATTATAATAATAAATGCTATAAGTAATTGTAAGAATCAGAATTCACTTTATTAATATGAGAAGATTGTCAATTACAATATTACACTCTTGCCATTGAGCATAATCCTAACAGGTATGGCGAGGATCAGCAAGAAGGAGGAGGGCCTGCGGAGGGGAGCCAAGAGAGTCCCAAAGCTTGAAACAGTTCATCATGACTTGTCTTTGATTGCCCAGAGAAGGGGGTGGGCACCCCGTTTTTCCCTTATTAGCTTTTTTTTTCTTTTTTTTTTGTAGCCCGAGTTCGGGGGTTGGGCTCCCCATTTGGTGGATGTAGCCTTATCTGGGGATAGGCTCCCCTTTTCCTTAAATTGAAATCGAATAGCTTTTTGAGAACTTTTATTTTATTTCTGGTCTTGAATGGGATCCAGTGTAGCATCTGTAGCAACAATTAAGATTCGTGTAGGGAATTATGATGATTTTGATCCTGCACATGAAAGCAAACATTATATATATATATATATATATATATATATATATATTTTATATGGGGTGATAACCCAACCAAGACATCAGGAGGGCTACTTAGCCATTTCCTAGTCTTTGAGATCTGGAGGGCAACTATGCTCTTACACTCAGATCCTTCTTGGGTGGTAGCCTGACCAAGGCATCAGGAGGGCTATCGAGCTATTTCCTGGTCTCTAGATCTGGAGGGCAACTATGCTCTTACACTCAGATCCTTCTTGGGGGTGGTAGCCCGACCAAGGCATTAGGAGGGCTATCGAGCTATTTCCTGGTCTCGAGATCTAGAGGGCAACTATGCTCTTACACTTAGATCTTTCTTGGGGGTGGTGGCCCGACCAAGGCATCAGGAGGGCTATCGAGCTATTCCCTGGTCTCGAGATCTGGAGGGCAACTATGCTCTTACACTCATATCCTTCTTGAGGTGGTAGCCCGACCAAGGCATTAGGAGGGCTTTCGAGCTATTTCCTGGTCTCGAGATCTGGAGGGCAACTATGCTCTTACACTCAGATCCTTCTTAGGGGTGGTATCCCGACCAAAGCATCAGAAGGGCTATAGAGCTATTTCCTGGTCTCGAGATCTGGAGGGCAACTATGCTCTTACACTCAGATCCTTCTTGGGGGTGATAGCCCGACCAAGGCATCAGAAGGGCTATCGAGCTATTTCCTGGTCTCGAGAGGTTGATGTCGAATTCCCATACAAGGGTATAGTCACTAATGTTGAACATAGCTGGAGACAAAGATGGAAGAGAAAAGGAAAATGACTTTATTGATGATCGAGATGTAGTACATCTTTATTAGGGTCTGTAATGAAAACTAAGTGGGGTTAGTCTGCTTGAGAACTCCTTTCAAGGGTAGAATTTCCTCAAATGATCTGCATTCCAAGTGTGGTCGATGGATCGTCCGTCCATGTCTTTGAGTTTATAAGCTCCACTGCGAACAACTAGCTTTATCAAATATGGCCCTTCCCAATTTGGACATAAGACTCCATCCGACCTTTTCTGAGTGTTCAGGGTCACTTTCATAAGTACCAGATCCCCTTCCTTGAATTTTTAGGCTCTAACCTTTTGGTTGAAGTATCTAGCGATCTTGCTCTGGTAGTTCGCTACTTTCTTTGCTGCCCGGTCTTGTTTTTCTTCTAAGAGGTCTAGATTAGCCCAGAGCTTAACTTCATTACTTTCGGGCTCAAAGTGCTGTACCCTGAACGAGGTTAATTTATGCTCGATGGGGAAGACTGCTTCAACCCCGAAAGCTAGGGAGTAAGGTGTCTCCCCGGTAGCTGTTCTTTTTGTAGTCCGGTATGCCCAGAGGACTTCTGGTAGCTCTTCGGCCCATTTACCTTTCTTCTGCTGAAGCTTCTTTTTCAGAAGTTTCTTGATAGTCTTGTTGGTGGATTCTACCAGCCGGTTAGTCTGGGGATGTGCCACTGAAGCGAGCCTGAGGTCGATCCCCAATCCCTTGCAGAAGTCTTTGAATCGGGTGTTGTCGAATTGCTTTCCTAGGTCGGCTATAATGATGAGAGGGGTCCCGAATCTGCATACCACTTTAGTCTTGATGAACTTGGTTGTATTCTTTTCTGATATTCGAGAAAGAGGTCTTGCCTCGACCCATCCTGTGAAGTAGTCGATAGCCACGATAACATGTTTCATCTGTCCTAGAGCTGTAGGAAGTGGCCCAATTAGGTCGATTCCCCACATGGCAAAGGGGAAAGGTGAACTGAGGGACGACAGTCGCTCGGGTGGCTGGTGGTTGAAGTTTGAAGTTCTTTGACAAGGTTCGCAAGATTGTACAAAACTCTTTGCATCTTGATGGATGGTCGGCCAATAGTACCCCATACGAAGCACCTGATAGGCTAAAGCTTCCCCACCTATGTGGTTCCCACTGTCCCCAGAGTGGACCTCTCTCAATGCCCACTTAGCATCATTGGGATGCAAGCACCTAAGTAAGGGGAGGGATCTGCCCCTCCTGTAGAGATATCCGTCCACCATACAGTATCAAACTGAGAGTCTCTTAATTCTTCAGGCTTGGTTGGGCCCTTCGGGAAGCTCTCCTTCAAGGAGGTAGGCGACAATTGGGTCCATCCAGCAAGGCAGGAGATCCAGGGAACAAATTTCTCCATTTGCGGCTATGCTTGGCTGGGTGATTACTTGGAGGGGAATTCCCCTTGGTAGGGACTGGCCTCTGTTCGCCGCTATTTTAGCCAGAACATCTGCGCGATGGTTTTGGTGTCGAGGCACCTGATCGATCTTGAGTCCCTTAAATTTGCTTTTTAGCAACCGAGCTAGATTTAGGTAGGCAGCCATATTATCGCCCTTTGCCTGGTAGACCCCAGTCACCTGGTTTACAACAAGCAATGAATCGCTCTTGATCTGCAGGTAGTCGGCCTTTAGTTCAATGGCTACCTTCATCCCGGCTAGAAGGGCTTCATATTCTGCTTCGTTGTTGGTGGCTTTAAAATCGAATCTGAAACAGTGACAGAATTTAGTCCCCTCCGGATCTATTAAAACTATGCCAGCTCCTCCCCCGGCTCGCCCGGATGCTCCATCTGAAAAGAGGATCCATGGCTTGTAGCCTTTCGGCCAATTTTCGACCTCGGATATCTTCTCAGGGACCTCGTTTGATACTGAGGGATCATCTGGATCCGGGATCGCTGAGAATTCTGCCACGAAGTCGGCCAAAGCCTATGCCTTATTCGTAGTCCGGGGCTTATACTTTAGGTCGAACTGAGTGAGCTCTAATGCCCATAAGACTAGCCTTCCTGACACGTTTGGTATTTGCAAGATTTGGCGGAAGGGTTGGTCTGTCACCACTGCTATTGTGTGAGCTTGAAAATAAGGATGGAGTTTCCTCGCTGAGATCACCAGAGCATAAGCGAGCTTCTCCAGGAGAATGTAATTCCTTTCTGATTTGGTCAAAGCATGACTCACATAGTATATGGGTCTTTGAAAACCGTCGCTACAATCCTTAGCCAAAGCCCTGCTTACTGCAGTTTCTGATACGGCCAGGTAGATCTACAACTCATCTCCGAGAACCGGCTTGACTAACAATTGGGGGCTTGTTAGGTACTCTTTCAAAGCTTGAAACGCCTGTTCGCTCTCTTGGCTCCATTTCATGTTCTTCCCTTGTTTGATGGCCTTGAAGAAAGGGAGACATTTATCGGTAGAGCGAGAGATAAACCTGTTGAGTGCCGCCACCCGTCCAGTCAGAATCTGTACTTGCTTGAGCGAGGTCGGGGATTCTAGGTCCAAGATAGCTTTGATTTTTTCTGGGTTGGCTTCTATACCTCTCTCATGAACCGTGAAGCCCAGAAACTTCCCTGCCATTACCCCAAAAGCACATTTGGAGGGGTTCAAACGCATCTAGTTTTCCCTCAGTATGAGGAAGGTTTTGCGAAGGTCTTCCTGATGTCCCTTTGTGGTTGGGGATTTCGTGATCATGTCGTCGATATACATTTCCATCGTCCTTCCTATCTCGGGCTTGAACAGTTTGTTAACCAGCCGCTGGTATGTGGCCCCCGCATTCTTCAAACCAAATGGCATCACCTTGTAGTAGTATAAGCCCTGCCCAGTAATGAAACTGGTCTTATCTTGGTTAGCCGGGTGCATTTTAATTTGGTTGTATCCTGAGAATGCGTCCATAAAACTCAAATGTTTATTTTCAGATGTGGAGTCAACCAGCTGGTCGATCTTTGGTAATGGAAAACTGTCTTTCGGACAAGCCCGGTTAAGGTCGGTGTAATCGACACACATATGCCATTTCCCATTCGCCTTCTTGACCATGACCACGTTAGCAATCCATTCGGGGTAACATACTTCTCTAACGAACCCTGCTTTGATCAATTTATCTACCTCTTCCTGCACCGCCGCGTTCCTATCAGCGTTAAAGTGACGCCTCTTCTGCTTGACGGGCTTGACTGTTGGATCTACTGCTAGTCGGTGGGTGGCCAACAATGCCGGGATTCCAGGCATTTCATCATGGTTCCAGGTGAAGATGTCGCTGAATTCCCTGAGAAGGTCAATCAGTCCTCTTTTTACTTCTAGATCAAGGGTGGCTCCGACCTTGACGACCTTTGAGGGATCGTCATTCTTGATAGGTATCTCTTCTAGTTTATCTACGGGTTGCCCGCTGGGCCATTCCTTACTCCGTTCTTCCTCATAGGGCATGATAAGTTCGCTTTCCGGATGCCCAGGATGCTCCACGGGCTCCTTCTCTTTCTGGATTATCTGGGACGTAATCATGTCTTACTGGACTAATGTCACATGTACACATTATTTCGCTAGGGCTGTAGGATTGGCAGATACTACGTAGCATTTCCTGGCTGCCTGCTGGTCTCCGCGTACCTCTCCTACTTTGGTTCCTACCGGGAATTTCAAGACGTTGTGGTATATGGACAAGACTCTCTTCAAGGAGGACAGGAAAGGTCTCCCTAGGATGGCGTTGTAGGCCGATGGGGTGTCCACCACAACAAAGTCGGTCATAACATTCTGTTGGAGCGGGGTGATCCCGATGATTACTGGGAGGATCATTGACCCCACTGGTATGATCGAGTCCCCAGTGAAACCGTAAAGCGGAGTGGTACAACTGTTGTAACAACGTTGCTTCAGGTTCAATTTTTCCAGGGTATCCTTGAAGAGGATATCTACACTGCTACCTATATCCACGAGCACGCGATGGACCAGACAGTTGGCGATCTGTATCATGATTACCATATGATCATCATGAGGTTGCACAGTGTTGAAGACATCTGCTTCAGTGAATACGATCTGTGCTGATTGAGAGGGCTCTGTCGGGCTCTAGCTGACTTCGAAGATCCCTCGGCTTTCTCCGATGTGGGGAACCTATCGTACGTGGTTTTTCTAGGAATTATTGGAAACTCCAGCCAGTGTAGGACCTCAGCTGATAGTGTGTATCACCTGGATCTGTTGCATTAAGTCAGCCTGCTCTCATTTCCTCTTTTCTGCTTCCTCACGGATTTCAGCTTGTACCTCCCATCCAGTCCTGATATTATCTCTGACCTGTTGTAAGAACTCAATCAGGCATCCTCCCCTTATCAGGGCCTCAATCTGGTTGCGTAAATTATAGCACTCTGAGGTGTTGTGGCCCACGTCTTCGTGGAAGTCACAGTACTTGTACCGGTTTCTCCTGTCAGTTGGGGCCTTCATGGGAGCGGGCTTTTGGAGCAACCCTTTATCTCGTATGGCAAGGTAGATTGTTTCCCTGGAAGCATTCAAAGGGGTGTAGTAGTCATACCCTTTTTCCCCTTGCATTACTGGAGCCACGGTCTTGGGAGGCGGCGAAGCCCGGGGAGGGGTTCGTTTTGCTGGATATCTTTCTGGCCTATGCAGAGGAGCAGGTAGGCGATAGGTCGACCTGTTGGGAGGTTTATTCTGAGTTTTCTACACTGGCTCAAATTTGGGGACTTCTTTCTTCAGACGCTTTGCCATTCTCATGTCGTCGTGTTCCATCTTGACCTTAAGTTGTTCGTCGATCTCGACCTGCTCAAGAGCCTGGTCGTAGGCCTTCTGGTAAGTCTCGGGAGGTCTCTTGGCGAAGGAACGGAAAAGCTTTCCTGCCCATAGGTTTCGCCTGAAGTTGGCAAGAGTTTCTTTTTCAGTGAAAACTCTCATTTGTATGACCTCCTTGTGAAATCGTTCCACGTACGATCGAAGAGTTTCACTCCGTTCGTGGATCACATATTGGAGGTGTATGGGATCTTTCGGGCGAGGTTTGACTCCTTGGAATTGTGAGCAAAAATCGGTTGATAATTTCGTGAAAGAATCCACGCTACCAACGGGCAGTTTCCTGAACCAGGTTTTCGCGTAGTCGATCAAGGTCGTTGGAAACATTCTGCACATAGCTGCTCTGGTAGTTTTCTGGACCTCCATATGTTGAACAAAGCTCTCTAGGTGGCTTAGAAGATCTTCCGTTCCAGAGAACTTATCTGCTGGTATTTTGAATTTTGGGGGGAGCTCTGCTTCCCGGATCCTCCTAGTGAAGGGAGCGTTCATCTCGCTCAGGGGATTCTTTTTGTCCTCCTTATTCTTTCCCTTCCTTATCTACTGGACTTCTTTTTGTAGCTTTGCCAGCTGATCCCTCAGTCGCTTGTTCCCAGGTCTCTTCGAGTTAACCTCAGATTCCTCACTGTCGAATATTTCTGATGAACTGGCAATTTCCATCCGGTCCTCCTCCTGGACATGATCCACTCGGGGAGTTTTTCTACTTTCCTCCTCTAGGGCCCGTGTAGTTCTCCTAGATGTAGTTGGGTGAGATAGCCCTCGTGGCTTCCGGGTAAAAGCATCCACGGCAGACTTAACTAGCCTGGGTTGATATTGTGAAAGTCTTTTCGGAACTGGGGGCATGGGTCCCAGCCTATCCCAGATCGAACATTGGGGCCCTGATCTATCTCGAGCCGGCTCTAGAAAAGGAGGTCCAAGGCGATCGAAAGCAGGTGGCCTAGCTCCGAGCCTGCTCGGCTCTCCCTGATCATTCAGGTTGGTTGGCTGGATCGTGATGCCTTCAGCTAGGAGGCGGACGCGGATGGATTCTACGAAGGCCGCCGCTTGTTGGTTGAGCGCTGCCTGGCTCACTATAGGGTGGCCAGTAGCCCGTGTATTGGTTGTCTGGATCGGAGCTGGGCTACTATATCCAGACTTTCTCCCCTTTCTTGGGGCTTTTCGTGTTAGCCTCGCCGGAGGTTGCTCCGGGACTCTATGTTGGCTTTGGGAGGAGCGGAGACTCATAGTTCCTGTAAAACAACAAAAATGTAAGTGCAAATAATTGGGTGTAGGGTCTTTCCCACAGACGGCGCCAGAAAGTGTTAACGGAAATTTTGCTCGGGATGAGAAATCTCAGTTAACGCCCTCGAAACCACTACCACGTAGGTTGTGGCCAAGATTTATTGTATGTGTAGCAATGATTTATAAAATGACAGGGAATGATGATACCATTCATCCAAAAGAAAGCAACAATATTTTTATTGAACGTGCATCGTATACAAATACAGAAATTCTTTCATCTTTGCTCTCAACTCTCTCTAGGGAATGGTCGATTGTTTGTCGTATGCCTGTCGAATAGTAGTCTCCTTTTTTTCATTTCCTTTCTTTTCTATTTATACATAGTTTGTAGGTCAAACAGACTGATTCTCCCCTTGATTTTCTCAGTCTCTCCCCACCTTATCGGGCGAGATTTCTCGCTTTAATGTCTTTGACTTTGAGTTAACGTCCAAATTGAAAGTATCGTGGTGGAGATCAGTTTGTTTCCTTTTTGGATTCTATTACTTGTTCTGCATTTAGGTAACGTTTCCAGATATGATTCAGTCTATCCCTCGTATCCTTTCAGCATGATCCTTTATAGAGGTCGTTGAATATGGCATGGTGTGGTGTATCAACCAATGAGGTTGATTAGTGTTCTGACCTTGATATCTGAGGAGTTTCATCAAGCTTGGAGCCAGATCTGGCTTCCCTCGACCTTTTCGAAGCTAGGTGTGGCTTACCCTGATCTTTTCGAAACTAGATGTGGCTTTGGCTGACCTTTTGAAGCTAGGTGTGGCTTCCTCTGACCTTTCGAAGCTAGGTGTGGCTTCGACTGACCTTTTTAAGCTAGGTGTGGATTCGATTGACCTTTTGAAGCTAGGCGCGGCCTTCTAGGGACATTCTTCTGTGTCAATCGAGGTTCAGGCGAGTCTCTAGAGCATTTGCGAGGTGACCTCGACTTCGGGGAGTTTCTAGTTTTGGTGATGCGGGCTAGATCTGATCGTTCGGGGCTCTATCTCGGATGTTTCCAGAGCCCGTCCTTGTTCCTGGGGTGGTACCGTAGTTCGACTCTGGATAGAGAGGTCTCCTGGTGGAAACTCTCGGGTATGGAACCATGTCTGGGAGGTGGAAAATATTCCTTTGGTCCTTAGCCAATTTTGGCTATTAACAGATTATTTCACAAGATGGGTCAAGGCCAGGCCTCTTTCTCGAATATCAGAAAAGAATACGACCAAGTTCATCAAAACTAACGTGGTCTGTAGATTCGGGACCCCTCTCATCATTGTGGCCGACATGGGCAAGCAGTTTGACAATGCCCCATTAAAAAACTTCTGCAAAGGATTGGGAATCGACCTCAGGCTCGCCTAAGTAGCCCATCCTCTGACCAACGGGCTGGTGGAATCCACCAACAAGACTATCAAGAAACTTCTGAAGAAGAAACAACAGTAGAAAAAAAGACAAATGGGCCGAAGAGCTGCTCGAGGTCCTCTAGGCATATCGAACTACAAAGAGGACAGCTACCGGGGATACACCTTACTCCCTGGCTTACGGAGTTGAAGCGGTCCTCCCATCGAGCATAAATTGACATCATTCAGGGTGCAACATTTTGAACCCGAAAGCAACGAAGTCAAGCTCTGAGCTAACCTAGACCTCCTAGAGGAGAAACAAGACCGGGTAGCTGAGAAAGTAACGATCTACCAGAGCAAGATCGCTAGGTATCTCAACCGAAAGGTCAAAGCCTGGAATTTCAAAGAAGGGGATCTGGTGCTAAGGAAAGTGACCTCGAATACTCGAAAAAGGTCAGATGGAGTCCTAGGCCTCAATTGGGAAGGGCCATACTTGATAAAGGTAGTTGCTCGCAATGGAGCCTACAAACTCGAAGACATGAATGGACAACCCATCAACCACACCTGGAACGCAGATCATATGAGGAAATTCTACCCCTAAGTGGAGAGCTGTCAAGCAGATTACCCGCATTTAGGTTTCAATAAAATCCCTAATAACGATGTACTACATCTCGATCATCAATAAAGTCTGCGTTTTTTCTTTATCTCCGATTATGTTCAACCTTAGTATCTACATATTCGACTGGAAAATTCGACATCATCACCTCAATACCAGAGGTGAGCCGGGGAAACCCCATCGTTGCCTCTGATGCCTTGGCCGGGCACCACCCCCCGCCAAGAAGGGTCCAAGCGTAAGAGCATAGTTACCGGCAGGACCTCGAGACCAGGGACTAGCCGGGAAAGCCCCCTCGTTACCCCTGATGCCTTGGTCAGGCTATCACCCCTAAGAAGGGTCTGAGTGTAAGAGCATAGTTGCCATCCAGACCTCGAGACCAGGAAATAGCTAAACAGCCCTCATGATGCCTTGGTTAGGCTACCACCCCCAAGAAGAGTCTGAGTATAAGAGCATAGTTTCCATCTAGACCTCGAGACCAGGAAATAGCTAGACAACCCTCCTGATGCCTTGGTCGGGCTACCACCCCCCAGAAGGGTCTGAGTATAAAAGCATAGTTACCATCCAGACCTCGAAACCAGGAAATAACTGGATAGCCTTCCTAACTCTTTGATCGAGCTACCTCTCCCGAAACGGATTTAAACACAAATATTTGTGTCGTTTGCAGGATTAAGGTTACCATAATAAGAGTTTCCTATGAAGCCTAATCAAAGTATGAACAAAGAGATAGGGTCGATTCACGGTCGGGATCAGAGGTCATCTTCGTCTTCTCATGATCACAGCGAAGCTCTGCCAGCTCGGTCTCCATCTTTCCTTGGCTGGAGGTCATCTCTTCCACTAATGTTTGAGCCCGCTTGAGTAAACCCATGGCTCTCTCAGCTTCAGCTTCAGCTTTGGCAGCCCGATCACGAAGGATGGCTACCTGGTGGCCTATAGCCGTGTTCAACTTGATGGCCTATAGCAGCGTTAAACTTGAAGGCCTATAAGATACAAAGCCAAGGTTAGAAACCGATTAAGTCGGCAGTCTCAGAAGTAGAACAGAGAAAGAACAATTACCTCAGCTAAGACAGCAGACCCCTTTAGGTGAGCAAGACATCAACAGGCATCGAGGCCATCCCAGAGAGCCCACCACCTGGGTAGGATGCGATGAATTGTTCCATGATCTCGTCCTACCCCGTCGAGCTGGATTGAGGGCGAGAGCCGCTAGGAAGAGTCCCTGCGACACCCGTTTCAAAGTTTTCCGGAGCTTGGGGGATCGGAATCGCAGCGGCATCAGATATATGGGCAGGTGGGGCAACAGTAGCAGCAGAAGGAGCAGAAGAAGCATGAGCAGTAACCCCAGCTACCCGAGAAACAGGAGCCCTCTGTTTATCTCTTTGGAAGCCCATGATACAAAGGTAGCCATCTTGGATTTCACCTGGGAAGGCGATGGAGTGGAAGCAGGCATAATCCCGGTCGAAACAATCAGCCTCTCCTTCTTCAAGGTAGCAGGGGAAGCCCCCCGCGCTTGTCTGATGGATGGGGGAGGAGTGCGAGCTTGCTGGAGCTGCTGAGCTTCACGAGAAGCTGGCTTAACAACAAAAACTATAAGTAAACAAAACAAAGGGGAACATCAGAATTGAGCTGGTCAATAAGACAAAGCAAGACGATTCAGTGTTACTTATGAGGAATAGTATCGGAGATCCGCAGGTATTGATTCACCCTGTAGGGAAACCAAGGCTTCTGCGGTTGGGTACTTCAGGTTCAAGTAGTTCCTCGCCATAATAGCCTTCAAAACAGCTTCGGACTCAGATGACAGGGAATCCCGGTCCTACGATGGTTTGTCGCTGAAAACTGTGGGACCTCGAACTTATGGCCCCCAATAAAAATCGGGCTCCCCCAGTCGCCCCCTGCCAAGATCCACACTTCTTTCCAGGCGGGATCTTTCTTCGAAGCCCCAGGAATGATAAAGTTAAGCTTGTTCTTGGCTTTTGCATAGAACTGACCCCGGAGAGCCCCGGAAAGGCTCCCGATTTGAAAAAGGTAGGCAGCTCCTCTACTCCGAGCTCCCTCGTCACATTGGTCACCTGGCATTGTTCCCTCTACAGCATGAGGAAGCTAATCAAATGCCTCCAGAAGCCAGGCGTCAACTGGAGAGGGGCGAGCTGGATGGCGTTGAGAGCTCGTCGAATGGTAGGATGAAGAGGAAGCCTGGCCGTATTCTCAAGAGCCGCTACATGAATCGGAAGCTCGCTGTTAGAGGGATTGAAAAACTTATAGCCTTTGGGAGGAACCGAGATAGAAACACTATCAGGAATGCCATACTTAGACCTCAAACGATCAATCGAGTTCGGATCAACAGTAGAGTCAAGGACAACCCTGAAGTCATAGGGAAGAAGCCTCTCCAGAGGGGGACCAGTAGCCAGGACTCGACATTCCCCCGCGGTGTCGCCACCGATTTCTCTATTAGAATCTTCATCGACTAACTCCAGAGGATGGTCGGGATGATTAGAAAACCCGGTCCCAATGGACACGTTCCTGTTCGAACCCCGACGTTACAGATTTGGTGGAGAATCATCACTATCTAGGCTATTTCGTGCCCGCTTTCCGTGGGCAAGGCTGATGACCTCCTCACCATCGACAATGGAGTCAATAGAGTCATGACTGGCTTTAGACATAACGGAATGAAGTTTGGGAAGATGAAGAACAAGAAAAGAGATATGCTCAAAAGAAGGTTTTTTTTCTTAAGAAAATTTGAAATTTGAAAGGTACGGGAAGGGCGTTGGAGTAACCAAGTATAAATAGGCAATAGAACAGCAGCATGGGCCATCGAAATCTTCGATTAAGATCGCCTAGAATCGCGGTAACTGCTGTAACGCAGCCGGATTAATTTGGGAATAACCCGGTCAGCTCTCGCCACGTCACTTGTGCAATTAGTGGGAAGATTTCCCCCAAGATTCCTGTAACGGTAAAGAAGGAGAAATTGCCCAAATAAAACAAGAAATCTGACTCCAACCCCAAACTCAATCACCGGCGTTCAAGTCAGAGGGGATTTCTGTTAAAAGCCAAATTTGGCTAGGGACCAAAGGGAAATGTTTCACCCTCCTAGTCTGACTCCAAGCACGAGGTGATCCACCAGGAGACCATGCTTCCCAAAGTCGAGCTACGGTACTACCCCACAGAAATAAAGGCGAGCTCTAGAAAAACTCGGAGTAGAGCCCGACGAGGTTCAGATCGAGCCCGAGTCACCAAACCTGAAATCAGGAAGCTCCCCTGAGGTCGAGATTACCTCGTAACCTCTCCAGAAGCTCGCCTAAACCCCGCTGTCATAGAGGAGTATCCACAGGGGTCGTATCAAGCTCCAAGAAATTAAGGGAGGTCAAATCGAGCTTCTAGCTAGATTAAGCACCTGAATATCGGAACCAAGACACTAATCTACCTCACTATACATACCATATTCAACGACCTCTATGAAGGATCATGCTATGAAGGATCATGCTATGAAGATACAAAGATACACTGGATCGTATCTGGAAACATTACGTACATGCAGAATAAGTATTATAGTCCAAAGAGGAAACAAACTGATCTCCCCCAAGATATTCTGCATTCAGCTATTAACTCAAAGTCAATGACATTGAAACGAGGAATCCCGCCCGGTAAGGACGGGAGAGATTGAGAAAATCGAGTGGAGAATCAATTGATTTAACCTACAAAAGCTATGTACAAAAGAAAGAGACTACTTTTCCACAGACATATGATAACAACCCTACTACGCCCTAGAGAGATTGAGAGCGATTGAGAGATATTTGTAAACGATACACCATTGATAAGAATAAAGAAAACATTTTTGTTCTCTTTAGTTCATTCTTTTTTGATGGTACTGATAATAGTATTTTTTGTGATTTTGAACTAGCACTAACTAGAATACATTCTACCTTGACCACCACCTCCGTGGTAGTGGTTTTGAGGGTGTTAATTGAGATTTCTCACCCTGAGTAAAATTTTCGTTAACAGGTACCACTTGGTACTCGTATCGCCCAAAAATTTGTATCACAAGTTGACTAATCAATAAAGAATCTCATCTTTCTCCTTATACATTTGTCAGCATTTTATCTCCAATAATCGCTATGGAAGTTCGCCATGATCGCCTTAAACCAAAAAAGGTCACATGGCATTCCTGATGCCTTGGACAGGACTCATCCCTCTCCAAGAGGGGTCTGGTTAATAATCGCATAGTTGACAGCCAGACCAATGTCGTAAAGCTATGGCCCTAATTGCCCGTCGCTTTCCTAAGACCAGAACAACCAAATGGCCCTTCTGCTACCTTGGCTGGAACAACCATGAAGGATCTGGTACATTAAAGGCATAGTTGCCTGCCAGACCAAGGTTGCAAAGTTGTTGCCTTGGTTGGCCGTTGCTTCCTCAAGACCAGGACAGCCAAATGGCACTCCTGATGCCTTGGCTGGAACCCAATCTTGCCAGGAAGGACCTGGTACCTAAACGGCATAGTTGCCTACCAGGGTCTTTTGCACCTAAGTACCACGATCTTCAAACAGGGATGCGGGGTACCTTGATACGCCTATATTGTTGACTAAGTACCAGGATTCAATGTATTTAGGAACGCCCAGTACCTAAATTCATTTATACACATATACATATATGTGCACCTAAGTACAGGGGCTCCATAAAATGGGAATTCCTGGTACCTTGACTCCTTTAAGTGCGTTTTTTCGCTTAAGAGCCAGGATTCCCAAATAAGGAATGCCTGGTACTACGATTCTCCCATATTGGACAATCAGTTATTAAAGGTATTTTTTTCTGGAAATCTCCAAGATTAGTAGCCTAAATACTAAGAAAGCGTGGTAACGGTTATCTATTACACTTTATGTTTATCCTTAACAAATTTCAAGGTTTTCTTTTGTTACCAGGTAATTGTTACGTCAGGTACATGCAGGGGATTGCTTCTTAGATCAAGACTATGCCAGAATTAGAGGCATACAAATTCAACCAGAATAGAAGTTAATCAGGAATGCATATAAAGAAGAAAGAATGTTTTCATAACTTAAATCAAGGACCCTATCCCTCATTTATGGGCTACACCATAAAGAAAAAAAACTGTGATGCTGGAAGCTCTATTTTATGCTACCTCCTCTTCTTAGTTAACTCCCTTTGCTCCATCTCCAACTGCTTGATCAGCCTCCTCAATAGCAGCAGCTCATTCCTCCCTGTCACAGCTACTTGGTAAGAATGAGGAACACCATCCCCTAACACTGTCGCCTCGGTGCCAACCTCCACCGCCACTCAAGTTGGATCTGTCTACTTGGCTGCGGTGCCCGAATATTTTTCCTTTTCTTAGGGCCTTTCGCGTTGAAGCGGCCGAGGGTCATTCTGAAGCCACTAGCTGGCCTCGGGAGGAGCGGAGCCTCATGATTCCTGTAAAATAGTAAAAATATAAACTGTTGATTTGATTAACTGGGTGTGGATTATTCCCACAGACGGTGACAGAAAGTGTTAACAGAAAATTCACTCGGGGTGAGAAATCTCAGTTAACACCCTCGAGACCACTATCTCATAGGTGATGGCCGGGGGTAGGTACCTATGGTACTTAGTTTATTCGAATGGTGAATGATGTTGAAACTAATGCTAACATGAGGTGAAAGAGAATATAGCAGCTTGTATTATCAATCGTGTATAACGTATAAACATCTCTCAAATGCTCTCAATCTCTCTGGGGTACAATAGGGTGGCAATCTTATGCCTGTCGAAAAGTCATTTTTTTTCTTTGAAGACAGAAATCCTCTATTTATGCACAGTCTTGATAGGTTAAATTCACGATTCTCCCGCCTTGATTCTCTCAATCCTCTCCCTTCTTATCGGGCGGGATCTTTCATTTAAAAGTCATTGACTTTGGATTAATAACAGATTCGAGAATATCTTAGGTGGAGATGAGTTTGTTTCCTTTCTGGATTCAATCACTTGTTCTACACGTAGTGTTTCAATGTTGCAGATGTGATCCCGAGTACCTTCATAGTGCTACTCCTCATAGAGGTCGTCGAGTATGGCGTTTACTTTTTCATGGAGCGAGGTAGATTCATGCCTTGGTCTGGGTACTAGGAGCTTGGTCCTACTTTCCCAGGTTCCTTGGAGCTTTAAATGCCCCATGTGGGTGTTCTTCAGTGGCAATGGGTTTCGACGATGTTAACAGGTTTTTCTAGCAAGGGACCAAGGGAGAATTTTCCAACAGGGACCTAACCTGGAAAACTCATCCAGATACTCCAAGAAGCCAGCAAAATCGGTACCACCACCTAGATGGGACCGATATCTAACGAGGTTAGAGCCTCGACTATACGTCTGTCCAGATAGGACATCGGCTCCGAAAGCTTATACCTCGCCCTACTGAAGCTCCTGATATCGGCTCGAGACCAGTACGATGATAATTTGCATCCCGCAAGGACCTCGACATCAATCAAGGCATATGGTACCTCGATACCTACCTCGACACCACCTTGGTACTACCCTGATATTTGCCTTGGTGTCACCCCGATTCCCATCTGGTACTTAGGATGCATATCCAGAGCTCCTCTAAGGCAAGTACCCTACCTTCCAGGCAATACGATAGGGAGCACGAAGACACAAGCACCCTTCCAGCAGGACGCAGAACAAGCTCATCAGAATGAGGTACCATCATTACACTCCATCGCCACCAAGCTCCAACGAAGAAGGAAATTTGACTCTATCGCCAAAAATAAAGCGCCATTAATGACCCAATGGTCAACCGAATCAGAATTTTAATTCGCCATTGATTAACGGGATCAAATCCACGTCTGTAGCTCCACTCAAATGCTTTTCAAACGCCTAAAATAGGATTCTCAATGATCTTCAGTATGACGATCGGATTTCAAGAGGATTTTAGAGAATACTACATATACGGTATTGAAAGACAAAGAATGGGAATGACTTGAAGGATTCTTGATCGCCATAACAAGAGAGACTCTTGGGAGAATTATCTCTAAAAATTCCCCAAAGCCAGTGAGAGTCCATTGAAAGTCATTGGAGGGAATTACCCACTTATCGACACCAACGCTTTCTCCATCTCCATCCTGTGTAAAATAGTGAAAATAGAGAGACGAGTGTATGTATACTTATTGTAATCCTGTTATAGTGAATTATTAAGTAAAATAGTGTTCTTTTACATCTCCCAGTCCCTAGTGTTCTTTCTCCATCATTTGGATCTCTTGCTCATGATCATAGAAAGGGACCCCAGTACCGAAGGTACCTACCCCGCTACTGCTACCGGTAGTGGGCGAGGGTGTTAACTGAGATTTTTATCCTGAGTGAATTTTTCCGTTAACAGACTAGTTTCCTCCTACTTATCCAAATAGGCCAGAACCTTCCCTCAGTGAGATGGAGAAATATTGCAGTGTGGGCTTGATGCCTAATAGGTTCCTTTCTGAGCTTGGAGAGAATGGTGGGCTTCTAGGGAAGCTATGAGGTAATCTTGGCTTCGGGGAGCTTGGATCGTCATGCATCTAGCTCTCCCTTAATTCTTGCTTTGATGTTATGGGCTCAACCTGACCGTGTCGGGCTTCATCTCGGGTGTTTCCAGAGCTCGACGTCCTTTCCTCACTTCTGCGGGGTGGTGATCGTGCCTAAATTGTTGTATATTTCGGCCCTCATTCCTATTCCTTTGTCTCGTTCTTGTGTGTATTTTCTATATAATTTATGTCTAATAGGCTCATTAGTGCTAATTGCAGGCAATAGATGTAATTCTAGGTTTGGAAGCTTGTTGCGGTGATTCTGGTAGAAAATGGGCAAAAGGAAAGACAAAGGATAGTAAGCAGCTCTACAGTACGGGTCCAGTGCGGGTCAAGTGCGGGTCGTAACCGCACTCCACCCGCACTGTTGCAAAAGCCAGAGAAGCTGAGTTGCACCTGACGTTAAAGTGCGGGTACAGTGCGGGTCATCCAACCACACTCCACCCGCACTGTTGCTAAACCAGAGAAGCTGAAGTTGCACCTGACATTAGAGTGCGGGTACAATGCGAGTCATTCACCAGCACTCCACCCGCACTGTTGCTCAAAACAGAGGAGGGATTTTGCACCTGACAGTAAAGTGCGACTCTAGTGCTACTCTAGTGCGGGTCAAGTGTGAGTCAAGTGCGGGTAATCCAACCGCACTCCACCCGTACTATGGCCCAGATCAGAGAACTGAAGATGAAGAAAACCTTTACAGTGCGGGTAATTCATCCGCACTCCACCCGCACTTTGCGCACGACATCTTCTGGTTTCAAGCTTAAGTGACCTATTTTTCCATCCTCTATAAATAGAAAAGGATGGGAATGAACCAAAACATCACCATAACTCCCAACACTTGTATCTTTAGCTAGTAACACATCTCCATATCATCCAAACCATCTCTACTCAATCAAAGGCAACTAGGAGACTTGGATTCAAGCTTCAAGGAAAGAGATCAATCTTCAAGGGTTATCTCTACTCTCTCTCTTAGTTTATTTGTTTGTAATAGAACATGAGTAGCTAAAATACCCCACTATGGGGTTGATGTTATTTGTTTGATGGATATTTGGGCTTTGTAAATAAACTCTATGTGTTATATTTATTCTATCTCTATATTTCATTCCATTGCTTGTATTGATTTCAATTATTGATTTGCTTGGATACACCCTCTTTGCATGTTGATTTGGATTACTTGAGTAGACAATTAGGTTGTCTAATGCTCCATTGAATGGAAGGATTTCCAGAAATCCGGCTCTAAAACCATGCCCTTAATCTAATCTTGAATTAGTGGCTTTCACTATACATCCTAGGTTAGCCACTTGTGAGAGAATTAGAAGCCTCCACTATACACCCTAGGTTGGCTACTTTAGTGATTCTACGAGAACTAACCTTCGAGTAGAATTCGGTTGATAACCTAAAGCCTCATCCAATCTCAAACGGGTGGCCTTCACTATACATCCTAGGTCGGCTACTTGTGAGGGAATTGGAAGCCATCACTATACATCCTAGGATGGCTACATTAGTAATAGGTTGAGCCATAGCTATATAGATGAGCATTCATGGAACAAGTCCCAATTGAGTAACTAGCCACTGTTGGTTGCTTAGGAGGGATTAATCTCTAGTAGGAGGTCTTCGCTATACACCCTAGGTTGACCTTTTGCTATAGATATATACCAACACTATACACCCTAGGTTGGTTACATTTGTCAAAACGTGCTTAATTGAGAGTTTGTTGCAATTGCCCCAATATTCACTTACGAGTCCATCAACTCCGTAGTTCCATCATCATTCATTCATCACTCCGTTGTCATCCCATTTTATTTGCTTTCATAGTTTAGTTTATATTGTATTTTCATTCACCATGACTTTTACTTTTATGCATACTAGTTATATTAATCCTAATCTTATCACCGCTACCCCGATCTCAGTGGACGACACCCGTGCTTACCATTTTACTTGTATTTATACTTGTGAACGCATCGCATAGGTTTTATAAATTGTTTTGACGGACGGTTTTTTGACGGCAAAAACCTTCTCATTAGGTGGCTCCGCAGCTCGACCCTGGGACCCGCGGTTCTATGGTGGGTAATACTGGGCTTGGACTACGGGCTAGAAAGGTGGAGAATTTCCCTTTTGTCCCAAGCCAAATTTGGCTATTAATAGAAGTCCCATCTGACTTGAACACCGGTGATTGGGTTTCGGGGTTGGAGTCAGATTCCTTATTCTAATTGGGAAATTTTCCCTCCATTACCGTTACCCAGAATCTTGGTGGAAATCTTCTCATTAATTGCCCAAGTGACGTGGTGAGTGTAGACCGATGTATTCCCAAAATAATCCGGTTGCGTTACGGCCATTTCGTGAATCGAGGCAATCCCACCGAAGATTTCTCTTTTGTGTTGCCGACGTCATTGCTTTATCCACTCATATTTAAGCCCGGCTGTTTGACCACCTTCCTCATACTTTTTCCTTCTTTAAAATTTCAAACTTCCTGCAAAGAGAAAGTTCCCCTTCCTTTCGTTGGCTTTGCAAACCTTACTCTATCATGTCGAAAACCAGCCATGACTCTGTCGATTCCATTTTCGATGGCGAGGAGGTCGCCAGTCTCGTCCATGGAAAACAGGCATGAAAGAACTTCGACAGCGATGACTCTACTCCGAATCCGCAACGACGACGGTCGAATAGCAACGTGGCAATTGGAACCGGGCTCTCTAACTGACCTGATTGCCCTTTGGATTTAGTCGACGAAGACTCTGACGGAGAGAACAGGGACGACGTTGCTGTGGGGGCCAGGCCACGGTGGCCGGTCCTCCTCTGGAGAGGCTTCCTCCCTATGACTTCAGGGTTATTCCCGATTCTTCCATCGACCCGTCTTCAATGGATCGTTTGAGGTCCAATTATGGCATCCCTGATAGTATTTCTGTCTCGGTTCCTCCCTAAGATTATGACGTTTTTAGTCCTCCTAAAGACGTGCTTCCAATTCAAGTGGCGGCTCTCAAGAATCGGGTCAGGCTTCCCCTCCATCCTACCCTCTGAGGGACTCTCAACGCCCTACAACTAGCTCCTCTCCAACTGACACCCGACTTTTGGAGGCATCTGATCGGCTTTCTCGTGCTGTGGAGGGAACAGTACGAGCTGAGCAAGGTGACCAAGGAGCCCAAAGCAAAGGAGTTGGCTTACCTCTTTCATATTAGAAGCCTATCTGGTGCCCTTCGAGGTCAGTTCTACGCCAAACCTAAGAACAAGCTCAACTTCACCATTCCATGTGCCTCGAGGAAGGATCCAGCTTGGAAGGAAGAGTGGATCTTGGCAGGGGATGACTGGGGAAGCTCAATCTTCATTGGCGGGCACGAGTTCGCGGTCCCTACAACTTTCAGTGATAAACCATCGTGGGATCAGAATTCCCTGCCAACCGAGTCTGAAACTGTTTTGAAGGCTACCTTGCGAGAAATTACTTGAACTTAAAATTCTCTACCGTTGATTCCCACAGGGTGAATAAATATCTACAGATTTCTGATGCTACTCCTTGTAAGTAACACGGAGTTGTCTTGCTTTGTTTTGTTGATTAGCTCCGTCCTGACGTTTTCCTTCTTTTTTTTATAGTTTCTGTTGTGAACCAGCTTCTCGTGTAGCCCAATAACCCTGGCAAGCTCGCACCCCTCTCTCCTCTGCCAGATTGACGCTAGGGGTTTCTTTTCTTGCTTCGGAGAGGGAAGGGCTGGCTGTTTCTACCGGGACCGCGTCTGCGCCTACTCTGTCCCTTTCCCAGGTTGGGTCTAGGATGACTAACCTCGCGTTGCGAGCTTCCAGGGCATTATATAGGGGAACCTCTGCTTCTCAGGCTACTGATACATCTGTCTCTGTCCCCTCTGTTGTCATTGCTACTACTGCTTCTGCTCCTACGGTTAACCCACCCGATGTCTCTGAGCTTCTAACTGCTCGAGCTTCGGATGACTCGAGGCTGGCGTTGCAAAGATTCCTCATGGCCGCGATCGTCGTTAGTCGAGCTCGGCAGGGCAGGATGAAGTCTTGGAGCAATTCATAGCGTCTTATCTGGGTGGTGGGCTCTCCGGAATGGCTTCAATGCCCGTCAACGTTTTGCTTACTAAAGGGTCCGCTGTCTTGGCTGAGGTGATTATTTTTCCTTTATACTTTTTCTTCAACTGCTCGCTTGATCATTTCCTAACCTTGGCTTTTCTTCCTGTAGGCCTTCAAGTTAAACATAGTTTTGGGTCATCAGATAGCCCTCCCCCGTGTTCGGGCCTTCAGGCCGAAGCTGAGAAGGCCATTGGATTACTGGCGCAGGCTCAGACGCTAGTACAGGAGATGACCTCCAATCAAAAGGCGATGTAAGATGAGTTATCTAAGCTCCACTGTGATTATGAGAGGATGAAGCTATCCTTTAACCAAGAAATCCTTCAATCTAAACGACGGGCAAGGAAGAGGGATTCCTAGTAAGCCAAGGCCAAGAATTTGGACATCGAGAACCAGGACCTGCATGCTCAGATGGCTAAGCTGTAGGCTGAAGCGGATGCCTCTTTCAGCGATGGGTATTTCTATGCCTCCTTCCAGGTTGCAAAAGCTCTCACTCCTCCCTTCGACCTATCTACTATCGCAGGTTGGGATAGAGAGGATATATTGGCCAGGGCCGTAGAAATGTCTCACCCTGACGGTGATGAAGCGGTTCCTTCTAGCCAGACTGGAGCTGGGATGCAACCTGTCGAGGCAGACCCTTCCTTTCCTCCTTCTATCTTCTCCGTCTCAGCTCCTGGAGAATCCTTAAATGGGGTTCTGCCCGTGCAATCCAAGGGAGGTCAACCAGAAGCCCGTAAGGGGGCAAGAGACCGCCTGGAAGAACCCTCTAGAACAGAATTGGGGTTGAATGAAACAGACCAGAATCTATGGTTGTCCTTCTTGATGCCGTCATCCCTTCTGAGGTTATGGCAGTGGTCAATGAGGTCTTGGAAGAGGACCCAGCTGGGCAGCAGGCCATCGAGGAACCTCTAGAGCAAGAGGTAACTGGCGAGGGCGACCAAAACGGGCAACCAATGGTAGGAGGATCTGGGGGAGAGGATCATCATGAAGGAGGAGCAGCAGGGGGGAATCAGGAGGGTGTCGGAGCTTGATGTGATCCATTCATGACTTTACTTTGAGTGCCCAGAAAAAGGGGGTGGGCACCCCGTTTTACTCACGATCAGTTTAGTCGATCTTCATTTTTTTTTGTAGCCAGAAATCAGGGGTTGGGCTCATTGCTTAATGAATGTAGCCTTATTAGGAAATAGGCTCCCTCATCGTTAATGAAAATCTGCTATGGCTTCCTTCATACTTGCCTCGACTAATCTTGATTATGAGCTTTCGACTTAACTGAGAACTCCTTACTTCATTCCTGATCTCGAACATGATGCGACCCCTTTACCTAATTGACCTAATTTTAAATCGACAATGTAGGAAACCTTTATCAGGGTGACTTCAACCCCGTAAACGAAACAATTATTCATATTTGAATCCTTTCTGGGGAGATAGCTCGATCGAGGCATCAGGGGATGTCTAGCTATTTCCTGGTCTCCAGATCTGGATGGTAACTACGCTCTTACACTCAAACCCTTCTTGGCGGTGGTAGCCCGACCAAGGCATCAGGAGGGCTGTCTAGCTATTTCCTGGTCTCGAGATCTGGATGGCAACTATGCTCTTACACTTAGACCCTTCTTGGGGATAGCAGCCCGACTAAGGCATCTGGAGGGCTGTCTAGCTATTTCTTGGTTTCGAGATCTAGATGGCAACTATGCTCTTACACTCAGACCCTTCTTGGGGGTGGTAGCCCGACCAAGGCATCAGGAGGGCTGTCTAGCTATTTCCTGGTCTCGAGATATGTATGGCAACTATGCTCTTACACTCAGACCCTTCTTGGCGTGGGGTGGTGCCCGGATAAGGCATTATGGGCAGCGAAGGGGCTTCCCCAGCTAATCTCTGGTCTAAAGGGGATTATGGCGAACTAACTAATGGAGAACCTAGTCATATACGGAGAAATAAATGTAGAACATAGTCGGAGATAGAGAAATAGCAGACTTTATTGATGATCGAAATGTAGTACATTGTTATTAGGGATTTTATTGAAACCTAAATGGGGGTAATCTGCTCAAGAGTCCCCTGCTTAGGGGTAAAACTTCCTTAAGTGATCTGCATTCCAGGTGTGGTCGATGGGTCGACCATCCATATCTTCTAGCTTGTATGCCCCATTGCGAGCCAGTACCTTTACCAAGTATGGCCCTTCCCAGTTGGGACCTAGGACTCCATCCGATCTTTTCTGAGTATTTAAAGTCACTTTCCTATGCACCAAATCCCCTTCCTTGAAGTTTCGGGCTCTGACCTTTCTGTTGAAATATCTAGCGATCTTGCTCTGGTAAATCACCACTTTCTCAACTACCCGGTCTTGTTTCTCTTCCAGGAGATCTAGGCTAGCTCGGAGCTTTACCTTGTTGCTTTCAAGCTCAAAGTGATGTACCCTGAAGTAGGTCAATTTGTGTTCGATAGGAAGGACAGCTTCAACCCCGAAAGCTAGAGAGCAAGGTGTCTCTCTGGTAGTTGTCCTCTTTGTAGTTTGGTATGCCCAAAGAACCTTGGGCAATTCCTCGGCCCATTTGCCTTTCTTCTGCTGTAATTTCCTCTTCAACACCTTCTTGATAGTCTTGTTGGTGAATTCCACAAGCCCGTTAGTTTGAGGATGGGCTACTGTAGCGAACCTGAGGTCGATTCCCAAACCTTCACAGAAGTCTTTGAATCGGGCATTGTCGAATTGCTTACCTAGGTCGGTTATAATGGTGAGAGGGGTCCCGAATCTCAAGCCACGTTGGTTTTGATGAACCTCGTCGTGTTCTTTTCTGATATTTGGGAAATAGGTCCTGCCTCGACCCACCTTGTAAAGTAATCGATTGCCACGATAGCATACTTAGCTTGCCCAGGAGCGGTGGGAATTGGTCCGATTAGGTCGACCCCCCACATGGCAAAGGGGTAGGGTGAACTAAGAGATGACAGCCGCTCCTGTGGGAGGTGACTTAAGTTCAAGGTCTTTTGGCATGGTTCATAAGATTGTACAAAGCTCCTCACGTCTGGATGAATGGTTGGCCAGTAATATCCCATACGGAGCACTTGATATGCTAAAGCTTCACCACCGACGTGATTCCCGCAGTCCCCAGAAAGAACCTCTCTCAACGCCCATTGGGTATCATCAGGATGTAAACATCGAAGCAAGGGGAGGGACCTACCCATCTTGTAGAGGTATCCATCTATCAGGCAATATCGGACAGATAGCCTTTTAATTCTTCGAGCTTGATCTGGCTTCTCGGGAGGTTTTCCTTCTTGGAGATAAGTAAAAATTGGATCCATCCAGCAAGGCTGTCGATCCAGGAGGCAAAATTTCTTGCCAACTGTTATGCTTGATTAGGGGATCACTTGGAGGGGAACTCCCCGTGGTAAAGCTTGACCTCTATTCGCAGTTGCCTTATCTAGGGCATCTGCGCGATGGTTCTGGTGTCGGGGCACCTGCTCGATCTTGAATCACTTAAATTTATTCTTGAGCAATTGAACTAACTTTAGGTAGGCGACCATGTTGTCCCATTTTGCCTGACAAATCCCGGAAACCTGATTGACTACAAGCAATGAGTCACTCTTAATCTGCATGTAATCGGCCCTAAGTTCGATGGCCGCCTTCATCCCCGCTATGAGGGCTTCATACTCTGCCTCATTGTTCGTGGCCTTAAACTCGAACCTGAAGCAGTGACAAAATTCAGTCCCTTCTGGGTCGATTAAAACTATGCTAGCTCCTCCCCCTGTTTGCCCGGATGCTCCATCTGTGTAGAGGATCCAAGATTCGCATTCTTCCGGCCAATTGTCGATTTCTGAAATTTTTTCAGGAGCTGTATTCCTCGCTGCGGAGATCACTTGGCCTAGGAGTGCAGAGAATTCTGCCACGAAGTTCACCAGAGCCTGGGCTTTGATTGTGGTTATGGGTTTATACTTCAAATCAAACTGTGTGAGCTCCAGGGCCCATAAAACTAGCCTTTCGGATATGTCTGGCCTTTGTAAAAATTGACGCAGAGGCTGGTCTGTCACCACTGCTATGGAGTGAGCTTAAAAATAGGGACGAAGCTTTCTTGCTGAGGTCACCAGAGCATAGGTGAGCTTCTCCAAGAGAGTATAATTTTTCTCCAGCTTGGTTAAAGCATGACTCACGTAGTATACGGGCCGTTGAACCCTGTATCTACACTCCTTGATCAAAGCTCCACTTACCGCAGTCTCTGAGACAGCCAAGTAGATTTACAGTTCCTCTTCGGGACTTGGCTTAACTAGCAACAGAGGGCTTGTGAGGTACTTCTTCAAGGTTTGAAAGGCTTTCTCGCTCTCCTGGCTCCATTTCATGTTTCTCCCTTGCTTGATAGCTTTGAAGAAAAGGAGGCATTTATCGGTTGAGCGGGAAATGAACCTGTTGAGTGCGGCTACACACCTGGTCAAGACTTGTACCTGTTCAAGTGATGTAGGCGATTCTAGGTCCAAGATAGCCTTGATCTTTTCTGGGATGGCCTCTATGCCTCTCTCATGAACCATAAAGCCTAGAAACTTCCCCGCAGTTACCCCGAAAGCACATTTGGAGGGGTTCAATCGCATATAGATTTCCCTTAGGATTAGAAAGGTCCTGCGAAGGTCTTCCTGATGTCCTTCAGCGATTGGTGATTTTGTGACCTGTAAGTTCCTCATATTTTGATTGGTTTATTTCGTTGACAAACCACATTGGGGCTTAAATGTGTAAGGGTAGTTTAGGCCGTCTTTGTTCATGATCAAGCTCAAGTGCGCTTCAAAGGTATATCACTTAACTTGACTTGACTCCTTGAAGAGATTAGTAGCACACACACACTCTCATCCATGTGTATTATCTTGCATTTGTGTCTCTTTGTTTGCATTTGGGTAAAATGGGCTTATACCATAAGTTGCGCAATATTGTTGTTGTCAAAATCTGACCTTTGGTCACTCATTTGACCATAAATATTTCTACATACATCCAAATATTTTTTTTGTCAATTGGAGTAGAAAGTAGACTTCCATACCTTTCCAACGGTATATTATACGAAAGGTTTTGATGTCGTTTGGTCACGTTTTGGGTCGCTCGAAACTGGAACTGTTGTGTTGTTAGGTTTTTACCTGAGAGAATAGCAACCTTGTGGCGACCTTGGGGCGACCTGACCTTCAGGTCGCTTTTTCAAGCGTTTTTTGGCACCGAAACCCGAGAGCAAAGCGACCTTGAAGCGACCTGACCTCCAGGTCGCTCTAAGGTTGCTTTTTGTCGCCAGAAACAATTTTTCCCATGTAAAAAATGACGTAGCTTCATTTGGACCCTATAAATACATCATCTTCTTCCCCATTTAGATCTAGAGCTTTGAAAATCATATCCTTAAGTGAGAGAAAGAAAATTCAGGAGAGAGAGAGCTCCAAGAAATCATTTTTACTCAACCAAACTCATACCCATGTGTATCTAAGCTCCATTCTTGCATCTATTCTTCATGGGTCTTCATGCTCTTCTTGACTAGGTAGTCAAACATGTCTTAGAACTTCCTTTTTCATCTTTATGTTCTTGTTTACCTAGGGTTAGCAATTATTTGTTAATTAATTGCATGTTTATTTGGCTTAGCATAATTTGAGTATGTTTGTGATTGTGTTTGTTGGTTGAGATTGCATGTTCATTGATAGCTAGCATTTATGACCATTTTACTCTTCTAGCTAAATCTTCATGCATTTGCATTTAGATATTGATATCTAGGATTTGTACTTATTGACTTATTTAAATCCCTAGATAAACATTTAGTGTAGCCTAGCATTAATTGCATGATAGAATATTTTCACATATTCACATAGGTTGCTTAATCTCTTCATTGATTGTTAAGTCTTGTGACTAAGTGGATTAGTGCACAAGCTTGTGGTCTAGGATCACTATTAAAAGCCCGTTGGGTAGAGTGAAAGGGTTAGTGACCAAGTAGGTGTGACTTGAGGTCAACCTAGGCTGTAAACTTTCATTCAAATAGTGGATTTGAGGACCGTATGTGGCTAGAAGGATAGCCCATGAGTTTTGCCCAGTTGGAGGGTTTCTCACGTAAATCAATCCTTGTGTTTTTATTGTTTTCCGCATGTTTATGTTGGATTGGTTGATTGCTAATATGGGGTAGGACTATTAAAATTGATTAAGTCGAAAAGTTGGTAATAAATCAACTAAAACCTATTCACCCCCCCCCCCCCCCCCTCTAGGTTAGTAGACACACACTATATAGTATTTTCATCATCGATGTATACCTCCATCGTCCTTCCAATTTCGGACCTGAACAGTTTGTTAACTAGCCATTGGTATGTAGCCCCCGCATTCTTAAGGCCAAACGGCATCACCTTGATACAATACAGACCATGTCAGGTAATGAAGCTGGTCTTATCTTGGTCAGTTGGATGCATCTTGATCTGGTTATACCCTGAGAATACGTCCATAAAGCTCAGAAGCTTGTTTTCGGATGTGGAGTCGACCAACTGATTGATCTTTGGCAGAGGAAAACTATTTTTTGGACATGCCCTGTTGAGGTCGATATAGCCGACACACATACGCCATTTCCTATTTGCCTTCGTAACCATGACCACGTTGGCGATCCATTCGGGGTAGCGCACTTCTCTGATAAAACCTGCTCTGATTAATTTATCCACTTCCTCATGAACAACAGCGTTTCTTTCTGTGTTAAGTGACACTTTTTCTGTTTGACGGGTTTGAAGGTTTGATTCACTGCTAATTGGTGAGCGGCCAACGATATTGGGATCCAGGGCATCTCATCATGACTCCAAGCGAAGATGTCGCTGAATTTTCTAAAAAGCTCAATCAAACCTTCTTTCACTTCCTGGTCGAGGGCAGCTCTGACCTTGACAACCATGGAGGGATCATCATCCCTGATGGGTATCTCCTCCAGTTTATCTACGGGTTGCCCGCTGGTCCATTCTTTGCTTTGTTCTTCCTTATCGGGCATTATGGGTTCATCCTCTGGATGATCTGTGGGCACCACATCTTCGTTGGTCATCCCTGGTGCTTCTGTATCCTGGATCGTTGCCACTTGCATAAATTGTTTTGCTAAAACTGTCGGATTGGCCGACAGTGCGTAGCACTTCCTGGCTGACTGCTGGTCCCCACGTACCTCTCATACCTGGGTCCACACCGGGAATTTTAGGACATTATGGTAGATAGACAGGACCCCCTTCAAGGAGGATAAGAATGGTCTCCCTAGTATGGCGTTATAGAGCGAAGGGACGTCGACCACAACGAAGTCCGTCATAACATTTTATTGGAGAGGTGCGGTTCCAGCGATCACTGGGAGGATCTTTGATCCCACTGGTATGATTCAATCCCCAATGAATCCATAGAACGGGGTTGTGCAACTATTGTAACACCATTGCTTCAAATTCAGCCTTTTCAGGGTGTCCTTGAAGAGGATATCTACACTGCTGCCCATGTCAACTAGCATACGGTGGACCACGCAGTTGGCAATTTGTACCGTGATC
The DNA here is from genome assembly GCA_033220585.1 of Dipteronia sinensis. Lineage (NCBI taxonomy): Eukaryota > Viridiplantae > Streptophyta > Magnoliopsida > Sapindales > Sapindaceae > Dipteronia > Dipteronia sinensis. The sequence goes on along the minus strand of CM065643.1, from coordinate 8,687,481 downwards.
ACCATGGGATCATCATGCGGCTGCACAGTGTTGAAAACATCTGCCTCGGTGAAAATAATCTGAGCTAACTGTGAGGGTCTAGCCGGGCTTTGGCAGACCTTGAAGATACCTCGACCTTTATCTACACGGGAAATCTTCCTTGCATGATTTTTTCTGGAATTATTGGAGGTGCCAGTCAGTGTGGGCCCTCCGCTGATAGTATGTATTACCTAGATCTATTGCATTAAATCAGCCTGTTCCTCCTTTCTCTTCTCAGCATGCTCACAGATCTCGGCTTGTACCTCCTTTCCAGTCTGAATATTGTCCATGACCTGTTGCAAGACTTCTATCAGACATCCTCCCCTTATCAGAGCCTCGATCTGATTTCATAGATTATAACACTCTGAAGTGTTGTGGCCCACGTCCTCATGGAAGTCGCAGTACTTGTACCGGTTCCTCCTATCGACTGGGCTTTCATGGGTGTAGGCTTCTAGAGTAGCCCATTGTCTCGTATAGCGAGGTAGATTGTTTCCTGGGAAGCATTTAGGGGAGTATAGTAATCGTACCCTTTTTCATCTCGCAAAATGGGGTCTACAATCATGGGGGGAGGCGAAACTCGCGGAGGGGTTCACCTTGTTGGATACCTTTCTTGCCTGAGCTGAGAAACGGGGAAGCGGTATGTCGATCTATTAGGAGGTTTGTTTTGATTTTTCTGAGTTGGCTCTAGTTTGGGAGCTTCTTTTTTCTGGCGCTTTGCCATTCTCATATCGTCATGCTCCATTTTGACCTTGAGTTGTTCGTCAATTTTGACCTGCTCAAGAGCCCGGTCATAAGCCTCATGGTATGTTTCCAGAGGTCTCTTAACAAAGGAACGGAAAAGCTTTCCTGCCCGCAGGTTCCGTCTAAAGTTGGCGAAAGTTTCTTTCTAGGTGAAATCTCTCATCTGGATGACTTCCTTGTGAAAGCATTCCACGTATGACCGGAGTGTTTCATCTCGCTCCTGAACTACGTACTGAAGGTGTATGGGATCCTTTGAATGTGGTTTGACACCTTGGAATTGTGAACAAAAATATGTCGATAACATTGTGAAAGAATCCACGCTACCAGCGGGTAACTTCCTGAACCAAATTTTTACGTAGTCGGTCAGGGTGGTCGGGAACATCCTGTACATGGCAACTCTAGTGGTAGTCTGGATTTCCGTTTGCTGGTCAAAGCTCTCCAGGTGGCTCAAGGGGTCTTCCGTTCCAGAGAACTTATCTGTCGGTATTTTAAATTTTGGTGGGAGCTCTTCTTCCCGGATCCTTTTGGCGAAGAGAACGTTCATCTCGCTCAATGGGTCCTTCTTATTCTTTCCCCTTCTTATCTGCTGGACCTCTTTCTGTAGCTTTTCCAGCAGGTCCCTCAGTGGTTTGTTCTATGGTTTCTTTGAGTCGACCTCGGATTCTTCACTGTCAGATCCCTCCGATGAACTGGCTACCTCAACACGGTCTCCTTTATGAGCGAGATCTGCCCGGGGAGTTTGATGGCTACCCTCTTCTCGAGCCCAGGCTTCCATCCTTGAAGCCGCCGGGCGAGGAGCCTTTCGTTGTTCTCGGGTAAGAGCGTCTGCTGCGGATTTAACTCACCTTGGCTGGTACAGTGATGGTCGTCTAGGGACTGGGGGCATGGGCCCTAGCCTATCCAGGATTGAAAATTGAGGTCCGGTCCTATCACAGGCTGGCTTTGGAGGAGGAGGTCCTAGGCGGTCAAAAGCAGATTGTCTGGCTCCGGGCCTGCTTGGCTCTCCCTGAGTGTTAGGATTTGCTGGTGGGACTGTGATGCCCTAGGCGATCAAGCGGAGGTGGACGTTTTCCACGAAGGCCGCCTCTTGTTGGTCGAGCGCGGACTGGCTTATCATAGGAGTGTCAATGGCTCGCACAGTGGTTGTCTGGATCGGAACTTGGCTGCGGTGCCAAGATTTTTTTCCTATTCTTGGGGCCTTTCGCTTTGACGTGGCTGAGGGTCGTTCCGAAGCCACTGGCTGGCCTTGGGAGGAGTGGAGCCTCATGATTCCTGTAAAACAGCAAAAATATAAACTGTTAATTTGATTAACTGGGTGTGGATTATTCCCACAGACAGCACCAGAAAGTGTTAACAGAAAATTCACTCGGGGTGAGAAATCTCAGTTAACACCCTCGAGACCACTACCACGTAGGTGATGGTCGGGGGTAGGTACCTATGGTACTTAGTTTTTTCGAATGGTGATGGATGTTGAAACTAATGCTAACATGAGGTGAAAGAGAATATAGCAGCTTGTATTATCAATCGTGTATAACGTATAAACATCTCTCAAATGCTCTCAATCTCTCTAGGGTACAATAAGGTGGCAATCTTATGCCTGTCGAAAAGTCATTTTTTTTTCTTTGAAGACATAAATCCTCTATTTATGCACAGTCTTGATAGGTGAAATTCACGATTCTCCCGCCTTGATTCTCTCAATCCTCTCCCTCCTTATCGGGCGGGATCTTTCATTTAAAAGTCATTGACTTTGGATTAATAATGGATTCGAGAATATCTTAGATGGAGATGAGTTTGTTTCCTTTCTGGATTCAATCACTTGTTCTACATGTAGTGTTTCAATGTTGCAGATGTGATCCCATGTACCTCCATGGCGTCGAGTATGGTGTTTACTATTTCGTGGAGCGAGGTAGATTCATGCCCTGGTCTGTGTACTAGGAGCTTGGTCCTACTTTCCCAGGTTCCTTGGAGCTTTAAATGCCCCATGTGGGCGTTCTTCCGTGGCAACGGGCTTCGACGAGTTTCCTTCTACTTATCCAAATAAGCCCGAACCTTCCCTCGGTGAGATGGAGAAATATTACAGTATGGGCTTGATGCTTAATAGGTTCCTCCCTGAGCTTGGAGAGAATGGCGGGCCTTTGGGGAAGCTACGAGGTAATCTTGGCTTCGGCTATCTTGGATCGTCATGCATCTGGCTCTCTCTAAATTCTTGCTTTGGTGTTACGGGCTCGACCTGACCGTGTCGGGCTTCATCTCGGGTGTTTCTAGAGCTTGATGTCCTTTCCTCGCTTCTGCAAGGTGGCTCCGCAGCTCGACTTTGGGACCCGCGGTTCCATGGTAGGTAATACTGGGCCTGGACTTTAGGCTAGGAAGGTGAAGAATTTCCCTTTGGTCCCAAGCCAAATTTGGCTATTAACACCTTGGTAATCCTTCATTAGCAGCTTCACTTCCTTCTTCAAATCATTCCTTTCCGTGGCTCGGTGAACGGACCTCAACCATTTTGTGTCATATCAACTTTCACCTTATCAACAGCTGCCTCAGCTTAATTGAAGGCCTGATTTAGAAAAATCACGCCTCTCATTGCCTTGGCCAGCTCTTTCTTGGCCTTTCCAAGCTTGGCATTGGCGATACCAGCCTGTCCATAGAGGGCCACTACCTACTGGCTCATCGCCACATTGAACTTGAAGGCCTACCAGATACAAAACATATGTTAGAAGTTTACCGATAACTAATCAAGATAGAAGACTCAGTGAAGTAACATGCCTCAGCCAGGAAAGTAGACCCCATGGTGATCAAGACGTTGACGTGCATCGAGGTCATGGCTTGTAACCCCCATGGGCAGGAAACTGCAAACCAGGCCACAACCTCGTCTTGGCTGCTATCCCTTGACCGCGAGCGAGGCCGATCCTTGGGAATAATCAGAGAAGCAGAGGTAGGATCAGGGCCTCTGTCAACCCTGATAGATTGATCGGTCACCACAGCAGGAGGGGGAGAAGGGACTGGTGGTGTAGGAACAGCAGCAGAAGCGGCAGGGACTTGGCTTCACACTTGGCCTGAAGATCCCCTGATCCTTGCAAGCCTGGCTTCCATCTCTGTCTGGTTGGATCTAGCTGAAGGATGAGGAGGTAGAGGTGATCTTCTCATAACCGGAACCTAGACCACCGCAATTCTAACAGATATCGTCGAGTTACTAGCCCATACAGTGGATTCAAGGTGAGGTGAAAGCGTGGAAGGAGAAGCTTGTTGAGAAGAGGACTGATCCTCAGATAGGATGGGTACCTCTGGAGCCGGTAGAGGCACTGTAGAAACTATCAGGATAAATGAGTTAATACCCACAATTCACAGCAAATTCCAAATACCAGAGATAAGAAATTAAGCTACCTGGCGAAGCGTTGGAGATGCGGAGGTAGAAAGTCTACCCTCCCTAGCTTAAAGGTATCCGAGATGGGATACCGCATGTTGATGTAGGACCGAGCCATGATGTTCTTCAAAATTTTCTCCGACTTAGCGGAGATGCTACCCTTCTCCCACTCGGTCCTACCACTGAACCGAGTAGGGACCTCAAACTCAGACCCTCCGATGTGGATCGATCTCCCCCACTCACTTCCTACAACGATCCATTCTTCCTTCTATGAGGTGTTTTTCTTTCTGGCACCAAGTACCGTGAATTTCAGGGGATTCTTGGCCCGTGTGTAGAATTGGCCCTTTGGACCAAGAGAGTTGGCAGCGATTTGGAAAAGGTACCTCAGATCATCTATCCCCGGTTCCCTAGTGACTCTGTCCATCTAGCATTGTTTCCTCCACAGCACGAGGAATCCTACCAGGTGCCTCCAGAACCCTGGTGTTAGTTGTAGGGGGGCGAGCTGCAAAGTGTCAAGCGCTCGGCAGAGAGTTTGGTGGAAAGGTAGCCTGACACCACATTCGAAGGCCATCGTGTAGATGGGGAGCTGGCCAGGTGGAGGGGAATACATATCGTACCCCTTGTACGGTATTGTGAGTGTAATATCAAACGGGATCATGAAATCACTCCCCAAGCGCTAAATCGTCTCGTTTGTGCAGATTGAATCAGGTATACACCTGATATCAATAGATAGGGAGAGCATCCCTCTAATCAAGGTCACCATGTCTCCAGCCAGGTCTCCACCTTCCCTAGCACAGCTGGACTCCTGACTCAATTCCCCGTCTACATCGATTGGGGTATCAGGGTTATTAGTGAAACCCGACCCGTTGGCGACGTTTCGGTTTGATGGACTACGCTGGGGGGTAAGAGCACCTTTTCCATCATCACCTGCTTTACCAGTCCTCTTTCTGTGGACGAGGTTCTCACTAGCCTTGGTATCGTTGTCAAAAATCCGATCCAAGCTATGTGGAAAAGACATGGTAGCAAGTTGTGAAGTTGAAGATCGAAGAAGATGAAAGAGAGTGGTTTTCAAGAAGATTAGGGTCTTTTCTTTTTTGAAAAATAAAGGAGGTGTGAGGAGCACTAGAGAGCTTAGGGTATGAATAGGAGAAAAAAGCGGTTACCAGCAACAGAAACGTAATCTGGAAGGCGAGATATTCGGGCAGCGGGAAATGAGATTTTGATAAATGTGAGACGCCGAAAATCTTTTCCTTTTTCAAATAAACGAACTACCCTACCTTGACACGTGAAACATACAATTAATGCAGGATTTCCTCCCAGATTCTGGTAACTGGTTAGAAAGGGAAATTCTTCAAGCATCTTAGGAAACCTGACTCCAACCCTAAACAGTCACTGGTGTTCAAGTCATTGGGGACTTCTATTAACGACCTTTTTTTTTACGGGAGACCATAAAAGAAATTTCCACCTTTCTGGCACCTAGTAGGATCTAGAACGGGACCGGTTCCCAGATACCAGGGAAGCTCGATACCATATCTGTGAGGAGGTCTGTACCATATCGTACTTATTACCAGATATCGAGCAGAGCCGGTACCACGGTACCTTGCACCTAGGTACCTAGGTGCCACGGCACCTACCCGGTACCCAAGTACCACGATATCAGTCCAGGTTTCAATCGAAATAAGTATCCTACCTGTCAAATAAGAAGAATGTCACCATGAAGATATCGGCATGCTAGAACAAGCACCACGCCAGCAAAGGTAGACCGATACATCAATGTACTGCGCCACTAAGATGCAGAGCCAACTTTTTCCTCCAAGCAATGTAGGAGGAAAGGGTTGACCCCTTCGCCATTTAAAGGGGTCATAAATGAGACGAAACAGGTTAATTGATTTGTAATTCAAATACAAACAGAAACATGACGTAATTAAAGGGAGCAGTTCCTACGTTAATTGACAGCATCCATCAATGCCAATCAATTCCGTTAAACGGCCAATCAATTGGCCGAAGTAAGGGGGGTTTGATTGAAAGGATGAGGGGAGTTAAATACAACGCCCGACTTGCTAAAAAGGGGGATGAAAAAGGATGAAAAGGGGGAGAGAGGGATTGTCATTGTTACAGAGAGTTTAGGCCATCGCCATAGGGGAATAATCCACTTATCGACTAGTACGAGATCACCATCGCCATTTGTGGGGTGAGAAACAGAGAGAAGTGAGGAATAACATATTGTATTCACGTGTTCAATATTCAATAAAATAGTACCTACCTAACTCACATTATTCCTCCATAGTTTTCTCTCTCATTGAAATCTCATTTTCATTTTCATTAAAATCACGGTACCTCGAGGTACCTACCCCGCTGCAACCTATCAGGTAGCAGTTTGAGGGTGTTAATTAAAATTCCTCACCCAGAGCGAATTTTAGGTTAACACCATTTGCAATTTCCGGGTAGATATTGCAAATTCTTCTTCTAGGTCCTTAACAAGCTTGCAAAGATATTCCATCTTGCTAGCTTGTTCCTCATTTTCCTTCTCAAGCTTTTTAATTGTTGAAGTCCAACAATGCTTCTTTCTCTTTTGCCTCACTATCATAAGAGCTCTTGACATCCGCCTCCAAGCTCTTTAAAAACTCATCTATTTCATCGGTTTTACTAGGTAAGGCTTGGCTAGTTTGTGACTCCTTAAAATTGAGGAGTTCCTTGGATAGGTGTGCCGAGCCAACCATTTTGAATTCAACCACATCATCCAAGACACTCAAAGTGAGTTTCCCTTCGTACTTATCAACAATTGCCCTAGAGGTTTCCATGAATGGCCTTTCTAGCAACACAGGTTGGGAATTTCCACGCTCATCCCTGTCCTCCATATCCAACATTACAAAGTCGGTAGGGGATAAGCAATCGGTCAACTTTGAGGATAACATCCTCTATCACTCCTTGAGGATTTCTTGATAATTGGTCTACCAAGCATAGGGACTTGGAGGTTGGCTTGAGACCACTCAACCTGAGTCTCTCATAAACGGAGAAAGGCATCATATTGATGCTAGCTCCAAAGTCACGTATTGATTTTTCCTTCTTGGAAGTCCCCACGGTTATGTCAAGCACAAAACTCCTGGGATCTTGAGCCTTAGTGGAAAAATTGCTTCTCGAACTAGTGATAACATGGGCATGCTCATGCATTGGGGCTTTCCCCCTTTCCTAGTGTCCAGTGTTCTCAATCACTTGCCCAAGTTGTGTGGATAACTTCTTGATTGATGCTTCCAAGCTCATCATCCTTTGATCAACCCGCTACTAGTAAGATTGTGAGGGGTTATTGTTGTTCCACTAGTTAGAGTTTCCAGACTGGTTTGCATCTTGATTACCCAAAGTCTAAGGTGGCCCTTGGTGGCAATTTCCTTGATTATATCCATCCCAAGATTGTTTTTTTGTGATTCCCCGGCGCTTGGTAGGCATTATTTCCCTGTCTCCCCTAGTTGAATTGGTACATGGCTTGGGCTTCCGGCTACGATTAAACTTCCCTTTGAGAAGGGCACATTTCAGCTCCATGGCCGCTTATACCACATGTTTGGCACATATTTACTTGTTGCCCTTAGTGCCTTCCACACTTATCATCATGGCTTTCATCTCACTAGACAAGGAAGACATTTGCATTGCCAACTCAACATTATGAGCATCGCCCTTGCTCCCCTTCGTGTTT